>CM056208.1:4932310-6132310 GCA_029692085.1 Gymnothorax javanicus | reverse complement strand
TAGTTCAAAGTTAGGATCCCACCTACTTCTCTCTCTCTCTCCTATCACCGTCCTTGCTTTTCTAGATCCGCCTCTCCTCTCACCTGTTCTGAGTTTAGCTGGGCCTCCACTTAATTTGTTTGTGTTTAAAAGACCCACTTTCCCGTAGTTTCTTGTCAACTCGTTTCTACCACAGCTCGTTCTTGGTCAGTTTCGTTTCTGGCTAATTGTTGAAAGCTCGTTTCTTGTGATTCTCCGTAAGTTTTGTATTTGATTGTTCCGTTGAAGAGATTGCTATTTGAGTGATTAGTACTTCGTTCTCCCTAATTCCCATTTTGTATCCATCTGTTTAGTTTCTCCTGTGTTCTCCCTTGTCCCATCCAACTCCCTTTTTCCTTCCCCTTCCATTCCCTTAGTTTCAACCCTCTTTGTTACTGTCTTTGTGCGGATTGATTATTCTGGTTACTGGATCTTTTTGCTTGTCCCCTGACTTCGATTCTGCCCATCCTGCATATCTCTGTTTGCCTGGCTATTGATCCATTTCTGTCTTGACCATGAGCTTTGTGAATCCCAATAAACGCCCTGCCGATGCTGAACTGCATTTGGAGTCTATGCCCGTTCCTTTCAAGTGGAGCGAAGAAGCTCTCCAGTTAGCGTTGCTCTTAAATAAATACAACCTGCCCAATTTCGCCACTCATTTAAATGTTTCCCCAATAACATGAGATCCCATATCCCTACTCAAAAATGGTAGCGGTAGCCATCTTACGGCAGCTAATTAACAACGAACAGCTGCAATGATCATGTAGAGAAACCGAAGAAGAGTAAGAGCACCCTAGTGAACACTGACCTTTAATTATTACATCTAAACCGAATGAGCGACTCACTTCACCAACTTCACAATCCCGTATTAGAAGGTTTTAATGCTTTGCTGGTTTCTCTTGGCTGTAATGGCTGCCTTGGCTGGGTACCTAGCTAGCTTCCGCCAGAGTTCTGGGATAATGTGATTATAAATCAAGGGAAGTGAGTCGCTCATTCCGCTCGGTAATATTAATTAAAGACAAATGTTAATAACCAGGGGGCTTATCTTTCTCCAGTTTCTCTTAGTCGTCATAGCTGTTCGTTGTTAGTAACCTAGATAACTACCGCTACCATTTTTGAATAGGGATATGGGATCTTGTGTTGAGGTAATAGGGAACATTTAAGTGAGCTAATTCAGGCAGGTTGTAGGGGCTAATTTGACTGTGCTTTTGGTGTGGAGGCTGGCCTGACCGCAGGTATTTACATCAGGGTAATGTTAACTAGAGAGCTTCTTCTTTCGTCTGATTTCTCTTGGCTGCCGTAGCCGTTCGAGGCTAACTTTAGGACCCTGGGTACATATCGATACTGATGGTCTTCTTCTTCCAGGCTGTTTTCAGCGGCTCTGGTACATGTTTCACGCGGTAAAACTCCTTCAGAATGTTTGTATGATCTCTTGTTACAAATGCCAGTTACACCGCCGTAACAACACATTTCTTGTCGGGCGATATCTGAGCTTGGTGCGATTTGCATACTTCTGAAGAGCGAAGAAACATTTGGAAGAGGCATGGTCCAATGGGAAGAGGCAAGGACCAATGGGAAGATGCAAAAGCACTTCTGGGAGGAGAAATGGTCAAATCGAACAGTCGAAAAATCGCGCTTCCTGTTCTGAAATTGCAAATCGCACCGGGCTCTGGTAAATGGGGTTAATGATGGGTGGTGGGGGAGGGGGAAAGGTGGCTTTATCAGGTCATAATGGTTCAGAAATTAAAATGTTGCTATGCATCTTTTTGTATTACTTTGATGAAAAGGTAAATAAGACTTACTGTCGTTACTTTACTTTGTTTTCGTGCTGTTTGTATTAAAAAAAGAATTTTAAAACTAGGAGTGAGATATTTGTTCGTTTTTAGTTTGTAAAATGAGATTTGATAAAGGTGGAGGGCCCCATGCTTCTGTTTGCCTAGGGCCCCTAAATCGCTAAATCCGCCCCTGTTGATGCCGAAACAAGAGAAATATACTATGTGAAGTGTTCCATGTAGTAACAGCCTGATGGCTGGCACAATTTCTCTTGAAACAAATTCAAGAGAAATATACTATGAGTGTACTATATGTAGTGGCAGCCCTATGGCTGGCACAATTTCTCTTGAAGCCAATACAAGAGAAATATACTATATGAAGTGTACCATGTGTAGTGGCAACTCGGGCGGCACAATTTCTCCTGATGCCAATATAAGAGAAATATACTATATAAGTGTGCCATGTGTAGTGACAACCTTGCCGCTAGCGTGATTTCTCTTGATGCCAATACAAGAGAATTACTATATGAAGGATTTAGTGAACGAATATCTGAAGTGTTTGATAAACTTTGGAGATAGGAAAATGGCGAGCTTAGCTGGGCTGAATGTCATGTCATGTTATGATATGTACTATGTGTAGTGACATCCCAGTGGCAGTCAGAATTTCAGTTGAAGCTGATTCAAGAGAAATTTGCGATAAAGAGTACGGAGTAGCGACAGCCTGATGGCTGGTAACAATTTTTTGAAAGAGAAATTGGAACCTTTATCATGAGTTGTGTAGTGGTGGATAAGTTGGCATGAGCTATGCAGTGTCACTGGACGACCTGCCCATGTGAAAGGAAGATATTCTACGCGATGCGTGAGGCGGTAGTGATTGCAAAGATGAATGTAGAGCGACTACGTGCAAGATAAATTATGACAACATGGCAGTTAACTTAAAGGGGACCTATAATGCTGGTAATTTTTTAAATACATATTGGTAATGTTATAATGTTGGATGTCCATACTCAACCTCTGTAAAGTTCCTAAACGTAAGATACAGGCATTTTGCCATAATCCAAGAGCGTGATTTCGTGAATGTGATTTCCTCTCTGAACAGCTCGTCCCGAGATCTTCACGAGATCTGGGCAGAACCTGACGTCAGGTTGTGCCATCCAATTAATACAGACCTAGCCAGAGCCAATCCCTGCGCTGGACCTGCCCACACCGGAAACTATTCTAGCAGGCACAAACAACCGCGGATCATACTATGCCTTAGTAGTGTCTACACTTCCAGAAATACAAAAGAAGAACTGCAGATCATTTGAGGTGCAGTTTTGTCAGTATCTCTCCCAAAGCTGCTCGTCCGTTTATTTTTGGACGGAAAGAAAAGCACCTATTTCTCTTTCAGAAGATGATGCCACCAGAAATCAGTGGGTAGCTTTTTTGTTTGGCAGTGGCTATATTTACTGCGCTGTAAACGGTGATTCGTGGCTATATTTACAGTAAGTGTGCATGCGCGGAGGCGTCTCCGGGCAAATCCAAGATGAAGGACTCACGTTTGACAGGCGTCTCCGGGCAAATCCAAAATGACAGACTCGCGTTTGACAGTTGTAGGGAGCAATTTTGATGATTTAGCTGCTGAAATTCAGTCAAGAAAATTTCTAGTTTAATTTCTTGTGCTGCTATAGGTGCCATGTTACTGAGTGATGACACACCGGGTTGCTAGGGCACGCGCAACATGCATTCGCAATATTGATATTCTAAAACCCCTTCAAAGTAATAAAATCCCCCAAAACATATTGGCGCCTCCTTTTAAAATCATACTGGCAAATAAAAAGCCAGAAAAAAAGCAGAGATTGGATATGGAATTCTTTCTACGCAAGAGTTAACCACTCTTTTCTGAATATTTCCCCATTTAAAACTACCTAGGAGCATACTGCTATGCGCTGTATTGGAATTGTGGCATATGTGTACTTGGGTATTGTACAATATTACTAGTGACAAAGCTGACCTGCGGGGAGAGGGGACAATCGCACTGTGGCACGGTACCGAACAATCGCGTACCTTGTGCGAAAGCGGTCTGAGAGTTTGTATTAAAAACACTCCACCGTAGACCGCAGTTCAGCGTGCTGAGCTTGGAACCTGCCCACACAAGTGAAGACACATCAGTGCGCACACGCACCGTAAATATAGCCCCGAATCAGCGTGTACGGCGCCGTAGATATAGCCACTTCCTTTTTGTTTGCTGGCAGCAAACAGCCACGGCCAAAGGGAAAGTTAACTGTTTGTGCTCAGCATTTCACCAAAGAGAGCTTTGTCAATAAAGGACAATTTGATGCTGGATAAGCATTTCAGCTGCTTCTCAAAGTATCTCTCCCAAAGCTGCTCGTCCGTTTATTTTTGGATGGGAAGAAAAGCACCTATTTCTCTTTCAAAAGACGATGCCACCAGAAATCAGTGGGTAAAACAGCCCCGCCAAAGAGGAAGTTAGCTTTTTGTGCTCAGCATTTCACCAAAGACAGCTTTTCATTAAAGGATAATTTGACGCTGGATAAGTTTGCTGCTTCTCAAACCTGAAGCAGCATCAACACAGTATTCGGAGCCACAAACTGAAGATATAACATCAAATAATGTAAGTGAATAACGTGTTACGGGTGGCTAGCAGGACCGTAACGATAGTTAGCACTAACAACTTGGCCTCAAACGCAGGCTTTGTAAAATATCTGAAGATAAAGCCTGGAGTCACGACTGTCCGTGACTCACAGACACAGAAGCTGTAAGTTGCTTTTTACGGCATAAGCCTACCTAACGTGATAGCCAGTTGAATGTTTTGTTTGCTGGCAGCCAAGTTACAATGTTTGTGTCCTAAATATGCAAGAGTAATATCAGGGGATTCAACAGAAAGTTAACTGAACTTGTGTCTGTAAGAGTATTTAATATTTGTCCAAAGAAGAGCTCAGGGAGTTTATTGAACAAAAAAGGACAATTTGATGCTAAACTAAAAAGGGATAAGCACAAACAGAAAAGAATAATCAGGCTATAATACAAAAAGACTTCTCTCCCAACAAAAAGTCGTTTAGTTTTGCTGTGAAACACAAGCAAGAACACACGGTGAAACTCGAGACTCTTTCAGCCATTTTGTGACTCCAGATAAAGGGAGGGAAATCAGCACACATGAGGGGCAACACCTGGAGAAGAAACAAGGGGCAAGGCAAGATCCAAGGACAATGATAGGCTGACGTGACTTGCCATTAAGAAAAAATGAGAAAGCTTTACCAATGAATAATGCAGTTTGCTGGTTAACAGAAAAGCACAGCAAGATCTTGCATGACAATTCCCATCTAAATTAGTAGTATTAGTAATGTGCCTGTCTAAAAACCTCCGTGACTGTTAGTAAATGTTTAACTTAAAAACAGTTAATTGCCAATTGCTTTTAGGCAGCCCTGAATCCAGCACAGCACAGAAGGAAGGGGAAATACCAAAAGCCAACCAGAGCTCTGTCAAAACGAAGACATGGGGGGAACGCAGACAACGGTGGAGTGGCTGGGCAGACCTGGCAAAAAAACAAAACATGGAAAATAAAAAACAACAATAAATGTGAAAATTTGAGTCCTGATACAAGAACCTGTTAAAACCATAATAATGTTGGCACAAGACACTGCTGCCTGTTCAAACCTGAAGGAGTTGCATCAATTATAGTTAGCACTAACAAACTGTGGCCTCAAACGATATAACATCAAATAATGTAAGTGAAGCTAAACGGGTGGCTAGCAGGACCGCTAACGATAGTTAGCACTAACAACTGGCCTCAAACGCAGGCTTTGTAAAATATCTGAAGATAAAGCCTGGATGGGTCACGACTGTCCGTGACTCACAGACACAGAAGCTGTAAGTTGCTTTTACGGCATAAGCCTACCTAACGTGATAGCCAGTTGAATGTGGCTGTAGCACTGCGGCTAACGTAGCCAAGTTACTTTTGCTAATGTTTGTGTCCTAAATATGCAAGAGTAATATCAGGGGACATTCAACAGAAAGTGTGTGAACATAAACCTCATTTGAAGCTGTAATTTGGATGCTTGATACAACTGTTCACAGTAACGGAACTTGCTGTCTGTAAGACCTGTATTGCAGGGTAATATTTGTCTCTGTCTGATAGATCAGTTGAGATTACGGGAACGGGGAGTTTATTCAACGAGGGCCAACAGAAAACTTGGCCCAAAGGGTTGCAAAATCCAATAAAGCCACAGAGCTTAAACTAAAAAAAAGGTCCAAACGACAAAAACAAAAACCACTGGAACCTCCAGGAGAAAACCACAAACAGAAAAGAATATCAGGCTATAATACAAACAAGACTTGGCTTGGTTAACAAGAAACGTAAGTATTGCTGTGAAACACAAGGGCAAGAATGCGGTGAAACTTCGAGACTCTGTCTGCCAGCCAACTTGCCAATGTTGAGGGGCAACACCTGAGAAGAAACAATAAAGGCAAGATCATGAGACAAGGACAATCATGACTTGCTCATTAAGAAAATGACATTCAACAGTACCAATGTTGCAGATTGGAAGGAAGCATGAATGTTAACAGAAAAGCACCAAGATTGAATCATGACAATTTATCTAAATTAGTAGTATTAGTAATGTGCCTGTCTAAGAATTACACCTCCCGTGACTGTTAGTAAATGTTAGTAACTTAAAAACAGTTAATTGTTAGGCAGCCCTGAATCCAGCACAGCACAAATACCAAAAGCCAACCAGAGCTCAGAAGTGTGCGAAAACGAAGACATGGGGCGGAACGCAGACAAGCGGTGGAGTGGCTGGGCAGACCTGGCAAAAAAAACAAAACATGGAAAATAAAACAACAATAAATGTGAAAACTGTGACGTATGAGTCCTGATACAAGAACCTGTTAAAACCATGATATGAGTGATGACTATGAACTATGAAACCTGGCACAAGACCTGTTAAAACCCCAAAATACTGTTGCAAAGGGGAATATTTGTCACTGTCGTTGTTATGACCGCTTGGTTACCAGCTACTGCATGTTAGTTCGCGTGCCGTGCTACTTAAAAATGCTCCTGGTTAACTTATATGCAGTAATTCTTATCGGTATGCTTGGGTTACTTCGGTAAGCATCAATGTGGCAGTTTCATCATAATGTTGCCTGATTGTAGCCACTACAGTTGAAGCTAACCGGAGGTGAGGTGATGTAAGTGTCTGCAAAGTTGGGCTGAAAAGGCTGCAGTTAGACCAGACGTAGGTTTTGCAGAGCTTGGGGTGCGTGTTTGGGTGCTTGTGAAACGATTGCTCTACTTATCCATGACCGGGGTCAGCCGGATACTTCACCAATATCTGGGCTAGCTCTCTGATGTTACTGCGATGAAAGCAATTGCGAAACACATAAGCTATAACGTATCTGGTATAACAAATGATTACTCTGCATTGCCGTGGCATAATTTCATCCCCCTTTAGAACTTGTTCTGGCTAATAAAATGCTGAAAAAGGCAGAGATTGAATACGTAATTCTTTCCTGTAGAAGTTATCGATTCGCTAGCTCCACATAAGCAACTGTTCATGCTAATGGAAATTACGGTCTGTAAAACCTGTATTATGTTCATAACCTGAGCTCTCTCTAGCTGTCACGTACTATCCATAACGCGCCCATTTTCCGCGAGCAAACGCTGCTCATTCCGACGCAATAAGTAAACCATTACCACGGGCAATTTTCGAAAAGATCATTTAGCCTGGAGCTTTCGCCCCCCGTCATATATCAGCTCAGAACCTGTTCTTTACTCCGCGCTAACAACACACCACAGTTATGCACATGGAGCAGCAAGTCCTTATAGTACTCACCTAAGCAGTTCATAAGTTGTTGGTTCACTTTTTGCTGCTCCTCACTGTCCATGTTTCCCTCTAAACTCAGACCCACCGGATTTCTACAGTCTCCCGTCTACACTTGGGTATGTCGACCCGTTCCACAAATTTGTCTGTATGGGGTGGATTCTAGCTTTCCCTCAATCCTAGCTTTAGAGTAGAAACACCGGTGTACTCACCATAGTAGCCGTAGGTAGATAGCAAATTCGAGCTTGAGCTGCTAGGCTTTCACACTGCTTCCTCCACTTTCGCTGCTGTGTTTATTAGAACAAGTACATTTCATTAGATCTATACACATGTACAGCGTTTGATGGCAGAATTTCCCCGCCGATTCCTTAGCTCAGATGGCAGACGCGTCTCACGTTTCACACTAGGGAGGCGGACCCGGAAAACTGCGTTCTGCCGAGTCCCGCACAGCTCCGCCCTCCACAGAGCTGGCCAATCAGAAGAAAGTGGGCACACGGGGAGGGGGGGCCATACCGGAAGAGCCACCCAAACGAGGCGTTTCAGGCAGAGACTTCAATGGACAACAAATGGGGTTTTTTCAGGATGGCAGTATGAGCTAAATAAGGACTCTTTTTAGGACTTTGAACGATAAGGAGTACTCTAGGGGAGTCCAAGATCAAAATATAAACTTGGAAATGTAGCATAATAGGTCCCCTTTAATACAAGAGAACCTTTCGTTTCGTCAGAATTGCACATTTAAAAATAATAATAAACTAAGCCTACGCTGTCGGCGGCCGACAGCAAGGGGTATATACCTGAAATTCCCCAATCCTCGAAGCCCCCTTTATTAGATTCCCCTTTACTAGACCAACAATATGAGGCAAATTTGAGGTCTGTGTTAGTAATTGTTCCAGAGATACGGTTAAAAAACTGATTTTTTCAATATATAGTGCCACCTGCTGGCAAACCTAGGAGTGCATACTTGCCCAAAATTTAGTCAGTTCATCCTCTCTACCATATCTACCCATATGCTAAAAATGAGAAGCCAATGCAAAGTATTTTGTGAGTTATCGCGCTAACGGCTAAAATCTGCGGACGCGGCGGCAGGTGGGGCGAAACCATGATATCCCCAAAACTCGTATTTCGGGGATATAAATATTGCCACAATTCATTCATTCATTCATTCATTCAAACCTTTATTTATTCTCGAAAGGACATTGAGGTTTCCCTCATTTTCAATGTCGTCGAGATCACAGACATTATATGATTAAGAGACAAACACAGTCCATCAATCAAACACAACAGCAAAGGAATCAATAAAAACAGTTACAAACAGAAGAACAGTGGTCAGAAATCAAGATCTTAAACTCTGTAAGAGAGGGAAAGGCTGTCATCTTAAGAGTTTGCTGAAGGGTATTCCATGAGTGAGGGACATCAAAGGAGAATGCTAATTTACCGAGTTCAGTAGAGACCCGGGGAACTTTCAGAGTGAGTAAACCGGAAGAACGAGTCCTGTAAGAGCAAGCATAAAACTTTAACAGGTTTGTGAGATAGGGTGGTAGTCTGTTAGTAAGGGCTTTGAAAATATATAATAACCAATGTTTGTTCCTTCTGTGATCAAGAGATGGCCAACCATCCTTCTCATAAAGGATGCAATGATGAGTGTTATACTTGTCACCAGTTATGAATCGGAGAGCAGAGTGATAAACTGAGTCCAGGGGCTTCAGAGTTGAAATTGCAGCATGTCTATATATTGTATCACCATAATCCAAAACAGATAAAAACATGGCTTCCACAATTCTTTTACGACATGACATCGGAAAACAGGCTTTGTTTCTGTAAAGGAAACCAACTCTCTGTCGTAACTGGGTGACAAGAGTGTTAATATGGTGTTTAAATGTAAATTCCTCATCAAGCCATATCCCAAGGTATTTAAACTCAGTGACTCTCTCGATTCTTGATCCATTTGAAGTTAATATTTCTATGTTTTCAAGTTTAATATTCCTAGCCCTGGAGAACAGCATAAATTTTGTTTTGCTTACATTAAGTACAAGTTTAAGATTAATAAGAGACCCTTGTATACTGTTAAAAGCATGCTGCAGGTTGTCAATGGCAGATTTTACAGTATCTGCAACACAATAATAGCATCATCTGCATAAAGATGTGCATGACAATTATGCAGATTAGAGACAATGTCATTGATGTAAACAGAGAAAAGCATAGGGCCCAGAACTGAACCTTGTGGCACACCTCTATCAATCAATAAAAAATCTGATTTGGCCTGACCTACTTTAACACATTGAGATCTTTCAGACAAATAATCCTGAAACCATGCACATGAACCATTATCCAAACCGATACCTGATAGCTTTTTTAACAGTATAAAGTGATCAACTGTGTCAAAAGCTTTGGAAAGATCTATAAAAAGAGCAGCGCAGTGTTGCCTCTTGTCTAATGCAGATAATATGTCATTTGTAACTAATGTAATGGCTGAGACTGTGCTGTGATTCTGTCTGAAGCCAGACTGATGTGAGTTGAGAATTGAGTGATCTGAAGGAAAGGACTTGAGTTGATTATTGACCAAGAATTCCAAGACTTTTGATAAACAGGGTAATTTGGAGATTGGGTGGTAGTTGTTTAAGTCTTCTTTATCACCACCTTTATGTAGGGGAACCACATGAGCAGATTTCCACAAATTTGGAAATCTGCCTGTAGATACTGAGAGATTGAAAATGTATGATAGCTGTTGGGAGATAATTGGAGCAGCCAGTTTAAGGAAGAAAGGATTTAAGTTGTCCTCACCAGCAGAACTTCTGGGATCTAAGGTTTGTAGGACATGCAACACTTCAAAGTGAGAGAAAGGTTGAAAAGAGAAACAAGAGGTATTGTTCTTAGCACTCACACTATCGGTTTGTGCATTCATATTGATATCAGTGACTGGAAAGAGTCCAGGGTGTTCTTTTTCAAAGAGATGACCAGCCTCTATAAAGTGTTTATTTAAGATGTGGCATATTTGGGATTGATTTGAAAGGAGACCGTCATCATTATTTATAGTAATGGGAAGTGAGTTATTGGTTTTCCTTTTATCTAGCTTTGCTACTTTCCAGAACAATGCCGGGTTTGAAGTGGAGCGGATGATGAGTTCCAGGTAATAATCTGATTTGGCTTTTCGAACAGCGGCTGTGCATCTATTCCTAAGTTGTTTAAAAGAGAGCCAATGTTGAGGATCTCCTGAGTGCCTAGCCTGAGACCAGGCTTTATTTCTTTTTATGAACATAAGTGAAAGTTCCTGTGAGAACCATGGAGCAATTCTGTCTTTAATTCTGTACCTTTTAATGGGGGCATGTTTATCAATGAGTGTGATAAAAGTGTTTATGAACAAGTCCAGGGCTACCTGAATGTCAGAGGTTTCTGTTGGGAGGTTTATGAAATTTTGTCTTAAATCTTCCAGGAAATTATGTTTATTAGAAACTTTAAAATTTCTCTTAAGAGCTGTGTGTGATTTTATTTTTTTCAGTTTGGTACTTCTCACACAGGCTGTAGGGCAGTGGTCACTAGCACCCAGTTCAAAAACCCCACAGACAACAATTTTTTAAGGTCTATTTGAGAATAAAAGATCTATTAATGTTGATTTTGAGCTGTCTTTTAGATTAGGTCTTGTGGGTTCTGAAATTAATTGTGTTAGCTGTAGGTTTGAGCTAATTTCCTTAAGGTAATCTGAGGTGGTATTGAGCCAATTTAAGTTAAAATCCCCAACAACCAGCGTTTCATTTTCAATATACTCAGAAATTAAATTTGCTAAAATTTCTACAGCCTTTGGGTTGGCTGATGGTGGTCTATACACACAATGCACTCCGGTAAACCCTGGCCTGAATCTCCTCAGAAGCAAGCCAGTGGTAACGGTGGCAAGGAAAAACTCCGTATGTGAATCAAAATACGAAGAAACCTTGGGAGGAACCAGGCTTAAGAGGGGTAGTCCATCCTCCTCTGACCTGCCCAGGGTATGAGTTCCTGGTTTCCATAATGCAAAACAGTCCATTTGACAAGCAGTCCAGGATTTGTTGTTCACTGGATAGACGACATGGACCAGACCGTTCTGATGTGGAGACTGGGCAGCACTTGGGCAGAGGGTCAGATAGCGATGATGGCGAAGACCAGCGGCAGCAACATGCTCGGGGCAGGGCCCCACCTCAGACATGGAGGGAACACAAAACCCGGCAATTAGTGGAGAGCAGCAGGTGGAAACAGTGTACTCAATAAAGTTGATATAACAATAAAAATTCCATGATTCCTAAATATGAAGAGCGTTCATGAATCTGAAAGCTGCGACAATACCCCAAAACCAATGATGCTGGCATAATACAAAGACCAGAGGCTAATGACAGCGCGCCTTTAGAGCCAGAGACCATGTGGTCTTTATGGCTTCAGGGTTAACCAACTTGCACAGTGAAAGGCTATGAGACATTCTGAGCAGGCAGAAACAAACCATTTTGAATGAAATGATGGGCAGATGACCAAAGCACAAGCTAGCTGGCTGACGTGGGGTAAAGTATCAGCAACATGTCGCCGCACCATGGCATTGCTGAGCGTGCGCAAGATCAGCCACATCTTGAGGACGTGAGTTTGATGTTGTCAAGCAACCCAAGACTTACTTACCAAACTAGTGATAACTTGCACCAGGGGTGCAGATCCGATGTCAGGGGGACACAAAAGTGATTTTTTTTGCACGTATGCAAATCATACCATGCCTCCATATTTCACAACTTCGTAGAGGCTCATTACCATATCATTCAAAACATACTGCACAGGGAATCATTAATAGTGCTTACCTTTCTTGTTTATTTCTCCTAATGGCCAACAGGACATATCATTGCTTACTTAACTGTTAGTAAATAACACTTCTAGTTTAAGGGTCTCAGGGATGTAATGTCCACTCACGTTCTCATCTTTCACCTCCCTCCCAGATCCCCAATTCTTATCACCATCTTCTTTTTCTCCCAGTGTAGGGGACTACTGTATATGCATGATAAATTGATATGGATGAATATCAAAACATGAAGCCCTAACCAAGCTTGTGTAAAGTAACTGATCAAACAAATCTGATTTATTTACATAAATTTATATAAAATCATTCCTGGTTTGTTTTCATCTGCCATTTTACAACTTGACAATTAATTCATATCCATTCATTGTCATGTTTTATAGTAAAGAAAATGTCCTTATAACAAAATGTACCTATGTTGTTCCTTTTTTAAATCATATTTCCGACCAGTAGACTCGACAAAATCATGAAAATCATCAAGAAGTAGACTCAACAATATCATGAATTCATATCCATTCATTTATACAATCATGTGAGTATTGACCACTATATATATAGGGTATTTTTTATTGGGGGGGACAATTCATGTTTTTCAGAAATTGGGGGGGGGCATGTCCCCTCCGTCCCCCCCAGGATCTGCACCCATGACTTGCACAGCAATCCTAACTCTACCCAAACTAGGGTACTAGTGCGTGTACAATGATGCAAAGATATTACTGCCAAATTATGGGGAAAACACGGAGCTTTGGCAATTGGAAAGTTAGTGCAAATATGATAGCAATTCATTTACAAACAAGGTTGCGCATGACCTGCTTGATAACAGAAATTCTAGTGCCAACTGCAATAGCTACACTGAGTCCTGATCATTCCACAGCATTAGGTAGAATTCTTGGTTGGAACCACATCCACTAATTTATCAATTGCTGAGCACTCCAGTTGTGAGCATTTGTTGTGGGTTTGTCACGAGGTGTATGCAACGCAATTTGCAAACTGTTACCTTAACTGGACTCTGCTACCAATGGCAGCACCTGCTAGGGATAGACAAATAACTAACAAAGGAGTAGTTGTGGCATGACTATTGGAAACAATTAGAATTCAAGCAGCATAACAGCAATTGATTTAAACATTCAAGGCAATCAAAATTTGGTCCAGTCATTTAACAGTAGTAAGGCAACCATCATCTGAATAATTCTCAATCCATTTTCAGCCACAGTTATTCAAATTATGGAATTTATTATGAATATAGGGCACTGGCAGCCCCAGAAGCTCCCGCCGTTATGATAAACAAAATGTCAAAGTTTTTGTTGACGGACGCTTGCATGAACAGGACGCACGCATGGATGGAGCCACTGGGGTGGCAGGAGCTAATTAGGAGCCTGTGACTGAAAATATATAAGATAAAGCAAATTGTTGAAGTTTTTGGTGATATTTTTAGGCCAGTGACCTTGAAAAAAATAGGCCAAGGTCACCTTTAGGCACGTCATTTGTAGGACTTTATGAAATGCATGTCCAGTAAAAATTAGGAGCCTATAGCTGAAATAGTTGATGAGATAAAGCAAAATGTCAAAATTTTTGGTGATATGTTTGGGCCAGTGACCTTGGAAAAATAGGCCAAGGTCACCTTTAAGCATGTCATTTGTAGGGCTTTATGAGATGCATGTCCAGTAAGAATTAGGAGCCTGTAACTGAAATAGTTGATGAGATAAAGCAAAATGTCGAAGTTTTTGGTGATATTTTGAGGCCAGTGACCTTGAAAAAATAGGTCAAGGTCACCTTTAGGCACATCATTTTTAGGCCTTTATGAGATGCATGTCCAATAAAAATTTGGAGCTGGTAGCTGAAATCGTTGATGAGATAAAGCAAAATGTCAAAGTTTTTGGTGATATTTTAAGGCCAGTGACCTTGAAAAAATAGGTCAAGGTCACCTTTAGGCACATCATTTGTAGGCCTTTATGAGATGCATGTCCAGTAAAAATTAGGAGCCTGCAACTGAAATAGTTGATGAGATACAGCAAAATGTCAAAGTTTTTGGTGATATTTTGAGGCCAGTGACCTTGAAAAAATAGGCCAAGGTCACCTTTAGGCATGTCATTTGTAGGCCTTTATGAGATGCATGTCCAGTAAGAATTAAGGAGCCTGTAACTGAAATAGTTGATGAGATACAGCAAAATGTCAAAGTTTTTGGTGAAATTTTTAGGCCAGTGACCTTGAAAAAATAGGCCAAGGTCACCTTTGGGCATGTCATTTGTAGGGCTTTATGAGATGCATGTCCAATAAAAATTTGGAGCTGGTAGCTGAAATCGTTGATGAGATAAAGCGAAATGTATTGACGGACGCACCCACACACGCATGCACGAACACACGCACGCACGCATGGAGCCCGATACCATAGCTCCGCGAGCAGTGGCGGGAGCTAAAAATTAATGAACAATTTGCTGTGCCAAACATACCATTGCTGAAAGCATTAATGAGAAACCAACAGCTTTAAAAGAACATAAGTGAGAAATGCTTTTTTTTTTAAATATATGGGCCAGGCTCATGAAATGTGCACCCCCCCAAAATGTGTCCACAGGCTAGCAAATCTTATATTTTGCTTAGATCATTCCAGAACCACCATGACTGGATAGAGCTCACCAAGAGCAACTTGGAAAACCCCACTTTTGTCGGTCTGCAATAAATATTTCCCTGTCATTTTTGCCCTTAAAGTTGGAAAAGTGGCCAAAAATGGCATTTTTTTCATGTCCATGTAAAAAGTGAAATAGTTCACTTTTTGTTTTTTTATATTTAAGTGTGTTCTATTTTATTTTTATTTTTTTCTGTGCATAATAGACATGTGTAGGCTATGTCTGACAGTCGGCATACGTCCCTATCGTCGTTTTGTGTATTGCGGTGACATTTAATAAATTGTCCACAAGGTACTGGTTTCTGACTTAGATTTTACATTTAGCACTCTAGAAAAATAAAAAAGGTCCCTACACCCTAATAATCCTTCAGGATGAAGCAAATATATGGTGCATTAGGGCAAAAAAAAAAAAAAAAAAACTCCAACCTACAGGGATTGAGTGGGATTTTTGTGTCCCCAAAAAAATTACCTTTTTAAGAAAAGCTTCTGACTTAGATGTATTTTTAAAAAACTGTAAAAGAAATAGCCAAATGCAATTCAGGTATTGTTGTTGACCTAAATCAAAGTGGAAATCACTGTTTTGATCAATTATTTATTGAATAACGACATAGCTACAGCGCGCAAAGCATTTTGGTCGGTTTCTGACTTAGGGTTTCTGCCTTAGATTTCTAAGTCAGAAACCCGGGCATCTCAGGCAGAAACCGGGCGCATTCAGCCAAATGTAGCCCCAGGCGTTACACAGGTGGTCAGGGACATGATATTCCATGTTGGTTTGACATGTTAACATGTATTTTAGCCGATTTGATCGAAAATACAACCCCAATTCCAAAATAGTTGGGACAAAGTGAAAATTGTGAATAAAATCAAAACGTAATGACTTTCAAATCACACCAGCCAGTATTTTATTCACAATAGAACAGAGATAACATATCAAATGTTGAAACTGATAAATTTACAATTTTATCCACAAAATGAGCTCATTTTGTGCATAAAAATGTAAAATGTCTCAGTTTCAACTTCTGAAATGTTATCTATGTTCTATTGTAAATAACATATTGGCTCATGTGATCTAAAAGTCATTGCATTTTGATTTTATTCACAATTTACACTTCGTCCCAACTATTTCGGAATTGGGGTTGTATAACGATGGCGTCGGTCGGAGGCCCAACATTGGACCGATCGGCCCACACTCTCAGTCAGAAACCGGGATCTCAGGCAGAAACTGACGCGGGGCGTGGCGGCCGCTGTGGCAGCAATTGGTGGCCAATCAGTTATAAACTTGTTCAAATAACATGCATAGGTGGTCGGGGACACCAGACCTACAACAAAATAACAATAACTAAAAGACAGAAACATGCAATCATCATAAAAAACTCCCGGGGCTCAGGCTAGGGGAACCTAGGACCCAAAATTTAAAAAAAAAGAACTGTCAAGCAGCCTGTCCACCAGCCTACAAGTGGCATCTTCCATTGGTAACTGATCAATTACCTACTTGAGACTCTTATTCTATCTATTAGTTAAGTATTATGGCAATAGCAAGTCAGTCGGGTTGAGATGGTACACTTTGACAGGTTTCTGACTTAGTCACGGTTTCTGACTTAGATTTGGTTTCTGACCGATATACCGATATTTTGAGCTAATAGACACCCGTTCTGGCTTGGTATTGCCTAGGCTACATACTTTTAAGTCATAAGGAGTGTTTCTAGGAGATTTTTGAGTTTTGATATAGGTTTTTATAACATTTTTCAGGTATTTGCAGACTAGAATTTCTTTTTTTCAGCAGCAACGGGATCCCGAGGGAAAAAAATCACTGTAGAGTTTCCAATTTCAGGTGATATATCTCTGGACATCACTTATATACAATTATAACACTGATTGGAGGCTTAAATAACTTTATTATCACTAGTTATAGGCCTCTGGATGGATTATCGGCAAACAGGAGGTTTTCGTGTTTCTGACTTAGACGAGCAAGGGTATAGGGAAATGCATATAACTCACCAAATAATCCACCAATGACCATGATATTTGGTATTCAGAGAGTAGACATATACCTTTATCACATACAATTACCACTGAGAGCATAGGGTTGCCTGAATTAATTTTACACATTGTGTTAGAGAGCAGTTTGCATTCGCGCAGCAATTTTGCCGCCGCACGCAAAACGCACCCTGACTTCAGGGCCATGGCAGGGTTGATAATCCCAACAGCATATTACCTATATACCATTTTTCCATCAGCTATACTATCCTTCTATACATATCAGGGCATTTTTAGAAGATATATCTATATCTATGCATGTATGAGGCTTTAGAAGATATGCATGTCTTGAAACTAAGGCAGAAACCCGGCCCAAAAAATGAGTTGAGGGACCCAACTTTGACCAGGTACCACGAAAAAATGAAAAACGTTGCCATCGCACGGCTTTGGAATATGATCCCACAACACCTATAGATTAAAAAACCACTCACAACTAAGCTCTATGGGTACACATTTCGTGAGCCTGGCCCAAATATATATATATATATATAGACAAATCGAACAGCAGGCAATGCTCGATTCATAGGTACCAAAACGTCATTTCCGACGTTCCCACCGCCATATTTGTGTCCGATTCCCCTTTTCTCCCTCGCTCATGACAGCGAACACGGTACATTTAAATGAGGAAGAGAGTCAGCGTTATTCATAAAAAAACATCAATGATCGGTTGTGATCCATGTTTAGTACCCCTTATTTTATTATGTCTGTTACCATTTGCAAAGTATCCACCCCAACTAACATTTCCTGATATTTCTATATACCTTGAAAGCCTGAAGGCTTTCAAAAGTTCAGATGCCAATCAAAATGCAGTTGCAGCAACACTGGAATCAGGAGAAAAAAAAAAAATGTCTACGTGAAAATAGGACAGGACAGTAATTCAGCAACAATTAACAATTAAGTGGCGGTGATTTTACTTGTTTGTTTTAAATTATGGTCATTTGACTTCTCATGTGGTGTATTATGGTCATTTGCCTATTCTGATCTAAAAAACAACGGACTACCACGTTTTTCGATTTGCATATCAGTATTCATTTGAAAGATTTTGTTACCAGTTGCAGGTTTAGGCAGTTTAATGTTTTCTTCTGTAGCTATTCTGTTTCCCAATCTTAAAAAGGTAACCTAGCTAATACTCCAGGCTTTTTTTATTTTTACTGGCAGGTCTAAGCTAATTCGTCACTATTTTAAAACGTTGCTTTCTGTGTCAAACCATCAAACACAAAGAAACGTTGCGTAGCACTGCTTAGCAAAAGTAGTGTTTGTCTTAACATATATTAGCAAAGGCTACGTCTTCACTCGTTATAATACAGTCTCACTAAGTTTGCCAACGTTACCATTAAGATAAGCAAAACCTCCGAGGAATATTTGTGCAGATAATGTAAGAGCTATCATAGGAACAAATGCATGCAATTATATCTCGCAGGGAAGCATGCCAAAGTTACCGTTTGTTGCAAACCCATTCAAGTTCTGTAACGTTATGCTACCTAGCTAGCAAGTGAACAATGTTAACTACTGCTTTGTCCCTAAAATATCAAGAAGTGGTTTGACAAACTGAACAATTCTTAGCGCGACTCAGTGACGGTGCCCCTGTAAGTTAATGAACTGTATTTGAGCGTTTAAAGTGTTTCCCTAGAGTTTTCCTGCCAAGGGGTGCTAAAGGATAAAAAATAATAATTAGCTAAGTTGAGGACAAATGCAACTTGCCGAAAACAAAGCGCTGACTGCACAATCGCTGGGAGTTAGATTCAGGCTGCCAGTGGTCCCTTCTGATGGAAGCCAACCATTAATTCTGCCAGTTTAGCGAAGTCTTTCGCGATAGAATGAAACTGTTGAGTGAAGTTTCTCTGACACCTGTTGTTACAGCAAACTGTACGACATATCCCGGGCATATTGGATTCATTTTATTTCAGTATTTCATACATCTTCATGTCTCATCTGCCAACTGCTGTCAATGGCTGTGGGATGCAAGCTGTGACCATTTCGGACACAAATATGGCGGCACGAAAGCACAGTGACGTCACATGGTCCCTATGAATACACACTCTTAGGGTGACCAGATTTCCTGAAGCAAAAACCAGGACACTTTGCGCGTGACCGTAGTGCGCGTGCATGTGAGGTCATAGACGCAGATAATATAACATAACATGAGTGGCGAGAACAGGCCGTTCAGCCCAACTAGGCTCGCCAGTTTCTTATTACTATAGTGAATCTATTACTTCAGATACTCAATGTCTCAATGGTATCTAGCTTTAAGTCAAGCCTGCTCTTGAAAATTGCCAAGGTTTCTGCCTCAACAATATGGTCAGGCAAGCTGTTCCACATCAAAATTACTCTTTGGGTGAAAAAAATTTCCTAATATCAGTACTAAATTTACCCTTGGTCAACTTCCATTTATGAACCCGAGTTCTACTAACAGAACTTAGCCGAAGGAATCCTACATAATTCACTTTGTTAATCCCTTTAACATATTTAAAGACCTCAATCAGATCACCCCTGAGTCTCCCTTTCCTAAGACTAAAGAGATTAAGGATCTTCAGCCTCTTCTCATAGCTTTCATCTTTTATACCCAGAATCAGCTTAGTTGCTCTTCTCTGAACTTTTTCTAGAGCCTCTATATCTTTCTTAAAGTATGGTCCCCAGAACTGTACACAAAACTCAAGATGTGGTCTGACAAATGTGTTGTACAAGAGAAGTATCACCTCCTTGGATCTGTACTCAATACTTTTGGCAATGTATCCCAGCATGCGACTGGCTTTTTTTATGCTACTGCACAATGACTAGAACCTGTGAGGGTTTGGTCAGCAATCACTCCCAGATCTTTCTCGTGTGGAGCACATTCCAGTTTTAAACCTCCCATGAAGTAATCCTGTCTAATGTTTTTATTACCTGCATGTGCAACTTTAAATTTTGCTAAATTAAATTTCATTTGCCACATTTCTGCTTAACTCTGGTTTCTATCCAAATCCTCCTGAATCACTTTAGTAGAGTCTAAACTATTTGCCAAACCTCCCAATTTAGTATTATCTGCAAATTTAATTAATTTGCTCTCAATATTTCTATCAGGGTCATTAATGTAGATGAGGAACAGCAGGGGTCCCAACACTGATCCCTGAGGGACGCCACTCCCCACCATACCTAGTTGAGATGAGATCCCACTGACCACCAATCTTTGTGTTCTGTCCTGTAACCAGTTTTGAATCCATTCCAGAATATCTCATGTAACTCCAATGGAGCTCATTTTAAAAATTAGTCTCTCATGCGGTACTTTATCAAATGCTTTCTGAAAATCTAAGTATATGATGTCATAAGCCCTGCTCTAATCATAAGTCTTGGTGGCCTCCTCAAAAAATTCCAGGAGGTTTGTCAGGCATGACCTTCCCTTACGGAAACCATGTTGGCTATCCCTCAAAATATTATTACATTCAAGGAATAATTCCAGCTCGTCTTTTATGATAGATTCCAGTATTTTGCATGCAATGCAAGTTAAACTGACTGGCCTGTAATTTCCTGGCTCAGTACGGTCCCCTTTCTTATATATTGGTATTATATTGCCCTGCTTTCAATCATTTGGTATTTCTCCAGTTTCTAAAGAACCTCTGAAGATAGCGGAGAGCGGTTTAAAGATGATCTCACTAACTTCCCTGAGCACTCTAGGATATAAGCCATCAGGACCCGCTGCCTTATCTGCCTTTAGTTTATGCAACTTGTCAAATACTTCATTATCCCTAACCTCAATTTCCGCAAAATAATCTTGAGCGTTGGACATGCCCTCTGGCCGAATAAAACCCCCTTCCGAGGTAAAATTCTCCACAAAAAAACTGTTTAAGGTATCTGCAATATCCTTGTTATCATATAGCAGCGATCCATATTTATTCTTTATGCACTTAACCTCCTCTTTGACTTTCCTTTTTCTGCTACAGTACTGAAAGAAGCGCTTAGGATTAGTTTTTGCCCTTCTGCAATTTGCCTTTCATACAGTCTTCTAGCATTCCTCAGCTCTTTTTTGACCACAGCTCGCATTTTACAGTATTCAGCCTTAGTATTCTCATTGCTATCCTTTATGTACGTCTTATAAAGATTCCTCTTATTCCTCAGGCTCCTACGAATAGCTGTTGTCATCCATGGAGGATTTTGCTTTTTCAGCTTACTTTTGGACACCTTTGGAATGAATTTACATTGTGAATCAAGTAAAACCCCCTTAAATCTTTCCCACATCTCATTTCCAGACTCACAGTCCAGAAGCGTCTCCCATTTTATTTTGCTTAGATATGAGCGCATCCCGTCAAAGTTTGCTCGCCTAAAATTAAAAATTTTGGTTTTCGAAGACACCTTTTTAACTTCCCATGAAACGTCAAAATTAACAGTAGAGTGATCACTAGTCCCAAGTGGCTCCAGTACCTCAACATTGCTAAGTCTATCAGAGTCATTACAAAGCACCAAATCTAAAATTGCCTTCTGTCTTGTAGGTTTATTAATATTCTGCACCAAAAAATTGTCATTTATAACATCCAGAAATTCTTCCTCCCCTTTACCCTGTCCTTTAACCATTTTCCAATCAATACCAGGATAATTGAAGTCTCCCATAATAATAGTCCCTCCTCCTCTACAAGCTTGCCTAACCCTCTTAAAGAGCAGTTCATTGACAATATTGTCCAAAGCTGGCGGTCGATAGCATACTCCTATGTTTAAACCTGTCTCGTATTTGCCAATGAGCCTGACCCAGATATCTTCACAGGGCAAGGAATATTCAATTTTGGGAATTTCCTTTACATTTATGTTTTCGTTCACATAGAGTGCTACGCCCCCTCCTCGCCTATTACATCTATCCTTCCTTAAGAGCTTATAACCTTCTATATTATATTAATCTCCATCCTCTTCACTAAGCCATGTCTCTGTAATCCCAACTATGTCATAGCCTTCACTAATCATAACGGCCTCAAGTTCTGGAAATTTATTTTTTATGCTTCTTGCATTTAATTAAAAACATTTCAGGTTATTACTAATGCTCTTCCCCCTTGATTTCCCATGAGGTTGCTGCTTCAAGCCCCCCATTACGCTTTGTTGTTTTAAAAGTATATCATCAATAGTGCATGTAATGCTGTGAGCATCCATCAGGGCAGTCTGCATTTCCCTATGTGTAACACTCACTAACCTCCCTGCCCCCCAAGTCCCTAGTTTAAATACTCCTGTGCTACCCTCAACATACGCTTACCCAGTGCAAAGGTACCCCTCCGGTTCAGGTGTAGCCCGTCAGGCTTGAACAGGTCACCCTGTCCCAGAAACCTCAAACCTGCCCTTACCTATGTCATTTGTCCCAACGTGGACCATGACAACTGGATCCCTCCCCGCTCTGGCCAGGAGGTCTCCTACCTGGGCACCAGGCAGGCAACATACCGTACGAGACTCCTTGTCGCGCGAACAGACTAAGCTGCCTATTCCTCTAATGATTGAGTCACCCACTATCACTAACTCCCTTTTCTGAGGGGAAGAGGCTAACAGGGTGCCCTGATGCTCATCAATACCCCCACTCACAGGGTCAGGGGCCAAGTTGAGTTCCTGCAAGGGCCGGAATCGGTTGGACACCTCAACCACTGGAGGAGCTGTCGCTGTACGGCGTGCACGCCCTTTCCTGCGCTGTCGACCTACAGTCATCCAACTTCCTCTCCCTGCCTGTTCTGTGGTCTCCACACGCCCCTGCTTTGGCGTACACATCATTTCTCTAAACAACATACTACTTAGTTCCTCTAGGAACTCTACTGATTGTGAACTATGTTGTGCCGCCAACTGGCTCAGAAGATCAAGGATCTTGCTCTCCAGATGCTCAATTAGCTGGCACCGGTGACAGACAAACTTACCCTGGAAATCTCTTTCCAAAAGTGCGATCATCCTGCAACCGTCACATAGTTTTGGCCACATTTTGAACCCCCTATCTAATGACCTTGCTCACCCTAGATAACAAGGAAAATTAATTAATGCCGAGACAGAAGCTCAGGGTCCACAATTTATTAACCTGAGAAGCCCTAAGCAGCAGTCACAATAGAAACCGCAGGGAAACTATGTAAATGGATAATAAGCCTCTTTTAGCAGGTGCTTAGTTTCAGTTAACAAAAAAAATGAAATACCAATTGAGACTAACTCGATATGTAATAGGCACTCTGAATAAGCCGACTTGACTTTATATAGTCCCAGTACTATTAATATACTAATCTAAAAATATCCAGGTCTTAGCTGAGAATCCAGATAAAACAGAGTGGCTATAGCACCCAGGAGAAACGGGGGGGGCACTCCGGTAAACCTTACTGTTTAAAATTCCAACCTAACTGAATGAACGACTTAAGTAACAGCTGCCCTACTGACTAAATGCTTAATCTCAGATCCCAAGTCAAAATGCGAACAGTAAATATCTAGCTAACTAGCCACAAATACAACCAAAGGTCACCGAAACAGAGTAAAACTCCGGTTCCCTTTAATTCAAACGGACCGAAAAAAAGTCGTTTACTATGTGAGCGAACTAAACATGGTATCTCCCCCAACAAGATGTCGCGAAGCACTCAAACAAGCAACTAAACTTTAATCAGCTGATCAAGGCACCACAACCGGAGTAATAAACAAAAATAACGTAATTTGCAATGTGTTTAATCAGATTTAATCATTATTCGGTAATAATGAGATGCGAAAAAGACAAAAACCCCGGTTCGTGTTAATATTTAATTCAAGCTTGGCAATGCGTTTATGTGGTAAAGAGAAAGACCGAAGGAGACTAAAAACCCTGGTGAACGTCAATATTTACTGGCTAGAAGACTGTATGAAAGGCAAGCGACCAAGTATGAAACCAGCCCAGGTAATAGTTCACTAGATATCCAGGTAATTTGATATTATTCTTAGCGTTGAGAGCTTGCCGAAGTTTGTTAGCAAAATCAGCTACAGAAAAACCAGGCGACAGTAGTACAGGGTGGAGAAGCAAAATTTGCAAAATAAATCACCATCCATAGATTGTATATTATTCATTTTAGTCATTTTACAACCAAACGACTAAAGCACAGACTCAGATTACAGCTTATAGTCTTTGCTTTTTCAAATAACAGGTGCACACAATTCAGGGGAGTGGTTGTGGGATTGTTTGTACTTTAAATGTCAGTGCAAGTTTTGCTTCCCCACCCTGTGCAGTCCTTGAAAACAACTCTGTTTTACTTTGTATATCGTACAATTCACTTAGTTGGCCAATTATTTAGTGTTTAAATTTATTTTACTTTACTCTGCTCCCAGGAGACTGAAACCCCCGAAAAAAAAAAACCCCCGTCACCTTTGTTTGACCAGATTAGCGACTTAATTTGGCTATTTGCTAACTGAGTTGTTACAAGGGGGGGATTTGGGGAAAAAAAGAGAAGGGGGGAAGATTCTCCCTGCCCCTAATGCGACAAAGGTTATACCTCGGGAGCAAATCATCTTACCTCTTTTAATGTTTGAACTTTTACACACAAATTAGTTTCAGAAAACCCTGTTTAAACAAGAGTAAATTGTCTGCTACAACCAGCCCTGCACGCCTCTCTCCCCCCTCAACTCAAGCAGAATGAACAGCAATGAACAGCGCTACAGCACAACCATGAGGTGAGCAACAGCAACAGATATTAGGCTCAATTTCAGCACGTAGGACTACTGCTCACAACATAGCCTAATGGGGAAAAATGATGTATGTTTTTGGTAGGCCAATTTACACATTTAAGATAAAATATGAAAAGACATTGAATGAGTTTCGTGTGGGAGTCTTTTTTTAATGAATTAGCCTGAAGCTGAAGAAAGTTTTGGAAAATACACCAACTGAACAGTTTTTTCTTTAAAACAAAGCATTGTAACACATTATATCTCTTTGATCTCTAGTTGGCTGTGTGTGTGTGTGTGTGTGTGTGTGTGTGTGTGCGTGAGAGAGATGTCAACCTCATAGAGCTCCGAAAACATGACCTCAACACAGAGATAAACGCTCTTCAAATTAGCCTGCATATATTTGTTTGAGGAGTGAATTTGCTCCAAAATCGATTTGTTGGCTGACAGCCAGCTGTGGAATTGCAGACAGGTGTCATCAAAATTGGCCTGTGTAACAATCATAAATTTCTCGTGTGGAATTGAAGTCTCTATGCATGGAAGTTTTTCAGTTTTTAAAACAATGAATTTAAACGATCATGAAGCGCAAGTTAAATCGCCTGATGTGCGGAAAAGGTAGCACGGAAGTTTCAGAGCAGTTTGTCTTTCGTAAAGCATTGGCCTATTAATAAGAAAATTATTTTTCTGTGCTGAATTTAGCCCATTTCATCGCTGTTAGATCGCATATGGAGAGAAGCCATGCCTTTAATTGCTATTGGATTATTATGATAATTGGAAAACGCGTCAATAAAGGAAAATTATTGAGAATTAGCCAGAACTAATTGTTGTCATAAACTAAAGACACCACGCCAAACCACCTGTGGAAGCAGGAGGCCGACAGCGGACTCTGTTCAAGTCATGTCAATTGGAAATGTGAACCCTGGAAGTTGGTTTTAATTTCAACCATCCAAGGAAATGGTGAGCGAAACTCACGTTTTGTTCATGTGAACAAGCCACGATGCTCAGTAAAATGCAGTGTGTAACTGTACGTCTCGCTACTCGATAGTCCATGTTGGCCCAAGTGAAGATTTCTGGTTTTGCTGAAATGAGACCGATTTGCTGCTGATGGACGGTGAGCAAAATGATTGCAAATTACCGTAGACATGATCGTATGACGTATGATTAAAATGTTTGGTTTGATGTTAATAATTTACTCGTGCCTGTTTGTCTAAACAGGCTAGGCTCTTTAAGCTGGAAAATTGAACTGGATGGCGAGCCAAAGAAAGAGGACTGTGTACTGTGCCAAATAAAATTTTTTTTTTTTTTCCTGTTCGATGCCCAATGAGTGTGACTTACCTATAACATCTTTGTTTAAAACTTCAAACGCATGAGGTTTAATGAGGCATGAATGCCGCTCTAAAGGTTAGATGGTGTACTACAATACTGTTTTGAGGCCTTAGTATGTGTTAAGTATTATTACTTTGTGTTATTTGTACAATGTAACGTTGCTGGCGTAGCCTACGTTTGTAGCCTATCCTACGCTACGCTCACACGCACGCACACGCACACACACACACACACACACACACACACACACACACACAGACATTGTTGAAATCATATGCTGGATGCTTTATTCTTTCTATGTGTTTTTTAGTTATCAGGCTATAATAAGACCACGTTGGCTCGTAATCGCAGTGGTTGGTGGAAACCGGGACATTTTAGCGTCCCGACAGGCTTTTGTCGGGACTCGGGACATGCAACTCAAAACGGGACATCTGGTCACCTTATACACTCCACTTGTATAACCACCGTAAGCACCAAGACACAATAGGACACAAAGCACCATGCAGAACATCAGATGACAAACCCCAGGTTGCTGTTCATCAATGTTGCCGCAGCAGCCCGAAACGCCAGTGTTCTGACAAACCGATCTGAAACGGATGAACAGTATTAATAAAGCATACAAATCCTTAGTGAGTCAAAATGTGCATTATGCTGATGTACAAATAATACCTCAAGAGGTTACAATTTTGAAACTCAAGTTTGATTTGTTTTGGACACTTACACGTCTGACAACAGATACAAAGGGCTTAGTTTTATTGCCACCCGTGTACACTCAATTGATCCGTGAAGCAACCGAGCCGTCGTGTTCACTATCCAAATGACGTCATTTGATGCATTTTTTTTTAAAAAACAGGAGTTGAAGCACCGTGAGGAGGTGGGTAGAACTCGAGATAACATGGCAGCGTTGACATCACAGCAAGTTCACAAATTTCAAGCTTTATCTCCACAATATTTAAAAAGCATGAAGCATATCAAAACCATGCCAAAAAAAAAAAAAACATAAAACAATGCACAAAGTACATCCATTGAATATTTCATCGGGAATAACAGGTAAATTGTCGTAATTCTGCCAATGAATTGATATTAATAGGCCTGAGACTGGGGAAATGCAGTTGGGTCTGCAATCCACCAAACCTTAGAGCTTGTTTGAGCAAAACTCAGATTGAACATGAGCAGGAAATCCATATGACAGCATGTTCATAAACCCAGGAAGAAGTAGAGTTAACCAATTGAATGAAGCCAAGCAGTTTGAAACAAAGTCACTTGACCAAAAAGTAGCATCCAGCCCAGAGGTTGTTTACAGAAGTTTCAATTTGCCATCTTTAAATACTTCATTGTAGCCCAGTAAGTTAGGTCCAGCAGGAAGGCCAAAAGTTATCATTTGTAGTAATCCATAGAGTACCAGGCAAGAACGCGGCTTGATATAAGGGTTCCGATAAAAGACATGAGCTCGTTCAGTGCTACGGTAAGATAAGTTCACTATGCGCTTTGATAGGCTTGCAAATCATACATCCTGACCGTGCGAAGAAACTAGCGAGCAACTTGGATATAAAGAAAATAAAAGTGGCAACTCCTCAATAAGCGGTTTGTGAATTAGGGACCGGTCATCCGTGCCAAGATCATATTTATCTTACCGCCCCTGGTCGTGCTAACAACACATTGATTGATTAGTGCATGACGCTTGAGTCTCATCGCAAAAACTCCTTCCTAAGCTTTGCTTATCCAAGAGTATAAAACGAGGAGAAACTCACAGCTCGGATAACTTCACAAAATGCGATATTACTGCACTACAAGTTCAAGCACTGCCGCGACTTCCATGAAATATTTGCACTCCTGTACACACTTGTTTGCAAGACATACAGGTCCAATTGGCACATTCCCGATTTAGGACAGTACCACAATACACTTACTGCCTTTTTAAAGCATCCACATGCTTTTTCGATACCCGGAAAAGACCAGCTTTCGAACAGGCGCGATTTGCAATAGGTAAGCAGATCGCAGTTCTTGCCATAGAAGAAATTATTAGCTACCAACAATGAGTGCTGCCTCGCCAAACGAGAACTGGAATTGTCGAGCACTTCGTAAAATCAAGGCGAAGACTATCATCAAGGCTCTTACCAAGTTTTTCTGTTTTGTTGGTCTTCCTAAGTCTATTCAGTCTGATCAAGGGTCAAATTTCATGTCTGGCATATTTCAACAAGTTATGCATGAGCTTGGTATTAAACAATACAGGTCATCAGCTTACCATCCTGAGAGTCAAGGTGCTTTGGAGAAGTTCCATCAAACCATGAAGAACATGATAAGGACATACTGCCTTGACACAGAGAAAGACTGGGATGAAGGTATCCATCTTCTTCTGTTTGCTGCCCGTGAAGCTGTTCAGGAGTCTCTTGGGTTCAGTCCTTTTCAGCTTGTTTTTGGGCATACAGTCCGTGGACCTCTGAAGCTTCTGAAGGAAAAGTTGCTGGCCGAAGATGATGTCCCAATGAACCTGCTTCAGTATGTCTCTGACTTCCATAATCCTCTCTCTAAGGCTTGTGATTTTGCTAAGTCTAATCTCAAAGAGTCTCAGGGAAAAATGAAAGCCAGATATGACCTTCACTCCCAAGATAGAAGTTTTAAAGCTGGTGACAAAGTCCTTGCTCTTTTGCCAGTTCCTGGAAACCCTCCAAGAGCCCGATAATGTGGCCCTTACACTGTCCTCAAAAAGGTCAGTGATCTAAATTACGTAATTTTAACCCCTGGAAGGAGGAAACAAAAACAAATGTGTCACATCAACATGCTGAAAGAATACATTGACAGGGACACTCACCAAAAGCCAGTCAATGTGGTAAATACAATTGAACTGGAAAATTCTGAAGAAGATTGTGACTGCCCTAGGAAAATGAACGTGGTCCAGCCAAACTTGAAAATTCAGACATTCTTCAAAATATTGACAGCAAGTTGTCCCACCTGGACCCTTTTCAACAACAACAGCTAAAGCAGCTCATATTTGAATATAGTCACATATTCCCTGACGTTCCCTCAAGGACTGATATGGTTTACCATGATGTCACCCTTCAAGATAATGCCAAGCCTGTAAAACAGCATCCTTACAGAATGGATGCAGAGAAGCAGAAATACCTTAAACAAGAAGTCAAATACCTGCTTGAAAATGACTTTGTTGAACCAAGTAACAGTGACTGGAGTTCTCCATGCATCCTAGTTCTGAAAGTCAATGGAACATATAGAATGGTGACAGACTACAGGAAAGCAAATACTCTATCAAAAACTGACTCATATCCTATTCCCAGGATTGATGACTGCATTGACAAAGTTGGACAGTCAAAGTATGTCACCAAGTTTGATCTCCTCAAGGGCTTCTGCCAGATCCCTCTAACAGAGAGCAAAGGAGATCTCTGCCTTTGTCACACCAGATGGACTTTACCAATACAAGGTGATGCCCTTTGGAATGAAAAATTCTCCAGCCACCTTCCAACGTCTGATAAACAGAGTGATCGCTGGACTACCAGGATGTGAGGCCTACATTGATGACATTATCATCACCAGCGACAGCTTCCAAGAGCACCTCAACTACATCAGAGACTTCTTTCGGAGAGTGAATGATGCAAAACTGACTATCAACCTTGTTAAAAGTGACTTTTGTAAAGCTACAGTTTTTTACTTAGGTCATATTGTAGGACAGGGTCAAGTCAAACCAATTGATCCAAAAATAAAAGTTATCACTGAATTTTCTGAATCTACAACTAAAAGACAACTAATGAGATTTCTAGGGACGGCTGGCTACTGCAGAAAATGCTGTAAAAATTTCTCCATCATTTCTGAACCTTTGACAAATTTACTGAAGAAAAATGCAAAATTTGTTTGGGATGAAAAGTGTCAAAATTAATTTGACCAACTGAAAGCTATCCTCAAAAACGCACCAGTTCTCTTATCTCCTAATTTCAAAAAGGAGTTCAAGTTGGCTGTTGATGCCAGTGATATAGGTGCAGGTGGAGTGGATCATCCTGTTTGTTCCTTTTCCAAAAAGTTTGATAAACATCAGAAAAACTATTCAACAATTGAAAAAGAATGTTTGGCACTTGTTTTGGCTTTACAACATTTTGAAGTCTATTTGACTTGTTCAGCTACTTCTATCAAGGTCTTCAGTGATCATAATCCCCTCACATTCTTGCATAAGAATCAAAGATTACTGAGATGGAGTTTACTTTTGCAAGAGTATGATTTAGATATTTTTCACATCAGGGGAAAAGATAATGTTACTCCAGATGCACTTTCACCCATGTAAATTTTACTTCTCTATTTGATTGTGAAAATTGCACTGGTTGTCAGGTATTTGATTGTTATAATGATCAATGATACTTTATGTGTAAAGTTTCAAGATTATACTGATTATAAAATCGTGTTAATTTTAACAAAAGAAAGCTTTTAGCAAACCTTTCTTTTCTTAAAGAGGGGAGGTGTTATGTATGAGTATTTTAGATACAGCACTGTATATCATTTATAAATGGAGATTTGTTGGAAACTATTTGTGCTGCCTTACTGGTCAGCTATTTGTTTATTTTGTTCATAATTTAGCACCCTCTGGTGGTATGTCTGTGGCAAAACATGATCTGATGCAATACCACTTGTTTGTGATGAAATAGACTAGTGCTTTCTGGAGGTTTCTGGCATCTTCTTGCCTGGAGGGGGCCGGATCACCCAGGACTCCCGTTGATCTTTCCAGAATGTTCCTAGTCTATATAAATGCTGTGATTTTGGTCAGTTAAAAAGGTTTTGGGAGTTTTGCATCAGAGCTACATAGTGGCATTGGAGTATTATTAGAAGATTGCACAGTGGATTATTTATAGATATTTTTGGACCTAATCAGTGAAGAATAAATTTGTTTTAAGTTGTCATTGCTGGTTCTTTTTGTTGTGATTTTCAAGTCATAACAGTGGATGCATTCGGATTAGCATGTGCTGCTCTAAATTTACGGTTTAACAGATGACACCAATTACACCAAAGATTCCTTCAACAAACACATCGGGCAATGTTTTCGAAACAAGCCACATTTTAAGACAAGAAAGTTTTGTGCAGGCTGGCTTTCATAACCAAGCACTTTCAGCGTATCAGAATAGCGAGGGCAAGCATGACATCATAGACTAAGAGCAACATGAACTCCACCGAGGTGCGGTTGCCAAAATAAACATTGTAATGGAAGTCTGCAGGGATAATGAATCCCAGGAACCTGTAGCAGGTGGATCTGCTCAGATGCAAGTGATTGCTGAGCTAGCGCGCCGAGGAACAGCTACTCGGGAAGGCAAACTTAAATAAGCTCAACATATTACTGGCTAAGCAATCGTGTGATGCGAAGTCAAATGACAGTCAAATGCACTCAGGTGACTCTCCAGGAGGTACCACGTCGTACGTTAAGCAAGCTTGACTCCGTAGCCTATCAGAATTTCCATCAAAGCTCCATTTCAACCAAAGAGGCAGAAACCCAAAATACATTTTATCAAACATATGCCAATGTAATCTTTAATAGTGATAAAAAAGTACTTATGCATTTCACAGAAATAGCATATGTATACAAATGCAATTTTACTTCAATCCAGTGAGAACACGGTTAGATTTGACAAATAAACTAAGACAACTCTGAATGTTTTATTTCAGTTTATTTAGCACTTCAAGAAATGGATACTGATAGGTCAGTGCATAATATCACAACCAGTGGTGCAACCAGTGAATTCGAAACTGGGACAGTTTAGATTTAAAAATAAACCTAAATGTTAAAGATACCGTCCTACCATGTTTTAAGATGCATGTAAAATACTTTTCTCTGACTGATAATGTGTTTCTGATATGTTTTTTTTTTCTGTCCTTAAAATGACATCTGCTTCTTCTCTCTCATTAAAAATGCTGAATGTATGAACATGCAAATCTCATTTCAAGTTTAGCCACTTCACAGGAGATATCTCTACTTTACTGAAGAGACCATTCTCAGTATTTGTGCATTAGAGGCTTCAAGTTTCTACATCACACTTGTGTTAGTAAGTTGAATATTGACCCAGGATTGGCTGCAAAGGATTTGTGATGTCACAAATCTGCTTGTGAGCCTACCTCTTAAAATGGGAATTTTAATGAGCTCAGATAAACTTAACTGTTTCAGTAGCTGAATGTAAAAACAGCAAACTCTGCAAATACCTTATTCTACAAGCTCAAACATTAAACTGCAGGAACAAGAAGAAAAACATTTTTTAAATGGAGGGGTTCTTCAAATATTTACTGTGACTGAGACTTTGTGTTTTTCTGAAATGCAATTGAAATAGATCTGACACATTTCTGAAAAGCATATTGAAAGGGATTTGCTATACATATTTAGTACTTATCAAATATTAGAAATGTATCTGACCTAAATATTTAAGAAATGTATTTCAATTGAATTGATAATGCATTGAAAATACCTATTTATAAAATATTTGGAGGGGAATGGCTCAGGAGTAGAGCAGGTGGTCTAGGAATTGCTTTTCCAGTGAGATACGAGTAGAAATAAAGAATAGCTCATGGTATTGTAATCCTAATGCACGCCACATGGATATATCGAGCACTTCAGTAGTAGCAAACATTGAGTTGTTTTAGATGTGTGCAGTGATACGTGACATTTTCTTTTGGGTGTGTTCAATAGCTTGCACAAAGCCAACAAGAAAAAAAAACAAACAATGCTACAGCATCAAGAAAATGGCACGGCTTACGACACAGGAGAGAGAAAAAGAGCTATTGGCATGTTACTGGCAGGTCTCAGCTAATGAGGACTGTCACTGGTCAACAATCAGTTGGCTGTCTGCTCGAGAACGGAAAACAGACCCTGTCGCTGACCATTCCTGCTTATGGCAGCCATGAATGACTACTGTAGCTCCAGAGTGCCACATCCGATCACAGCAGGCACTTGACAGATTCTGGACAGCAACCCAAACTGGTTGTGAGATGAGGGGTCGTGTTTTTTTTGTTGGCTTTATGCAAGCTATTAAACACACCCAAAAGAACAAGTCAAGCATCACTGTACACATCAAAAACAACTCTTTGTTCGTTACTACTAAGTGCTCAGTACATCCATGTGGCGCGCTTCGGGATTACAATACCGCGCATTTTTCTTTATTTCCACTCAAATCTCACTGGAAAAGCTATAAATAACTCTTCAATTCGCAGCAAATACAGTACACTCCTCATTTGCACAGTTTAATGGCTGTGAGTATATATTTATTATATACAGGTGGTGAACAATGTTAGAAAAAGAGTGTGGTCAAAGTGTTACAGTTACAGCTGATTTTACTCAGTTATATACTAAAGGAATAAGCCCCGAGAAGCAGTGGGTTACAGTGATTTTATAACGGCGGAGGGGCGTTCTAAGGCATGCTAGGCACGGAGTGCGTTCGGAGTGCCCTCTGCCCTCTGCTGTTATAAAATCACTGTAACCCACTACTTCAAGGGGCTTATTGCTTTTATAAAATGGTTACCCTATATATAGCCCATTAAATAAACACACAAGAAAAAAATCAACAATATATTGGTAATAATGCAACAATAAAATTGAGAACGATTCGTTCTTCCACCAAGCAAGATAAAGTGGACAGAATGGTTGGCAAGCAACACAGACGCTAACATTGCCTTTTCATCTAGCGCCATTATCATGTCACATCAGGCTATTTGGGCTCGTTAATGTAGATATACTATGAAAGCAGGCTATTTGGAATGTCTATTTTGGTCTCCCGAAGGCCCAGTTAAATAATTTTACGTTCGTTTCGGTTTTCGAGTTTCCTTGTTCTCAACTCGCGCCGATCGGCCATATCATTACAACCAGCAGTAAGATTACGGAACAAGATTGACTTTTGTCCTCCATACTTGCCGGTGTCCAGGAAAATATGTTGAATTGTGCATTAGTTTGCTAGCCAGCTAGCTAGCTAGCATTCACTACAATGGATGTGGTTACCCTACACATAGCCCATAAAATAAACACACAAGAAAAAAATCAACAATTTATCGCTAATACTGAAATAGCGAGCTAGTTAGCAACGTAGCTAGCAAGCTAAAATGATATCGAACTTTGTAATGCAATACCTAGCTAGGTAGATAGCCAACTTAGCGGGTTAAAAGGCTAAACTTCGCTAACACTGAAATAGCGAGCTAAAAGTCTTGAAACAAACGTAACCTAACGAGTCAGTTGGACGCAGAGTAGTTGGTTGCGCGCAGGGATATTTTGCACTGTGGTCTGTCTCAGAAAGCAGTGGGTTACAGTGATTTTATACCGGCATGGAACGCGGCTCAGCCAATCACATTTAAGAATGGGAAGCAGCCGTTTTATAATGTGATTTTTACTCATGATGTTTTAGCTTTATCTGACGTGCTCAACTGCAGAGGAAGATTAGTGTACTTGAACATTTTTGCAAACAAAATGGCATGAAGGCCAATCTGAATAATGCTAAAATGTTAGTTTTTAGAAATGGTGGTCCCCAACGTGCTTATGAAAAGTGTTTTTTTAATGAAAACATTATTGAAACCATGTCATTTTATGAATATCTGGGTGTTGTATTCACACCAAAGTTGGTTTCGAACAGAGCATTATCTTTATAAGCATCTGTGGCCAATAAAGCAATATTGTCTATTGGAAATCTTCAAAGAAAACTTGGAAATATTCATTGTAAAGACTCATTCAGGATCTTTGATAGTATGGTTTTTCCTATGCTGCTTAAATAGTTTAATCGTATTTGCAATGTTAGTTTGATGCTCTCAGAGACAGTGCACTATTGCCTCATGTTAGGGACATTTATCATTATTTATCATAATTTCAAATGTTTTCTTTCAGAGGCAAACGTCAGCACTCCCCTGAATCTGGTGCTGGTGGGGCTGAGTGGAGTAGGAAAGAGTGCAGCAGGAAACACCATCCTGCGGAGAGAGGAGTTTAAATCAGAGGCCAGCGCCTCATCTCTGACCCTGAGGAGCGAGAGGAGAGAAGGAGCGGTGTGTGGGAGAAGAGTCTGTGTGGTGGACACCCCAGGCCTGTTCAACACTGAGCTCTCAGAGGAGATGTTGAGAAATGAGATGCGGAGAGCTGAGGCTCTGTGTGACCCAGGACCTCACGCTTTCCTCCTGGTCATACAGCTGGGCAGATTCACTCAGCAGGAGAAGAGAGTGATGGAGACGCTGCAGGAGCTCTTCTCTGAGACAGTGAATCAGTACACCCTGGTGCTCTTCACTTACGGAGACAGGCTGAGGAACAGAACCATCGAGGAGTTCATCAGCCGTGACTCAAACCTGCAGCAGCTCCTACAGAAGTGTGGGAATCAGTACCATGTGTTTAACAATGAGGACACGTGTAATTCGGATCAGGTGAAGACTCTGTTGGAAAAAATAGAGGAAATGGTGAGCAACAAATTTTCCTTTCATGACGTGGGAAATGAGAAATGTGGAAAATGTCCATGCAATAAAAACAGTATGTGGGAAAGTAGTACGTTGGATTCAAGGGATAACCAAAAATGCAAAAAGTTTTTTTTAGGCCAATAGTAAGTCTTTGCAAGGCTTTTGGGTCGTCTGAACAAAACCAGTCACAGCCCTTGCAGTAAAAATCAGGTGAAGAAAAACACATTAACCTGTGAACAGCATGCAGTGTTTTTTGTGTTGATTTTTTCACCTGGAAACTGCTACCAAAAATGGTCTTTGTGAAGATATGGTTGTAAAAGCGAAGCATAATCTGCAAAACATTAAAAGGCACATTATTTTATTTCATTAAATGCTATTGTAGTGACTAGTAATGTTGACCCCTATTATCCCAACTACAACGACTCCAAATTTGGAAATGATCGAATACTTAATGACCATCTGTTTGGAAAAGTGGGGACAAGTTTTCTTAGAAACTACGTAGATGAGTGAAATTTTATATGTGAGTACGCTACTAGCTGTGATCTTGATTGGGTTCAAAAACGGTATTCCATGATGGCAGGATATATATATATATATATATATATATATATATATATATATATATATATATATGGGCCAGGCTCACAAAATGTGCGCCACCCCCCAAATGTGTCCACAGGCTAGCAAATCTTGTATTTTGCTTAGATCATTCCAGAACCACCATGAATGGATAGAGCTCACCAAGAGCAACTTCGAACACCCCACTTTTGTCGGTCTGCGATAAATATTTCCCTGTCTTTTTTGCCCTTAAAGTTGGAAAAGTGGCCAAAAATGGCACTTTTTGATGTCCATGTAAAAAGTAAAAAGTTCACTTTTAGTTTTTTTATATTTAAGTGTGTTCTATTTTTTTTTTTTTTTTTTTGTGCGTAATAGACGTGTAGGCTATGTCTGACAGTCTGCATACGTCCCAATGGTCGTTTTGTGTATTGCAGTGACATTTAATAAATTGCCCACAAGGTACTGGTTTCTGACTTAGATTTTACATTTAGCACTCCAGAAAAATAAAAAAAGGTCCCTACACCCTAATAATCCTTCAGGATGAAGCAAATATATGGTGCATTAGGGCAAAAAAAAAAAAAAAAAAACCTCAAACCTACAGGGATTGAGTGGGATTTTTGTGTCCCCAAAAAAAATTACCTTTTAAGAAAAGTTTCTGACTTAGATGTATTTTTCAAAAACTATAAAAGATATAGCCAAATGCAATTCAGGTATTATTGTTGGCCTAAATCAAAGTGGAAATCACTGTTTAGATCAATTATTTATTGAATAACGACATAGCTACAGCGCGCAAAGCATTTTGGTCGGTTTCTGACTTAGGGTTTCTGCCTTAGATTTCTAAGTCAGAAACCCAGACATCTCAGGGAGAAACCAGGCATATTCAGCCAAATGTGGCCCCAGTCGTTACACAGGTGGTCAGGGACATGATATTCCATGTTTGTTTGACATGTTAACATGTATTTTAGCTGATTTGATTGAAAATTCAAGCCCAATTCCAAAATAGTTGGGACAAAGTATAAATTGTGAATAAAATCAAAAAACGCATAATGACTTTCAAATCACACCAGCCAGTATTTTATTCACAATAGAACAGAGATAACATAGCAAATGTTGAAACTGATAAATTTTACAATTTTATCCACAAAATGAGCTCATTTTGTGCATAAAAATGTAAAATGTCTCAGTTTCAACTTTTGAAATGTTATCTATGTTCTTTTGTAAATAACATATTGGCTCATGTGATCTAAAAGTCATTGCATTTTGATTTTATTCATAATTTACACTTCGTCCCAACTATTTCAGAATTGGGGTTGTATAACGATGGCGTCCGTCGGAGGCCCGACATTGGACCGATCGGCCCACGCTCTCAGTCAGAAACTGGGATCTCAGGCAGAAACTGACGCGGGGCGTGGGCGGCCGCCGTGGCTGCAATTGGTGGCCAATCAGTCATAAACTTGGTCAGATAACATGCATGGGTGGTCGGGGACATGATATATTGTCTTTTCTAAATGTGTCGACTTGTATTTTTGAAGATTTAATCGAAAAATATCGGTGGCGTCAGCCCACGCTCTCAGTCAGAAACCGGGATCTCGGGCAGAAACTGACGCGGGGCGTGGCGACCGCTGTGGCTGCAATCGGTGGCCAATCAGTCATAAACTTGTTCAAATAACATGCATAGGTGGTTGGGGACACCAGACAACACCTACAACAAAATACCAATAACTAAAAGACAGAAACATGCAATCATCATAAAAAACTCCTGGGGCTCAGGCTACGGGAACCTAGGACCCAAAATAAAAAAAAAATGAACTGTCAAGCAGCCTGTCCACCAGCCTAAAAGTGGCATCTTCCATTGGTCAGTGATCAATTACCTACTTGAGACTCTTATTCTATCTATTAGTTAAGTATTATGGCAATAGCAAGTCAGTTGGGTTGAGTTTGGTACACTTTGACGGGTTTCTGACTTAGTCGTGGTTTCTGACTTAGATCCGGTTTCTGACCGATACACCGATATATTGAGCTAATAGACACCCGTTCTGGCTTGGTATTGCCTAGGCTACATACTTTTAAGCCAGAAGGAGTGTTTCTAGGAGATTTTTGAGTTTTGATATAGGTTTTTATAACATTTTTCAGGTATTTGCAGACCAGAATTTCTTATTTTCAGCAGCGACGGGATCCCGAGAAAAAAAAAATCACTGTAGGGTTTCTAATTTCAGGTGATATACCTCTGGACATCACTTATATACAATTATAACACTGATTGGAGGCTTAAATAACTTTATTATCACTAGTTATAGGCCTCTGGATGGATTATAGGCAAACAGTTGACTTTCGTGTTTCTGACTTAGAAGAGCAAGGGGACAGGGAAATGCATATAACTCACCAAATATTCCGCCAATGACCATGATATTTGGTATTCAGAGAGTAGACATATACCTTTATCACATACAATTACCACTGAGAGCATAGGGTTGCCTGAATTAATTTTACACATTGTGTTAGAGAGCAGTTTGCACTCGCGCAGCAATTTTGCGCCCAAGACAAAAAACGCACCCTGACTTCAGGGCCATGGCAGGGTTGACAATCCCAACAGCATATTACCTATATACCATTTTTCCATCAGCTATACTATCCTTCTATACATATCAGGGCATTTTTAGAAGATATAGCTATATCTATGCATGTATGAGGCTTTAGAAGATATGCATGTCTTGAAACTAAGGCAGAAACCCGGCCCAAAAAATGAGTTGAGGGCCCCAACTTTGACCAGGTACCACGAAAAAATGAAAAACGTCGCCGTTGCACAACTTTGGAATATGATCCCACAACACCTATAGATTAAAAAACCACTCACAGCTAAGCTCTATGGGTACTTTCATTATTTTTCAGTACGGGGGGGGGGGGGGGGGGGGGTGGCACACATTTCGTGAGCCTGGCCCAGATGTATACACATATATATATTTTTTAAAAAAAATAAAATTTAGCATCTCCAATCCCATGTCAAGAAGTGGTCCGGGGGACACCAGATGCAGGAACAAATTAGTTCATTAGAAACACCAAACACTAAAGGAGAAAAACAGGCAAGCAGGCCAGAAATAAAACACCGTGCCAATGCACTGAACGAATGGGAAAAACTAAGGTACACTGCCCAAGGCAGGGGGAAACAAAAGTACACACTTAAAGAGTGGCTAAACTAGAAAACAAAAACTTCACCTAACTAGACTGAGGGAAACACTGGTAGACTTAGACAAAAGGAAAGACAAACCGTGGGTGCAGCAAAAACACAAGACTCGGGAATGGCTCAAAGGAAATACTCGGGAAGGCACAGAAGCTGAGATTTTGCAATGCAGACAAAGTTCCGTCTGAAGATCTCTTCCCTCCTGCCCACAGATAAACACACGGAAGGAGGCGGGGACTCAGAAGGCAATCTCAGAAGGAAACAGAAACACATGGGATTAATGAACAAATTCACGAGAACCGGGTTAAAAATAACGACTCGAGACAAGACGCTGAGACAATCAATCAAACTAGACGGTTTAGATAAAGGTAATCTAAACGTGATGAGTATAAAAACACCACGACAGAAGCGAAGGAAAGCACAGCTTAAAAGTAGTTAAACAGGGAAAGCTTAGGAAGAAATTACAAAAGCTAGAAACGCTCACACACGAGCGTTTAGTATTAATGAAGGTTAATACTATGTGATAAATATATACAATCACCCTCAAATAAGTGTTGGTTAGTACGGGTTAGCTGACATTTGGACTCGAGTCATAGGGACTCGGACTTCGACTGTAGTAAATTTGACTAAAAAACAGTTAATGCGACTTCGACTCGGACTTGGAAGGCAAACACTTGAGACTCGACTCGGACTTAGGAGACAATGACTCCAGACTCAACTTGAGGCAAGATGACTCGGACGATTTGTTCCTTTCATTGTATGTTTTTTTCACGTTGATATCATTCTTTCTAGTATGACAAGAGCGGTCCGTTTGTGTTTAGACTTAGGAGACATTGACTCCAGACTCCAGGCGTCGGCGATTTCTAGCAAGTTTTTTTTGGTTCAGACAGCCTCCATTTTTTTTTTTTGTCTGAAGCGAGAGCACACACTTTTGATGATCAGTGCACTTGATCGCATGGATAATAATGGCAGCTGCGAGCTCTAGTACGCCCAAAATAATTCAATTTGCTTTAAAAAACTTCTACTCCGATGGAAAACGGTCTGCTCAATGTAAGACATGTTCAACAACCGTTAGCGACAAAGAGGGAACCACTTGAAACTTTGTCCGTCACCTGAAGACCCATGATGACAAGTAAGTGAAACCTGATAGCTAGCAGCCGTGTGTGTGACGTGAAGTGTGTGTGTGCGTGTTGGAATAGTCGGTCGTGTTTTGTTTACCCCAGCTAACGTCAGTTAACATAACGTTAGTCAGCTAACGTTGGCTACATTGAGTTGGGAGAATCGTGGTGCACTGCTCATTGAGGATTAAATCAATAGCAGAGTAGGCAGTAAATTAAAGTAGGGATTCAAAGGAAAAACTGAAATATGGCAATTTCGACATCAATGGAAAGCTTAGAATGCAAAGAATGCAATGTAATGTCATTCCATCACATTATCGATACAAGAAAATGGAAACACGCACGAAACGACAGTACTTTATCCAGCGTGAATACTTCCATGATGCTAGGAAAGAGGCACGTTTTGGGTGATGTCACATACGGGTTTTGCAAGCTCTGCTCTGTGAATTTGCGTGCAGTGTACGTCTCTCTCTAAGCTTTATATTTTGTTATTCAAGGTTCAAATTGCATCATACTTTACTTGAGATGGATAAATTATAACAGAAACATTCATCGGTCAGTTTTTTTTAATTTAAACTCAATTTTTTCTATATAGTACATTGAAGATTAACATGGACATATAGGCTAAACGATCTGACGGAAATCGTGTAAATACGGGGAAGGACTGATACCTTAATTTATTATGATATTATTTCAATGATTAGACTTGATAAGAGCGATGACAAAACAAGAAAGGAAGATTTTAGAATGTATTCACTCTCGTAACTCGCGCAGGATTACATATTGTTCATGTACTTGCAGCTACCTGTCGTCAGATCTTTCTATTGCGTATACTATCTAACGTTATTACATTTGCGAGGTTTTGTTTCGTTTGTTTGATGTTTTTTTCCCAGGTGAGATCGGATGAGTTCATTTTCTCGGTCCAGACGTTTCCAACATGCTCAGGTGAAGCTGTGATGAAACAGTTTGAAGGATTTAATTTGCGATCACCATGTTGCTGAAAACCTCTCTCCTTCCTCTTCCTCCTCTCTCTCCCTTCCTCCCACTCCTCAGGAGAGAGGGGAGAACGAGACAGCAAGTTCGACATTAGGTTTTTCTCTTCAAGATATAAACCTGAGTGCTTTGTGGGTGGGCTGGGGGACAATGGTGAGGGACTTGACATAACCTGTGACTCGACTTGACTTGACTTGCCCACAAAAGAAAAGACTTGGGACTTGCTTGTGTGATGGTTCTGCCCTGCAGTCCCTCCCCCTCCTGCTGTCTGCGCCTCCACTTCAACGAGCCGCACCTGTTGCTTGTTGAAGTGGAGGTGCAGTTAAGAGTATAAAAGAACGGCAGTGCAACTGCATTCTGATGTGAGAGCCCTGTGTTGTTTGTGCCGCTGCTCCCCTGAGTTTGTATTGTGTTTTTTTTAAATCAGTTTTATTAAATATTTCTATTTTTTACTCAGCCTGTGCGTGTGGGTCCCTTAACCACTTTTTGGGTACATGGTCCCAGTGCCCGCTGGTTTCCTGTTTTCAGCCGGCGGGGGCAAAACCATGACAGCTTGAGACTTGGACCAAATGACTTGAGACTCGGATCGGAGGGACTTGGACAATTGTCTGCGGGTTAGTAACAAACCTATCAGAGAGCACATTCATGCAGAGTTTAGCGAGACCCCGAATTAAGCACAGGTGGAAGTAATGAAAGAAATACCACAAGCCGATTCCGAATGAGGAAATGTGATTGGAGATCGAGACGCAGGCATGCTCAAGGCTGTCAAACGACATCACAGGAGTTTGGGCAAGAGTGAATCAATCCTCAGATGGCAGAAAGAAAGCTGAAAAATAAACCAAGAGTAAGGCATTGGAAAAAAAGGCACAAGCACAAAAATAAAAGTAATAAGCACAATGACAAAACAGCACACATGAGGCAGAACCATAACATCCCACCCGAATCTGGAATGCCCAATTGGTGAACTATGTACAAGGCTTGCTTGTATACGACCCCCTTGCTGCCAATTCAGGAGAGTGAAGACAGTTCGCGGCTCTCCTCCGAAGCACATGCCTGTCAGCCACTGCTTCTTTTACACCCATTGGTTGAATCCTTGCAAGTTCAGAACGAGGGCGGAGGATACCCGGACATGAACAGGCTTAGAATCTTCCTGACGAGCGCCCGTCTGGCCAACAGGAGGCGCTTGAGCAACGAACAAGGCAACTATTATTTTCCCTCCCCGGCAGTCCCTTCCCAGTTTGCAACCCTGTAGCGCAATAGCCAATTTTACGCTATTCTGAAAAAGCTGCCGACCTCTGCCGGCTGGTACGAGGCAGGGATCGAACGTGCGACGTGATAGTCACTTCTGCTTCGCAACGCGATGCTTTACCGAATATCCGGCAGCTCGATGACAATAGCTATGTTTCCATTTAGCTTTGAAGCGAATCTAGTGAAAAGTCACAAAAACGAAATGCGAATTAAGTGCATTTCCATTTGTTTCCCTCAAGCGGATGAGAGCAAATAAACAACAGTACGTAGGCGGTGACGTGCATGCGTACGTATGTCAGATAAACACGTACGTACATCGTTGCTAGGCAACCTCAAATACGAAAATGGAGAACGGTCTCACTACGTCAAAGTTTATTTGAAAAATGTGTTTCCATTTCAGATTATACGCATTAAGGGCCGATTCATAGTCGACGCAAAGGCATGCAAACGCGAGCGCATCGAGACGCATCGCGACGCTTCGCCACGCTTTGGCCGCCATGATGCGTCCGATTGTGTACTCCGATTTTTCAATACGCGACGCAGCAACGCATGTAATACGTAATGTATGTAATGTACTTAATATACACTTTATAGCCTACATAATAGAATAAGACTGTATGGAACGTCACCACTGATCTGTATAGAAAAACTGGGGAAAAAAAAAAACTGAAACTGTTGGGTTAGTGATAGTGATAGTGCCACTTCAGCAGTTATTCATTCTTGGGCGATACGATGGCGTTCGCTTCGTTTGTGCCGGTTAAAAATTAGCCTTGATGATTTGACCAGAGACTGCCTAACGGTAGCCTAGCATCCGGGCATCTGTCAGCCTACGGACCGGTCGCGCTTTCTAAACATCCACATATTCACGATCATACACAAACCAGGCAAAGTATTTGTATTAACCTGTAGCTAGCTATGTGGAAGAAATGCAATCCATGTATGGCGTAAGGTCGCTATTTTTTTCAGCATGTTTTTTTTTCTCCCTTTAGCTTGAAAATAGTCAGGGACTTCCAGTGGTACACATACCCTCAGCACTCACCTCCGTGGAAGTTTAGCTTTCCATAAATGAGCCAATTACCCCACCTACTGCCCAAATTTTGTTTTACAGCATTTGTAAGACCATTCTAATTATAAACCAGTGTTGCGTATCAATGATGCTGGCTTAAAAAAAAAAGTTATGGCGCATGACATGGATCTCATTGATAACGTCAGATGCAGTCGTGAAATCTTGTGTAATTTGAAGTGGGCTATATTCTAGAGACGACCACCTTGACTAGTTGATTATAGCTGGCTAAGGTGTCATGTTAAGGTAAATCGATAATAGCCATTTAACGTTCATTTATTACTCACGATGTGCCTATCCATCGCAACGACAGCTAATGAATTCTCTTGCCAAATAACTTGCTAAATGTCTGCTGCGCTGGAAAGAGAGACTCGGGGTCAGCCCTGCCTTAGAGTTCAATGTAATAATGGTTGATTACTACTGGGCGTACCAATACGGCTGCTCGGTTGCTTCAACCTTCCAGTGCAGTTTACTATTGCGTCAGCGAGATCAGTGAATGTCACTCGGAATGTCACCGGTGACGCTGCTACCCCCTATTGTGTGAGCGGTGTATTGCATTTCACGTATCGCCCGTGCGGCTTGCGCACACTGTGTACACTATGAAAGGGAGTGCGTTACCTGCGTTGCTCGCGTCGCTTGCTTGCGTGACTCGCGTCAACTATGAACCCAGCCTAAATCTTTTTCGCATAAGTCAAAATCCACCTCAAGCGAGCGTAATAACTTTTTTGCAAGGATTTTTTTTCGAATTATGCTGTTTCCATTACCTTTTTTGATGCGAAACTTCAAAATGGGCATTACAGGGAAATGGAAACACAGCTATTGTCCTGTTTCTCATATTTCAAATCGTGAATACTTTTAAACAATCTTGTTTGACCATTCTGCATTGTTTATCTCAATAAGCCATGAAACCATGGTGTTTTAATAAATTCCCTCTTGCCATCCAAGAAAGGTTTAATTATATGAATATACATTTGAATATCTTTTGTGGTCGATAAAAAAAACATACTTCCCTTCTAAAGACACTTGCGATGCTTCAAAAGTCTACAGAACAAGGAACAGTTTTTGCCTTCAGCTGTTTGAAGAAAAATAAAAAATGGTATAGTATGGAAAGGGATATTCAAATTTTAGAATGATGGCACTGCCCAACTCAGGATCCCAAAAATTCTAAGCCAGTTACAACACCAAGAAATGCAACATAGTACAATAAATCTTCAATTAATAAAATTGACTGTGATCAAATAACATAACATAACATAACATGAATGGCAAGAACAGGCCGTTCAGCCCAACTAAGCTCGCCAGTTTCTTTATACTATTGTGAATATATCCCTTCAGATACTCAATGACTCAATGGTATCTAGCTTTAAGTCAAGCCTGCTCTTGAAAACCCCTAAGGTCTCTGCCTCAACAATATGGTCAGGCAAGCTATTCCACATCGAAATTACTCTTTGGGTGAAGAAATATTTCCGAATATCAGTGCTAAATTTACCTTTGGTCAACTTCCATTTGTGACCCCGAGTTCTACTAACAACACTTGGTCGAAGGAATAATTCACTTTGTTAATCCCTTTAACATATTTAAAGACCTCAATCAAATCACCCCTTAGTCTCCTTTTCCTAAGACTAAAGAGATTAAGGATCTTCAGCCTCTTCTCATAGCTTTCATGTTTTATACCTGGAATTAGCTTAGTGGCTCTTCTCTGAACTTTCTCTAGAGCCTCTATATCTTTCTTAAAGTATGGTCCCCAGAACTGTATACAATACTCCAGATGTGGTCTGACGAATGTGTTGTACAAAAGAAGCATCACCTCCTTAGATTTGTACTCAATACTTTTGGCAATGTATCCCAGCATCCGATTGGCTTTTTTAACTAATATATGGCACAATGGCTAGAGCCTGTGAGGGTTTGGTCAACAATCACTCCCAGATCTTTCTCGTGTGGAGCACATTCCAGTTTTAAACCTCCCGTCTAATGTTTTTATTACCTACATGTACAACTTTACATTTCGCTACATTAAATTTCATTTGCCACATTTCTGCCCAATTCTGGATTCTATCCAAATCATCCTGAATCACTTTAGTGGACTCTAAACTATTTGCCAAACCCCCCAATTTAGTATCATCTGCAAATTTAACTAATCTGCTCTCAATATTCCTATCAAGGTCATTAATGTAGATGAGGAACAGCAGGGGTCCCAACACCGATCCCTGGGGGACGCCACTCCCCACCATACATAGCTCAGATGAGATACCATTGACCACCACTTTTTGTGTTTTGTCCTGTAACCAGTTTTGAATCCACTCCAGAATACCTCCTGTAACTCCAATGGAGCTCATTTTAAAAATTAGTCTCTTATGCGGTACTGTATCAAATGCTTTCTGAAAATCCAAGTATATGATGTCATAAGCCCTGCTCTGGTCATAAGTCTTGGTGGCCTCTTCAAAAAATTCCAGAAGGTTTGTCAGGCATGACCTTCCCTTACGGAAACCATGTTGGCTATCCCTCAAGATACTGTTACGTTCAAGAAATAAGTCCAGCTCATCTTTTATGATAGATTCCAATATTTTGCACGCAATGCAAGTTAAACTGACTGGCCTGTAATTTCCTGGCTCAGTACGGTCCCCTTTCTTATATATTGGTATTATATTGCCCTGTTTCCAATCATTTGGTATTTCTCCAGTTTCTAAAGACCGTCTGAAGATGGCGGATAGCGGCTTAAAGATGATCTCACCAACTTCCCTGAGCACTCTAGGATATAAGCCATCAGGACCCGCCGCCTTATCTGCCTTTAGTTTATGCAACTTGTCTAATACTTCGTTATCCCTAACCTCAATTTCCGCTAAATAATCTTGAGCATTTAACATGCCCTCTGGCCGAATAAAGACCCACTCTGAGGTAAAATTCTCAACAAAGTAACTGTTTAAGGCATCCGCAATATCCTTGTTATCATATAGCAGCGATCCATTTTTATTCTTGATGCACCTGCTCTTTGACTTTCCTTTTTCTGCTACAGTACTGAAAGAAGCGCTTAGGGTTAGTTTTGGCCCCCTCTGCAATTTGTCTTTCATACAGTCTTCTAGCATTCCTCAGCTCTTTTTTGACCACAGCCCGCATTTTACAGTATTCAGCCTTAGTGTTCTCATTGTTATCCTTTATGTACATCTTATAAAGATTCCTCTTTTCCCTCAAAATCCTACGAATACTTTTGGTCATCCACTGAGGATTCTGCTTTTTCAGCTTACTTTTGGACACCTTTGGAATGAATTTGCATTGTGAATCAAGTAAAACCCCCTTAAATCTTTCCCACATCTCATTTACAGACTCACAGTCCAGGAGTGTCTCCCATTTTATTTCACTTAGATATGAGGGCATCCTGTCAAAGTTTGCTCGCCTAAAATTGAAAATTTTTTTTTTGAATACACCTTTTTAACTTCCCATGAAACATCAAAATTAACAGCAGAGTGATCACTTGTCCCAAGTGGCTCCAGTACCTCAACATTGCTAATTCTATCTGGGTCATTACAGAGCACTAAGTCTAAAATTGCCTTCTCTCTTGTAGGTTTATTAACATACTGCACCAAAAAATGATCATTTATAACATCTAGAAATTCTTTCTCCCCCCTACCCTGTCCTTTCACCATTTCCCAATCAATACCAGGATAATTTAAGTCTCCCATAATAATAGTCCCTCCACCTCTACAAGCTTGCATAATCCTCTTAAAAAGCATTTCATTGACTGTACTGTCCAAAGCTGGTGGTCGATAGCATACTCCTATGTTTAAACCTGTCTCGTGTTTGCCAATGAGCCTGACCCAGATATCTTCACAGGGCAAGGAATGTTCAATTTTGGGAATTTCCTGTACATTTATGTTTTCATTCACATAGATTGCTACGCCCCCTGCTCGCCTATTACATCTATCCTTCCTTAAGAGCTTATAACCTTCTATATTATATTCATCTCCATCCTCTTCACTAAGCCATGTCTCTGTAATCCCAACTATGTCATAGCCCTCACTAATCGTAACGGCCTCAAGCTCTGGAAATTTATTTTTTATGCTTCTTGCATTTAAATGAAAACATTTCAGGTTATTACTAATGCTCTTCCCCCTTGATTTCCCATGCGGCCGCTGCTTCAAGCCCCCCCACTACGCTTTGTTGCTTTGAAAGTATATCATCAATAGTGCATGTAACGCCGTCAGCTTCCATCAGGGCAGTCTGCATTTCCCTATGTGTAACACTCACTAACCTCCCTCTTACACATAGGGAAATGCACACATGGGAAATAGAAGCAGTGAAATGACAAGCAAGGAAAAAACGCCTGAAATTGCGCATGAAAATAACAAAAGAAGCTGAGGGAAGGTGTGCATTAAAAATAGGATGGCACAGCTACAATGGATCCTTTTTTCAATCTTTTTATTAGGTCACCTGAGATGAAGTCTCAAAGTGACCTATTCTAATCGCCTTTGGTCCGTCGTCGTCGTCCGTGTGATCCGTGCGTTGTGCGTCCGTAAACATTTTCAACTTCTTCTCAGAAACTGCTGATCCGATTTCAATAAAATTTTGCAGGAACCTTCCTTGGTCAAATATGCACCTAAATTATGAATTATATGGTGCTCACCCCCAGGAGCTCTGAGGGGCAGGGCTAAAACTGCTCAATATAATTTTCGACTTCTTCTCAGAAACCGCTGATCCGATTTCAATAAAATTTTGCTGGAACCTTCCTTGGTCAAATATGCACCAAAATTGTGAATAATATGCTGCCCACCCCCAGGGACTCTGAGGGGCGGGGCTAAAAGTGGTCAATACATTTTCGACTTCTACTCAAAAAAACCTGATCCGATTTCACTGAAACTTTGCAGGAACCTTCCTTGCTCAATTATGCACCAAAATTGCGAATTATATGGTGCCCACCCCCAGGGGCTCTGAGGGGCGGGGCTAAAACTGGTCAATACATTTTCGACTTCTTCTCAGAAACCCGCTGATCCAATTTCAATAAAATTTTGCAGGACTTTTCCTTGGTCAAATATGCACCAAAATTGTGAATTATATGGTGCCCACCCCCAGGGACTCTGAGGGGGGGCTAAAACTGGTCAATACATTTTCGAAACTTCTACTCAGAAAACCTGATCCAATTTCAATAAAATTTTGCAGGAACCTTCCTTGCTCAATTATGCACCAAAATTGTGAATTATATGGTGCCCACCCCAGGGGCTCTGAGGGGGGGGCTGCACCAAAAAAACTGGTCAATACATTTCAATACGACTTCTTCTCAGAAGCCGCTGATCCAATTTCAATAAAATTTTGCAGGAACCTTCCTTGCTCAATCATGCACCAAAATTGTGAATAATATGGTGCCCACCCCAGGGACTCTGAGGGGCAGGGCTAAAACTTGTCAATACATTTTCGACTTCTTCAGAGAAACCGCTGATCCAATTTCAATAAAAATTTGCAGGAACCTTCCTTGGTCAATTATGCACCAAAATTCTGAATAATATGGTGCCCCCCCCAGGGACTCTGAGGGCGGGGCTAAAAGTTGTCAATACATTTCCCACTTTTTTCTTAGAAACCGCTGATCCGATTTCAATTAAATTTTTTATAAACCTTCCTTGGTCAAATATATCGCCAAAAATTGTGAGTTATATGGTGCCCCCACTCCAGGTGCTCTGAGGGTGGGGCTAAAAGTTTTCAAATTGGCTGAAATTTTCAAACTCTTCTTTCTCCACACCCAGATATGCGGAAAACAATGCTCTTCATAGATGGAAGGGTCTTCAGGTGCTTTATCATAATTTTTTTTTTTTTCATTTCATGGCCCCCAGGCTCCATGTTTGCCCCTGGGGAGGGGGTGAAGTTTACTATACTTTATATAGGACAATGAAAGGTATAGTTGGTTCATTCACATCAGTAACATCAGTTTTTGTACAACTCAGGTGACCGTTAAGGCCCATGGGCCTCTTGTATTAATAAGTATGCTTAAAGGGGCAATAAGCGGAAATGCATCATTTCTAGATTGAAGGAATTAAAAATCGCTGCGTGAAGAACGAGAGATGTAATTTCATCTGGAGTATAGCAGGACGTCACACACCCGCTCTCTGTGTTGATCTCCAGCCCATTGTTTACAAGGCCGGTCCGGCCGCGCGTTCATGTACGTTCATGTGAATCGCCGCCTCCTCCTTGCCGAGAATGCATTCATACAGCCAGTGAGCAGAATCGCCTCCTCCTCCTTCCCAAGAATGCATTCATACAGCCAGTGAGCAGTGGCAGCGCGTATGTTTTATAAAGCGAGATGGCGGAGAGAGAAACAAAACGTTCACCTGAAGACGAGCAGGATCCGAAATTACTTCTAAAGAAACAACGGTCATTGGCAAAGAAGTTGTCGGATAAAGAAAGGGACAGAACCCAGATTAATATTGGCCTTGCATTTCCAAGGTGGAGAGCACTGCGAGAGCTAAAGGGGCTACAGTTTGACTCGGAGCTAGCTCTTCTGGACAGGTAAGTAACAACATAAAGTCAAACGCCTGCTTTAATTAGTGTTACAGTAACGTTAGGCACATGTCGCTATGTCGATTCAATTAAATTTAATGTTACAATCGTAGCATGGGCTCATGTCCGGAGCTTGAGTTGTTAGCGGCTCGGTCCCAGCATTGGGCCAGGCGTTATGGTTGTGAGTAGCCCGGCAGCCAGCTAACATTTGCACTTAGCACAAATCTGCAGTTTCGTGAGCATTTCAGTTTTGATGTATTGAGTAATAACGCCGCGGAAACTTAAACTGGCCCATCATTCTGCAGAATAGCAGAGGTAGAGGGAGGTGTGGCTCATGACACACTTTGTTTTGGTCTACAGGCAGTGCACAACAGCAAACCTAGCGGTGAAACGATTTTGCTTATTGCCCCATTAAAATACCCATGAAAATATACAGACACTTATTTTTATGAATGATAATATTCTTCCTGGTGTTCCATCTGTATCAGGCCCTTCATCGACACGCCCCCTCCGGACTCAAATTCCATTCCACATTTTAGCTCCAGCTCACCAGAATACTGATGTCCAAAGCGCAAAACCTCCTATCTGCAGAATTGTCTGATTGGTGGATTTCACTTTGGATGAGCAGCCTTCCTTATGTTCTTATCATCCAAAGTGAAATCCGCCAATCAGAAAATTCTGCAGATAGGAAGTTTTGCGCTTTGGTCATCGTAAATCATTTACACCTATTCACCACTGGACTTCCCTATTTAAGGAGTCACTCTCCCTTTACTTTTTTGGCCCGTTTACACCCCATTTACTGAATACAAGTGTAAACAGGCTCCCGACGCATTGAGACCCGATCATTCAAACCACTTTCGGAGGTGGTCTGGGGACGCATCTGACCACATATGTTTGGTCGTGTAAAGGCTAATCCGTCCTGATGCGTTCCCGTCGAAGATGTAACCAGAAAAATGCTATCAATGTAGGACAGGGCTATTCAACCGTGTCCAGAAAGGGCCGATGTGGGTGCCAACCAAGCATCTACACACCTGACACCACTAATCAACCCCAAGAGTTTTTGCTAATGAGCTTGATTAATAGTATCAGGCATGTAAGTGCTTCGTTGGAATGAAAGCCTGCACCCACACCGGCCCTTTCTGGACACAGTTGAATAGCCCTGAATTGCCCTTGCAGGATAATGTTGAATAATGCTGTAGGCTGTGGGCTTATGGCTATAATACCAGGTGAAAGTGAATATTTTCCATGCAGTCCTGTGTGCTCTTTCAAGTTGCAAATGCACCTGTCCGGCTAACCTCAATAACTGAAATAATCCAAACGTGTGAATCATAGGCAGAGACTCGTTAGCTTGCCCAGAAGACAACGCGAAACGGGGTTCAAATCTCCGCTTCGCATGGCGGAAACGGCTGCTGTTGCTGTTATATGACGTATTAACTGCGCGCTGGGTCTCAGCGGAAGCTCGAAGTAAGCAACAAAATCTGATCACAAGTGGTCAGTTTGACTCCAAGTGTAAACAGCAATGTGTCTCGCCTGACCACTTAAGACCCGATCACCAAAAAGGCATGTTAAAACCAAGTGTAAACATGCCCTTTGTCTGGCCTCATTTATACAGACCTGTTTGCGCTCCTAGTCTCTGTAATTCCTTGTTCTAGAAGTATTTCAAAGAGCGATGTTTTTTTCTAGTTTGGATTATATTAGATTTATATTATTTTAGATATATTAGATTAGATTTATATATATAGTCCACCAGATGGGCAAGTGACGCATCAGATTACGTACTTGAGGTCTTTGAGGACAGTATTGAGTACGTGGATGACATAGACGTCACAGAAAGTCGTGTAGAAATTACACGGTGCAGTCACATTATTATGATCAGCAGCTAATATCCAGAGTAACCACCGTGTGCAGCACGGACAGCAGCTTGACAGGCTGGGAGTGTCTCAGTAAGGTGCTGGAAGGTTGTCACAGGTATCTGGAGCCATTCTGACCGCAGTGCATCCGACAGCTGCTGGAGGGTGTGTGGTGGAGGACTCATTGAACGAATATGACGATCGAGGTGGTCCCACAGATGCTCGATTGGGTTCAAGTCTGGAGAATTAGGGGGCCAGGGAAGTACTTGGAAATCTCGGTCGAGCTCTTCCAACCACTGTCAGACATTTCTAGCCGTGTGACTCATCGTATTGTCTTGCTGGAAGACCCATCCACCCCAGGGAAGACAATCAGCATGTATGGCTGTACGTGATACATGACAGAAACGAGTGATATGTTTGCAGAATATCTACAGCACACCTTATATACCCATCAAGCCAGGTCACAACACATGCCTTATTTTCATTGGCTATGTTCTCCTGACATCAGAAGTAGGAGGTGGTCATAATCATGTGACTTGACTGTGTATGATACAAAAGGGGTTACAAGGTTTGAGCTGGTGGTGTTACTTTAAAGACATCCTCGGTCATAAAGATGAATTTGAAAAACACCCACATCACCTTTTTATTTTGTCATTTTGATTTCTAGGAAAGGTAACTGACACATTTGGAAATTTAATGACTGTGTAGCTATTTACTTTAAACCTTCCTAAGGAAAAAAAAACATTGACATTATAACTGATGTCTTTAGATCCATATAGTTAACTTGAAGTATAGTTGTATGTGAGTAAGACATTATCAAATTGCTGTCTGACAAACTGGACTGGAACCAAGACACTTAATCACAGATTCTTTGTCACACAGAACAACCCAGTGTCACCATCTCAACCATCACAATCAGCTGGTACATCACATGGAGCGAAAAAAGTCAAGGCGATAACCTGTCATCATCGGCTCCAGAGAAGACCAGACATGATTCCTCAAGGCCAGAGTCAAAATCAGAGTCCTTTGGATCAGGTTGGATTGCAGTCTCTGCAGGTAAGAACGTTGCTCCTTTTTGCGTCTCTCAGAGTGAGTTGATGGGAAAGTGGAATGGTTGGAGATGTGAAGGCCTGTTCCCCTTGTGGGTTTCCTCCGCCCTATATTCAGTTAAGGGCAGAGCCTTTACAAAAATGGTCATTTCTTCAGATGCTGAGCTCTCTAGTGCTTGTTTTAGTACTTAGGGAAATCAAAAAAAATAATGTTTTTTTTTGATAACCAACCCCAGTGGCAAAGCTGGTATTGTTTTCATTTGATCTGTGTGTCTGTGTCATCATGCAAAACTACAGTGAAATTACTCTGAAACTTCTATTAAACTACCAGAAAGACTGATTTCAGTATTTTTGCCAGTGCTTGTATTTCTATCTGTCTATCTATCTGTCTGACTATCCGTGGACAATTCTTATTAACACAGGATCATTGCCACCTTTTAAAATGCAGCCTTCAAACTTCACAGGTGAACAGTTGTGATAAAAAGGAAGGCTGGGTTCCATGATGGGCACATTTTGAGCTAAAGTGTAAGCAATTGCTTACGCAGCTGGTCCAATCCCAGATGGTCTTTAGTTGTAGTTAAAAATACAAACTGTTGAAATGTTGGGTTTGTTACATGTTTTGTTACCACAAATGCCAGTGTCTGTGGAAGAGAAGGTGCTGTTTTTCTTTTTTTTTGAAAAATTTTTGTTCAATGGCTGTACAGTCCTATATCATGGGCGTAGGAACTGGCCCGGCAGACCCGGCGATCGCCGGACCAATATTTTCCCGAATACGCCCCTCCCCCTCCCCTCTCTCCCTCATGTCATATCAACTTAGACCGTCTCGCTGATCCCGGCTGCTTATCGCCTATCAGATTAATGCACTGCCGCGAGGCCAGTGTCATTAACGTGCGTCAGCGATACTGCACACTCATAAATTATGATCCAGTGCAAAAAAAAAAAACAAAAAACCGTTCTTATTTATTATCGTTCTTAATTTATGTGCAATTTTAGCATTCCAGGGCTTTTGTTGGTGACCTCACATGCTTGTTAAATGCATACAATTTGCATCGAGAGCAATGGTTTACTCATTTATTTAGTCAGTTTTGCCTCTGAGATAAGGACTATGCTTGAAGGGCAGTCAGTCTCTCGGGGATCGCCTAAAATTGCTAAACTGCCATCATCATATTGCAACAGACAATCACAGAGTGCAATGTTATTTTAATTTGAATGTAATGGATTATTTACCAGACCTAAGCAGCGCAAACTATCGTTATCCCCATATTTGCATTTAATTGCTTTATCTGGATGCACTTCCTTGTATGAAGAGCTCTCCTTCAATTTTTTTAATTTTAATTTTTAATTTATGCCATTCAGATCTTTTCAAATTGCTGACCATCACGGGTGCACACGGAAAACCAAAAGCTTTGGAGGCACGCTGTTCTTTTAGATGGGCCACGTGTCCGAAAGAAATGATTTTTTTCCGCGACCCCAAGCTTGGTGGAGGGCGCGAGTGAGATGGGGCTTGTGTGCGGAAGCAGTGTATTCTAAGTGCGTCTAAGAAAGCTCACAAAATCCTGTCTCTTTTCATTAACTAGGTTAAAAACTAATTGTTGCTAACACGTTTCAAACAGTTCATCCTGAACTGTGTTTGTGGGTATCCACCTTCCAAGTTCACACAGTTATCATCAGCTGCACGCCCTGGTTGTGCCCCCTACATTCGGTAAGATTTCAATCCGCACAATATTAATGCAGCTTGTGTCCTGCTTTGCGTTTTTACTTCGTATTTCTAGAGCGAGGGTTAGTTACCTGCATGTGTATCGCATGTCCAAATATGATATCTGAATTAGCCTATATCGGGATTTACCCGTTCTTGGTAATCTTGTGTCAGTGTTTTATTATTTTTTGTCTTAGATAGGTGGCCTAATTGCATTATATGGAATTAAATAAATCAGATAAATCAGTAAATGTAAAAAAGCAAGGGACAAAAAGAACATAAGGAAACTGACAGTCAGTTTCTATAAGTGGATAACCTTGACACCATTACTCTGGACGTCACCTTCTTTTATATATCTCAATTTACAAGGTATTTTATAAGCCTCCAATTCATTGCTTGAACACTGTCTGTTGTAGGAATTTTGATTTTATATTCCTGGTATTACCTTCTCAAAAAGAACTCAGACAGAGACAAAGGAATTAATATTTTGAAAGCCAAAAAGTTAGTTACTTTTTCTGCAGAAAAAGGAGTCTGGACAACAAGTCCAGTCAAACAAGGATAACCAACAAGGATTTTGCTGTGGTTTATGAGTAAGAATCCATCTTGACATCCTCCTCCCCTCGAGCTGGACCAGTATCATGGTATCAACAGGAATGTTGCAGACGCATATTTAAAATAAAACCAGCCCCGGAGTATGCATACATCGTTTCGTTCGGCATCCCAGGCTCAAATTGTACTGTTCTTCCTGAGAACACATAAACTTGACAGAGAAAGAGAACATCTTGGCCCTGTCAGGACTGCATGGCTCCAGATAAACTATAAGCAATTACGCATTGTTCAAATTTGTGGAAGCTACAGCTATGAAGGCCTAGACTAATCAGAAACAGGCAAGATTTACACTATAAGCCGAAGAAAAATTGAGCCAGAGCAAGCAAGGATAAACAATTAATAATAATTAAATGAATCAATATAAAAATGATTCCACACTGTCTCAAAGGTTTATGTCAAGTTCATGGATGAAATGCTTCAAACTGCTTATGCTGGAAAGTGCATACTATAGACCACAGACTGAACTAATATGCTGTTGTGAACTTGACTAGAAACACCACCCAAAAGTTGAAACTGTTGAGGCTAAAGATGAGTCTGGATGCGACCACAGCTAACCAAATCAATCCCCAGTTTCAAAAAATGTTCTAATGATGGAAGCCATCCCCCCAGCGCTGTCTGCTGGACCAATATCAGTTTGCTTCCTATGCCCCTGTATATGGAAAGGAAATATATTTAAAATAATTTTATTTTGGCCACAATGCATATAAAATACGTTTAGAAGGCATGTGATCTCTAAAATACATTTTGAGGATGCATTTGAAGCAAAATGTATTTGTCTTTAAAATGTATTTCAACCAAAGAGGCTGAAACCGAAATGCATTTTATCAAACACATGCCAATGTAATCTTTAATAGTGATAAAAAAAGTACTATGCATTTCACAGAAATAGCAAATGTACACAAATGCACTTCAACTTCAATCCACGAGAACACGGTTAGATTTGACAAATAAACTAAGACAACACTAAATGTTTCGTTTCAGTTTATTTAGCACTTCAAGAAATGGATACTGATAGGTCAGTGCATAATACCACAACCAGTGGTGCAACCAGTGAATTCAAACCTTGGAGAGTTTAGATTTAAAAATAAACCTTAATGTTAAAAGATCCCGTCCTACCATGTTTTAAGATGCATGTAAAATACTTTTCTCTGACTGATAATGTGTTTCTGATATGTTTTTTTTTTCTGTCCTTAAAATGACATCTGCTTCTTCTCTCATTAAAAATGCTGAATGTATGAACATGCAAATCTCATTTCAAGTTTAGCCACTTCACAGGAGATATCTCTACTTTACTGAAGAGACCATTCTCAGTATTTGTGCATTAGAGGCTTCAAGTTTCTACATCACACTTGTGCTAGTAAGTTGAATATTGACCCAGGATTGGCTGCAAAGGATCTGTGATGTCACAAATCTGCTTGTGAGCCTACCTCTTAAAATGGGAATTTTAATGAGCTCAGATAAACCTCAAACTTTCAGTAGCTGAATGTAAAAACAAAAAACTCTGCAAATGCCTTATTCTACAAGCTCAAACATTAAACTGCAGGAACAAGAAGAAAAACATTTTTAAATGGAGGGGTTCTTTAAATGTTTACTGTGACTGAGACTTTTTCTGAAATGCAATTGAAATAGATCTGACACATTTCTGAAAAGCATATTGAAAGAGATTTGCAATATATTTTTAATACTTATCAAATATTAGAAATGTATCTGACCGAAATATATTAGAAATGTATTTCAATTTAATTGATAATGCATTGTTTTATGGCCCCAATCTGTTATGGCGTCAATTTGTTATGGCGTAGCGGACAGGAAGGGATGACAGACAAAATTTTAAAACTTTAACAGATTTAATTAAACACACACTTTGAACTAATCTACAATCTACTCTGCTGACCAAGAATGAAATAAAAAAATGAGATATTTACAGTCCCTCGGTAATTGAGATGGGGCTGCTATGTTGCGATGTCCTGGGACAGGAAAATGCTCCAACACAGGCAAAAATCCACAAAAAGCTTCACAGGTCTTGAAAAGAGTGACAGGTCTGGTCAAATGTATCCTTCCACAATTTCTTCTTGCAAGTTCTCCTACTACCTTTCACTCTCATTTTTTCTCCTTATATACTCTTTTCCAGCCACTCCCACCTTCCAGACTTTTCTCCAATTCTCTGGGACATTCCCCTCTGAGGCATGCCCAGGACATGCCCCAAAACCTAGCTCCAGACTGGGCTTAACAAAAAAATTGTCAATACTGCCATCTCGTGGCTTTTTTTTCCACATTACACCTCCATTCCAAACGGGAAAAATTTTGACTCATAAAGGCAAAATTTTTCTTTTCAATACAAAAATGGTTAAGTAGACACTTGTGTATATATATACATATAATACAATATGCTAATAAACACGTGATATATATACACATACTCAAACACGGGATAAGCAATCAGCAATTACATTGTCAGTACCCTTTACATGCTTAACCCATTAATGACCACTGTCCCATTTCTGGGACATGGCACATTTTAACCTCTGTAACCCAAGTGAATGCGTTACTGTGACTAAGCTGCTGTAGCTTAATCAAGGGAAGTAACTCGCATCCAGGAAAAGTGCTTATGAGAGTAGTCTCCCTTTACAGCAGTGGTGGGGGCCGCCATTTGCATGAATTTCTCGAATCTGTAACAGCACTATGTGACGCTCCAAGAGGTGTGTGCGTCATTTTTTCTGACTGAGGCACATTTTTATATCACACTAAAGAAAAGAATTGGAGATTATAGCATTGTCTAAATATGTTTTTTGAATGATGATTTGTATGCTTTCAACAATCTGTGTACATTCGTAAAGGAACATACATACTTGGGGTCCTCGATGACAAAATAAATATTTTTCCCCAGAATATAAGTGTTGAATGTTCATTGTACGCCATATCCGATAGTAAAAGGTAACTTTTACTTTGAAAAGAAATTTGGGCATTAATGGGTTAATTTCCAAGTCAAACTCCTGTAAAATCAAACTCCAATTCAACAATCTCCGATTCTTGTTTTTCATCTTACTCAAAAACATTAACGGATTGTGGTCAGTATATGCAATCATTGGCTTTTGCCCTGTACAAACATAAACCTCAAAGTGTTGTATGGATAGAACCAGAGCCAACAGCTCCTTCTCAATTGTGGAATAGTTCTTTTGGTGGTGATTGAACTTCCTGGAGAAGTATGCCATGGGATGCTCAATGTCATCAGAGTCACTTCTCTGAAGGAGCACAGATCCACAAGCTTGGTCACTAGCATCGACCGCCATGGAGAACGGTTTGTTGAAGTCAGGAGATTTGAGCACAGGGAAGTGACACAGCAGAGACTTCAGGCGATCGAAGGCTCTTTGGCATGCTTCATCCCAAGTGAACTTTACGCCTTTCTTCAGTTGGTTGGTGAGACTGAGAGCAATCTCAGCAAAGTTCTTGCAGAACTTGCGGTAGTACCGATCATTCAAGGAAGCGGCGCAAAGCTTTTTTGTTGTCAGGAACTGGAAAGTCCATGATGGCTTGGACTTTAGCATGTATGGGTGCCACCTTACCCTGGCCTATAGCGTAGCCAAGATACGTGACAGTAGCACAACCAAAGTCACTCTTGTTCAGGTTAACAGTCAGGTTAGCCTGGGTCAAGCGCTGGAACAACGTCTCTACATCTTTCAGATGTTCTTCCCAGGAGTCACTCCATATGATCAGGTCGTCGATGTACGCACCCGTGTGTGGCAATCCGGCGATTGTAGACTGTATCATCCTTTGGAGCGTGGCTGGGGCATTTTTTCATGCCAAAGGGTAGGACTTCATACTGGTATAACCCAGATGGTGTGGCAAAAGCAGAGATGCTCTTGGCCCTCTCAGTTAAAGGCACACAACAATAACCTTCAATAAATCAATCTTGGTCAGAAACTTTGCTTGCCCTACTCTATCGATACAATCATCAATCCTAGGTATTGGAAACACATCAGTTCTAGTTACAGCATTGACTTTGCGATAATCTGTACAGAATCTAGTACTTCCATCAGGTTTTGGAACTAGAACACTGGGTGAACTCCAATCTGAGTTAGAGGGTCTGATAGTATCATGTTCTAACATGTATTCAACCTCTTTCTCAGCAATCTTTCTCTTTTCAGGATTCATCCGGTACGGATGCTGTTTTAGTGGTTCGGCATCACCAACATCTACATCATGAGAGGCTATAGAAACTCTCTTTGGAACATCAGGAAATAGATCTTTATATTTCTTGATCAACCTCTCAAACTGATCTTTCTGTGAGGGTTCTAAGTGCTGGAGTTTTACATCAAGATTTTGCAACACTTCAGACTTTGACAATTTACATGAAAGAACTTCAGCTTTAATTCTAGGTTCATCATCTTGAAACTCCCCCTCATCTTCCCAAGTCTCGGCCATAGGAGGATCTGAAGTGACAGCTGCAACCCTAGCATTCCTATCATGATAAGGCTTCAGCATGTTAATGTGACACAACTGTTTTGGCTTTCTCCTATCTGGAGTCTTCACAATGTAATTGAGATCATTGAGTTTTGTCAGAATTTCATAAGGACCATGAAATCTAGCCTGCAATGGATTGGACTGCAAGGAAACAACACAAGGACCTTGTCTCCTGGTTTAAACTCACGGCTTCTAGCCTTATGATCATACCAAGTTTTCATTTTTCCCTGACTTGATTTCAAGTTCTCTTTGGCTAGGTCACAAGCTGCACGCAGTCTTTCCTTGAACTTGCTAACATAGTCTAACAGACTGATATCTTGGCTCTTTCTCTTGCCATTGTTCACTCAACAATAGCAAAGGTCCTCTCACTTCATAGCCAAACACTAGCTCAAACGGACTGAATCCAGTGGACTCCTGCACTGCTTCTCTAGCTGCAAACAACAGCAAATGAACACCTTCATCCCAGTCTTTCTCATGGTCATAACAATAAGTCCTCATCATTGTCTTGAGAGTGGAATGAAACCGCTCTAAGGCACCCTGACTCTCTGGATGATAGGCACTGGAAAGAATCTGCTTCGCACCTAGTTCATACACAACCTGCTGAAACAATCCGGAAGTGAAATTGCTACCTTGATCTGACTGAATTTCCCTGGGAAGGCCAAACAACGTGAAGAACTTTATCAAAGCCTTCGAGATTGCAGTTGCCTTGATGTTGCGTAGAGGTATGGCTTCAGGGAATCTGGTAGATGCACACATGATTGTCAACAAGTACTGATTTCCAGATCTAGTCTTGGGTAATGGACCAACACAATCAACGATGACCTTGGAGAAGGGCTCCCCAAATGCTGGGATAGGCTGTAATGGAGCTACAGGTGGGTCTAACTGGTGTTTTCTAACTACCTGACAAGTGTGACAGGTTTTGCCAAAGTTGGAAACATGTTTCCGAAGTCCAGGCCAGAAGAAGTGTTTCATGATCTTGTCAACAGTCTTGTTAACACCAAGATGACCTCCTAAAGGCAAACTATGAGCCATTGTTAAGATCTCATTCCTGTAGACCTTTGGAACAACAATTTGCTTGACCACTGCCCAATCTGCATTGGCAGGGATATCAGGAGGGCGCCACTTCCACATCAACACTCCATCCTTGAGATAATACCCAACTGGAACTGCGTCTATTTCTTCATCAGGATGGGCTCTCTTCTTTAGTACACAAATTTCAGGATCATTGGTTTGCTCCTGAATCAACCGCTTTCTGGACAGAGACAAGTCTCCAGACACATCAGAATCACCAGACCCATCTGGCTGGCTGAACAGAGAACTGATAAAAGTGTCTGATAAGTCCTCAAACGGATAGACCATAGTAGGCTGAACAGAGTCATGAGGCGAACCACCTGAGTCATGACTATTCAATGTGTTGGACGGCACCACATCATCCTCTTCTTGAGCCTTCTTGGCCATAGCACGGGTCACTGCATCAGGAAGGATACAGAGATGGGTCTTCATCGCCATCTTCAGTGCTCGGCTGTGAAGTAAGATGAACAGGGGGAACTACATTGCCCCCAGCCAGGTCATTGCCTAGCAACAGAGAAACACCCTTAATAGGGAGACTTGACATAAGTCCCACCTTTACCTGTCCTGTAACTAAATCTGACTTCAAGAATACAGAGCGCAGGGGTACAGATACAGTCCTCCCTTAAATACCTTGTGCAAGTATGAAATCCCCAGAAGCGGTCTCATCATGTAACTCCAAGGAGTCCGTCAACAAAAGTGACTGAGAAGCTCCGGTATCCCTTAGGATATATATGGGGACAAGAGGAGAATGCTCATTCAGAGCCACAAATCCCTCTGACACAAATGGAAGGAATTCCTTCCTCACGAAGTCAGCAGTATCAGGCTTCTTAGCCTCACAAGGAGCAGGCAATTTAGCAGATCAGTCATCTACGACAGGGGTTTCTAACCTTGTCTTCACAAAGGCATTGGGTTTGGTATCCTTTTCTTTCTTAGCTTTAAGGAACCAACAGTTAGGTGTAACATGACCAGATTTCTTGCAATAATTGCAAACTAGACCACTTTTGTCCCTGTCAGCTTTCACACTTTGATCAGACCTTTGACTGGATTTCTGAGCACCATCACCAGATTTGTCTTTGTCTTTGGGTAAGGAATCTTGGGTATCACCGTTACCTTTCTTCTGAAATTGGGACAATCTATTGTTACTGCTAGACTGAAATTTGGACTTATGTGTGAGAACATATTCGTCTGCAAACTTGGCAGCTGATTGCAAATTCAGTGCTTGCTTCTCATTAAGGTAGGTCTTAATATCATCCTTGACACAGTTCTTGAATTCTTCAACTAACACCATCTCTTTTAGTGAGTTGAAATCATCCTTGACCTCCATGGAAGTACACCAGTGCTCAAAGCAAACCTTCTTCTCGTTAGCAAATTCCACGTAAGTCTGATTGTCAGATTTCTTCAGACCTCTGAATTTCTGTCGATAAGCCTCTGGAACCAACTCATAAGCTGTCAAAATAACCTTTTTTGACAACCTCATAATCAGAGGAATCATCTGCAGAAACAGCCGAATAGGCTTGTTGAGCTTTACCCTTGAGGACAGTTTGCAACATCAGAGGCCAGTGTTCCTTTAGCCACTGACAACTCTTAGCTACCTTCTCGAAGCACCGGAAATACTTATCAACCTCCTTCTCCGAGAATGGAGGCACCAGCTTTACCTCCTGGCTAGCACGAAATTTGTTTTTGGCTTCCATTTTAATTTTTAGTTGCTCCATTTGGAGCCTGTCTTCCCTGTCTAATTTTTCTAAATCGAAATCCCTCTGTCTCTGTCTCTCTCTTTCTGCTCTTTCCTCTTTCTTTTTTCTCTTCTCTTGCTAATTTTTCTAACTCAAACTGCCTTTCTTTCTCTCATTCTGCTCTCTCGAACTCTCTTTGTTTTTCTTTTTCCTCCCTTTCTATCTCTTGCATTCTTAATTTAAGTTCCATTTCTACATTTGGATTTTCCACTGGAAACTGTTCCAGATCTCCTGGTGCAAACACATTTTCATCAATGTAATATTCAACAATCTCTCTAGCCAGTCTTGCTTTTTGCATGGCTGGTTTTACATCTGTCAGCTCTAACTGTCTGCATATTCCTAGCAGTTCTGTCTTTTTAAAAGACTTCAAAACCTCTACGGTTGGTGATGCCGAGAAATCATCCATTGCTGTTGATCTGCCAATATATCTAGGAAAATTCAAAAAACAATTTCACAATTTGAAATTTTAGATTTTCAATAAATGACTCGCACAATGGTCTATCCTGGACCCGAGCCCCCAATTTGTTATGGTCCCAAGGGATGACAGACAAAATTCTTAAACTTTAACAGATTTAATTAAACAAACACTTAGAACTAATCTACAATCTACCCTACTGACCAAGATTGAAATAAAAAAATAGATTGTTACAGTCCCTTGGTAATTGAGATGGGCTGCTATGTTGCGATGTCCTGGGACAGGAAAATGCTCCAACACAGGCAAAAATCCACAAAAAGCTTCACAGGTCAGGGAGTGAAGTTTTACCTCATGAAACATGTACTAGAGCCGCTGAAAACAGCCTGGAAAAGACCCTGCCAATATCGACATGTAACCAGGGTTCTAACGTCTTGGACTGCCTGCCCGCTCCAACTCAGTCAGATACGACCTTCACCTTTAAGGCTACGGAGAGTAGCTTGCTGGGGGCTGGCTCTTTCAAAGACCTCAGCCTGTACGAGGTGTGTGGGTGCGTGTGTGTGTGTGTGTTTATGCGTGTGTGTGTGTGTGTGTGTGTGTGTGTGTGTGTATGCGCGTGCGTTTGCATGCATACAGCGGGGAAAATAAGTATTGAATGTGTCAACATTTTTCTCAGTAAATATATTTCTAATGGGGCTATTGGCATGACATTTTCACCAGATGTCAGTAACAACCGAAGTAATCCACACATACAAAGAAATCAAACAAATAAGTCCATCAATTAAGTTATGTATAATAATGTGGAATGACACAGGGAATAAGTATTGAACACATGACTGAAAGGAGGTGCAAAAAGGCCCTATCAGTGCAAATTAATATCAGCTGGTTTAGTCCTAATTGATGGCCTATAAAAGGTTTCTCATTACCAAGGTGTCACACAAGAAGCATCTCATGATGGGTAAAAGCAATGAGCTCTCTCAAGACCTTTGCAACCTTATTTTTGCAAAACATACTGATGACATTGCTTTCAGATGTATTTCTAAACTTCTGAATGCTCCAGTGAGCACCGTTGGGGCCATAATCTGGAAGTGGAAAGAACATCATTTCACCATAAACTGACCACGGCCAGGTGCTCCTTGCAAGATTTCTGACCAAGGAGTCAAAAAGATAATCAGAAGAGTTATCCAAGGAGGCAAGGACCACTTGTAGAGCTTCAAGCGGACCTGGAATGCTTAGTACAGTTGTTTCAAAAAAAAAAAAAAAAGTAATGCACTCAACCGCCATGGCCTTTATGCACGCTCGCTGCGCAAGACTCCATTGCTGAAGAAAAAGCATGTTGAAGCTTGTTTAAAGTTTGCTGCCCAACATTTGGACAAGCCTATGAAATATTGGGGGAATATAGTCTGGTCAGATGAGACAAAAATTGAACTCTTTGGATGTCACAGCAAGCACCATGTTTGGAGGACAAATGGCACTGCACATCCCTCCCAAAACACCATACCAACAGTGAAGTTTGGAGGTGGGAACATCATGGTGTGGGGCTGCTTTTTCAGCATATGGTACTGGCAGACTTCATATAATTGAAGGAAGGATGAATGGCGAAATGTACTGAGACATTCTTGATAAGAATCTGCTGTCTACCAGGATGCTGAAGATGAAATGAGGGTGGACATTTCAGCAAGACAAGATCCTAAACACACACATGAAACTCTCAATTTAATTTCTGAGAAAGAAAAATAAAAGCTGCTAGAATTGCCCAGCCAATCACCCGGCTTGAATCAGTTGAAAATCTATAGAAAAGGGCAGAAGATCAGAGTTTACAGAAGAGGCCCCCGACCTTCAGATTTGTGGACAGCTTTGTGGAAGAATGGGCCAAAATCATACCTGATCTTGCATGCGACTAGTTTCTTCATACAGGAGGCATCTTGAAGCTGTCATTACCAACAAAGGCTTTTCTACTCAGTATTAAATACATTTCAGTAAGCATGTTCAATACTTTCTCCCTGTGTCATTCCACTTTATTACACATAACTTAATTTATGGACTTTTTGATTTCTTTGTATGTGTGGATTACTTCGGTTGCTACCCATATCTAGTGAAAATTTCATGTCAATAGCCCCATTAGAAATATATTTACTGAGAAAAATATTGACGTGTTCAATACTTATTTTCCCCATTGTATGTGTGTGTCTGTGTGTGTGTATGTGTAAGAGATGGCTATCATGTCCTGCTGTGGAAATCAGGGGTAGTATTAACACTTTAACTATCATAACTGTAGAACTTTTTGGCAGTGGTTATCTGGTGTGGGTGAGAGGTTTGCTGCAACAGAAGCAGAAGAGAGATGGAGCGTGACTGATGTGGCCTGGAGAGAGAGAATGGGGGGAGAGGGAGAAGGGAATAGCAGGATGAGGGGAGGGGGGACAGGGTTCAGTTTGTTGGATAGGGGAGGGCTCAGGACAGTGAAGAGCTTCAGGCGGCACTGAAGTCAGTGCTGCTGGGGGAGTTATCCAGTGTACTATTCTTGCATCAGGTCAGGGTCATAATGTAGATCAAGGTACAGAACTGTAACTGCACTGCCCTCCATTCCAAGCCTGCTGAAGACCCCTGCCCACCCTGTTCTGCTCTCCCAGGTGTCTCGACTGCTGTGGGACATCATGGGCGACGTCTGCCAGCCATTTTACTATGGTCCTCTGGGCCTCGACCATTCCACCAGTACCAGGAAAGCCCTGAGGGTAGGGTAATTCAGTTACCAGTTACTGCTGCTGTCATGATAGGTCCTGTCGTTCAGAAAGCTGTTGTTGTGCACAGTGACTCGTGATTCAGCAAGCAGCTGCTATGGCTAATGGTCCTGTAGCGTAGCTGCTAATGCTTCTGATCTGCTGTGCTGCCCACTGGCAATGTCAACAGTATACCCAGCTAGCTGCTACAAATGCTAATACTCCTGCTAGCTACACGCTACTAACATTATTGCTCCTGACAGTTAATTGATGCATATGCTGCCACACTGATTGACTAGTTTTCCTGCCTCGACAAGTTTTTAAATTAAATTTTTAAACTTAATTATTGGCCCCTGCATAGTGAATATTATAAACCACTCTCTTTTATCAGGGTGCATTCCCAGTCATTTTTAAACAGGTCGTATTCATCCTCTTTTAACACAAGAACCGCGGCTGCCGCTTTTTATGCAGCACTGATGTTAGTAATGCATGATATTTCATGTCAGTAAAAGATATGAGTCCATCCGTCCGCAGCTTTTCTAAATGTGTTTTTCTCGTTATCAAAGTTTTGAACTTCTGTTATAAAAGCATTGAGTATTGATATTAAATTACTTTGGCGCCCGTGGCACTTTTGCGGCAGTAACTGACCCATAAATACCCCTGTCTGCAGCGTATGAAAATGTGTGCATGTGTGCACGTGAGTGCGTTTTTGGGTATGTGTCCTATAACATAACATAACATAACAGAGATTTCCTTCAGCTGCTTTCACACCGGATGCGAAACAAATTTTTCGCACAACAGATTACATTCAAAGTCAATGCAAAGACGCGAATACACTTCGCGTGTATTCACGTCTTTGCATTGACTCTGAATGTGATCTATCATGCGGAAAATTTGTTTCGCGTCCAGTGTGAACGCGGCCTTAGAAACACAGCCTGATCTGGGCTACATTGTACTTTTATTGTTGTGTACTATTGGCCTACTAAAATTAGTCTATAGACTTACACAGCTGTCAAGTGCATCCCTTGTCAGTTGGATTCGTTCTGGTTGCAGTAGGATACATAATTGGGCAAATGTTGACTCAAGTTTCTGTTTTCTCATATAACGTGTTTGTCAGCATAATTAATTATTGTACGTAATAAATTCACATGTATTTATTGGCAATTTTTATTTCATTCGTTCAAAAACAATATATTGTTGATTCTCTCTTTATAATCCCACAATATTATGAAATGGCCTCACATTTGCACTGCCGTGAAAAAAGCGGTAGCCGCGGTTCTGGGGGGGTTTAGAATTCCGCGGCGCTAGTGTTAAAGAAACCAAACCTGGACCCCTCATTGCCTGAGAACTACAGACCTATTTCTAAACTCCCTTTCTTCTTTTTTTTCTTATAAATTTGGCATCTCCAATCCCACCTGAATCTGGAATGTCCAACTGGGGAACTACGTACAAGGCTTTTACGCCGTCGGCCCTATTGTGGCAACTCAGGAGAGTGAGAGCAGCTCATAGCTCTCCTCTGAAGCACCTTTCCCGTCGCCACAGCCTTATACACTCGTGGTTGAAACCATGAAAGCTCAGAATGAGGCGGAGGATACCAGACATGAACAAGCTTAGAATCTTCCCCAGCAGGTGCCCGATCCCAGCCAACAGGAGGCGCCTGAGAACTTGTTATTTACAATACCCTATCACGGCAGACCCTTGATACATATGATACTGTTGACTACAACATTCTAATTCAGAAGCTCAATCACCTAGACATTATTTCTGGGACCGCATTGCAGTGGTTCTCTTCTTATCTCACTGATAGGACCATGTCAATCTCTGTTGGTGAATTTGTGTCGGGCAGTGCTGCCCTGCCATGTGGTGTCCCTCATGGATCAGTCTTGAGACCCATTTTATTCTATATATATATATATATATATATATATATTTATCCTGCCATTAGGCTAGATTATAAGTCGTTTTAGTAACATCTCTTTTCATTTGTATCTGACGTTGCATTTTCTCACTCCAAACCCTATCGGCTTCATAAACAGGGGTGCACATAACTTTTTTGGTGTGGTTCTCAAGGGAGCACCTGGAGATGCTCCCTGGTGCTCACTCTTTACGCAGCGCCCATCCTACAAGGTGTCATCATCACAGCCGTCCTTTCTTGCAGAGCACTCAATACGCATGCGTTTTCAATGCAAATCAGCCCACAAACGAGGAAGTTGAGCAAAACAAAAAAATTAAAATATTTCTTAATGTATATTTACTTTTACTTAGAAAACAGTAAATCTTTCTTATGTTCAATTTCATCAAGCAAGAGGAGGATTTCTTCCTTTGTGAATACTAACTTTCGTGGCCTTTTCCCCTACATGACCGATTGTCAGACACCGTGTTTGCCATGCCAATTTATTGAACAATCAGGCTCTGGATTGTTAACAGACAATGAACTGAGCAGACAAAAGAGTTAAATGAGTTTCGTCATTATTAAACCTTTTCTTAATTATTTCTATTCTTGTGATCTTTCGTTGTAATATTTCTGTAAGCTAATTTAATTAAAAAGACACTGAATCAATTTAGTCATATACTAATGATGATGACAATGTGTTTTTAAAATATTGTATTTCAGTGTTGATTGGTTAAAACGAGGGACGTTCAATCTCATAGCATCGATTTATTAACAACTAATGCTTTAGCGAGGACTCAAGAAACTCTCCGCAAAATTCCTCTTTAGGCCCGTCTAACGACTGTGTTTGGGAAACCCACATAAGGAAAATGTGACGAACATGAGAGAATTTTCGTTGCTTAAGAATCTCTGTGCCACGCTTTCGTTAATCTGAGATCCCAACATTATCGGGAAACCCACTGCAGAGCTTTAAACAAGCAGGTTGCCAGTCAAAACAGCCTCTGATGGCTCTCAAGTCAGAAACACACAACTTTAAAACCAAAGCGACTTTTGGTCTCTGAATGTAATCCAAAAGGGAACAGTGGATTGTTGGATAAGAATAGTTTTTTCAGTATGGGAAATGTAATACGTAAAATGTAGATATTTCTTATAGAAATTTTCCAATAAGGCACCGGAGTTTAAGGTAGGATTACGAAGCTTCTGAAAGGGATTTGCATGCATCGGTGCTCTCGTTGAAATGGGGCAACGCATAAAATCTAAGCAAAAAATTAAGTACTTCGCTTGTACCATTGCGGAGATTTTCAGAATTTAATATGTGGTGTGCTTTGATGTCTTCTATGACATTGTCGATCGTGAAAGTGTTTCAAAGCATTATCTAGCTAGCTCCTGCGATTTTTGTCGCATTAAATTGCCCATGAACATAATGGAGGTTTCTGGATTTGGGCCAAGTTATGGTCCAGTTGCCTCCGGAACCGAATCGGTCAAAAAAGTTTCTGATCGATAAAATTTCACAGAATCTAAATAGAAATATTAAGATCAAATCTCTTTGGTTTAACAGTGTCTGACCAGTATTTTGTGTAAATTATAAGCCTACACCTTGAAAACGACCGTATGCTTACAACCGTTCATGATACGGATAATGTGCGCAGATCTTAAAACTTAAAAGATGAGGATATAAAGGCAGTTCCCGGCTACTCCATATTCAAATAGTACCGGAATACATAGCAAAAAGCCGACAAGCGAGTTTTCTGGGACAGTCCTTCAGGCAGCTCTAGCGAAACCCGCGTCGGGCAGAAAACGTCACGGACCATGCCGATTTTCCCCTGCTTTGATGGATTTGACGTTTTGCTAATTTGGGTGAAAGCTGAGTAAACTTTAAAAGCTAATAATTAATGAACACACTTGTCATAATGTCTTCTGTCTTACCAGAGATGTATGGAGAAAAATCCTATTTCAGTAGCCGAAGTAAACCAGTCAAAAATGCCAAATATGCTGGTACGCAATTGAGCTTCCCTTCAAGTTTTCTGCCGCGCAATTTCTATTTTTTCTGCGCATGCGCACCAGCGCACCAATTATGTGCACCCCTAATTTCATAAACTTTCTGTTCAGAACAACTGTTTAAATGTATTTAAAGGGGACCTATTTTGCGATATTTCGAAGGTTATATTTTGATCTTGGACTCCCCTAGAGTACTCCTGATCATTCAAAGTCCTAAACAGGGTCCTTATTTAGCTCATACTGCCATCCTCAAAAAACCCCATTTGTAGTCCATTGTAGTCTCTGCCTGAAACGCCTCACTGGGGTGGCTCTTCCGCTATAGCCCCCACTCCCCGTGTGCCCACTTTCTTCTGACTGGCCAGCTCTGTGGAGGGCGGATCTAGGCAGGACGAGGCAGCAGAACGCAGTTTTCCGGGTCCGCTTCCTCCAGAGTGAAGCAGGCGTCTCCCAAAGGGAATCAACGGGCATATTCCGCAATCAAGCATGAGTACCATATGTATAGATGTAATGAAATTAACTTGTTCTAGCCAGCCTTAGCAGCTGGCGAGAGTGGAGGGCCTTGGCGCCACTGTCCTGGCAGCTCAAGCTCGGTGCTGTCTACCTCGGCTACTATAGTAGGTACACGGTGTTTCTCTATAGCTAGGATTGAGAAGCTAGAATCCACCATATAGACACATTTGTAGAGGCAGATTCGACAAACCCAAGTCAATAGACCGGAACCGTGGGGAATCCGATTGGGTCTGAGTTTAGAGGAAACATGGACAGTGAGGGCAGCAAAAGAGTGGACCAACAACTTACGGACTGCCGATTGTGTATTATAAGGACCTGCTGGTTCGTGTGCATAGCTGTGGTGTGTCGTTAGCGTGGAGTAACGAACAGCTTCTGCGCTGGGGTATGACGAAGGGGAGAAAGCTCCAGGCTAAACGGCATTTTCAGAAATTGCCCATGGTAATGGTTACTTATTGCGTCGGAATGACCAGCGTTTGCTCGCAGAAAATGGGTGCGATAAGCCGCTTTCACACCGGACGCGAAACGAATTTTTCGTCGCGACAGATTACATTCAAAGTCAATGCATTGTCTGCATTTATGGAATACAATCTCGCGCGAAAAAGAATTTATTTTAGACCAGTCAATAACTGCCGCTTTCAACGATATTCGCGTCTTTACATTGACTTTGAATGTAGCTAATCTGTCGCGCGAAAAAATCAGTTTACGCGTTGATTAATGGCTTTGCTTCGCGCGCACCCGCAATGTGTGTATTACGGCGTCTTTGCGCCGACTTTGAATGTAGCTAATCTGTCGCGAACAATTAGTTTAGCGTCGATTAATGCTTTGCTTAATCGCCCATAGCGGCGTGTATTGGCGTCTTTGCATTGACTTTGAATGTAGCTAATCTTAATAGCGTGAAAAATTAGATTTGGCGTCCGATGTGAAAGCAGCTTTTATGGATGATACTTAGCGACGAATAAAGGAGAGCTAGGATTTATGTTATGAATATAATACAGGTTTTGCAGACGCTAAGTTCTGTTAGCGTGGACAAGTTGCTTATGTGGACTAGCCCGAATGATCACTTCTACAGCAAAAATTTTTCTATTTGATCTCCGCCTTTTTTCGGCTTTTTATTACCCACAACAATTTCTAAAGGGGGATGAAATTACTCACAGTAGTGCAGAGAAATCGCTGTTATACCAGACACATTAGAGCTTCTGGTTGATTGCTTTTCCGCGGTAGAATCAGAGAGCTTGCTGAATATTTACTGATAGGGATCCACGTCGGTCATGGATAAATTGAAGCGATCACAAGCAACCGCTTCAACTGTAGTGGCTACAATCGAACGCGTTATGATGAAAACTGCCACATTGATGTAACAAAGTAACACAAGCATGCCGATCAAATTACTGCATATAAGTTAACCAGGAGCATTTTTAATTAGCAGTGACGCATAAACTAACATGCAGTAGCTGGTAACGGCGGTCATAACCACAAGACAAACCCTACATAATACAGGTTTTACAGACAGCAAGTTCCGTTACGTGGACAGTTATTGCAAGCATCAAACTACAAACAAGTATTAAATGTTGGCTTCAAATAAGGGTTTTATGTTCACACACCTTCTACCAGAAATTTCCCTGATATTACTCTTGCATATTTAGGACACAAACAGTAGCAACAGTAACTTGGCTACGACGCAATGCTACAGCCACAATCAACTGGCTATCACGTCAGGTTGGCTTATGCAGTAAAGCAACTTACAGCTTCTGTGTCTGTGAGTCACAGTTAGTCGCGACAATGCAGGCTTTATCTTCAGATATTTTTCAAAAGCCTCTTTGCGTTTGAGGCCAGTTATTGAGTCTTCAAATAATAAGCCTAGCCCGGTCCTGCTAGCCACCGTAACCGCGTTAGCTTCACTTACATTGTTGCTGTTATGGGTGCTTACAGCTTGTGGCTCAGCCGCATGATCGATGCAACTACTTCAGGTTTGAAAAGCAGCTGAACGCTTATCCTGTGTCGAATTATCCTTTATTGACAAAGCTGTCTTTGGCGAAATGCTGAAAACAAACAGCTAACTTTCCCTTTGGCAGTGGCTGTTTGCTGCCAGCAAACAAAAAAGCTACCCACTGATTTCTGGTGGCATCCTCTTTTGGAAGAGAAATAGGTGTTTTTCTTCGCGTCCAAAAGTAAACAGACAAGCAGCTTTGGAGAGATACTGACAAAACTGCACCTCAAATGATCTGCGGTTCTTCTTTGTATTTCCAAAAGTGTAGGCACTACTAAGGAATAGTGCAGTCTGCCGTTGTTAGTGCCTCACGGAAATAGTTTACGGTGTGGGCTCCAGCCCTTGCGTGATTGGCTCTGGCTAGGTCACATACTAGTGGGCGGCACAACCTGGCCGTCAGGTTTTGCCCAGATCTGATAATCTCGGGAGGAGCTGTTCAGAGAGGAAATCACGTTCACGAAATCACGTTCTTGGATTACGGCAAAACCTCTGTATCTTATGTTTAGAAACTTTTCAAAGGTTGAGTATGGACAACCAACATTATAACATTACTAATATGTATTAAAAGAAGGATCAGCATAATAGGTCCCCTTTAAGAGCTGGATGGCAAATAATTTCCTCCAGTTAAATGCATATAGAACCGAAGTTTTGATTATTGCTCCTGATCAACTTTACTCAACGATCAGACAGAACCTTGGTACCTTATCCTCATGTTGTCGGACTAGCCTGCGTAATCTTAGTAGAGATTTTTGACCAGTCCATGAGTTTTGATACTCACATCAGAATGCTGCCTTGTTCTTTTTTCTTTCACTTAAGAAACATAGCAAAACTCAGGTCTTTTGTGTCACAAAATCGTTTAGAGATGCAAATGCAAGCTTTTATTTCTTCTCGATTGGATTACAGCAACTGTCTTTTTACCTGCAATCATCCTTACATCATTTACAAACGGTCAAACCACTGCTGCAAGGCTCTTAACTCTGTAACCTCTGCACATGCCTGTACATTTAGGATCCATTATAAATTTTAGTACTTACTTTGCAAGTCCTTCATGGTCAGGCCCCACAATATTTAATTAACCTTTTGCACCCCCACGCTGCGAGGCAAACTCTTAGATCCACCACTCAGGGTCTTCTGAGTGTTCCTCAGGTGTATTTTTAGACTGGGGTGATCCTGCTTTCCAGTCGGCCCTAGCTTTGGAATAGTCTCCCAGTAATTCTGAGGTCTTTTAACTCTGTGGGATACTTTATAAAATAACTAAAATCTCATCTACTCAGGTTGGCTTTTAGGCAACATTGTAGACCCTGTTCTTAATCTCTTGTTATTTGTATTTTATATTTATTTTCTTTCTGTAATTTTTTTGTTGTTTTATCCTGTTTGATGCATTTGATTGTATTTGGCTTTTATCCTGCTTGATTCATTTGATTGTTTTGAATTTTATGTCTTTGCTTGTGAAGCACTTTGTGACTGGTGTCTGTGAAAGGTGCTACTGTATATAAATAACCTATGCTTGCTTGCTAAATGTAGTGGTTTGCTTGGGAGAAGATCCAACTTCACTTCTCTCTCTATCTCTCTCAGATGGTGAATAAGCTGCTGGTGGGCGAAGTGCCATTACAGGAACCAGCGCTGCGCGCATCCCTGGGCTGCTCTCTTCATCTGGGCCATCCTGCAGAACCGCAGTGAGATGGCCATGTACTTCTGGGAGAAGGTAACTGGGCCCCCGAACCTGATGCGGGTGTGACGGGGTGTCACGGGCGAAAATGACCAACTGTAACAGACAAAGCCTCCTCCCTCCCTTCTGCCCCTTCTCCCTCTCCCCTCCCCCTCTCATCCTCTCTCTCACAGGGGGGAGAGTCAGTCTTAGGTGCCCTCAGTGGGTGTAAGATGCTGAGGGAGCTCTCCAAGCTGGAGCTGGAGACTGAAACCGCTCTGTCCATGAAAGAGCTGGCGCTGAAGTTTGAGAACCTGGCACATGGTGAGCTGGGGGCGGGGAGTCTGAGCCAGGGGGAAGGGGCCTAAGGAGTCCGGTGGGAGGGGCATGTGAGTTTGGTAGGAGGGGCCTGTGAGCCAGGGGGAGGAGGATTAAAAAAAGAAATTTTTTTTAAAAGGGAAAATTTTTTGGGGAAAAATTGAATTTGGAAATTTTAAAGGGAATTTAAGCCCCGCCCCAAAAGTTCCTGGGGGCCCTTTTTGGAAGAAAAAGGGGGCAAGGGTTTTGTTTTCCAACCCCAAAAAGGGATGGGGGGGGGGGGGGGGGGGGGGGGGGGGGGGGGGGGGGGGGGGGGGGGGGGGGGGGGGGGGGGGGGGGGGGGGGGGGGGGGGGGGGGGGGGGGGGGGGGGGGGGGGGGGGGGGGGGGGGGGGGGGGGGGGGGGGGGGGGGGGGGGGGGGGGGGGGGGGGGGGGGGAAAAAAAAAAAAAAAAAAAAAAAAAAAAAAAAAAAAAAAAAAAAAAAAAAAAAAAAAAAAAAAAAAAAAAAAAAAAAAAAAAAAAAAAAAAAAAAAAAAAAAAAAAAAAAAAAAAAAAAAAAAAAAAAAAAAAAAAAAAAAAAAAAAAAAAAAAAAAAAAAAAAAAAAAAAAAAAAAAAAAAAAAAAAAAAAAAAAAAAAAAAGATTAAGAAAGGGAGGGTATGTTTACAGGGGGGGGTTTAAAAGGGGAATTGGTTTTTTGGTAAGGGACCCTGCGTTTTTTAAAAATTTTAACAATACCGAAAAAAATTATTTTGCTGACGGGTATTTTTCCGACCTTTTTAAAATGAGGGGGGTTTTTCCCGGGTGTGCTTCCTAACCCCCCAAGTTTAAGAAAAAGCTTGCAAAGGGTAAAGAAAAATTTTTTGGGGGGTTTTAAGAAAAAGCCCAAAAAAATTGCTAGCTATTTCCCAAGAACAGGGAAAAAGCCTAAAGGCACAAAAATTCCGGGAAAAGGTTCTTAAAGGTTTTAAATTGAAATTAAAACTGGAATGAATTTTTAAAAATGCTTTTTAATATGGGGAGATTTCTTTCCCCTTTTTAAAAAACCCTTTAGGTTTTGAAAATTCAAAGAAGTAAAGAGTTTAAATGGGAAACCAGAAGGGGGAAACCAGGGGGGGAAAAAACAGGAAAGGGAAAATTTTTTGACCTTCGAAAGGAATGGCGGGAGTCCTGCTACCCAAAAAAAAGGGAAATTTTAAAAAACGAATGACAAAAGGTCAAAATTATAGGGAAAAAACCAAAATTTGGGGCCCAATTTTGACTTTTGCTACAAAAAATGGTTTGTTTCCAATTGATAAAAAAAAAGCCAAAATTAAACCCAAGGGGCCTTTTTGCGATAAGGAAAAAAAAAACCTTTTAGAAAAAAATTGGCACATTTGGGAAAACCCCTTTTTGAAAAAAGGTTTGGGGGACGGAAAGTGGGGCCGAAAAAAGGCAAGGGTTTTTCCAGAAACAAAGGGTAAAAGGGGGAAGGTTCTGAAAAGGGTTGGGAATAACCCCAAGGAAATTTTTTTTTTCCAAACGGCAAAAGGGCGCCTCGAATCTTTAAAAAGGTTTGACCGCCTCCACGGGATGGATGGTCCCCCAAAACCGCTTATTTACTGAATTTTTTAGGGTTTGAAAAAAAAGGTTTCCAGTTAAACCAAAACGGAAAATTTTTGGGCCCTGAAAACTGAACAACACGTTTTTTGGGGGTGAAACGGGGGAAAGGAAAATTGGAACAGGATTTTTGCTTTGTTTAAAATTTTTAAAATGGAAAATGGATTTAAAAAAAGGAACCAGCAGACCTTTTTCCCGCCCCTTTACCAGAAGTTGGGGGAGGGTTGGTTTTAATTTTTACATAATTTGGGTTTTTTGTCAAATTTTGGGGCCAAGGGAAACAAAGATTTTCTTTTTTTAAAGGGGAAAGGGGGTGAAGGGGAAAAGGGCTAAAAACAGAAAAAATTCCCAAAGAGTTTTTGGGAAGGTTAAAACCTTTTCTGGGTTTCCCCCCCCCCCCACCAAAAAGGGAAACGGGTGGGGAAAAAGGGAAACAAAAAAGGGGGTAAAATTATTTTGGGTTTTATGCAAAGGGAAAGATTTTAAAAATAAAAAGTTTAAAAATTCCCAAAAAGGGCTTAAAATTTTCCCCTTTTCTTTTGTTTAAAGGCCCCCGGGGAGGGGGTGAGGAAAAAAGGGCCCCAAAATTTTGGGGGTTTTTTTTGATTTTGGAAAAAAGGGGGGGCCTAATTTTATTGAAAAAAAGATTAAAGGGGAAAACTTCTGCCCCAAAAAAAAAGGGGGGGGGGTAAATTGGGCCCCGGGGGTTTTTTGGATTGCCCGGGTTTTAAGTATTTTTAGTTTTACCCCCTTTTTCCTTTACAAAAAAAAACTGAGGGGGAAAAAAAAGATTTCCCAAATACCCAAAATGAATTTTTTAAAAAAAGGGGGAACCCCCAAATAGAAAACCCCAAAATTTTGGGGGGAAAAAATTTTTTTGAAAAAATGAAAATTTGGATAGGTAGTTTTTTAAGGGGTTTTAAGTTTTTTTAATTTCCTTTTTTTCTTTTTTCCCCCGGGTCATAGGTCCGGGGGAACTCCCCAACCCCCCTTTTTTCACCCTCCTTTTCTGTCTTTGGTCATGATAACTGCTATGTATATTCATGGATTTTTTTTCCTACCAAGAGAGACATGGTTCTGAAGGAACCAAGGATGTGGCTTCTTGATTTTTCCGTCCAATTTGCACCAATTTCGGTTTATTATTTCATTTCTTTTGGTAAATGGAAATGAATAGTCTACCTGTTTTTGCAAAACACAACTTTTTACAACTCCAAAATTTAAGTCATTACCCACTGAAATAAGAGACTTTTTTGACTTCTCATTATTGGCATTTTGCAATGTAACACTTCAGCTTATTTACATTAGTTAAACCTGCTTATATTTTGAAGAAAATTGGAAAAAAGAGAGTTAAGTGTTCCAAAACTTAACCGTTAGTGTAAGTAACACTCAGAGAACTGACTTTCCTTCAAACTGAAGTTCCCCTCATCCTCAGCTTCAGTTCTGATATACTGCTGACTATCTACTTTTCATGAAGGATCAGCTGTGATATAATTATTTTGAAAAGGCAAACCTACCATCAGTTCTGCTGGCCATGTCTGCGTGCTGGTTTGTCAGTACAGGTGTGTCGATCAGTAGAGCTGTGTTGATCAGGGTTTCAGACTTTTGGAGATATGGCATATCCTGCTTTACAAAGCTTTCTTTTTTTTAAAGATTTTTTTGGGGATTTTTTTTACCTTTATTTGATAGTCACACAGTAGAGAGAGGCAGGAAAGTTGGGGAGAAGAATGGGGAAGACATGCGGCAAATGACCCAAGCCTGAGTCGAGCCGGGTCGCTGCAGGAAGGCCACAGCCTGTATGGTGCACGCGCTTAGACCGATGAGCCACCGGGGCACCCCACAAAGCTTTCTTTTATTCACTACCTACCTACTGGCCAATGCCCAGCAATCGATTGACAACACTGGGAATGAGATGCATTCAAACAAATTGCAGTATGTATTACTGATGCATGTCAAAATAGGTTAGCACAAAATATATTTCCTACGTATGTAAAATACTGTCAGGTCTTAACATACACTGTCTAGCAAAAAAAAAAAAAAAAAAATCGCACACTGAAATATTGAGTTGGAACCCTTGTAGCTTTGATTACAGTGCAAAAATTCATTGTGTCTTTGTTCTGACAACCGCATGTAATGTCAGAACATTTATTTTTAGAGTCACATTAATTTTTGCCCGAGATCTTGCCTTGACGACTTGTTGTCAACCACTTTGTTGTCTTCTCCTGCACATCCCAATAACTTTCGATGTGGTTAAGGTCAGGACTTTGTGGTGGCCAGTTCATGTGTGAAAATGATTCCTCATACTTGTTCTCTTCCTTCATTGTTTTCTTTGCTAGATGCAGGCCAATAATTTGCCCCTTCTGAAATACAGTAACATTTTTACAATTCATTATGTCAGAAGAACACAAAAAAGAAGACAAATCATGAACAGTCACAACATGAGAAAAAACAACAGTGAGTTTTCAGTATCAGCCAGAAACAAAATTTCAAGAAAGAAAAAAGAATAGGATGGCTGTGTGTTATGTCAGTTTGATGCTGGTTTATGCATATGTGTGTGTGTGTGTGTGTGTGTGTGTGCGTGTGTGTGTGCGTGTGTGTGTGTGTGTGTGTGTGTGCATGTGTGTGTGTGTGTGTGTGTGTGTGTGTGTGTGTGTGTGTGTGTGTGTGTGTGTGTGTGTGTGTGTGTGTGTGTGTGTGTGTGTGTGTGTGTGTGTGTGTGTGTGTGTGTGTGTGTGTGTGTGTGTGTGTGTGTGTGTGTGTGTGTGTGTGTGAAGGGATGGAGTGTGTGTGTGTGTGTGTGTGGTTGTGTGGTTGTCAGGGGGAGGAAGTGTGTGTGTGTGTGTGTGTAGTCTGACTGGTTTTCCAGGATTGAAGTCTGAAATTGATTGATGGATGAGGATGGAAAAAATAAAATAAGGTAAAACCAAAACCATGCATACATTATTATTATTATGTTGATATAATATACATTTAAACACTGATCAGCCACAACATCAAAACCTCACGCTGAATATTTTCTAGCACCCCCTCTTTCTGCAAAAAAAAACGGCTCCATCAAACTGATATCAATTAAGATTCTCCAAACCCAGGGCTTCCTAGCACAGCATTTTCCATAGCATTGCACTTTCTTCCCCTTGTTTATCATCTTTCCACAGTGCACCCTGCTGCCATCTCTCCCCCAGGTAAATTGTGCACGTGTACACTACCGGTCAAAAGTTTTAGGACACTCCAATTTTTCCACTTTTTCATTGAAAATTATGCAGTTCCAGTCCAACGAATAGCTTGAAATGGTACAAAGGTAAGTGGTGAACTGTCAGAAGTTTTAAACAAAAGGTAAGGTTACCCGGGTTTTTTGTACGCCGTGGAGTAGGTGAAAGGATGGTTCCTCAGTGTGTGACATCAACTGTCAAACATGGAGGAGGAAGCGTGATGGTCTGGGGCTGTTTTGCTGGATCCAGGGTCAGTGACTTATAGAGTGAAAGGCACCCTGAACCAAAACAGCTACCACAGCATTCTGCAGCACCATGCAGTACCCTCTGGTATGTGCCTAGTTGGTCAGGGGTTCATCCTACAGCAAGATAATGACCCAAAACATAAGTCCAAGCTCTGCCAGAACTGCCTTAGGAAAAAAGAACAAGATGGTAAGCTTGAAAACATGGAGTAGCCAGCACAGTCTCCAGACTTAAACCCCATCGAGATGGTTGGGGATGAACTGGACAGAAGAGTGAAAGCAAAGCAACCTACAAGTGCCACACATTTATGGGAACTTCAGCAACAGAGTTGGGAAGAATTTCTGAAGAATATTTAATTTCCATTCTGATAGGACCACTTGGCCAAAAAGAGAACATTTATTGAAAGCATACAGGCATATCAGCATACAAGCATACATTGGGTTTGGCGACATGGCTCTGTTCTGATAGATCCCTGCCTGTCCAAGCATGGAACCGAAGGCAGGGAGCTGCTACTACCCCCCCCTGCATAGAACAGAGCCTTAAGCAACAATGACCTCAAAAGGAAGAGACATTGTTTTTTTTGAACGGTAATTTGCTCATTAGAAAACATAATCAATGCATGCTACAAAAGACAGGTGGAGCTGGGGTGGAGGAGGGTTGTTGAGCTAGTGCCCAGAGGTCCAGCTACTCTGGAAGGCAAACTTAAATAAGCCCTACATATTACCGGCCAAGCAATCATGTGACAGCAAAGTCAGATGACAATCAAATGCACTCAGGTGACTCTCTAGGAGGTAGCACCTCCTTCATTAAGCAAGCTTGACTCCATGGCCTATCAGAATTTCCGTCAAAGCTCCATTTGTAGAAAGAATGTCACGAGTGTGTTCATCCATTATATCTGCCAAAGGTGGCTACTTTGAGTCAAAAGTTTAAAATACATTTTGGTTTATAAATTGATTCCATGATTTCTTTTTTAACTTTGATTGTTAATTTGTTCTATCATGTCTATGCTTTCATTCCAGAGTACAATGAGACATTAAACTGCATAATTATTAGGGCTGGTAGGCCACGAGTCTAAGTTTCGGCTCCGTTCTTCTTTTTCAGGGTCGTGATTGTCCTTCGCATGCACGGCCCGATTACAGGCTCTGAGGAGCCTCTTGTTTTCCATTAAAAAACTGGAAAAATTGGGGTGTCCTAAAACTTTTGACCCATAGTGTATGTTTGAGATAAATCCAAAATATGAATTATCATGTATTTGAAACAGGGCTGTTCTGCTGAAGCCACATGGTTTCGGGGAAAAGGAGCTGCAAGTGTAACTGGTTTGAGCAGTGTAGACTAAAATAGGTCATTTAAAGCTGTGTGGGTAGAAACAGACGAATGAAACTTCTGGCTGATGAAGGTATGAATGTAATTTGAATACCCCAGTGCTAAAAGTACTTAAGTCACAAAATGTCCATTTTGAGAAAATCAAGGCAGTGGACTTAAGTAACTATAAAATACTTTTTCCCATCCTTTGCCCATGGTGTTTGAAAATGTGGCGTAAATATTTTTAGCTCTAGACTTTTCAATTCGTCAACAGGTAATGCAACAGTGTAGATGCTTGCTATAGTCAATTTTGTCCACATTTATTTTATTAAAGTACACAAGCATTAGTAAGTTCTTCGTGTCGAGTTGTCTTCATTGATAGAAGTCACACTCTGGGTTCAGATTCTGTGTATCTCAGGGGCGGCTTGTCCATTGAAGCAGATGGAGCAGAGGTTCATAAAAAAAATCTCAAAAGCGAAAAATGGCACGCATGGATTCAAACTGCGCGTTTCGTTCATTTAATGATTGATAACGTGCTACAGTTCCCACATAATCCAAGTACGAACTAAGATGTACAAACACTGGCCCCAGGTGGCCAAATTTAAAATGGCATGTGAAGCACAGCTTCAGATATACATAGATTTCAATGGGTAAAATCTGTATTGTTAATTGGTCAACGGACTGTTTAGTCCAGGAATGTGAAGCACTGCTTCTCCTTTATAAATTAATGGTGCACTTCCTCGAGTGTTCTTGCAAAGATGATTGACAATAGTTCCGACAAATGACAGAGTTAGATGCTCTGGCAACATTTTGTCAGTGGCTTCCCATTGTTACAGGTTAGTTATGCTAGGTTATCATCTACAAGAGTCAGATGACAGATTTCTAGGAGGTTAAAATAAGCAGAATTGAACAATGTCCTTGCCTTCAGGAAAGTTCGAAAATGCAGTCGACAGGATCATTACATGCTCACGTTCTCTGAGCTATGAAGAAAAGGTGCAGTTCAAGCGAGAGGGTAGACCAACACCGGACTTGAATATGTACCAGAAAAACGGGTCCGTTCCACCAGTTTTTTGGCGGGAGTGGTACGAGAACCATCGGTGGCTAACAGGAAGCAAACTGGCTAATCGACTGTACTGCTGGCCTTGTCTCATCTTCGGTGATGGAGCACCAGATCGCAACAGCTGGGTAAGAGGAGGTTTCAGTGATTTACGAAATTTTCGGCGTTCGGCCAAAATGCATGAAAAATCTAAAGAGCATGCAGAGCTGCTGTTAATTTAAACATGCTGGGCAAAGTCCGAGTGGATCATTTAGTGGATGAGGGTGCACGTCTGCAAATGGCCAGGCACAACGAAACCATACGCCGGAACCGGGATTTATTAAAAAGGCTAATTGATGCTACTGCCTTGCTCGGTTGTCCGGAGCTAGCCTTCAGAGGACGTGATGAGAGCGAGCATTTGGCAAATAGAGGGAGTTTCAGGGAGGTCATTGATGTGATGTCGCGCTACGATGATCTGTTAGCTTCACATTCTCAGTCTTCTTCGGTGTTCACTGGATTGTCTAAAACAGTTCAGAATGATTTGATCGACGCTGTTGCTGCTGTGTTGCAAGAGAAAATTAAGAGTGAAGTAGATTTGACTCCATTTTTTTGCGTGGCAGATTGATGAAACAACCGATATTTCCTGCCATGCACAACTGTCTATTATTTTGCACTATGTTGATGGATACGGATCGATCCAAGAGCGCTTTTGGGGGTTCTTTGATGTGTCTGGCGGCAGGGATGTGCAGTCCGTATTCAACATAGTTGATGCAGAGATGGAGGGCTTCAGTTACCGTTCAAAGCTCGTGGGTCGGAGCAGCCAATGAAGGCCCTCCTCTTCAGTGCCAGTCAGTCAGCAGCCAGCGATTTGGTAATAAATATAATTTATATCTTTATATCTTTTGGTTTGTTTGTGTATTACTGATGCAGGAGAATGGAATACCGTTTTGGTTCCTTAACCCCACACAGGGTGATAAACATTGTCAGCACATTCAGCCTCGGTGAAAATTTGAGTTCTTTTTTTTTTTTTTAGCCATTTGACAATTATTTAAGGGAGCCTGATCATGTAATGCTTAAATGCAGGAATAAATCATGTCTTGAATCTTTTGAATCTGAAGGTTGATCTAATACTTTTCAAGTGGCTGTTTGTTTCCCCGAATTTCAGCAGAGGTCACCATTTAAGGGCTTATTTTTCAAAATTTTCTTCCAGGGGAGCATACCCGGACCCCCTACCTTTATTTTGGCACCAACTTTATGCTTCATAGTATTTTTCAACCACCAGCCACCGCTGGTGTATCTTCACCGCTTAATATCTAGTCATTTAATTTCAGGTTTATAATACATAAGATTCAGGTAACACCTGGTTTAGCCTGACAATGTGAGGCAGCTCAATCAGTGAAAAGGAGAAAATTGCAGGCTACAGAAATTGCAAACTAGGTTTCTGAGAAATCAAGCCCCAAAGTTTCCCCAAGATTCTCACCTTCCTGAGAGCCCAGGTGGGGGAGGTAACAATAGCTACTAATGGGCGGTAACAATAGCTTTCAATTTGCATCAACACTAGTAAGATCAAACCCCCAGACTGGCTGTCAAAAAGAAGTCTGAGGACCATCAGAGATCCTTTATGATGTTCATGGGGGTTCCCAGAAAGAGAAAAGGAATTAAATTGTTCACACCTCAGGCAAGATGTTTATCAAAGTCAAAGCCAACTTTATGGTCTATTCTGCCTAGTACAGGACATACCCACAAATTGAAATGCTGTTTCCCTTAGTCCCAATGGTACTGTATACAACCCCAATTCCAAAATAGTTGGGACAAAGTATAAATTGTGAATAAAATCAAAATGCAATGACTTTCAAATAACACCAGCCAGTATTTTATTCACAATAGAACAGAGATAACACAACAAATGTTGAAACTGAAAAATTTTACAACTTTATCCACAAAATGAGCTCATTTCAAATTTGATGGCTGCTACAGGTCTCAAAAAAGTTGGGACGGGGGCCTGTTTACCATGATATAGCATCCCCTCTTCTTTTCAACACAGAGTGGAAGCGTCTGGGCATTGAGGAGACAAGTTTCTTGAGTCTAGCCATTGTAATTTGATCCCACTCTTGTTTAATACAGGCTTCCAGCTGCTGGAGAGTTTTGGGTCTCCTTTTACGGACTTTTCGTTTAATTATGTGCCAAATGTTCTCAATTGGTGAAAGATCAGGACTGCAGGCAGGCCAGTTCAGCACATGGACTCTTCTACTACGAAGCCATGCTGTTGTAATAGCTGCAGTATGTGGTTTTGCATTGTCCTGCTGAAATACACAAGGCCTTCCTGGAATAGATGTCATCTGGGGGGGAGCATATGTTGCTCAAAAACCATTATATACCGTTCAGCATTCATGGTGCTTTTTAAAACATGCAAGTGTCCCACAGCATATGAGAGATGCTGGCTTTTGAACTGAACACTGATAACAAGAGGGGTGGTCTTTCTCCTCTTTAGCCCGGAGGACACGACGCCTATGATTTTCAACAAGAATGTAAAATTTGGACTCGTCTGACCACAGGTTACTTTGCCACTTTTCTACAGTCCATTTTAAATGAGTCTTGGTCCACAGAACATGGCGGTGCTCCTGGATCATGCTCAAAAATGGCTTCCTTTTGGCATGATTGAATTTTCGGTGGCATCTGTGGATGGCACGGCAGACTGTTTATACAGACAGTGGTTTCTTGAAGTTTTCCAGGGCCCATTTAGTAATATCAATGACAGAATCATGCCGGTGAGTGATGCAGTGACATCTGAGGGCCCGAAGATCACGGGCATCCAGTAAAGGTCTTCAGCCTTGTCCCTTACGCACAGAGATTTTTCCAGTTTCTCTGAATCTTTTGATAATGTTATGCACTGTCGATGATGAGACCTTCAAATCCTTTGGAATTTGACGTTGAGATACATTGTTTTTAAAGTATTCCACAATTTTTTTAGGCAAGCCTTCACAGGTTGGAGAGCCTCAGGCCATCTTTACTTCTGAAAGACTAAGCCTCTCTAAGACATCCTTTTTATAGCCAATCATGTTACACCCTGATGCCAGTTAACTTACTTACTTGCTAAATGTTCTTTCAGCTGACTCTCTTATATATTGATTGCTTTTTTCAGCCCTTTTTTTTTTTTTGTCCCACTTTTTTAAGGATCTAAGGATTTCAAACAATGATTCTCTTCTGCATGCTCCATATTGGCTGTGATGTGTCTTTTGATTTCATTCAGCTGGGCATGTGGTGTCTTTAGAAAACATTAAATTCTTTTTAGGATCTGAACAGAACTGGCCTGATCTTTTCATAAAGATAAGCCTGTCTGTCCATGGATAGCCTGTCTGTCCATGGATAGTCCAGGACAGGAAGACCATCAACCGGGGCAGAACCCCTGGCTTGCGCAGCAACTGGAACTCCACAGGCTCCGCACCACTGTGAGTTCTCGCAAAGACAACCGCTGGGTGTTTGGCATCAAACTGCGACAGAATATGCACACAAAAAAGGATATTAAAAATATTTGACACAGTCTTCTCATGAAACAGAATCATGTATTATGTGAAATTATTTCTGTATATACACAGAGTGTGGAATTTTGAATATAAATACCTGAAGTGCTGATAACTCTTGATTTGTGGGAGCTTTCGGAAGTAGGGACTCAGGTGCTCCTGCCAGTTGAAGGTCTTGACTATCACACTGCCATCTGCCATTCCTACAAGCTGTGGGATGTTGAGGTGACTCTCAGGAGAGCTGTTTTCCACTACCTGTTAATAGCAATGGAAATGACTTTAGGAAATAAGTGACGTTTTAAAAATACATGCTGTTCATATTTCACAATTGTCAAACTAAATAAACAAACCTTGGCAATATCTGCTAAACTGTTGACTCTGGTCTTCATAAATGCCTGCTTTATCAGTCCAAAACCACAGTCAGGGGGCAAACTTGGTGTGGCCAGCAATCAGAAAATGGATACTAAGCATGGAATGAAAGCTGTGTCCAACCCGCCAGGCCCCATACCAAAGCATGTAGTTGTTCTAGTTCTGCCCACTGAAATTGTCACAATGCAGATCCACATCCGATTCTCCAACTGCAAAGTTCTTGAAAAAGTGATGCAAGTAGCTGATGACTTCATTACTCCCCTTACTTGATGACATGCCCTCATCAATCAGGAAATTTACTTGCTTTTGCAGCCCTTCACATGACACCCCAAACAGGCCACATTGCCGTGGGCTCAGGAAGTACATCGGCCCAGGCTGAAGAGGATTTGAGAGGAAGTGCATCTGTAGAAGATAGAAAGGAAAAAAGGATTAACATGAAAGTTGTGTGTTTTTAAACACCAAATAAATTTAACAATGGGAAAACACAAGAACCAAAACACAAAAACTAAATAACTAAATAACATGTGACGTGTGACAAGTAGTACCTGCTGTGCAAAATCAAAACTGTAATGCATTCTGATCTTCTTGCTTGCTGGTGGGGAGGGACCAAAAGACAGCTGTGAGTCTCTGCAGATCTGTTTGCATGCAGAAGTCATCTCATTGTACGCGACCCTCTCTCTCTGTACCAGGTTGAGATGATCCTGCTGCTTCTTGAATGCTGCAGACTTGATCCCCACTGGAAGGTTTGCGCTCCGCAGCAGTTGGTCGTTATTCTGTTGGCACTGCTAGCAGAGATCTTGGCCTGCAGCTCCTTGCGGCAGCAGCTGGTTCCACTGCTTTTTGATTTGCAAACTGCTCCCCTGAAAACACAAATATTTCTTAGTTTATGCTTTACCTGCCAACACTGTTTAACATCACTAGTCATTAGAAGCATTTCACTCTTCTACAGAAATAAACTTGTACACATACCAAACTCCTCAGCAGACTTCACATAGAGACGCCACACAGAGGCCTTAGATACATGGGTTGGCAGCAACTTCACATGCCAATTCCTATGTCCAGGATGCCGGCCTGGCAGCATGATGGCATTGTCTTCAGCGTAGTTCTTTATGAATTCTACAGCCCTGACAATCTGTTCACGGCTGATAAGCCTGGGATGCTGAGGCCGTGGGCCTTTCTTCCTGAAGCGTGGTCTTGCCCCATTCTCATCAAAGTGTCTGATGATGTCAGAGAGAGTTTCTTTGCCAATTCTGAAAAATACAAATAAAGAAAAGACTTGGCTAATGTATTTTACAAAATATGTGTAGTATGGAAACATCATAGTCTCATGTGTTATTCAAATGAATAGCAGTTGCTTCCACACCTAAACGCCACCCAGTTTCGATGTGAACATGATTTGCATAATATTTCATTGTGTTCATACAGATCAATTTGCACGTGTGTTATTCAAATGAATAGCAGTTGCTTACACACCTAAACCTCACCCAGTTTCGATGTGTGCATGATTTGCATATTTCATTCTGTTCATACAGATCCATTTTGAGTTGCCTCTCCTCGCCATTAACAAGTGTATCACTCTTATAAACTTTGTCTACCTTAGATTATTGCTAGAAAATAGCATCTAAAAATAAAACTGTTTGCAATTCTATACGTTGCAAACTTTGTTCAAAGTAAGACTGAACTAGCAATAACAGTGTAACATATAGTCATACATCCGTCACCTGAATTTTGAAACATAACATAACATGAGTGGCGAGAACAGACCGTTCAGCCCAACTAGGCTCGCCAGCTTCTTTTAACTATTGTGAATATATCACTTCCGATACTCAATGACTCAATGGTATCTCGCTTTAAGTCAAGCCTGCTCTTGAAAACTCCCAAGGTTTCTGCCTCAACAATATGGTCAGGCAACCTGTTCCACATCGAAATTAGTCTTTGGGTGAAAAAATATTTCCTAATATCAGTGCTAAATTTACCCTTGGTCAACTTCCATTTATGACCCCGAGTTCTACTAACAGAACTTGGCCGAAGGGATCCTACATAATTCACTTTGTTAATCCTTTTAACATATTTTAAGACCTCAATCAGATCACCCCTGAGTCTCCTTTTCCTAAGACTAAAGAGATTAAGGATCTTCAGCCTGTTTTCATAGCTTTCATCTTTTATACCCAGAATTAGCTTAGTTGCTCTTCTCTGAACTTTTTCAAGAGCCTCTATATCTTTCTTAAAGTATGGTCCCCAGAACTGTACACAATACTCCAGATGTGGTCTGACGAAAGTGTTACACAAGAGAAGTATCACCTCCTTGGATTTGTACTCAATACTTTTGGCAATGTATCCCAGCATCCGATTGGCTTTTTTAACTGCAACGGCACAATGACTAAAACCTGTGAGGGTTTGGTCAACAATCACTCCCGGATCTTTTTCATGTGGAGCACATTCCAGTTTTAAACCTCCCATGAAGTAATCCTGTCTAATGTTTTTATTACCTGCATGTGCAACTTTACATTTTGCTAAATTAAATTTCATTTGCCGCATTTCTGCCCAATTCTGGATTCTATCCAAATCCTCCTAAATCACTTTAGGAGAGTCTAAACTATTTTTCAAACCTCCCAATTTAGTATCATCCGCAAATTTAACTAATTTGCTCTCAATATTTCTATCAAGGTCATTAATGTAGATGAGGAACAGCAGGGGTCCCAACACTGATCCCTGAGGGACGCCACTTCCCACCATACCTAGCTGAGACGAGATTCCACTGACCACCACTCTTTGTGTTCTGTCCTGTAACCAGTTTTGGATCCACTCCAGAATACCTCCTGTAACTCCAATGGAGCTCATTTAAAAAATTAGTCTCTTATGCGGTACTTTATCAAATGCTTTTGGAAAATCCAAGTATATGATGTCAGAAGCCCTGCTCTGATCATATGTCTTGGTGGCCTCTTCAAAAATTCCAGAAACTCATTGTGGATTAACAAAAGATAGCGTTTAACACAAAACAATTGTTTGCTAAACATTATGCAAGTGTAAGTTGTTTACAAAGCTAAGACTGAGCTAACAATGACACTTTTATAATCATAAATAACTTGGACAGTCTGTAAATCATGGTGGATTGACAAACGATAGCATACTCTGTGTAAACTGTCTAGCCAAAGCAATCCTTAGACTAAGCTAACAACGTACTCTAACTATGCAACATAAAGTAAATAACGTGTATGTTCTGACACTCACCCCATGAGAAATTGAAAAGTGTTCCTACAGATTTCAGTGCCTCCGATGAAATAAGAGCCGCCTTTCTTTTCTTCAGGGGCTTTTTGGTAGACGTTGTCATCTCAGAAGTAACAACTGTGCGCCTGTTAGCTTCAAGATGGCCAATAATTCTCATTTCCAGCCACTCTTTTTCGGCTGCTAATGAATCCATTCGTATGTTGTACATCAGATCAGGAGAAAGTTTGTGGCTACACGACTGTGTCCCCAGCTGAGAATTCTCTTTCCTCCTTCCATTGCATTTACAATCAAAGCGGCGCTTGAGGCGCACCACTGGATCGCCAACTTTGATTACATGTGTTTGCAATGGCTTACCCATAGAAGAGAACCGTAATTTGGCATTTGTTCCAGATTTTTCCTCATCGCGAAACTATAGCACTTTTCCCATGGTCCAACTCATGACATACATTGATATTACCAAAGATACGTATCACTTTTGTGGAAATTTCATTGTCTGACAGCGTGAGGAAAAAAAAAGTCGCTCCATGTTAAGTCATGCTGCTAATATTTCGCCAAACTGAATGCCAAGTGTAATGTTGGTTGAATAAGTGATCTAACTAGTCAGGAACAGGTAGTTACTTCAATTGAAAACTTGCTAGCTACCTTAAGTTAGTTTTTACCAAAAAATAATGTCAACAAATGTTAATTAAACATGTTCGCTAGTTTCAACTTGCGAACTAAACCTGGTTTCTGTCACATGATGGTTAGTAATCGTGTTGCTAGCAGTAGTAAATATAAGCCAGTTGGATATGTCAAATCATAAGGTGAATTTCAGTGGAGAAATCCCATGAAGGTGCCATTATTAATTCATTATTTTACATCCAGGAACCACAGCAGCAAGCTAGAGAAACAGAGCAAGCTGTTGAGGATACAGGTGTATCAGGGCTTCAGGTGAGGTCATAATTATGACTTGTTCTGTGGAATTATAGGGAAAGCATTAAAGTTAGTCTCATGATGTTCAACAAATACAACCTTTGAAAGTCAAAATGTCCCAACCAACTCTGGCTCAGTGGGGGAAATGAAAGAACCACATAATCGTAAATTTAACATGATCCAGTCCGATTAACGCTCTGTTTGCGGCTTGTCCAATTCATAGTCGGTGGTCCATTTTGAGGTGTTTATGGTGGCTGCAATTGCATTACCGCATATTAAGATGCTTATTAGAGAGGATTGCGAGCTAGCCTGCTAACGTTGTTATATATCCACTCACTTGGTATCAATGTCCAGGTTACAAGATCTGAGCGGGTTTCATGAGTGCGCTGAGATGGTTTGCAGCTGTAAGTTAAGGTTGTGGCAAGTTTATGTATGTGGCATTTTTGTATGAAAATTTTGGAGGCACCTTGCGTAGCATAATTAAAAGAACTGAGAAACACTCATTCTGTAATGGCCAGTAGAATTAGGAGGCCAAGTGCAACGACCAGAGCGAAAGAGAGTAGCACGGACACAGTACAAACACAGAGAATAATACAGACCAAACGAAAGTACTCGCGCTTCCAAAGGACGTATAATAGTCCAAACCACGGGAGCAAAGCGAGATAGAAAAAGGGAGAAGAAACTCCTATAATAAGAAGAAAGAAAGTCATACAAAAGCTGACTACAGATATCTTCGGCTATAGTGCGAAGCAAATAACAAACACTCTAGTGAAGGAGGCGTGCCAGACTTCCTGCTTATATAGAATCTGGGAAAGCGCCGCCCCAGCTCAATCAGCCAGCTGGGTAAAGAATTCGATAGTCCAGGAATACGATATTGTCCTGGGACGAGAGCCGCAAAGACAAGTCAAAACAAAACGCACACCTCGCAAACCATGACACATTTGGATAGTCTCTGTATACAGTAAAGGCAATATCTGCACTCAGATTAATGAAAATTTTCCAGCTCGCATGCTCGCATCACATTAGTGTCCCTAGCAATTCTCACATTAAACCTATGCCCTTGTAGCATGGTAAAACCAGACTCTGCTACTTCTCCTTGCTTCGTACACAGAGTCTGGGTAGTCGTCATTGACAAGTGTTTACTTCCTGGTGAATGGGCGCTTGTCAGAAGTTTAAAATCATTGGTGTACACGTAAACTAATCACTAACGTTTGGCGATGACGTATGTTATGCGCCAGCTCAGCCGCCTAGTACTTCCGCTGGAAACTACAGTCCTTCATACCAGGAATGCAGCGAAAACAAATTGATGAGTACATTAAAGTTAATACTGTACCCATACATATGCCCATCGACCAAATTTTTGCCTTCACTCATTCACTTAAAAGAACCAAAGGTGCTCTTTCTGTTCTCCTTACAAGAAACAAATTGTTGAGCTATCGTTTTTCCTGCAGAAACTGCTGCTGTTAAAAAAAAACATAAGAGACCCAAAACCAACGGCAGAATCAGCGAGAATAACGCATTATTTACATCAGAACGAAATCTGCGTTGACACGAAAACTGAACAGTTAACCATACTTGTGCTAACATCATACCCAGCTCGCTATCTAACTTTATAGCAACACAGTTTGGCTGTCTCAGACAGCCATTTCATTCATGGATAATGACAACATAACACTGAGACAGCGAATTTCATTCATGGATGACAACAAAACACTTTTAAAAAAGTTGAGACTTAAATAGCGCGGGCAATGTAACACTGGTCTAGCTGAGGTGGTTTGTCTCTCACAGAGATGAACATGATGATGGCTATTAAGTAGATATGACAATCTTGAGACTATAACATCATTTCCATTCAAAAAACTAACCAAACATTCATCTTGTTGTGGCTATAAGTCGCTGATACCCGGAATTTTCTCCATGACAGAGCGATTGGCCTCCAATGTATCCATGTCCATAGCCATTGTTGATTTCGGAGACTACAATTTCAAACTCGGCGCAGCGGCTACATCATGGCTCTCGGCCACGCCTTCTGTTCGTTGGTTGGTCCGGCGTATTTTCTGCGGATGGTAAACCAGGCAGAACTCCGAATGATCAGACTGAGTACTGAAGCAAAATGAAATTAAGCGGAAGTACAAAGGCTGGCGGAGTCAGGCTAACGCCCTTGCTAGAAACAGTAACATTGTGGCAGGTCTGTGTTTCTGGGTGGGTCAAAAAGTTAAACTTTATCTGTGCTAAAGGTACACAATTGAAAACTGCACCGCAGGTCAAAAGTTTTTCAAAATCAACTATTTTCAAGCAGTCAGAGCTTGAATCTTAGATTGATCAAACTCACTGCTTTTGGTCATGATAACTGCTATGTATATTCATGGATTTTTTTTTCCTACCAAGAGAGACATGGTTCTGAAGGAACCAAGGATGTGGCTTCTTGATTTTTCCGTCCAATTTGCACCAATTTTGGTTTATAATTTCATCTCTTTTGGAAAATGGAAATGAATAGTCTACCTGTTTTTGCAATATACAACTTTTTACAACTCCAAAATTTAAGTCATTACCCACTGAAATAAGAGACTTTTTTGACTTCTCATTATTGGCATTTTGCCATGTAAAATTTTAGCTTATTTACATTAGTTAAACCTGCTTATATTTTGAAAAAAATTGGAAAAAAGAGAGTAAAGTGTTCCAAAACTTAACCGTTAGTGTAATTAACACTCAGAGAACTGACTTTCCTTCAAACTGAAGTTCCCCTCATCCTCAGCTTCAGTTCTGATATACTGTTGACTATCTACTTTTCATGAAGGATTAGCTGTGATATAATTATTTTGAGAAGGCAAACCTACCATCAGTTCTGCTGGCCATGTCTGTGTGCTGGTTTGTCAGTACAGGTGTGTCGATCAGTAGAGCTGTGTTGATCAGGGTTTCATACTTTTGGAGATATGGCATATCCTGCTTTACAAAGCTTTCTTTTTTTTAAAGATTTTTTTTGGGGGATTTTCTCCTTTATTTGATAGTCACACAGTAGAGAGAGACAGGAAAGTTGGGGAGAAGAATGGGGAAGACATGTGGCAAATGACCCAAGCCTGAGTCGAGCCGGGTCGCTGCAGGAAGGCCACAGCCTGTATGGTGCACACGCTTAGACCGATGAGCCACCAGGGCACCCCACAAAGCTTTCTTTTATTCACTACCTACCTACTGGCCAACGCCCAGCAATCAATTGACAACACTGGGAGTGAGATGCATTCAGACAAATTGCAGTAAGTATTACTGCTGCATGTCAAAATAGGTTAGAACAAAATATATTTCCTACGTATGTAAAATACTGTCAGGTCTTAACGTACACTGCCTAAAAAAAAAAAAAAAAAAAAAAATCGCACACTGAAATATTTAGTTGGAACCCTTGTAGCTTTGATTACAGCGCAAAAATTCATTGTGTCTTTGTTCTGACAACCGTATGTAATGTCAGAACATTTATTTTTAGAGTCACATTAATTTTTGCCCGAGATCTTGCCATGACGACTTTGTTGTCTTCTCCTTTACATCCCAATAACTTTCGATGTGGTTAAGGTCAGGACTTTGTGGTGGCCAGTTCATGTGTGAAAATGATTCCTCATACTTGTTCTCTTCCTTCATTGTTTTCTTTGCTAGATGCAGGCCAATAATTTGCCCCTTCTGAAATACAGTAACATTTTTACAATTCATTAAGCCAGAGAACACAAAAAAGAAGACAAATCATGAAGAGTCACAACATATGAGAAACAACAACAGTGAGTTTTCAGTATCAGCCAGAAACAAAATTTCAAGAAGGAAAAAAAATAGGATGGCTGTGTGTTATGTCAGTTTGATGCTGGTTTATGCAGATGTGTGTGTGTGTGTGTGTGTGTGTGTGTGTGTGTGTGTGTAGTCTGACTGGTTTTCCAGGATTGAAGTCTGAAATTGATTGATGGATGAGGATGGAAAAAATAAAATAAGGTAAAACCAAAACCACGCATACATTATTATTATTATTATGTTGATATAATATACATTTAAACACTGATCAGCCACAACATCAAAACCTCATGCTGAATATTTTCTAGCACCCCCTCTTTCTGCAAAAACGGCTCCATCAAACTGATATCAATTAAGATTCTCCAAACCCAGGGCTTCCTAGCACAGCATTTTCCATAGCATTGCACTTTCTTCCCCCTTGTTTATCATCTTTCCACAGTGCACCCTGCTGCCATCTCTCCCCCAGGTAAATTGTGCACATGTACACTACCAGTCAAAAGTTTTTGGACACCCCAATTTTTCCAGTTTTTTATCAAAAATTATGCAGTTCCAGTCCAACGAATAGCTTGAAATGGTACAAAGGTAAGCGGTGAACTGTCAGAAGTTTTAAACAAAAGGTAAGGTTACCCGGGTTTTTTGTACACCGTGGAGTAGGTGAAAGGATGGTTCCTCAGTGTGTGACATTAACTGTCAAACATGGAGGAGGAAGCGTGATGGTCTGGGGCTGTTTTGCTGGATCCAGGGTCAGTGACTTATAGAGTGAGAGGCACCCTGAACCAAAACGGCTCCCACAGCATTCTGCAGCACCATGCAGTACCCTCTGGTATGCGCCTAGTTGGTCAGGGGTTCATCCTACAGCAAGATAATGACCCAAAACATAAGTCCAAGCTCTGCCAGAACTGCCTTAGGAAAAAAAAAGAACAAGATGGTAAGCTTGAAAACATGGAGTAGCCAGCGCAGTCTCCAGACTTAAACCCCATCGACATAGTTTGGGATGAACTGGACAGGAGAGTGAAAGCAAAGTAACCTACAAGTGCCACACATTTATGGGAACTTCTGCAGCAGAGTTGGGAAGAACATTTTGAAGAATATTTAATTTCCATTGTAGAAAGAATGCCACCAGTGTGTTCAGCCGTTATATCTGCCAAAGGTGGCTACTTTGAGTCAAAAGTTTAAAATACATTTTGGTTTAGAAAGTGATTCCATGATTTCTTTTTTAACTTTGATTGTTAATTTGTTCTATCATGTCTATGCTTTCATTCCAGAGTACAATGAGACATTAAACTGCATAATTACTCGGGCCGGTAGGCCACGAGTCTAAGGCCCAATTCCAATCCGCCCCCTGAAGACTCAAGCCCTGAACCCTCACTGACTTAATCGACGTCAGCTGTAAGCGACTGAGTCTGAGAGTCTGAGAGGGCTCCAGATCCTATAAATTGGAATGGAACAGCGCTTACCCCCTTTCACGATTGGATTTGACCAAATCATCAGACTGCAATAATCACAAACTACACACAGTTGTGACAATGAATGTTAATACTTACACGTAATCTTTTTCTTTCTTGCTCCTTCCATTACATCGATCGGACCGCTCTTGGGTTTATTACCGGTTTTTTTTTTTTGTTTACATTTCCAGTATTCCAACGGCATCCCCCGTATTTGACTTCACAACGCTAAGGACTGTGGGTAATTTCCTTACCCAAAGTCAGCATCGGTGCTGACTTACGGTAAGGGGGCAGTAAGGGCTCATTCACGGACTCACTGACATGATGATCTGACAATGGAACAGCCCTCACACACTCACGGACTTCCCGTGAACACGCCTCTAAGTCAGTGAGTCCGTGAGGGGTCGGATTGGAATTGGGCCTAAGTTTCAGCTACGTTCTTCTTTTTCAGGGTCGCGATTGTCCTGCGCATGCGTGGCCCGAGTACAGGCTCTGAGGAGCCTTTTGTTTTCTATTAAAAAACTGGAAAAATTGGGGTGTCCTAAAACTTTTGACCTGTAGTGTATGTTTGAGATAAATCCAAAATATGAATTACTATGTATTTGAAACAGGGTTGTTCTGCTGTAGTCACATGGTTTCTGGGAAAAGGAGCTGCAAGTGTAACTGGTTTGAGCAGTGTAGACTAAAATAGGACATTTAAAGCTGTGTGGGTAGAAACACACGAATGAAACTTCTGGCTGAAGAAGGTATGAATGTAATTTGAATACCCCAGTGCTAAAAGAACTTAAGTCACAAAATGTCCATTTTGAGAAACTCGAGGCAGTGGACTTAAGTACTATAAAAGACTTATTCCCATCCTTTGCCCATGGTGTTTTAAAATGTGGCGTAAATATTTTTAGCACTAGACTTCTCAATTTGTCAACAGGTAATGCAACAGTGTAGATGCTTGCTCTAGTCAATTTTGACCACAATTATTTTATTAAAGTACACAAGCAGCAGTACGTTCTTTGTGTCGAGTTGTCTTCATTGATAGAAGTCACACTCTGGGTTCAGATTCTGTGTATCTTCACCGCTTAATATCTAGTCATTTAATTTCTGGTTTATAATACATAAGATTCAGATAACGCCCGGTTTAGCCTGACAATGTGAGCTCAATTAGTGAAAAGAAAAAAATTGCAGGCTATAGAAATTGTATTGTCCAGAGCCATATTTCTCTCCGTTGGGACGAAGCCAAATTCACGGATGGAAAAGTTCATGAATCATTGCCTCTAAAAGAATACTGATAATATCAGAAATTTCGGGGCAAAATTGAATTAAACCTGCTTATATTTTGCTGAAACATTGAATAAAAACAAGAGTAAAGTGTTCTTGAACCTTTTATATATTGTGCTTGTGTCATGAAGTTCAGCGAAGGAACAAATTGCAGATCACAAAAAAAGCCCTGAAGCATCTTAATGAAGATTCTTGGCCACAACTGGCTCAAACAGAAACTTAAAAGCAGAAGGCGGCTCAGGCAGATGGAAGGTCTGGGGCGATCTGGGTCAGGTGATCAGCAAAAAGGATTAGATGGAGTAACGGTAAGCCGTGGTCAAGAGACAGGTCTGAGGTCTGCTCTGTGAAAGCAGTCAAAGGGCACAGGGCATGCAGGGCAGTGTCCCGTTTGGTACAGTGAGTATGGAGGGACTGGCAAATTCGCCTAATTAGAGCTGAGAGGAAGCGGGAGATACCCTAATAAAGAGGTTACTTGTAGTGATGGGATACTCAATTCCTTTTACGGACTCGAGTTTGTATGAGTCACTCACTAAAGTGAATCGGATTTTCGAGTCACTTGAGTCACTTGAGTCAGTCACCCAGATTGTGCGCCACGGAATGAACAAACAAGTTCCAAACCACTCCAGTCCCACTCCAGTCGAAAAGATAAAACCACCTTGCACACTTGGCATTTTGCATGTGTTGGACTTGTCATTTCAAAATGCATCCAAACATCACTCTTTTGGCGAGTATCCATTTTTTCCTTCTCAAAAAGTTGGCTATATTTCCTTCTGACCTGCGCACGCGAGGTTTTGGGTCCGATCTCCGCAGTGGTGTAACATCTAATTTCATCCTGTCAATTAAACATGGGCTACGTTAATTCCTGGGATTCAACAAGTAGCTACGGGAACAAAATTAATAAGGATTTTTGTTATTATCACTTGCGATTATGATTTTACATGTCAAAATCAGTAATTTTCTAAATGTCAATTAATAACGTGATAGGGGCGGAACTGCAGGAGAGAGACAGCAACACGGTTGTAGTTTACTTCAGAAGAGGATTATTGAGAATAATTACTGCGCCGCCACTCAGAGACTTCCCGTGAATGGAGCGGAGCAGCACACTGCTCAGGTGAGGGAGCGGCTCTCTGAGAGCACGGGAGCAGGGAGGGAGAGAGAGGGAGGGAGCTGTGAGCTACGAGTTGCAGCTACTGCGTGGTGAACGGTGCAGAGCAGCGAGTTTGCGAGTTTCTCTGGTAAGGGAGGGGCTCTACGAGCTGGGAGGGAGCGCGAGTGAGCTGAAGCTACTGGGTCAGTCAATCGTTCTTTTTCTGTATCAGCCTGTGACCCAGCTCGGCTCGGGGCAGAAAGGAGAGGAGACAGAGGAGTTGAGTTGAAATAATGACCAGAGCCGTTGCTTCAGCCACGGAGCTAATACAGCAATTAGCTTGATACATTTACGCAATTGCAGTTAGAATAACAGTTGTGTGGCATGTCTCCTCTTTGCAGTTAGCTGGCGGTAGCAGCTAACTGCAAAGAGTAAATGGAGCAGTGAACGAGTTAATGAAGACAATGACCCGTAACTCCCGAGTCAGTAAAAAGAATCTCGAGTTTTGAACGATTCGTTCATGAATCGCACATCACTCATTACTTGAATAAAGGTAATCCAAAAACAGAAAGTAAGGAGCTCTTCAATCGGACAGTCAAGGAAGAATATGTGGAGAAACAATCCAGCAGGGAATGAATGTAGACCAGGGCCCATATTCATAAAGATTCTCAGAACGTTCTTACCCCTTAAGAATTCTTAAATCAGGTAGGTTTCTAAGATTTCCCATTAAAAATTCTTAAATAGCCAAAAAATAGCTCAGTACTATTCATAAAAATTTTCATCAGTGAAGAATTTTCTTCACTCTAGGAGGACCTGCAAGGAAAATTTCTTAAGAATTTTTTTTTGTTTGCCATAAACAAACATAGCGGCCACTCATCCAAATAGACTCCAGTTTATTGCACCTAGAAACTGGAAGGGTGCAGTGATAGGGAGTTCTGAGATCGATATATAGAGCGGACTTCGCAGATATGCGGTGCATCGAACCACAAGTTCAGGAATATATTGTAAGTGGATCAAACAGGAATGGAGCACTGAGCCTGGCACAAAAAGTTTTCCTTCCTGCGTTTCCTGGCCATGGGGGAAATGCAAATATGCAATGGAGATGATATCGGCATCTCTCAACTAACTGCATCAAGGGCTGTCTCTGCAACTCTGAGAAGTCTTTACTCCAACTGACTAGTGACACAATTCATAAAGTTCCCATATTATTAATCAAAATATTTGTCACATTGTAAATATTTTGCCTCACTGAATACCACGTGTAACGTTAGTAAAATCGGTAGGGCCAAGCGCTGAAAGCAACTGAGCTAAGTGCCACTCTCATAATTCCCGTTACTTAAATAGCTCACCAGCGTGTATGCAGTACCTTTCCATAACCATAATGTGATATTAGTTTGTTCGCTAGCTACTCAATTGACTGAATTGAGAAACCCTTGCTGGCTAGTTCAAACGTGCATATCTGTGACTAGCTGACTGAGTTGCAGAGTGATGTAGCTGGCTCTTACGCTAAGATATAGCGAATGGGAGTAACAGTAAAGGCACTAACGGAAATAGTCCCCCCCCCAATAAAATGATACAATTCAGTTGCGTTGAAGGGAGTTTCCGAAAACGTAGGCTAATGAACAGGGCCACTCCCAATGTGCCTTCCTATTCATCCTTAAGCCTATATATACCTCCTGCATTCCCATAATCCCCGCTCGTCTCGTTTCTACGTCGTTCACTTGCTAACCAGACAGCCAGCGCACAGCAAGAGTTCGCTTACTCGAAGCACGAAATCCAAAATCCTACCGAGTCCCTCGGGCACAGAATAATTCAAAGGCTCCGATGCTCCAGAGGAATCTTCTCAATCCGTTCCCGCAACTCCGTTTTTCCTCCCTGCACCAACCGGGGTGCCCATATACTAGACCACGCTCCCCCGCGATGATGACCGAAGCCGTTTCCCTGTTTCGGGCTCCGCGCCACAGGAATTCCAGCTTCGCGGCACCCAAAACCGAGAGCCCGAGGCTCCCCAGCAAGGCTTACCATGACTCACACTCCAAGCTCATCCGAGGCTCCACGTCAGACAGTCGCCAGACTCCATTGGGCGGTGATGCAGATGAAAATCCCCTTCCACCGCTCCGACAACAAGGCCAGACTACTAAAAAATTATACACAGACTCTTTCAGCAATGTAGCCGATCCTCCCAATGTGCAGACCAGATGTGTACAGACCACACAGCACTTCCGGGGTCCGCCATCAACGTCCTCAGCGCCAACGTCATCACGCTCGGCGACGTCCTACCCGCTCCAGATTCGATGGAGGTCACTCCTTCCGCAAACCAGCCAGTCCCCCCCCCCGTGCCTGCTCCCTCCATTTCTGACCTCTTCGGTCTCTTTTTGTCCCCCATTTCGTCCCTGTGTTCGCATGCTGCACCTTTGCCCCGTGCACATGCGTCCCGTCCCGTGCCCCCCCCCATTACTTCCACTGGACAAAACCCGGCTTCTACACTCCTGCTGCCCACAACCAAATTCTCCAAGGCTCCAGCAGTTCCGGTGTTAACCCACCTACACCCGAAGAAGCACCCATTGTTGCCTCATTCGCTCATCTCTTCCCTCCCGCACTATCTTTCCCCGCTCCCCCCCAACCAGTTTTCCATGTCACTAATTCTGTGCTTCCTCCTACAGGTCCGCCCCTTTCATCAACTGCTTTGGCTCCTCGCAGTTTTCCCCTCACCAGGGTTTCAGCACACACTAGCCACTGCCTTACCTCCCATACGCCCCTCGTAGCCTATTCCAAACATTTCGCCATTATCCCCCACACTTAAACAACAGATTTTTAAGGGGCGTGCACGTCGACCTGGCCCAGCTCACTCAACCATCCTATTTCCACATTCATATTTCAGTTGTGAGAAAAAAAAAAAAAAAATCCAAACCGTCATTGACCTCGCACAGCTCCAACACCCGACCCCCGCTTGTTGCGGAGAATATACGAGAAATGAGTTTGCTACTTCTATTTCCCTCAACTGACACAATCCACCAGTCCTTGCCTCATCAGAGGCAAGAACCGGACGATTACCTTACACTAGTTTACGGTCTCGCTGTTCGCTTTGGCGGTGCAAGAATTTACCATATCACGTACATTTTGCCCCTGTTACTGCATTCGTATTCTCGTAGCATATATGTCTATTTAAAAAAATCCCAGCCGTCATCGACCCTGCACAGCTCAGGCACCCGAATCCCACTCGTTCCAGGGAGCCCACGCGAACCGAGTTCGCCATTCGACGTGACGCCGTCCCACTCTAACGAGACACAATCCCCCAGTGCTTTCCTCATCGGAGGCAAGAACTGGACGATTACTTTGCACTCGGTCTCGATCTCACATTTGCTTCGGCTGTATGGTAAGCGATTGCCTGTTGGCTACATTGATATAATTGATGTGACTCCTCAAGGATGACAATCTGCAAATCCGAAGCTCTCGCTGACTTCGCAGCAATTATATTCACCATCACTCAGCTGTGCATCGTACCTTACAGCGCCATTTAGTTGCCACTTCATTCAGACTGTAGAACGGATTCTCATGGCTTATTGCTCTATGAGCCTCGCAAACTTATTTACGCGAATCTGCGTTGTTTTCACGAACGAGCACAGAAATTACAAAGACTTATTGATATTTTTCGTAGTCATCAATGTGCATAAGAAAATGCCATATAATTTTGTTGCGCAATGGATAACAAGGCTTTCAAAAAATAAATAAAATAAATAAATTAGACTTTCGTCGGTTCCACCAATTAGTCCTAGCAACCCTTGCTATATACGAACATCGTGTTCTACGCAAATTAAATGCTACTCATTTATGGTGCTGTTGAATGACTGAAATTTTTATTCCAAAATTGTAAAATCATTACAAATGCTAATGTTCTTTGCCTCGCCGGCAAACATTCACGGATATTATGCGTATCCACCTCATGGCCACTCGCAAACAATCACGGATACTGCACGCATATCCACCTTACAGCCACTGGCAGTGGCGCAGCTCGCTAGCGCTTCAGTTATCGATGCTCTTTGCCTCACCGGCAAACATTAACGGATACTAAGCGCATTCACTTCACGGCCACTCGCATTGGCGCAGCCCACTAGCGCTTTGCTAGCGCTTCAGTTATTAATGCGCTTTGCCTTGTCGGCAAACATCCACGGATACTGAACGAGTATCCACCTTACAGCCACTAGCAGTGGTGCAGCCCACTAGCGCTTTGCTAGCGCTTTGGTTATTGGTGCACTTTGCCTCGCCGGCAAACATTCATGGATACTGCACGCATATCCACCTTACAGCCACTGGCAGTGGCGCAGCTCGCTAGCGCTTCGGTTATTGATGCTCTTTGCCTTGCCGGCAAACATTAACGGATACTACGCGTATCCTCCTCATGGCCACTGGCAGTGGCAAAGTTCACGCTCTCGGCCGACTTTCAGTCCCGCAATCCATCATTCTGCCTTGCCTGCACACCGTCCATCTGCCGTCTCCACGCTCACACACGTTGCTCCATGCAATCCGACTGGCCGCTTGCCCAACAGTGGTTAACCCTTTACTGACTGTCCTCCGTCTCAGCACTGTCATCTGCCTTGCCAGTCGCAGCGCCTGGTTGGCTAAAGCCGATATCGCAAACGCTTAGGGCCGTCCCATTCGACCCTCACTTTTTTGGGGGTTCCTTTGGCGTTTCCAGGAAGGAGCGCTATTACTTCGCTGTTCGCTTCACCGTATCCCATCATCGCTTCCTCCCTCATTCAGGGTCACGAACGGGCCGCCAAATGTATAACCGTACATTATGCCAACCGACCACAGTAGACAAGGTAAACAAAGGCTGTTCCCGCTCCCTCTCGTTCATGCCATTCCTCAGGAAACTAACCCTAATTTCTGCAAAACATCATTCCATGCTCAAAGCAGCACATATTCCCCAACCGTAAAATGCCATCGCTGACGCCCCTCCTCGTTTCTCATGGCAGAGAATCAGATGCTTAGCACCACACTTGGACATTCACCCCACTCCAGTTCCTCCGTTTTCTGCGACCGTCGACCCCTGACACCACAACCAGAGCCATTCACCGCTTTATCTTGAGATACCATTCTAAACGGGTTCACTCCACGCTTACTTTCCCCCTACCTCGCAGGACGGAAGCAATTCAAGAAATTCCATTCAGCCCTTTGACTGCTATTCCCGGTACTCAATTTCGTTTCCCTTACGAGTTTAATTTCTTACATTCACTCCATAAACCACGTTCGACCAACCCCAATATGAGTCTTCCTATGCGGCATCAACTTCTTTGTCAAATTGGCCACTGGTTATTCGTGCTCGTCTATTTCCCACTCTCACGTGTAAACACTGCTGAAAGGTTTATGTAAACAAGAACCTCCCGCTCCGACCAAACGTTTACCCCTCACGGCAGACCTCCTCTCTTACTGCATCCAGACGCTGCGTTCTGGCTACCATTCTCCTTCCACGGATTCCGCTCTAGAAGCAGTGTTTCTATTGGGCTTCTTTGGTTTCTTTTTTTTGAGATGTGCCCAGTTCACTCTGCTCTCCGCTAATTATTATCCTTCTCATCACGCCAACCTAAACGACATCTCATTCTACTCCACCGACTGCCTCATGTTCAAGATAAAGAGTAGTAAACAGATCAGTTCGACATTTCTCAGCCCATATTCCTATTTCGCCTACACTCTGCCCTCAGTCCGTTCAAGCCAATACCGAACTACGTCCCTCGAGATACAATAACCACGCTTCTCCCCTGGACCCGTTATTCACGATCGACACCAGGGCCGTAGCCACTAGTTCCTCTACCATTTCCGTCAAGTTTTAATTAGATCCAACATTCCACCCAAATACTCCTCTGGGCACTCTTTCTGCATCGGCGCCGCCACCACAGCATCCAAGGGAGGAGTGCCGGACCACCAGATTAAAATCCTCGGCCGCTGGATATCGAACTTGTATGCAAGCTATATTCGCAATAATGTTGACGACATACGTAGAGCCCATCTCTTGTTGATACATTAACACTTTTCGCGGCTTGGGAGCCACACAAACTCCGACAAGAGATGCAAGCCCCACCCTGAGTCTCGCCACCCGGGGGGCGCCCAACATCTGCACAATCACAGACCAAGTCCAACATTACACCTGCCCCTATCTCCTATCCACCCGATCTCCTATCCGCAATCCCACCCTATACTCTCCTCTACTTTGGGAGTGGTCCAGAATTCATTAAAGGGAGTTCCCAATAACGTAGGTTAATGAACAGGGCCACTCCCAATGCGCCTTCCTATTCGTCCTTACGCCTATATATACCTCCTACATTCCCACAATCCCCGCTCATCTCATTTCTATGTCCCTCCCACCCTTACCCTCTCCAAGAAGGAAGCAAGAAACAGCCACCACCTGGGACCTCGGGGGGCTTGGAAGCCACACGGACTCCGACAAGAGATGCGAGCCCCACCCTGAGTCTCTTCACCAGGGGGGCGCCCAACGTCCACACAATCACAGACCAAGTCCAACGCCACTCCCACCCTCTTATCTCCTATCCGCCTGATCTCCTATCTGCAATCCCACCCAGTACTCTCTTCTACTTTGGGAGCGGTCCAGAATTCATTAAACAGAATATTACGCTTCTTATGAAATGCTTTGAGTAAATTGTGGGTTTGTTGCTCTCTGAAGCTGGCTACAAATGCTGAATCTAGCTACTGAACTCGTGACATAACTTTCATATGTGACGACTGTTCGTGTGAGATCCTCTATACGCAGAGCTGTCAATTTGGAGACCTACTTGCGTCTTTCCGCAGTGAAAGACGTCTGGGCTCGGAGAGTGGTAACAATTTGAATTTACCAGTTGTAATTAGCTTTCTCTTATGAGCTGCAATTTCAACATTTGATCAGGAAAAGATGTTTTGACATCTTTTCTCCAACTCTTCCGGGCTTCGCTTCACAGCGGTGAATTAATCATTTAGACTTCCCATTATCACCTCCACCCATAGACTGTATAAAAAGATGGACGCAGCACCCGAGTCTGAAAAGTGAGGCCGATGCGGAAATGTCAAAAATTTGCCTTATATTTAATGGCCAGCAGATGGCGACGTCGGCAGTTGCAGAAAGAAGTTCAATGCTATTGAAGTCTATGAGAAAATGACCCTACTTTGCAACCTGATTTATTATTTCAATAATGATTTTCCACATCATTTTATGGAATCTATCGCAAGTTTCAAGTCTCGTGCAATATATCGTGATGTTCATTATTGTAAATTATGGTCCCAAGTAAACTAGAATATAGGATAAAGCCAGAATATGCTTTAGGGGCGTGGCTATCCTCTGGTCCTCATCCGATATGGTCAGATCCAGAGCCATGCTCCTCCCCGGATCTTCAATTCACGCTCTCGTCCAATAGGAATCATATCCGGTTTCAAAATGACAAAATGGTGCTGTTCAAATTGCCAAAATCAAGGCTTCCTAAATAGTATGCTGAAACCAATGGGTGACATCACAGTTGCTTCGTCCATCTTTTTATACAGTCTATGCCTCCACCTCACCTTTTTCTTTTCAGAAGTCAAGATCAGACTCGGCTTCCCTCGCAGAACGTAGTTATATTCAGCCACATAGTTATCGAGTGCCAAACACTCGTAACTGGCCCAGTTTGGCTTTCGCTTTTTCTGACTTCCATTGTCTGTGTCATTTGTAAACTCAGATGTGTCGTCAGCAAATGCACATTCCGAACAAATGATAATGCAACCTAATTTCGGTAGTGAAGCTATCTCCATGTTTAGAGAGCTCTCCCGTTGTCATGGGTCAAGCGTTAAGAAATGTTTTACAATCAAAAAAAGTTTTCAGAAAAGAATTCCATAAAGAATTTTTATGAATGCATATTTAAGAATTTTTTTAACTAAAAATTAATTCTGTCCTCAAGTATAAATTCTTAACAGAATTCTTCGAATCTTTATGAATACGGGCTCCGGAACTTCAATATGCAGCACAAATATTCAACAATAGCAGAACAGGTAGGGGAGGGAGCACAGAGGGAAGGAGAGCACAAGACAATAACTGAATGATGGAAACCAATGAGAGGAACAGAAGGAAAAACCAGACAAACCAGCTGGATTGAAAACAATAGAACAGCTCAGGACACGCTGGATTGTTACACTCGCAGCACTGACTGGCCTTCCAATTGAATTTTGTCTCTTCCCCAATTTCAGTTCTTATGTACTGCTGACCGTCCACTTTTCATGGAGGACCAGTTCTGAGATAAATGTTTTTAAAAGGCAGAATTACCACATATCCTGATGATTATGTCTGCGTGCTGGTTTATCTGTCCAGTTGTGTTGATCAGTGTTTCAGGCTCTCGGAGTTATGGCACATCCTGCTCTACAAAGCTGCCTACCGGCCGATGACCAGCATTCAATTGACACCACTGGGAAAATGATAGATTCAAACAAATTCCAGTCTTTATTGGTGATGCATGTCAATATTGGCCAGCCAGAAATGTATTTCCGATGTATGTAAAATACTTGGTAAATATTGCTGCACTTTTCAAACATATGCAAATAGAACTCAAAACTAACAAAAATACAATACAGATGCATTTGAAATGTATTGTAAAATACATTCAAAATGTAAGTTTGGCATACAATTTAGCGATAAATGCATTGACTACACCATTTGTAATATAGTAATTATATATTCACAGTACATGAAACATTTTTTATATTTTTGATAAGCACCCAAAATATGAATTATAGCGTATTTGATGCAGGATTGCTCTGCTGATAAAATAATCAGCCCAAATTTATGTGAAGTCACATGGTTTCTGGGAAAAGGAGTGGCAAGTGTAAACAGAATTGAACAGAGCAGAGTAAGAGAAAACATTTAAACTATGTGAGTAAAAACATACCTGTGAAACTTCTGGCTCATAAAAGTATTAATGTAAATTCATCAACAGGTAATGCAAGAATGCTGATGCTTGCTATAGACAATGAGCGCTATTTTCCTGTTATCACAAAACAGAACGACGTGGCAGTAACGTTATGCACGGTTTCCTCCATTTTCAGCAGAATTTTTATGACCTTTGAACTTTTTTGGTAGATGGGTGCCCAAATGCAAAAACACTTGAGACACAAAGGATTGGCCTGCGCAGAGGAGGGTGTGTCATGCATGAAGATGGCGCTGTGCTATTTTTGTGTCCATGTACTTGCTTGGGTTTGACTCAGCCAAAACACCTTTAAATGCCATCACTGTTTCTCTACTGTGGTCTTTGTTTTAAAACCAGTGAGTGTCATTTCATATACGGTTTAAATGGCCCACGTCTCAACCCTCATGTGAATCCCATTGTGTCTCTTCGTAATGCAGCAGGTTGTGTGTCTGTTAAGTGTACAGAATGTGCGCTATGATTGGTTTATGTCCTGTGTGTCTCTTCCCCTCAGCTGAATCTTTTTATGTGGTTTTGCGCTTAACGACGGCATAACAAGTATTTACGCCCTTTTGTTCATGTGCAAGTTTCCGCATTGTAAACTCACTTTCATGCAAGTCACCCCAGTCAATGCTTAGTTATGCTCTTTTATTTTTGTTTAATGCAACGTGGAGTTCTGCACGTAGGTTAGTGAACCAGACCACGCCTACAACGTCATTCCATTCATCTACTACGCCCCAACCAACCAGACAATTTATACCACCTTCATTCTAAAGTCCTTGTCTGACTCGTTCAACGTCCCTTCCTCCCATTCCCTTCTTTTCATGTCTAACCCTATCACTCTCCATGAACTCCAGGGGACTTGAAGAGCCTTTATAACTCCAAGAAGAGATGTGACCCCCACCCTGAGTCTCGTTGTCCGGGGCTTCCCGCTATCCTACTCTGTTCTTCACCTACTCCACGCTCTTCTGTCCATCATCAGTACGAATTTCCATGCTAATGTAATTTTGAAAAATCATCAACTACTATTTTAGGTGTGGTCTGGAATTTATTAATAGTATTTTAGAGACAGCCTTATCCGTAGGAAGTCATTGTAATCATTTAGAATGATTAGAATCAATTTGCACAAGCTTCCAGCACTAATCAGGGTCCAAGACTGGGACGGAGTTCAAGTTAACTCACGTCTGTGCCTTTTTGTCTTCTCAAGTCATCAAGAACAAGCTTCCAATCTTCATCAGGGTCCAAGACTGGGACCGCGTTCTTGCTAACCCATCCAGTTTGCTTTCCTTGTCCAGTTCATTAGGAGTAAGCTTCCAGTCCTGAATTAGAGCCAGGGTTGGTACCTCGCTCCCCTCAAGCAGCCTCTCCATCCTCTGAAGCAGTTCAGTGCTGACGGAGCCTGTGTAACATCTGGCAGCATCCCGGAAGCCTGCCTGGAAATTGCAGCTCAAGCTTAGCTTAGCACAACAGTGCTGAACTGTCTGTCCTCCTCGGGGTTCTTTTTTTCCTGCTGTCATTTCTTGGTGTTTCACCCCAATCTCTACCGTATTGCTGTCAATAACCTACCAGTTGGATTGTGCTTCTGACTCCACAATTGATTCCTGGTCTGGATAATAACAACATACAGTAATTATGTTGGTTTGTCCAATTACTTCGAGCCTCTGAAAATGGAGGACTAAATGTACAACCCCAATTCGAAATAGTTGGGGCAAAGTGTAAATTGTAGAAAAAAATCGAAAACTAATGACTTTCAAATCACACCAGCCAGTATTTTATTCACAATAGAACACAGCAAATGATGAAACTGAGAAATTGTACAATTTTATCCACAAAATGAGCTAATTTCAAATTTGATGGCTTCTACAGGTCTCAAAAAGTTGGGACAGGGGCCTGTTTACTATGGTGTAGCATCCCTCTTCTTTTTTTTAACACAGAGTGGAGGTGTCTGGGCATTGAGGAGACAAGTCTCTTGAGTTAAGCCAGTGAAATTTGATCCCACGCTTGTTTATTACAGGCTTCCAGCTGCTGGAGAGTTTTGAGTCTCCTTTGACAGACTTTTTGTTCAATTATGCGCCAAATGTTCTCAATCGGTGAAAGATCAGGAGTGCAGGCAGGCCAAATCAGCACACGGACTCTTCTACTACGAAGCCATGCTGTTTTAGTAGCTGCAGGATGTGGTTTTGCATTGTCCTGCTGAAATACTCAAGGCCTTCCCTGGAATAGATGTCGTCTGGAGGGGAGCGTATGTTGCTCTAAAACCTTTAAATACCTTTCAGCATTCATGGTGCTTTTTAAAACATGCAAATGTCCCACACCATATGCACTAATGTATCCCCATACCATCAGAGATGCTGGCTTTTGAACTGAACGCTGATAACAGGAGGGGTGGTCTTTCCCCTCTTTAGCCCGGAGGACACAACGCCCATGTTTTCCAACAAGAATGTCAAACTTGGACTTGTCTGACCGCAGGACACTTTGCCACTCTGCTACAGTCCATTTTAAATGAGCCTTGGCCCACAGAACACGGCGGCGCTTCTGGATCGTGCTCAACAATGGCTTCCTTTTTGCATGATAGAGTTTTAGGTGGCATCTGTGGATGTAACGGCGGACTGTGTTTACAGACAGTGGTTTCTTGAAGTATTCCTGGGCCCATTTAGTAATGTCAATGACAGAATCATGCCAGTGAGTGATGCAGTGGCGTCTGAGGGCCCGAAGATCACAGGCATCCAGTAAAGGTCTTCGGCCTTGTCCCTTACGCACAGAGATTTTTCCAGTTTCTCTGAATCTTTTGATGATGTTATGCACTGTCGATGATGAGCCTTTGCAATTTGTCGTTGAGGAACATTGTTTCTGAAGTATTCTATAATTTTTTTTCGCAAGCCTTCACAGGTTGGAGAGCCTCTGGTCATCTTCACTTCTGAGAGACTCAACCTCTCTCAGACATCCCTTTTATAGCCAATCATGTGTTGCACACCTGATGCCAGTTAACTTAATTACTTGCTAAATGTTTTTTCAGCTGATTCTCTTCTATATTAATTGCTTTTTTCAGCCTTTTTTTTTTGCCTGTGTCCCAACATTTTTGAGACCTGTTGCAGCCAGAAAATTTGTAATAAGCTCATTTTTTGGATAAAAATGTAAAATGTCTCAGTTTCAACATTTGAAATGTTTTCAATGTTCTATTGTAAAATAACATATTGGCTCATGTAATCTGAAAGTCATTGCATTTTGATTTTATTCACAATTTACACTTCGTCCAAACTATTTTGGAATTGGGGTTGTGAAACTGGCTGAAATTCTTCAATAGTTAATGCAGTTCTTTTGTGAGACTCCTTGAATTAAAGCCAAAAATCTTCAATTGTATTTTGATTCATTCATTTCAGATCCATTGTGGTGGTCCTCAGAGCCAAAATTATGAAAATTATGTCACTGACTAAATAGTTATGGTAAATATTGCTGCATTTTTCAAATGCATTAGCAGCACTAAAAACCAAAAAAGCAAAACAAAACAAAAATGCAAATTTATTTGAAATGTATTGTGAATGAATGAATTTGCATTAAATTCTGAAATACTGTATGGCACGCCATTTAGAGATTTTTGTGATAAATGCATTACATACGCCATACAAAATATATTACAAATGCATTCACAGCAGATGAAACAATTTTAATATGTTTGAGATAAATACAAAATATGAATTACTATGTATTTGAAACAGGGTTGTTCTGCTCAAGTCACATGGTTTCTGGGAAAAGGAGCTGCAAGTGTAACTGGTTTGAGCAGTGTAGACTAAAATAGGACATTTAAAGCTGAGTGGGTAGAAACACACCTAATGAAACTTCTGGCTTATGAAGGTATGAATGTAAATTGAATACCCCAGTGCTAAAAGAACTTAAGTGACAAAATGTCCATTTTGAGAAAATTGAGGCAGTGGACTTAAGTAACTATAAAAGACTTTTTATCATCCTTTCCTCACGGTGTTTGATAATGTAAATATTTTTAGCAATAGGCTTTTCAGTTCATCAACAGGTAATGCAAGAGTGTAGATGCTTGTTATAGACAATATTTTGACCATATTTATTTTATTACAGTACCCTAGAAACATTAAGTTCTTCAAATTGAGTTGTCTTCGTTGACAGACGTCGCACTCTGGGTTCATATTCTGTGGATCATCATCAAGTCATTTAATTTCAGGTTTATAATACATAAGATTTAGGTAAAACCTGGTTTAGCCTGACGATGAGGGTCAGCTCAATCAGTGAAAAGGAGAAAATCATGGCCTTTTGTCTTCATTGGGATGAAGGCGAATTCACGGATGGTGGAGTTCATGACTCATAGCCTCTGACAGAATATTGATAATATCAGAAATTTCAGGGTGAAATTGTGTTAAACCTGCTCAGATTTTCCTGCAACCTTGAATAAATACATAAGTAAAAGTAATCTTGAACCTATGATGTATTGTGATTGTGTCATGAAGTTCAGAGAAGGAACAAATTGCAGATCAAAAAAAAGCCCTTAAGCATCTTAATGAAGATTCTGGCCACAACTGGCTCAAACAGAGACTTAAAAACAGAAATGGGCTCGGGCCGATGGAAAAGTATGGGGGCGATCTGGGCCAGGTGATCAGCAAAAAAAGGATTAGATGGAGCAATGGTAAGCCGTGGTCAAGAGACAGGTTTGAGGTTTGCTCTCAGAAAGCAGTCAAAGGGCACAGGGCACGCAGGGCAGTGTCCCGTTTGGTACAGTGAGTATGGAGGGACTGGCAAATTCGCCTAACTAGAGCTGAGAGGAAGAGGGAGATACCCTAATAAAGAGGTTACTTGAATGCAGGTAATCCAAAAACAGAAAGTAAGGAGCTCTTAAACAGGACAGTCAAGGAAGAATATGTGTAGAAACAATCCAGCTGGGAATGAATGTAGATGAGGAACTTAAATATGCAGCACAAACATTCAACAAAAGCTGAGCAGGCGGGGGAGGGAGCAGGGAGGGAAGGAGAGCACAAGACAATAACTGAATGATGGAAACCAATGAGAGCAACAGAAGGAAAAACCAGACAAACCAGCTGGATTGAAAACAATAGAACAGCTCAGGACACGCTGGATTGTTACACTCGCAGCACTGACTTGCCTTCCAATTGAATTTTGTCTCTTCCCCAATTTCAGCTCTTATGTACTACTGACCATCCACTTTTCATGAAGGACCAGTTCTGATATAATTGTTTTGAAAAGGCAGAATTACCACATATCCTGATGATTATGTCTGCATGCTGGTTTCTCTGTCCAGTTGTGTTGATCAGTGTTTCAGGCTCTTGGAGTTACGGCACATCCTGCTCTACAAAGCTGCCTACCGGCCGAAGCCCAGCATTCAATTGACACCACTGGGAAAAGGAGATATTCAAACAAATTCCAGTCTTAATTGGGGATGCATGTCGATATTGGCCAGCCAGAAATGTATTTCCAATGTATGTAAAATACATGGTAAATATTGCTGCACTTTTCAAACATATGCAAATAAAACTCAAAACTAACAAAAAAAAAAAAAATGCATTTGAAATGTATTGTGAAATACAACCCCAATTCTGAAATAGTTGGGACAAAGTGTAAATTGTGAATAAAATCAAAACGCAATGACTTTCAAATCACACCAGCCAGTATTTTATTCACAATAGAACTGAGGTAACATGGCAAATGTTGAAACTGAGAAATTTTACAATTTTATCCACAAAATGAGCTCATTTCAAATTTGATAGCTGCTACAGGTCTCAAAAAAAGTTGGGACAGGGCCTGTTTACCATGATGTAGCATCCCTCTTTTTTTAACACAGAGTGGAGGTGTCTGGGCATTGAGGAGACAAGTTTCTTGAGTTTAGCCATTGGAATTTGATCCCACTCTTGTTTAATACAGGCTTCCAGCTGCTGGAGAGTTTTGGGTCTCCTTTGATGGACAATTCGTTTAATTATGCCAAATGTTCTCAATTGGTGAAAGATCAGGACTGCAGGCAGGCCAGTTCAGCACACGGACTCTTCTACCACGGGCCATGTGTTGTTGTAATAGCTGCAGTATGTGGTTTTGCATTGTCCTGCTGAAATACACAGGGCCTTCCCTGGAATAGATGTCGTCTGAGGGGAGCATATGTTGTCCTAAAACCTTTATATACCTTTCAGCATTCATGGTGCTTTTTTAAAACATGCAAGTGTCCCACACCATATGCACTAATGCATCCCCATACCATCAGAGATGCTGGCTTTTGAACTGAACGCTGATAACAGGAGGGGTGGTCTTTTCCTCTTTAGCCCGGACGGACACGACGCCCATGATTTGCAACAAGAATGTCAAATTTGGACTCATCTGACCACAGGACACTTTGCCACTTTGCTACAGTCCATTTTAAATGAGCCTTGGCCCACAGAACACGGCGGCGCTTCTGGATCATGCTCAACAATGGCTTCCTTTTTGCACGATAGAGTTTTAGGTGGCATCTGTGGATGGCACGGCGGACTGTGTTTACAAATATATTGGTTTCTTGAAGTATTCCTGGGCCCATTTAGTAATGTCAATGACAGAATCATGCTGGTGAGTGATGCAGTGGCGTCTGAGGGCCGAAAGATCATGGGCATCCAGTAAAGGTCTTCAGCCTTGTCCCTTACACACAGAGATTTTTCCAGTTTCTCTGAATCTTTTGATGATGTTATGCACTGTCGATGATGAGACCTTCAAAGCCTTTTGCAATTTGACGTTCAGGAATATTGTTTTTAAAGTATTCCCCAATTTTTTTTTACGAAGCCTTCACAGGTTGGAGAGATTATCTTTTAAGAGACTCAGCCTCTAAGACATCCGTTTTAAAGCCTATCATGTTACACACCTGATGCCAGTTAACTTAATTGCTTGCTAAATGTTCTTTCAGCTGATTTCTTATATATTGATTGCTTTTTTCAGCCCTTTTTTTGCCACATTAAGGATCTAAGGATTTCAAACAATGATTCTTCTTCTGCATGCTCCGCTGTGATGTGTCTTTCAGCTGGGCATGTGGTGTCTTTTAGCTTCATCTGAACAGAACGGCCTGATCTTTTCATAAAGATAAGCCTGTCTGTCCATGGATAGTCCGAGTGGAGCCAGGACAGGAAGACCATCAACCGGTGGTAGAACCTTGCCAGCAACTGGAACTTACACCACTGTGAGTTCTTGCAAAGACAATGTGGGTGTTTGGCATCTGACAGAATATGCACACAAAAAGGGATTAATTGCTTTTTTCAGCCCTTTTTTTGCCTGTGTCCCAACTTTTTTTTGAGGCCTGTTGCAGCCAGAAAATTTAAAATAAGCTCATTTTGTGGATAAAAAATGTAAAAATATCTCAGTTTTAACATTTGAAATGTTATCTACGTTCTGTTGTAAATAACATATTGGCTCATGTGATCTGAAAGTCATTGCATTTTGATTTTATTCACAATTTACACTTAGTCCCAACTATTTCAGAATTGGGGTTGTACATTCAAAATGTATTTGAGTTAAATTCTGAAATACTGTGAGTTTGGCATACAATTTAGAAATATTATTGATAAATGCATTGAATATACCATACATAATATGGGAAATATACATTCACAGTACATTAAACATTTTTTATATTTTTCATAAGTGCCCAAAATATGAATTTTAGCGTATTTGATGCAGGGTTCCTCTGCTGCTCAGATAATCAGCCCAAATTTATGTGAAGTCATATGGTTTCTGGGAAAAGGAGTGGCAAGTGTAAACAGAATTGAACAGAGCAGAGTAAGAGAAAACATTTAAACTATGTGAGTAAAAACACACCTGTGAAACTTCTGGCTCATAAAAGTATTAATGTAAATTCATCAACAGGTAATGCAAGAATGTTGATGCTTGCTATAGACAATGAGCGCTATTTTCCTGCCATCACAAAACAGAAACGCACGTGGCAGAAAGGTTTATGCACGTTTTCGTCCATCACTAACCAGAATTTTTATGGCCTTTGACCTTTTCGAAGCTTGGTATCCAAAGGTGAATGCACCTTGTGAATCAGAGGTTTGGCCTGCGCCAGAAGAGAGTCTGTCAGTGCATGAAGCTGGTGCTGTGTAATTTTCGTACAAGAACTTGCTGCTTTTAGATTCCGTTTAAATGGCTAACACACGTCACAACCCTCGTGTGAATCCCTTCTGTGTCTCTTCGCCATGCAGCAGCTTTTTGTGTCTGTGAAGCATATGTGTGCTGTGATTAGTTTATGTCCTGTGTGTTTCTTCCCTCAGCTGAATCTTTTTTATGTGGTTGTGCGCTTAACGACGGCATAACAAAAGTATTTACGCCTTTTTGTTGTCTCCCCGTCACCTCTGGAGAAATGGAGACATAGGAATACACCCCATCCGTGCTTTTTTATGGAGGTGCATAGGATGACCCTTCATCGTCATATCAGACGGGTTTTTGATTTGACCTAATTTTGAAGAAGTTTTCTAGGTCAAATGGCCCCAGGTCTGCAATTGTTGGAAAGGATGGCACCAGTTTCTTATTAATATCAGTAGAAGGCTGCAAATTGGTGATATGTATCTTGGTGATAGTAACCTGCATGCCAAAAATTGCCATCCTGTAATGTATATTTTGGCCACTAAGTACTCTATCCAACTAGGAGGAGCTTGTCAATATAGTTTGGTGTCATTCAAATTTGAACAGGCATTCAAAATGAACAAGTCTCTGTTCGTGTTCAGCTTAAAAAACAAAAACGAATGAGCATGATGCTTTGATTATGCTCAAAATGAACAAACATGCGTTCATTTTGACCGGACGGCATCCAAAAACTAATGCAGCTACCCTCTCTCCTGTTACAAAATGAATCTGTTCTCCACTTCAAGAAGATTTTCACCAACATGCAAATATTTCCTTCTTATGAGAAAAAAATGACCCTCCCATCCTGCAGAATTTAGAAGTATATAGTAAGGTACATGGCTATTAAACGAGTTTTCACGCCGTTAAAAAATCCTACCAGGTTCCAGTTTGAGGATTATATGTTTATCGATTACTCATCTTCCGCTAAGGCTACACTTTTCATCAAGTTCGATAAGATGCTTTTAACAAACTCCACACTCAAGACCAGAGATAAATTATGATTCACTGGTACCGGGTACGCTCAGTCAGAAAAAAAACATTCAAATGTTGCTGTGTGAATACTTTACATTGAATGAACATCAATTTTCCATGCAGTGTCAGTATGCCACTTTTTTCCTTCTTTTATATAAAAAAGCATTTTTAGAATTCCAAATCATGATGTGACCGCTAGGCAATTTGTATGCAGAAGATTGTAAATAAATTAAATTAAATTCATTAAAATTATAGTTTACAACTAGATCACATCAAATTGGTATGACAGTTTATCTTAATTCTACTATTCTGTGAGTATAAGAACTAGATAACTTAGTCCCGCTGATCTTCAAATAGCAAAAATTATGATTTGACCTACTTTTAACTTTTTTTTTAAAACCTGTGAACGGTAAGCCAAAAAAAAAAATGCCACAATTTACAGCCCATTTTCAAAATTGTTGAGTTCTGCAATGATATTCAGATTTTGTTCCATTGATTGGTCACAAATATTGTAGGCTACCATTTGTCATATTAAAATTTTTCTAATTATTGTAAAATATTTTTTTCATATTGAAGTCACAACACATGATTCGCATCTGTCCTGTGGGAGCTGTCCGTTCGATAAGTCCAGATCTAGACAAGCAGATGAGCAAAGTAAAACCTATCAAGTATTATAAAAATTGGTGTCTGAATGTTAATAAAATATTTATCTCCCATTCCCCTTTTTATGAATATAACCCTTATTATAAGGGTGTTATCAGTTCAAAAATGAATATAAGTTGATTGCAAGATAAACTGACTAAGTAGCCTAGTTTTTGTGATGCCAAGGGATTAGCTGGTTCAGGGATACAGAATTTGATGAGACCTGAATTCATGACCACACGCTGGAATACCGGTGACAAGACTTTGGATGATGTTGGAAAGGATACTTAACTTTTCTTATTCCCCACAGCCCTCTACAAATTGGCTGACCAACATATTCTTCAACCCCAAATTCCTGTAGGGAAAATTCAAACAATCTGACTAATTGATTGGGAACATATCAGGTTACATTTAATGGGATTCAGATATACAGTAAGATACAATGTCAGATAATGACCAGCCTCAAAAGAGGGCTATGGGGTTGAAGGTGTTCAGCTGAAACTAGAATATGGCAGAGGGTTGAAAAGTGAATTTGTTCATATTCTAAGTTTAATATTTTTTTGTTTAGATAACCGGAATATTTTTTTTTTCAGAAAACAGGGAGTAGGTCGATATAAAAATTCCTGAATCACCTAAATTGTTACAAAATCTTCTTTAGCAGGCAGATTATACCAACATGCGAATATTAAAAAAAAAAAAAAAAAAAAATTCCAAAACTAGCCTAACAAGAATTTAGAACTATTTATTTAAGGAACAGAATTTAAAAAATAGGCCTCACAAAGCATTTAAAAAAACCGTCATCCATATTCAGTCGTCGTTCACAAAAAGATTATCCGCGCCCGTAATCTAAAAAGCTCACTTATACGTTAAGCGCCAAAATCAGAAATCAGCATAGTCTTTAAAAGATTTACGGATAGTTTTCAAGACCAGAATAAAGTGTCGGGAAGACCTGGATCAAATTAATACGCTCAGTCAGAAAAACATTCACTTTTTTTTATTTGTGAAAATACTTTACTGGAATAAAAACATGGCAATGCCATTAGAGAATGACTCAACTTTTTTCCTTCTTATATAAAAAAGCTATTTTAGAAACCAAATCATGATGTGACCGCTAGGCAATTTGTAAACAACGATTTTAAAGATTTAATTAATGCAAAAATTTTAGTTTAACAAAAAATGCCCATCAACCTGTAACAAACTACCCTCCTTTAACAAACTGCCCATATATGGTGAGTTTAAGAACGGGGATCTATTTTCCTCATCATATCAAATAGCAAATATAGGGGTTGCTGCAGATCAGCCATTAATCCTTTGTTTTTAAACCTGTGAATTGGTAACAAAAACCTGATAATGTCAATTCTACAGCCGTTAAAAGAAAAAAGTGTAACAACTAGGATTATTTTTCAGTCATAATGGCAAATTTATTGTTCTTGACACCCTTAAAATCTTGCTGTCTTTATCGTTGGATGATATTTTTCATTACATTATGTAACTTTAGCTGGCGTGAGAAAAAATCAGATAGGCAAACAGAAAACACAACCGAAGAGACCCGGCGATTCCACGGTGAAGCAAAGGGTAACGTATATGCATCGTTTCGCGTTTTCCAAATTCTGGTACCCACGTCGCCAGTCAAATGTAGGCCTACATATCAGAAAAAGAAATGAGGACGACAATATTTTTGTGTAACTGATGCATAAAAGCACAGAGATTTTTCAGTTTCTCTGAATCTTTTGATGATGTTATGCACTGTCGATGATGAGACCTCCAAAGCCTTTGCAATTTGATGTTGAGGAAGATTGTTTTTAAAGTACTCCACAAGTTTTTTTTACACAAGCCTTCACAGGTTGGAGAGCCTCTGGCTATCCTTACTTCTGAGAGACTCAGCCTCTCTAAGACATCCCTTTCATAGCCAATCATGTTACACACCTGATGCCAGTTAACTTAATTGCTTGCTAAATGTTGTTTCATCTGATTCTCTTCTATATTTATTGCTTTTCAGCCCTTTTTTTCCTGTGTCCCAACTTTTTTGAGGCCTGTTGCAGCCAGAAAATTTAAAATAAGCTCATTTTGTGGATAAAAATGTAAAATATCTCAGTTTTAACATTTGAAATGTTATCTACGTTCTATTGTACATAACATAGTGGCTCATGTGATCTGAAAGTCATTGCATTTTGATTTTATTCACAATTTACACTTCGTCCCAACTATTTCAGAATTGGGGTTGTACATTCAAAATGTATTTGAGTTAAATTCTGAAATACTGTGAGTTTGGCGTACAATTTAGAGATATTTTTGATAAATGCATTGAATATACCATACATAATATGGGAATTATACATTCACAGTACATGAAACATTTTTTATATTTTTGATAAGTGCCCAAAATATGAATTATAGCGTATTTGATGCAGGGTTCCTCTGCTACTCAGATAATCAGCCCAAATTTACGTGAAGTCACATGGTTTCTGGGAAAAGGAGTGGCAAGTGTAAACAGAATTGAACAGAGCAGAGAGAAGACATTTAAACTATGTGAGTAAAAACACACCTGTGAAACTCCTGGCTCATAAAAGTATTAATGTAAATTCATCAACAGGTAATGCAAGAATGCTGATGCTTGCTATAGACAATGAGTGCTATTTTCCTGCCATCACAAACAGAAACGCACGTGGCAGAAAGGTTATGCACGGTTTTCGTCCATCACTGTAGACTTTTTATGGCCTTTGACCTTTTCGAAGCTTGGTATCCAAAGGTGAATGCACCTGTGAATCAGAGGTTTGGCCTGCGCAGAAGAGAGTGTGTCAGTGCATGAAGCTGGTGCTGTGCAATTTTCATGTACAAGAACTTGCTGCTTTAGATTCCGTTTAAATGGCTAACACATGTCACAACCCTCGTGTGAATCCCTTCTGTGTCTCTTCGCCATGCAGCAGCTTTTGTGTCTGTGAAGCATATATGTGCTGTGATTAGTTTATGTCCTGTGTGTTTCTTCCCCTCAGCTGAATCTTTTTATGTGGTTGTGCGCTTAACGACGGCATAACGAGTATTTACGCCTTTTGTTGTCTCCCGTCACCTCTGGAGAAATGGAGACATAGGAATACACCCCATCCGTGCTTTTTATGGGAGGTGCATAGGATGACCCTTCATCACATATCAGACGGGTTTTTGATTTGACCTAATTTTGACCGTTTTCTAGGTCAAATGGCGTCAGGTCTGCCAATTGTTGGAAAGGATGGCACGTTTTCTTATTACTCAACGTAGAAGGCTGCAAATTGGTGATATGTATCTTGGTGATAGCAACCTGCATGCCAAAAATTGCCATCCTGTAATTCATATTTTGGCCACTAAGTACTCTATCCAACTAAGGGAGCTTGTCAATATACTGAACGCATTCAAATTTGAACAGGCATTCAAAAATGAACAAGTCTCTGTTCGTGTTCAGCTAAAAAACGAATGGCAGAGTGTTCAAAAACGAATGAGCATGCGTTCATTTTGCGTTCAAAAATGAACAAGCATGCGTTCATTTTTGACCGGACGGCATCCAAAAACTAATGCAGCTACCCTCTCTCCTGTTACAAAATGAATCTGCTCTCCACTTCGCAAGATTTTCACCAACATGCGTAAATATTTCCTTCTTATGAGAAAAAAATTCCCCGTCTCCCATCCTGCAGAATTTAGAAGTATATAGTAAGGTACATGGCTATTAAACGAGTTTTCACGTCGACTAAAAAATCCTACCAAATCTCCAGTTTCGAGATTATATGTTTATCGATCGTCAATCTTCCGCTATACGCTTACACTTTTCATCAAGTTCGATAAGATGCTTTAACACACTCCACACTCAAGACCAGAGATAAATTGCGATTCACTGGTACCGGGTACGTTCAGTCAGCCAAAACATTCAAATGTTGCTGTGTGAATACTTTACTGGAATGAACATCGCTTCCATGCAGTGTCAGTATGCCACTTTTTCCTTCTTATATAAAAAAGCATTTTAGAATTCCAAATCATGATGTGACCGCTAGGCAATTTGTATGCAGAAGATTGTAAATAAATTAAATTAAATTCATTAAAATTATAGTTTACGCACTGTATCACATCATCTGTGCGACAGCCCAAGCTTAATTCTACTATTCTGTGAGTATAAGAACTAGGATAACTTAGTCCCGCTGATATCAAATAGCAAAATTATCCGCGATATTAATCCTTTCTTTTTAAACCTGTGAACGTGCAAGCCAAAAAGAAAAAATGCCACACTTTACAGCCCACTACGTACACGATGAGTTCTGCAATGATATTCAGATTTTGTTCCATTGATTGTCACAAATATTGTAGGCTACCATTTGTCATATTACATATTTTTCTAATTTATTGTAAAGTATTTTTTTCATATTGAAGTCACAACACATGAAACCGCTGCTCTGTGGGAGCTGCCGACGACAAGTCCAGATCTAGACAAGCAGATGAGCAAAGTAAAACCTATGCATGTGCACAGTATTATAAAATCAGCATGTCTGAATGTTAATAAATATTTATCTCCCCCCCTTCCCCCTTTATGAATATAACCCTTATTATAAGGGTGTTATCAGTTCAATTAATGAATAAGCTTGATTGCAAGATAAACGACTAAGTAGCCTAGTCTTGTGATGCCAAGGGGATTAGCTGGTTCAGGGATACGAGATCAAGGAGTGAGACCTGAATTCATGCGACACGCTGGAATACCGGTGACAAGACTTTTGGATGATGTGCGCAATTAATACTTAACTCCTTCAACCCCACAGCCCTCTACAGAGGGCTGACCAACATATTCCCTTCAACCCCAAATTCCTGTAGGGAAAATTCAAACAATCTGACTAATTGATTGGAACATATCAGGTTACATTTAATGGGATTCCAGAGATAACAGTAAGATACAATGTCCAGATAATGACCAGCCCTCTACAGAGGGCTATGGGGTTGAAGGGTATAGTGATGCTAGAATATCTGGGGTTGAAAGAGTTAATTTGTTCATTCGACTAAGTTTAATATTTTTTTGTTTAGATAACCGGAATATTTTTTTCTTCAGAAAACAGGAGTAGGTCGCATATAATCCCATTCCTGAAGCGTCACCTAAATTGGCAAATGATCTTTAGCAGGCAGATTATACCCAGTATATATATTAAAAAAAACAAAAAAAAAAAACAAAACAAAACTAGCCTAACAATGACAATGAGAACTATTTCACTTTAAGGAACTTAGAATTTAAAATAGGCCTGTACAAGCATTTATATAAACCGTCATCCATATTCAGTCGTCGTTCACAAAAGAATATCCGCGCCCGTAATCTAAAAGCTCACTTAACACACGTTAGCGCAAAATCGCAGAAATCAGCATAGTCTATACAAAAGATTTGATAGTTTTTTATAACACAAAAGGAGTCAGCAGTGTCGGGAAGACCTGGGATCAAATTACCTCACTGAATGACTTTCTACTTTTTTTTATTTCAGAAAGATGCCTCGAAATTACAAATGAATAACGAAACATGGCAATGCCATTAGAGAATGACTCAAGAGGTTCCTTACAGTAGCTTCGTGGGCTAATTGTAGTAAACCATCCCCCTTAACTTGCCTACTTAAGTGGGAAACACGTCTCACTTAATAAGCAAATTCTTAGTGTAACAAAATGCCCCACAACCTGTAGCAAACTACCCCTCCTGTAACAAACTGCCCCATATATGGGGTAGTTTGTTACAGGTGACGGGGGTCTATTTTCTCCTCATCAGCATCACGCATGGGCAGAATATAGGGGTTGCTGCAGATCAGCCATGTAGTCAAGTATACTTTCTATCTGTACAGTGCATATTGGTAACAAAAACCTGATAATGTCAATTCTACAGCCGTTAAAAGAAAAAGTGTAACAACTAGATTATTTTCAGTCATAATGGCAAATTTATTGTTCTTGACACCCTTAAAATCTTGCTATAAATCTTTATCGTTGGATGATATTTTTCATTACATTATGTAACTTTAGCTGGCGTAGAAAAAATCAGATAGGCAAACAGAAAAACACAACCACGAGACCACGAAGACGACGGCGGGCAAAGGGTAACGTACATGCACGTTTCGCGTTTTCCAAATTCTGGTACCACGTCGCCAGTCAAATGTAGGCCTACATATCAGAAAAAGAAATGAGTGACGACAATATTTTGTGTAACTGATGCATAAAACAGAGAGAAGACTCCAGCTGTAGCACCGACAATTTCTATCTATAAAATCTATCTATAGTAAATGACGGAAAACAAGGAGATGGCGTTAACCACATAAACTGTCACATACATCGACAAAATCTGCGATAAAAAACTCAGAACAGTTGACTACAAACAGAAATTCTTGGATTGCAAACATTTTATAATGAAGGGAGTTAAGTTTTATATGAATGGCGTTCAGTTTTTGATGAAAGCATCAGGCTTTGGGCAGGCATCGGGAAATGAACGCATCAGAAAACAAGAGCAATCCGAGATTTCTGATCTCCGCCAAGGGATGATGTTGATACAAATGCAAGATCTTTCTCTTTGGAAGATTTCAGGACCACCCATGTGACAAGTTCAAATGGGATTTTTGTATGTTTGAAGCATCCATTCTCCAAAGCCGTCATCAAAAGTACAGAAGCGATCACATGATCATCACGTGACCATGATGTCGCGTGATGATCGTGTGATTCGCAATCCGATCGATGTGACTGCACAGGCCGTGATTGGACAATCACTGCCAGTGTATGATTGCGCAATCAGTGGTGTGATTGGATAATCACCGCCGCTGGCGTGTGATTGGACAATGGCCGCCGGGTGTGATTGCGCAATCAGCGGCCTGACTGGACAATTACCCTCGGGTGTGATTGCGCAATCACTTTCCACCTTGATTTGATCAAAATCTGTTCATTAGTTTCGGAGAAATGTCACTGAGATTGTAAATACAGATCCGGATCCAGAATCCAGATCGGATCCGGATCATCACAAAAATTTTAATGGAGTCGACCCTGGCCCAAGATCTGCCTCTGGTGAAAATTTCATGAAGATCCGTCCAGTAGTTTCAGAGAAATCCTGTCCACAGACAGACAGAAGGACAGACGGACAAATAAATAAATAAATAAACCGACTCGATCGCATTATCTCCTTGGCGGAGATAATTAGCAGAAGGATGTTCATTATTGAATGCAGTGACCAGGTTTGCAGCCTCGAACGCAACCAAAAATGAACGTGTTCACTGTTCATAATATTGACAAGCTCCCTAACCAACTATATCACATTGCTATAACTCTGATCAGTATCAGTGCTTTGTCACTGCAACAAGCAGATTATCATTTGTACAGCAGAATGCCAGTTCAGTGAATTGCCCTCTGACATATTACTACTACTCCGTAACATTGCGTTGCGGGCCTTGAAAGATTTGCGATGGCGTGCCATGGACATGCATCTAGTTTATTTATATATTTGTGTGTGTGTGTCTGTTTGCGCTCTACAGGCAGTCGCGTTCATTTATTACTTGCCGAAATCGGAATTTCGGCAATATTGTTGGTCAGTTCCATTAGTCTGTCCGTCTGTCTGCTTGATACAAACGCGATTTTTCTTAAACTCTTGGCTTAATCGAAATCTCCTTTGCAGCTTTTGAATCTCCTATGACCTTGTAAGAAGCCTATTGATTTTTGTAAAAATAACTTCAAGGTCAAGGTCAAGGTCAATGTGATGCAAAATGTCAAAAACACATTTTGGTTGATAACTTTGTTTGTATTTGAGATGACAACTTGAATCCAATGCTATTTTGTTCACCATACATAGCTAATTTTAGCAGTTACGGGTCCCGAAGACGATCCTCCGGTCAAAGTATGTCAAAATGACGTCACAAAATGGCGAAAATGTAAAATTTTTGATTTTACTTATACTTAATCGTATAGCCCATTGTTAAAAGTACCTCACACACCAAATTTGAGCTCAATCGGTCAAATGGTAATAGCGTAATTGAAGTTTTTCTGGCGTCAAAATTGCATTTTACAAAAATGACCATCATTTTCATTTTGCTATTGAACCATTTCCATTGTGTATAGACTAAATATTGTTTAACTGTTGACATCAGGGACATAATATAAGTCGCTGTAAGAAATTAGAAGTTGCTATCTTCAAGGTCAAGGTCAGGATCATGATCAAGGTGAAAATAATGATTTGACTAATAACGTCAGTTCTATTATGATATCAATGCCAATTCAACGCCATTTTGTGCATCGTGGAAAGTGCAGTATGCCATCAAATTTCACATTTGACATCATTACAAGAATGTCAAAATAGCGTAATCTTTCAGTTTTGATTTTGCTGAATTTTTCACTTTCATCGGATAGCCCATGGATCAAGTACCTCACGCACTAAATTTGAGCGCGGTGACGTAACTGACGTTTTTCTGATTTGTTTTTCTGTCTGTTTGTTATTAAAATGCTTTTTTACCCTTTCAATATCGTTTATGTTCATGAAACTTCACCATGTGATATAGGAGGTTAGTTGCCAGACGCCTATGCTTTGTTTAGTCCCTAGGTCAAAGGTCAAGGTTAAGGTCACCAAAAACATTAAAACCACATTTTGGTTCATAACTTTGCTACTATTACAGCTAGAGAATTGAAACCAACTCCATTCGGTTCATTCTGTCAAGTCGTCATTCTATGAATGACCTTCATTTATTTATTTTTGTGTGTGTGTCTGTTTGCACTCTACAGGCCACAATTCTGGACGGATTGTCTTCAAATTTGGTAGGGACAATCCTTTGGCGGAAGGGAAAGTATGATTAGTTTTTGGTGAAGATCCGGAGTAAATCCTGGATTCTAGATTAGTTTGAAGATTTTGTGAACACTGAGAGATAGGGCAGACTTTCCACAGCTTAGAACTTGAAATTGGTTGGAGATAGACATGTAGTTACCATTAATCACAAATAGGAATTCGGGTATGGAGATTCTTTTACCACCAAATGTTATAACCTTCAGCGACCTTGAAAGGTCTAACTCAAGGTCACCCATTTCTCAGGCTGCTCTCGGGGCCAAATGGTGGGAGATAGAGACATGGTTACTATTAGCCAGTACTAGGAAGTCATATATGAGAATCTAAAGGCGCCGTCACCTTGACCTTCAAGTGACCTTGAAAGGTCAAACTCAGCATCACCACTTTTCCGAGTGCTCTAGCAGCCAAACGGTGCAAGAGAGACCCATAGTTACTATTGAAGACTAACAGGAAGTCATATATGGGTAATGTAATGGCACGCTCACCTTGACCTTCAAGTGACCTTGAAAGGTCAAAATGGCCGACCTTCATATCTTGACGCTCTGTAACTGGGAAACCGCCAGAGATAGGCCCTATGTTATGCTCAATCACAAATAGGAAACCGTACATGGGGAGACGTTGCACCATGACATTGACCTACGACCTTCACCGACCTTGAAAGGTCAAACTCAAGGTCACCCCTTTCTCAAGCTGCTCTAGGGGCCAAACGGTGGGAGATACAGACATGGTTACTATTAACCAGTAATAGGAAGTCATATGTGGGAATCTAATGGCACCGTGACCTTCACCTTCAAGTCACCCTGAAAGGTCAAAATGGCCGACCATCATATTTTGACGCTCTGCAACTGGGAACCCGGCAGAGATAGGCCCTATGTTGTGCTCAATCACAAATGGGAAACCATATATGGGGAGACCAATTGCACCATGACATTGACCTTCACATGGCGTTGAGGGCACAGGCGGGGTGACGTGGCCTTCTGGACACACCCTCTAGTTTGACCTTGCAATTAGCAGGTCAAATATTGGTACTTCACCTATTTTTTTCAAACTTGATTTACAAGCTCAAAATTGTTCACTGTGGTGTTTTGCGGCATTCTCTTTAACCTGATGGTGTAATTTTATGGATCCAGTCCCTTGCCTTGTGTGTCCCTCCGTCCGTCCTTCCATCCGTCCGAAAAGTGGCGTTAACACGATAACTCAAGAAGAAAATGGATTACAGACCCCATGGTCTGCATATAAGAAGATTAGATTATGAACCAGTTTCCTATTTAATATCAGTGACCTTGACCTATTATTTGACTTTGCAATTAGCAGGTCAAATATTAGTTTTTCACCTTTTTTTTTTTTTTGGTAAATGGGCGCATGCGCACGCAGCGACCGGCAGCAGTGGCGTTTCGTCTGTCTGTTTTATGTGTGTTTTTATTGTTTTATAGTCGCAATGCGCTCTGCTGAAGTTGTTTCTCAGTTGTGCTAACTTGCTACAGACTTTCACTCCCGTGGATCGCCATCCATAGACCGAAAGACAACATGTTACTCAGCATGAACATGTGGTGGCTTGCACTGACTTTTCTACTGACAGCATTTTACCTGGCTCAAGGCTGGCTCGTCGATCCCTTACCTGACAGGCTTCAGTACACCAGAGACTTCCTGCTTGGATTCAACAATCCCACTGACACTGGCCCACCAACGGACTTGGTCTTCCCGAGCTTGGTGGAGTTTGACAACTACCGGGGCCATGCCGATGCGCCCCTCCGCAAGGTGAGGAAGCGGTGCAGGAGAGGAGGAGTAAGGGAACGGGCGAGACGCCAGTCTCTGTTTCGTATCCCGCTGCCTTCTATCATACTGGGCAACGCCAGATCCCTCCGTAACAAGATCGACGAACTCCAGGCACATGTTCGTTACGAACATGAGTTTAAGGAAGCCTGCGTCCTGGCGCTGACGGAGACATGGCTGGGGGAGAGAGACCAGGACGGCGACCTGGCAAGAGACGGTTTTGGTGCACCTCTACGCACGGACCGCAAGGCCGCGGCCACCGGCAAATCACGAGGTGGGGGTGTGTGTTTGTACATCAATGAACGCTGGTGCAGAAATGTCTTAGTGAGAGAGAGTTTATGCACAAAGGACATTGAACTGCTCTCAGTTTCTTTGCGCCCACCCTACCTACCTCGGGAATTCCCATAAATATTCATAACTGTCGTATACATTCATCCAAAAGCCTCTGAGAGCTCTGCGTCAGATCTGATAATGCATACTGTGCAAAAGTTGCAATCACGGTGTCCTGAAGCTCCCAATTTAATTATGGGTGACTTTAATCATTGCTTGCTGAAAAAAACAATTAGGAACTTCTACAAATATGTTACCTGTCCCACCAGACAGGGAAAGATATTGGACCAATGCTAGGGCCAGATTAAAGGAGCCTACAAATCCATACCACTTCCCCCCTAAGCACAGCGGATCACAACTGCATTCATTTCATTTCCACATTTCCACACTTGCCTGCAGAGAGGGAAGGTGACCACCAGGAATGTGAAAGTCTGGACAGAGGAGTCCAGACTTGCACTGCAAGGCTGTCTGGACTGCACAGTGTGGGATGAGTTTATTGAATCATCCCGGGACTTAGATGAACTCACGGATGTGGTCAGCTCATGGATCACATACTGTGAGGATACTGTAATTCCCAAAAAGGCAGTAAAGATCTATCCTAACAGCAAACCCTGGGTGAGTAAACATCTCAAACTCTTATTGAAAAGGAAAAAACAGGCTTTCAAAATGGGCAATCTTTCTGAACTTAACTCCCTCCAAAAGGAAATTAAACATGAAATCAAGAGGGCCAAGCTGTGCTACAAACAAACTGTTGAAAACAAGCTGAGGAATAACAATTCGGGTTCAGCTTGGGACAGTATCAGAACCATGACGGGGTTAAATGACAAAACAAAGAAAAGAGTGAGGCTAGAAGGCTTCACCTAAGACATGACGCTGGCACAGGAGTTCAATAACTTTTATTCTAGATTTGATATTCACGATTTTAGTAATGAAACGGCTGTTTTAAAAAGAAGTCTTTTGAGCTCCAGTGATTTTACCCCCTCATTCTCTTTTTCTGTCCGGGATGTGATCAACACTTTTAAGCACTGTAAAATGAAGTCTAGCCCTGGCCCTGATAATATTGGCAGTCGCTTGCTGTTTCACTGCGCCAACCAACCAGGCCCTATTTTCCATCATATTTTTAACCTGTCACTTAGTCAACAGAGAGTTCCGACCTTGTGGAAACAATCCACAATTATTCCCATAGCCAAAAACAGCCGCCCTAAACTTCTAAATGATTACAGGCCGGTTGCCCTGACCTCTCTAATAATGAAATCACTTGAAAAACTCATAAAAAAGGAAATCCTGGGAATAACTGAACATCTCCTGGACCCGCTGCAATTCGCTTATCGCACCCATAGGGGGGTGCAGGATGCCACCATCACTCTTCTCAATCTCATATACAAGCATTTAGAGGGCAGCAAAAACCATGTCAGACTATTATTTATGGACTTTTCTTTGGCGTTTAACACTGTTCAACCGCACCTGCTAGCGGAAAAGCTCATAGAACATTTTAACCTGGACTGTAACATTGTGGGTTGGATTTTGGACTTTCTCACTGACAGGTCTCAGAGAGTTAGAGTCAATGAGCACATATCCACACTATCAAGAATATCTACTGGATCTCCACAAGTCTGTGTTCTCTCCCTCTCCTATATATCATGTACACAAATGACTGCCGCAGTAAATTTGACAACCATCACATTGTTAAATTTGCAGATGGCGCAGTTATAGTGAGCCTGTTAGATGACACTGAAACATCTCATGGTCGGTTTTAAATTATTTTTTAGAGTGGTGCAATGAAGCCTTTTTTAGAGCTAAACGTCACAAAAACCAAGGATATGTGTATTGATTTTAGATGCCATCATCCTGCACCTGTCAACACTATAGTAAATGGTGAAGCTGTTGAGATTGTCTACTCTTACAAATACTTGGGTATTATAATTGATGATAAATTGACATTCGACAACAACATTAACATGCTCATCAAGAAAAGCCAGCAGCGTCTGTTTTGTCTGAGGAAGCTAGCTGAGTTCCAGGTCGACAGATCTCTCATGACAATGGTTTATAAATCTTTTATTGAGTCTGTTTTCACCTTTTCTTTTATCTGCTGGTTTGCATCTCTCAATCTGAAACAGAAAAACTCATTAACCAGGATAACAAAAGTCAGCAGTAAAATCATTGGTACTCAGCAACAAACCCTTTCAGATCTGTACAATTACCAGCTGTCAAAGAAGGCAAAATCCATAATGTCCGACAGCACTCACCCCCTGCACTCAGAATTTAAGTTTCTACCCTCCGGTTCCCGTCTCAGACAACCAATGGTCAAAACAAACCGTTACAAATTCTCCTTTATACCCTCTGCCATCTCACTGCTCAACTCTGTACAGTACAGGTAGCACTATCATTTACCTTAATTCACACTTTTTAAGTATGCGTTCTTGACTTTTTTTTTTTTTTTAATCTTGTGTCTTACTTTTGTTATTATTGTTGTTTGTTGTGTGTTGTTGTTTTGGTTTTTTTTTTTAATTGCTACTGCGGCACAACCAATTGCCCCATGGGGACAAATAAATGTCTTGAATCTTGAATCTTTTTATTCAAACTTGATTTACAAGCTCAAAATTGTTCACTGTGGTGTTTTGCGACACTCTCTTTAACCTGATAGTCTAATTTTATGGATTCAGTTCCTTGACATCTTTTACAAAATATCCACCTTCACGTTGAGCAGAATTGACCTCCTTTAAGGTCACAGGGTACATATTTATTTTGGCAACAGGAGACCGTGGGCCTCGAGGCCAGCTTGTTTCTAGATTGTTTCTGGATTTTAAACTTGCTTTCATGCACGTCACCCTAGTCAATGCTTAGTTTTAAAACTCTTGTCTTTGTTTAATGCAACTAGTACTTCAGTGACAGCCTTTTCCTTAGGAAGTCATTGTAATCATTTAGAATGATTCGAATCAATTTGCACAAGCTTTCAGCACTAATCAGGGTCCAGGACTGGGACGAAGTTCCCCTCAAGCAGCCTTTCCATCCTCTGAAGCACTGTGGTGCTGGCGGAACCTGTGTAACACCGGGCAGCATCACGGATGCCTGACCGGCAATTGCAGCTCAAGCTTAGCCTATTACAACTGTGCTGAACTGTCTATCCTCCTTGGGGTTCTGTCCCTGCTATCCTATCTTGGGGTTCTGCCACAATCTCTTCCATATTGCAGTCAATAAACCACCAGTTGGATTGTGCTTCTGACGCAATTCTTGATTCCTGGTCCAGACTGTAACAACATACAGTATTTCTATTCAACATGCATTGCCTGGTGAACTGACCTGTATCTATGATCGGTAGGGATTCCCTGGGTGCTTAAGGTCTCAGGCACCCATGGAAGTTCATGGAGAAAGCCAAACATTCCCTTAATTTAATCTGATTGTTTACGCTACCACACACAACACAACCAATTCAAAGCATTTAATGGCTGGAAATTTGCTTATCAGCGGGTTTTCCAAGCAAATAAAACAAACTGTGAAAATGGATGAATTTGTCATTTGAAAATATACTGAGACACGGTGAAAATGCAACACCCATATTTAATAACCAAGAAGAAGAAACAACCAAGGTTTTTCAATTCAATTTTAATACGAATAGAAAAAGAATTTAATTGTCCATAACACTGTAAAGTTTCAACACAGTATCTCATCAAATGTTTCCGATATGCCATTGTGAATGCACAGACCCTCCACAAACTGTCAGTAGCAAGTGTGTCCTCCCCGTGCTTGCACACATGTGCGTAAACAGCGAGGCATTGATTCACATTAACGTTGCACAGTTGCTTGGGGTATGTTCCTCCACTCCTCCTGTAGTGCTGCTGTCAACTCGGCGAGAATGAATAGTTGACATTGATGCCGGTGCACACAACGGCCCAGCTCATCCCACGCGTTCAATGGGGTTAAGATCGGGTTAAATGGATGGCCATGGGAGAACATTGATCCCTGCTCACTGGAGTTAGTCTCTGGTGAGGCGTGGAGTATGGGGACGGGCGTTGTCATGTTGGAACGTGAACGGTAATCGTTGTTGTCCATGGTTGCTCAGTAGTGGTTGGAGAACTGGGCCCGTATTCACAAAGCATCTTAGCGCTAAAAGTAGGTCCTAACTGCCGGATTTAGGAGAAACTCCTAAAAAAAATGGGCATGTCAGTTGTAAATTTAGGACTCCTAATTATTTTTACTAAGTGTTATTCACAAAGCATTTTAGGCCTAAAAGTAGCTCCTATGTCTGGGAGAGCTTAAAAGTAGTCAAGAGGACTCCTAACTCGCTAAAACCTATTTACAAAGAATCGGAAAATGGCTGCTGCTGTTTAAAGACGGAATGACTTGGAAATTCTGAATGATGCGCAGTTGTTAAAAAGTTATCGGATCGACCGTGAAGGGATTTTATTTGTTGTTGACTTGGTGAGGGAGAGAATTATGTCTCCAACCATGAGAAACAACCCAATAAGCCCCAAAATAAAATGTTTGACAACATTTCGTTACTTGGCCACTGGAAAAATGCGTCTATGCAACGCGGACAATTTAGGGATTTCACAATCATCTGTTAGTTGCTCAATTCAACAAACAATCAATGCGCTCTGTGAACCCCTTATCATCTGACAGTTTATCCGGTTTCCAATGGACATTCTCCAACAACACAGAATCAAACTTGAATTCATGCACATCTCAGGTATGCCCGGTATCATCGGTGCTATTGATGGGGCCCATATTCGAATTATTTCTCCGACCAAAGATGAAGAGGTCTTTGTAAATAGAAAAAAAGTTCATTCCATCAACACCCAGATAGTATTTGATGCTGAATACAATATTTTGGACATTGTTGCGAAATGGCCAGGATCCACGCATTTTAATGGAAAAGCAGCTTATGCCAATTATTTGACAGGCATTATGTGCCTGCGGGATGCCACTTGCTCGGGGACAGTGGCTTTGGTGCTGTAACTCCTCCTGCTATGCATGAATTATTTTATTAGGCTATTGAGCGAGGGTTACATTTAATAGATCATCATAATAATACCAGGCTATGTCATATTTTGTGTGCATATTTAAATTGTAGGCTATAAATTACAAACCAAGCTTAGTATGCTTTCCTGTTTGAATGATAGCCCGTTTATAGGCTGCAATCTCGGACCTCCCCTGCGATTGCAGCCCATACCACCACTTCTCGCAGTCGTCTGCCGTCCGAGACACCGAGGGGAATGCAGCATTGATCTGTAGGCTGATATTATCCCACGCATCCCGCTTGGATTTGCTGTCCACCCCCAAGCCAAATTTCCCTTTGATTACATGCTTTCACTCCACCACTAACTGGGCCAGCAGCAGTAACTGGTCGTGGCTCCAGTTGGGCTTTCGCGTCCTTTTTGAACTTCATCCATGACAGTTTAGGGCAAACAAACTTGAACAGCCTGACATTTAAAAGATCGCAACATATTCTTATTGGGTAATAAGTTGCTAATTATTGGGGCAAATGACGCGTTTTATTATTGACTCGTTTTATGCTATTGGCGTTTTTACAACTATCTCTTTCCTATGTATGTTTATTGTATGTATGCCTAGAGCGTGATATGTGGGGACTGCGCATCTGCGCATAGTGCATTTTCAGGAGTGCTCAACATGTTATTATTTTATGGGACAAACCAGCCGCTTGGACTATTTCCTCATTTTTTCCTCCATGGGTTGTATGTGGGATATTTTTTTCAATGGACCGCCTTGTCACCAAACAACCAATCACCGTGCTCATTGTCCCAAGACTCGTGCATGAGAATTGACGTCATCCATAGCAACGGAGATATACTCCCACCTATGTCAGAGCTACTCCTAGTCTAGGAGTTTCCAGTTTTCTTAAAGGGGACCTATTATTCTACATTTCCAAATTTATATTTTGATCTTGGACTCCTCTGAAGTACACCTGATCGTTCAAAGTCCAAAAAAGGGTCCTTATTTAGCTCATACTGCCATCCTCAAAAAACCCCATTTGTAGTCCATTTTAGTCTCTGCCTGAAACACCTCGTTGGGGCAGCTGTTCCGCTGTGGCCCCCACTCCCCGTATGCCCATTTTCTTCTTACTGGCCAGCTCTGTGGAGGGTGGATCTGGGCGGGACGAGGCAACAGAACGCAGTTTTCTGGGTCTGCCTCCCCAGAGTGAAACTGAGACGCGTCTGCCATCTGAGAAGGATTCGACGGACATATTCTGCAATCTAACGCAGTACATGTGTATAGATCTAATGAGATTAACTTGTTCTAATAAACGCAACGGCAAAAGTGGAGGACGCAGGAAGAAAGTCTGGCGGCTCAAGCTCGAATTCGCTGTCTACCTACGGCTACTATGGTGAGTACACCTGTGTTTCTACTCTATAGCTAGGATTGAGGGAAAGCTAGAATCCACCCAATACAGACACATTTGTAGAACGGGTCGACATACACAAGTGTAGACCGGAGACCGTAGAAATCCAGTGGATCTGAGTTTCGAGGGAAACATGGACAGTGAGGAGCAGCCAAAAGTGGACCAACAATATGGCAAGCCGTTTTAACATTTAATCAGTAGAGGTAATTGCAATTGTTGATATCAACAATTGCTTTTTGACTAGTTAGAATTCCAAGCCAACATATCCATAATGTAATTTTGACTAGTTGCAATTCTAATTAATGATATCTACAATTCTATTCTCACTAGTCACAATGTTAATTATTGATATCAACAATTGATTTCTTACTAGTGGAAATTATCATTGTAGATATCTGTAATTTACTTACAACTAGTCAACTTTTATCATTGACTTCTATTCAAATTCAATTACAGATATCTATAATTCAATTTTGACGTTAGAATTCCAAATCGACATATCCATAATGTAATTTTGACTAGTTGCAATTCTAATTAATGATATCTGCAGCTCAGTTCTCACGAGTCAAAAAGCAAATTGTTGATATCAACAATTCAATTCTCACTAGTGGAAATGTCAATTGTTGATATCAACAATTCAATTCTCACAAGTGGAAATGTGAATTGTTGAAATCTACAATCGTTGTTACATTACATATATCATAAATGGAATTCTAGATATCTAAAATTTAATTCTGACAAGTCAACATTAAATAACTGATATGTCACCTTGGGATTGTAACTAGTAAGAATGTAATATCAGATATCTAGAATTGCATTTCAGATATCTCAAACACAATTGTAACTAGTGAAAATTAGATTCATACAAGTAACAATTTTACTTGAGATATCTACAATTCCTTTTATAACTAGTCAGAACTGAATTTTGGATATCAAAAAAGGAATTTCCACTAGTCAAAATGTCATATCTGATTAAATGTTAAAACGGCTTGCCAGCAAGCCGTTTTAACATTTAATCAGATATGTCGGACATATACGGAATGCAATTGTTGATATGTCAGACATATCTGAAATGCAATTGTTGTTATGTCGGACATATCCAAAATGCAACTGTTGATATGTGGAACATATCCGAAATGAATATGCTAATTTGGGCTACATATCCAAAATGCAATTGTTGATATGTCGGACATATCAACAATTGGCTACATATCCGAAATGAATATGCTAATTAGGCGACATATCCGAAATGAATATGCTGATTTTGCTACATATCCGTCACGCAATTGTTGATATGTGGGACACATCTGAAATGCAATTGTTGATATCTGAAATTGGAAAATACATTTCCACTAGTCACAATTCTTTTTTGACATGTGGAAATTCAATTGTAGATATCTATAATTGTTGTTCTTACAAGTGAAAAAGGAATTACTGATATCTATAATTAAATTAAAGATATCTGTAAATCAGTTTTGACTAGTCAAACTGTAATTACTACATGTGAAAATATATTTGTATGTCGAAATGTCATTTCCACTCGTGGACACTAAATTGCAACTAGTAAGCCCTACTGATTAACCCTTTCAGACCTGGTGCACATTTCAATGTGCACCACTTTCTCACCCCCTTTTTTTAATGCTTTGTGACATTTTTCATCACATGAGGGCATTAGTCCATCTGATTGGATGTTCAACCACCAATTAGGCAACAGCTTGCTCCCTCCCCTTTCTTCTGAATAAAGAATACACCAAAGTGAAGAGAGGCATGGCAGCACTGCACACAAAACACAAAAGTAAGGGTTCTTTTTAACTCTTTTTTTCTATTTAGTGATATTTTATCCATGATTTTTTTGTTTTAATATAATATTGAAAGATATATTGTTAAATAAAAAGCCCAATATCATATGTTTTGTTTGAAGTTTTAACACAGGATTTTTTTAAACGTTGATGAACATTTCAATGGACGTTAGGTCTGAATGTATGCTTTCGGGCCTAATTGTTTACTATTGATGAGAACACCTACTACTGTAAAAAAATAGTGCATCAGAACATAGGAAACACTGGTTAAAAGGAAGAAAACTTGTCTAATGCAGAATATACAACACTTGAGGCTCTGGAACTCATAGACAATGGGAATATCTCAGAGATTGACATTTTTACCAGTGACGATGAAGAGGAAGACAAGACCACTGCTAGATTTCGAAGAATTGGTGAGTCTAGAGTCTGAATAAATCTATCATAAATGAGACATATTTTTAGGGCTGTACCGTGTAGTTGGAAGCATTGAAGCGTCATTATTAACATTGACATTCGAATTATTAATCAACATTTGAATTTTGTGCATGTTGTTGCTGGCATATTCAAAACTATTTGTGTATAATACCAATGGGGTCTTTCTGCGCAGTTGCAGATAAAGATTAGTCTACACTACTCAGCCCTAAATATTTTGGCGAAGAATGATATGTATTACATATAAGGAATACGTGATAGATACATTTTTGTTAATGCTTTCAGGAGATGTCAGGGATGAGTCAGTGCCAGTAATAGAGGAAGGAGCTAAGAGGGATGTGCCAGAGATAGGAAATGAAGTTGAGGTTGAGGCAGTGGAAGGTCAGGACGAGGAAGAACAGGAAAATGAGGATTTGGAGATAAACCCATTATCTGAAGAAGCCCCTTATGCAAACCTGACAAAAAAGAAGGACATTCAGTGGCGCCGTACCCCCTATATTTCTGCAGTCATTAGATGGGAGGATCCTGCCTTAGTGGTCACTGATGGCCTGACTCCTTACGGCTACTTCAAGCGGTACATTCCCCAAGAGATGTTTGAACAAATGACAACCATGACAAACATATATGCAGAGCAAAGTGCTGTTAGGGGGTATAAACATGCTTCAGTGTGTGAGATTGAAGCCCTTATAGGCCTACACATGGCAGTGGGGGTGCTGAATTTGCCCAGAGTGCGAATGTACTGGGAGACAAGCATAAACATTGGACTGTTCCGAGATACTTTGTCCGGGGACAGATTTTTTCAGCTTCGCTCCAATCTGCACGTGGTGAACAACCTTGAGAAGCCTCCTGAAAACAAAGATGTGTTTTATAAAGTCAGGCCTCTGTATGATTGTGTACGAAATCGTTGTCTTGAGCTCACAGTGGAAGAGGAGCTCTGCATTGATGAACAAATCATCCCATTCAGAGGGAAGCTCTCCTGTCTTCAATATATCAAAGGGAAGCCAGTGCCATGGGGAATCAAAGTGTACTTCCTTTGTGGCAGAAGTGGCCTGTCGTATGACTTTATCATCTACCAAGGTGCCACCACAGAACTCTCTGAGAGGGATAAGACCACCCTAGGGCATGGTGCTGCAGTGGTCACCCACCTGTGTCAAAGGCTCCAGAACCCAAACCACAAACTCTTCTTTAACAATTATTTTACAACATACAATCTGCTTGAGGTCCTTGCAGAGAGGAAAATCTATGCAGCTGGAACAGCCAGGGTGTGCCGTTTCGCCAAGCCACCATTGCTCAGTGATAAACACATGGCGAAAAAAGTGAGAGGGAACCATGATGAGATCAAAAGCAGGGATGGAAAGATTGTCTTAACAAAGTGGTTTGATAACCGTGCTGTGGTCATGGCCTCCAACTTTGTTGGTGTTGGAGAGGAGGATGAAGTAAGGAGATGGGAGAAGTCAGAGGGTGCGTATGTGAGCATCAAGCGTCCCGAGGTTGTTCAGAGGTACAACCAGGCCATGGGTGGGGTGGACAAGCTCGACCAGCTGATCAGTCTATACAGAATAGACATCAGGTCCAGAAAATGGCCTCTTCGGATGATAACTCATGCCATTGATCTTGCTGTTGTGAACAGCTGGCTTGAGTACCGCAGAGACATGGAACGCCAGGGTGTCCCTGCCCAGTACACACTAGATCTGCTTCATTTCAAGATGAATGTGGCTGAGGTCCTGGTGTGCGCTGGGAAGCCTCAAGCAGTCAGGAAAAGAGGCAGACCAAGCACTTCATCTCTTGATGAAGCAGTCCACAGGTTTGCAGCCCACTGCAGAGGTGCGTATGGACATGATGGACCATATGCCAAACTTTGACGACAAAAAGGAGGCAACCAGGTGCAGACTGCCTCACTGCTCAGGAAGAACAGGTCTTCTGTGACAAGTGCAAGGTCCACTACTGTTTTGTTCCAACGATAAATTGCTTCATGAATCCCCACAGAAAATGAGTCATCAGCTGACTGAAGAAGTCTGTTATCTCAAAAAGTCCATCGACTCAAATGGGGGTGGGAGGGGGTTCTGAAATTTAACACCCCAAAGTTGTTCATTGTTTTTGAACAGAAAGGGGAAATAGTGGGGCGCCCCGGTGGCTCATCGGTCTAAGCGCCTGCACCATAAAGGCTGTGTCCTTCCCGCAGCGACCTGGGTTCGAATCCGGCTCGGGTCATTTGCTGCATGTCTTCCCCCATGCTTCTCCCCAACCTTCCTGTCTCTCTACACTGTATAACCATCGAATAAAGGGAAAATTCCCAAAAAAATAATCTTAAAAAGAAAGGGGAAATAGTTAAACTAGTGCCCCAAAAAAAGAGAGAACTGAATCGGTAGAAAATTTTGATGGAAATCATTTTTCAAATGTTTTTTTACCTTTGTATTGTGAAATTAAACTCATTAAGTTGTTCATTATTTTTTTACCAAAAGGATGAAATACTTATTTTCAGCAAAACAAGTGAAGTTGATGCTCCAAGACATGAATCTTTGAAAACGATACAAGTCCACTGAATGTTACATTTTACAACTGTTCAGACCTAGCGTTCACTGGAATGTACATAAAAAATAAACAATTTAAGATTTGCAAGAATTTTTTTTTTTGATTGAGTCTTATTTCTGGATGCATTTGGGATGGGGAAAATGCACAGTTGTATTTTTCCCATCCCTGGAACATAATTCAGGTCTGAAGGGGTTAAATGTTAAAACGGCTTGCCATACCAACAGCTTATGGACTGCTTCGGTGTGTATTATAAGGACCTGCTGGTTCGTGTGCATAACTGTGGTGTGTCATTAGCGTGGAGTAATGAACAGCTTCTGCGCTGGTATATGACGGAGGAGCGAAAGCTCCAGGCTAAACAGCCTTTTCGGAAATTGCCCGCGGTAATGGTTTACTTATTGCGTCGGAATGCCCAGCTTTTGCTCGCGGAAAATGGGCGTGATAAGCCGCTTTCACACCGGACGCAAAACGAATTTTTCGCGCGACAGATTACATTCAAAGTCAATGCATTGTCTTTGCATTGACTTTGAATGTAATCTGTCGCAAGAAAAATTTGTTTCACATCCGGTGTGAAGTCGGCTCAATGCACTCATAACGCGTGTATTTGCGTCTTTGCATTGACTTTGAATGTAATCTGTCCCGCGAAAAATTCGTTTCGCGTCCGGTTTGAAAGCTGCTTAACGTGCCCATAACGTTTGTATTCGCGTCTTTGCATTGACTTTGAATGTAACCTGTCGTGCAAAAAATTAGTTTCGCGTCTGGTGAAAGCTGCTTAACGCGCCCATAACGCATGTATTCACGTTTTTGCATTGACTTTGAATGTAATCTGTCGCGCGAAAAATTTGTTTCACGTCTGGTGTGAAAGCTGCTTAACGCGCCCATAACACGTGTATTCGCATCTTTGCATTGACTTTGAATGTAATCTGTCCCGCGAAAAATTCGTTTCGCGTCCGGTGTGAAAGCTGCTTAACGCGCCCATAATGTTTGTATTCGCGTCTTTGCATTGACTTTGAATGTAACCTGTCGCGCAAAAAATTAGTTTCGCGTCCGGTGTGAAAGCTGCTTAACGCGCCCATAATGCGTGTATTTGCGTCTTTGCATTGACTTTGAATTTAATCTGTCGCGTGAAAAATTCGTTTCACGTCCGGTATGAAAGCTGCTTAACGTGCCCATAATGGATGGCGTCTTTGCTTTGATTTTGAATGTAATCTGTCCCATGAAAAATTCATGTTATGGCACTTTATGGATAGTACGCCGACAGCTAGAGATAGCTCGGTTATGTTATGGACATAATACAGGCTTTACAGACCGCAAGTTCTGTTAGCGTGGACAAGTTGCTTATGTGGAGCTAGCGAATCGATCACTTCTATAGGAAAGAATTTCCTATTCAATCTCCGCCTTTATTGGCTTTTTATTAGCCACAACAATTTCTAAAGGGGGATGAAATTATGTCACGGTAGTGCAGAGAAATCGTTTGTTATACCAGACAAGTTAGAGCTTCTGCGTTTCGCGATTGCTTTCACGGTAGCATCAGAGAGCTAGCCCAGATATTTGTGAAGTATCCGGCTGATCCCAGCCATGCATAAGTGAAGCGATCACAAGCAGCCGGAAACAAACCCAAACACGTATCCCAAGCTCTGCAAAGCCTTTGTCTGGTCTAACTGCTGCCTTTTCAGCCCAACTTTGCGGACACATACAGCACCTCTCTGGTTAGCTTCGGTTAGCCTCTCCGGTTAGTAACCGAGCGGTCATAACAACCACAGAGACAAACCCTTGCAATACAGGTCTTACAGACAGTAATTTCCGTTACCGTGGACAGTTGTACCAAGCATCCAAATTACAAACAAGAATAAAAAGTTAGCTTCAAATGAGGTTTATGTTCACACACCTTCTGTAGAATTTCCTCTGATATTACTCTTGCATATTTAGGACACAAACATCAGCAGCAGTAACTTGGCTACGTTAGCCGCAGTGCTACAGCCACAATCAACTGGCTATCACGTCAGGTTGGCTTATGCAGTAAAAGCAACTTACAGCTTCTGCGTCTGTGAGTTACGGACAGTCGCGACTGATCCAGGCTTTATCTTCAGGTATTTTACAAAGCCTGCGTTTGAGGCCAGTTGGTAGTGCTAACTATCGCTAGCGGTCCTGCTAGCCACCCGTAACACGTTAGCTTCACTTACATTATTTGCTGTTATATCGTTACTTACAGCTTGTGACTCCGAGCGCTTGATCGATGCAACTGCTTCAGGTTTGAGTAGCAGCTGAAATGCTTATCCTGTGTCGAATTATCCTTTATTGACAAAGCTGTCTTTGGTGAAATGCTGAGCACAAACAGCTAACGTTCCTTTGGCGTGGCTGTTTGCTGCCAGCAAACAAAAAAAAGCTACCCACTGATTTCTGGTGGCATCGTCTTTTGGAAGAGAAATAGGTGCTTTTCTTCGTGTCCAAAAGTAAACGGACAAGCAGTTTTGGGAGAGATACTGACAAAACTGCACCTCAAATGATCTGCGGTTCTTCTTTTGTATTTCCAAAAGTGTAGAATCAGTATGATCTGCTGTTGTTTGTGCCTGCTTTAATAGTTTCGGTGTGGGCAGGTCCAGAGCCATGATTGGCTCTGGCTGGGTCTGTACTAATTGGACAGCACAACCTAACGTCAGGTTTTGCGCAGATCTCGTGAAGATCTCGGGACGAGCTGTTCAGAGAGGAAATCAAGTTCACGAAATCACGTTCTTGGATTACGGCAAAACCCCTCAATCTTATGTTTAGGAACTTTTCAGAGGTTGAGTATGGACATCCAACATTATAACATTACATATATGTATTAAAAGAAGGATCAGCATAATAGGTCCCCTTTAAACAATAATAGGCCTAGGGTTAGTTGTGATTCAAATGCATCATGCATTTTAAGAATCCCAAATTTTTAAATAAAATTGTGGAAGAATAATTACATTTCGCCTATTGATTAGTATGATTGTTCTTTGGGAAACTAGAAGGGATAAGGGTGAAGACGAATTGTCATATGGTGAAGAATGCCATATGACAAATGGGAACGCATTAGGCTATAATGCAACATTTTTAGATCGTGAATGGAAACAAAGTGTTCTCTAGTGACTTTTTGTGCAGTAATTTTTTTCTGTGCAAGGTATGTTTTCCAATTCAAATTTTGATAAATATATTCATGGGGGAATTAGGGAACGAACGCCCTCTTCAGTATTGCATCGCCTATTTAGACGCACAAGTTAGGATTAGGACTTCCCATATATCATGAACTTGGTTTTTAGCAGCATTTGGTGAGAGCTTAAATGCAATAAACTAGTCACAAATGATAGCAAGGGCACTTCTCAGGTACACAGTGGTAGTGTCTGCATAAAAATAACGTTGCATGAAGTGTACCATTACAGCAAATGATAAACAATAACTGGCACAGATTCAACTTGAGGTAGGCCTTTGGTTTTATATTTAGAGCAGAGGTAGCTATGTGTTCGTTGATCAAAGGAGCTCTCAAACCAATTCAGGGCAATGCAGGTTTCAGAAAGAGCTGCGGTTAGTGAGGCTACCTTTCCCGGGGTTGCGGAGATCGGGGAGTCTGTGTTGACCAGTTCTGTCGGTCATTGCTTTGGATGGTGGGGTACCTTTGGCATGAATCATTAAAGGGGCCCTAATATGCTATTTTTCCAAGTTTATATTTTGGTCTTTGACTCCCCTAGAGTACTCCTGATTGTGCAAAGTAAAAAAAAGGGTACTTATTTCGCTCATACTGCCATCCTCAAAAAACCCCATTTGTAGTCCATAGTAGTCTCTGCCTGAAACGCCTCATTGGGGTGGCTCTTCCGCTATGGCCCCCACTCCCCGTGTGCCCACTTTCTTCTGAATGGCCAGCTCTGTGGAGGGCGGAGTTGGGCGGGACGAGGCAGCAGAACGCAGTTTTCCTGGTCCGGCTCCAGAGTGAAACTGACGCGTCTCCCGAAGGATTCGACGGACACATTCTGCAATCTAACGCAGTACATGTGTATAGATCTAATGAAATTAACTTGTTCTAATAAACGCAATGGCGAAAGTGGAGGACGAAAGTGCGAATGTCTGGCAGCTCAAGCCACGAATTTGCAATCGGCAACAGTGGTGAGAACAGCGGTTTTTCTACTCTGTAGGTAGGATGCAGGGAAAGCTAGAATCCACCCCATATAGACACATTTGTAGAACGGGTCAACATGCCCAAGTGTAGACCGGAGACCGTAGAAATCCGGTGGGTCTGAGTTTAGAGGGAAACATGGACAGTGAGGAGCAGCTAAAAGTGAACCAATAGCTTATGGACTGCTTCGGTGTGTATTAGGACCTGCTGGTTCGTGTGCATAGCTGTGGTGTGTTGTTAGCGTGGAGAAACGAACAGCTTCCACGCTGGTATAGGACGGAGGGGCGAAAGCTCCAGGCTAAACGGCCTTTTCGGAAATTGCCCGTGGTAATGGTTTACTTATTGCTTCGGAATGACCAGCTTTTCCTCGCGGAAAATGGGCGCATTATGGATAGTGTGTGAGAGCTAGCTAGAGCTCCGGTTATGTCATGAACATAATACAGGTTTTACAGACCGTAAGTTCCATCTGCGTGAACCGTTGCTTATGTGGAGCTAGCGAATCGATCACTTTTACGGGAAAGAATTTAATATTCAATCGATGGCAATGCAGAGAAATCGTTTGTTATACCGGGCACGATATAGCCTGTGCGCTTTCCTATTGCTTTCACCGGTAGCATCAGAGAGCTTGCCCAGACATTGGAGATGTATCAGGCTGACCCCGGTCATGGATAAGTAAAGCAATCGTTTCATAAGCATCCAAAAACGCACCCCAAGCTCTGTAAAACCTACATCTGGTCTAACTGCAGCCCAACTCGGCAGACACATACTGCACCTCTCCGGTTAGCTTCAACTGTAGTGGCTACAATCAGGCAACGTTATGATGAAACTGTCACACTGATGCTTACCGAAGTAACACAAGCATACCGATCATAATTGCTGCATATAAGTTAACCAGGAGCATTTTTAATTAGCAGAGCACGCAAACTAAAATGCAGTAGCTGATAAGCGGTCATGACTTTGAATGTAATCTGTCGCGCAAAAAATTCACTTCGCGTCTGGTGTGAAAGCTGCTTAACGCGCCCATAACGCCAGTATTCGCGTCTTTGCATTGACTTTGAATGTAGCTAATCTGTCACGCGAAAAATTCGTTTCGCGTCTGGTGTGAAGGCTGTTGACGTGCCCATAACGCCTGTATTCGCGTCTTGCATTGACTTTGAATGTAGCTAATCTGTCGCGCGAAAAATTTGTTTCGTGTCCGATGTGAAAGCAGCTTTATGGATAGTACGCGACAGCTAGAGAGAGCTCTGTTATGTTATGAATATAATACAGGTTTTGCAGACCGAAAGTTCCTTTAAGCGGACAAGTTGCTTATGTGGAGCTAGCGAATCGATCACTTCTACAGGAAAGAATTACCTATTTAATCTCCGCCTTTTTCGGCTTTTTGTTAGCCACAATAATTTCTAAAAGGGGATGAAATTATGTCAAGGTAGTGCAGAGAAATCATTTGTAAACTGGGAGAGCTTCTGCGTTTCGCATTGCTTTCACGGTAGCACCAGAGAGCTTGCTCAGACATTTGTGAAGCATCCGGCTGATCCCGGTCATGGATAAGTGAAGCGATCACTAACTGTAGTGGCTACAATCGGGCAACGTTATGATGAAACTGCCACATTGATGCTTACCGAAGTAACACAAGCATACCAATCAGAATTACTGCATATAAGTCAACCAGGAGCATTTTTAATTAGCACGGCACGCAAACTAACATGCAGTAGCTGGTAACCGAGCAGTCATAACCACAGAGACAAACCCTTGCAATACAGGTTTTACAGACAGCAAGTTCTGTTACTGTGCACAGTTGTACCAAGCATCCAAATTACAAACAAGTATTAAAAGTAAGCTTCAAATGAGGTTTATGTTCACACACCTTTTGTAGAATTTCCCCTGATATCACTCTTGCATATTTAGGACACAAATATTAGCAACAGTAACTTGGCTACGTTAGCCAGTTGATTGTGACTGTAGCACAACGGCTATCACCTCAGGTTGGCTTATGCAGTAAAAGCAACTTACAGCTTCTGTGTCTGTGAGTCACGGACAGTCGCGACCGATACAGGCTTTATCTTCAGATATTTTACAAAGCCTGCGTTTGAGGCCAGTTGTTAGTGCTCACTATCGCTAGCGGTCCTGCTAGCCTCCCATAACACGTTAGCTTCGCTAGCATTATTTGCTGTTATATCGTTACTTACAGCTTGTGGCTCCAAGCGCTTGATCGATGCAACTGCTTCAGGTTTGAGTAGCAGCTGAAATGCTTATCCTGTGTCGAATTATCCTTTATTGACAAAGCTGTCTTTGGTGAAATGCTGAGCACAATCAGCTAACGTTCCCTTTGGCCGTGGCTGTTTGCTGCCAGCAAACAAAAAAAAAAACTACCCACTGATTTCTGGTGGCATCATCTTTTGGAAGAAAAATAGTTGTTTTTCTTCGCGTCCAAAAGTAAACGGACAAGCAGCTTTGGGAGAGATACTGACAAAATTGCACCTCAAATGATCTGCGGTTCTTCTTTTGTATTTCTAAAAGTGTAGACTCTACTAAGGCATAGTATGATCTGCCGTTGTTAGTGCCTGCTAGAATAGTTTCAGGTGTGGGCAGGTCCAGCTCAGTGGTTGGCTCTGGCTAGGTCTGTACTAATTGGACGGCACAACCTGACGTCAGGTTTTGCCCAGATCTTGTGAAGATCTCGGGAGGAGCTGTTCAGAGAGGAAATCACGCTGACGAAATCACGTTCTTGGACTACGGCAAAACCCCTGTATCTTATGTTTAGAAACTTTTCAGAGGTTGAGCATGGACAACCAACATTATAACATTACTAATATGTATTAGAAGAAGGATCAGCATAATAAGTCCCCTTTAAAATTTGATTACTGTATGAATAAGTTGACAGTAAAATTACTGAGAAATGTATAAAGATTCAACAGCAGATGTCCAAATTGATTATAATAAAAGGAAAGCGGGGTATGGGACACAAATTCTAAATACTGTCAGATAAAGAGCAGTACAAAAACAGATAATTAATTACACCATGTTGCTCCATTTGTTATCATTGCAATCGGACGGGCGGATGTAAGAAAGACACTTTGCGTGCATAGGTATGAGTGGCATATTGCATGTCGATCTTAGTGCTGTTTCGAAGGAAAGATCTAAGAGGTAAAAAGCTTTCTGGGCATATAGTGTGAATAGAGCATGAGCAGAGCACTGTGGGAAGCTATTCGTAGTGAGAACATAATACCTTGATAGAAGGCTACTGGAACAATCTTTTACTACAAACAATATTGATTAAACAAGTCGCATTTATAAATATTGGTTTGATAGATTTTTCGAAATATTATTGTAGGCGTGCGCTTAAACAATTTGCAGTTGTAAATACTGATGCAATAAACTTATCGTAATTAATTTTATGCACATTATTGAGTTGATGAGGGATGGGAAAATTTTTAAGGAAAACACATTTTGAGCAGAGCATATATAGATCAAATTGAGTTGAGGAGGAATAGGAAAATACTATGCAGAGAGTTTTCGGCACCCTCCCCATTCTTGGTATCTCAGAAGAATTTAGTGTTCAAGGACAAGGAAAGCACTTGGTAAACCCGTAGCTTATATTACTGCCTGCCCAAATTTCAGTACAAAGGAGTCACATTAAAATAACCCAGAAGTCAACGTTGTGTGTGATGAAGTAGAAGCTATTATGAATCATCGTAAACCAAGGACAGGAGTGATAAACGTGAAAAAAGAGAGTAGAAGAAGAAGAAGTACTGGGGTGGTTCAGGTAAGAAGGGAAACAGTCCTGCGGCTCACTCAGAATGATTAGAGGCGGGGCGCCCCGGTGGCTCATCGGTGTAAGCGCGCGCACCATGAAGGCTGTGTCCTTCTCGCGGCGACCCGGGTTCGATTCCGGCTCGGGTCATTTGCCGCATGTCTTTCCCATTCTTCTACCCATCTTTCCTGTCTCTCACTACTGTATAACTATCAAATAAAGGGTAAAAATCCAAAAAAAAAAATTATTTGAGGCATGTTGGAAGATAAAGAAAGGAAGCAAAAATGGGAGGAGATAGGGCAACAGGAATAAATGCCATTATACCCCATTCTGAGTCCACCGCCTTATCCAGGTGAGTAAGAATGTGTTAACAGAGCCAGAAGAGGATGCAGTAGAAGTGAATGAAGATGTGGAATCTGCAGGGCAGGTCAAATTGAGGCTGTAAGTAGAAGAAACTGAGGCTCAAAGAGCAAAACTGATGCAGCATCAGCAGCATGCTGAGCCAGGCCCAATAATATTAGAGAACTGAGCAGAGAACCCCAGAGAAGACCCACTAGCGAGAAAGTGAGAGAAGATTATGTCAAAATGGCGGCTCAGGAAAAAGTGAAGTGGATAAACCAACAGGAAAACATATTCCCATTTTTTAAGGCCAGTGACAGTGGTGATGGAGAGGAAATTCTGTCAGGCCACATAGAAAGAGTGACACGAAAGCGTAGGAACACTGTAAAAACAGCCAAAATGAATAAAGCCAATAATCCCCAGAATCAGAGCTCTGACGAAAGTGGCCCTTCAGAGACGAAAAACAGTGATGACCGAGAGAGAAATAGAGCAGGCTGCCCCCATGACAGGGCCAGTGCAGGATTGCGCTTGTGGAGCGGTCCTTGGTGGACCTGGGAGAGAGGCAAATACATTGTTGAAGAGGCACTTTAATGCCATTGAGGTTTGTCAATTATGATGATGGAGGTATAGAAAACTGAGGCGTTATTAAGGTTGTCAACTAGAGAACACCAAGAAAATATAAAATATGCACAGTGCAAACTTTAGAACACAAGTGCAAGAAATGCACCTTAAAGCCCTTTAAAATAAAGCACATGAATAAAGGCTGTAGTGCTGCGGCGGGGCGTGACACAGACCAGGCAGGAAACAGGCGTTAAGGGTGGATGGGTGTTTTATTATTTTAACTGGCAACCAGTTCTCCTGGCTGGGTGCAGGGCAGGTCCAAGCCTCCCTTTAGGTAGGAGGGCAGGAGACAGCCAAGGTAGGTACAACAGGCTTGGTGCTGGAGGCTTTGGTTGTGTCGCGGGCTCGGTCTTCCTCTGGTTCTGGCTCTGGCTCTGGCTCTGATGCTGATTCTGAAACAGAAAGGCCACATTAGCTTGGGCACTCACAGGCTTAGGTCTGCCACCTCTCTGCCCTTGGCTGGGCCTTTTGTAGGCAGGCAGCCAATCAGGATGATGAGCTGCAGCTGGTCTCCTGTGCTGGGGCAATTGGCTGCCTGATTGAGGCTCCTGCCTCTGTCCAGGCTTGAGTGGGGAGCCGTGGTGCTGCTGAGGCGGCGGCGCTGTCCCTGGTCCTGAAGTCTCCTGTGAGACAAGGGGACAGACAGAGGCGTGGCCGTGTGCGGGCAGGGGCGGGATTCCTATCCCTGCACCACAAGGCATAAAAAGACCAAAATATAAGAAGACACCAAAGTGGGAAGAAAGTGCGTGTAACAAACTTAACTGATTCAGAAGTTTCTATTTTAAAGAAAAGGAAGAGTATTTGCCTAAAGCAGCAGTAAATATTATACAGAGCATGAAATCTTATGATACATAAGTGGTTTTAGAAGAATGAAATAAAATTCAAGATTGTGAGATTGGACGGGTTTTTGCATACATGAGACGGCTCAATTAAGTGAAAATACCACAGCGAATGATTGGCAGAGAAAATATCTTTTATTTGAAAATCTTAACTAAAATAGTAATGACTTTATTACGGCTGTAGTGGTTTTTGCATCAGATATAATCAGTCTTGAAAATGAGAAGTCTTTGATCAGCGCATGAGACTAGAAGCGGAGGTATTAGAAGTTACAAGTGAAGTGTTATGTAGTTTTTGTTTTTTCCATTAGTATACAACGATTATAGCTGCCCTGAGAGCATGAACAATGTGAATGATTAAGTTTATTCTATTAAAATTGAATATTTAAAAGGTTTCTATAAAGAAATGAATGATTGATTAATGAAACATTTTTTCTGTACTTTTAAGCAGGAACTACCCGTCAACTGCTGGTTTATGGAAGCTGTGCTGAAAATAACTGACTTTCCTTATTTTTGAACGTGTGTATTACAGGGTGACACAATGAAGAGTTTAGAGTACTTGAAGCTGTGAATCTGTTGTTATGTGAATCTAAATGACAAGTTTCTTTACAGACCCGGAATCACATGGAGACAAGATACCCAGAAAAAGGAGCAAGATATATACATATATCTGCAATAGATGAGAATTATTGTTAAATTGAAAGGCCTAGTGGCCTGGCCAGCCAATAAGCATCTCAAAAGAAGTAATTTGGAAATAAAATTTTGGGTGGATTTAACTCTGAAATTCTGAATGATGATTCCGTTAAAATTCAAAATACTTAAAGGCGGTACCACCAGTTACTTGAAAAGTCGACTTATAATATGTGATCACATTTCATTTTTTTTTACAATTTGACTGACAAAATCTTTGATAATTATGAAATTGACCACGACTATGACTGGGACAATGACTCTGACCACAGTTTCGAAGATAAAATGGACAAATGAAACAGAACGGGTTTTTGAGCAAACTGAAATAGTCCTGCAGTCCGCACACACCTGAGACTCCCTAATATGGTGAATGCATTCACAAAACAGGGGTGGAAGGAAAAAGTGGTATGTGTGGGACTGATGGAAAGCCCTGACTTACAAAAGTACCTGTTTCTTGTCTGTGTTAAGTTGACACATGGCGTAGGCCATGCGTCAGAAAGGGGGGAGGGGAGTAAATGGAGTAAGCAAGCGTGAGGTCACCATATTGAAAAGCTATGTGAAATCAAGTATTGCGTAAATGTGAGGTTTGTGCTAGACACAATGGAAGGAAGGCATTTTTAAAGTGCATTTCGAACATCATATTACCAGAAGGAGGGTCACTTTGTGAACAAGGTAATGATATTGTGGGTATAAATTTGGGAATTAGGAAAAAGGTTAATTTGCATATATCATCCCCAATTGCAAGGAACAGGTGGAAATAGCACATGGGAGCCTGAAGTGAAAAATGCCAAAATATGTGCAGAGGACAAAATTAATTGTGTGGAAGCATTACCGTTGACATTTCCCCAGGGGTTCAAACCAGAGGGAATGCAGGATGGAGAAACCTGCTGTTGTATCATGAACAGAGGTTCATTAATCGTACTTCAACAGCAACAAATGGAAAAAGAGTGATCAGCTTCACACCACGTCAATCACGACAACACAGGACAGACTGGTGCTTGGCACAATGCTTGCAGAATCACATGGAGTATGTGCAAGGATTGAAGGGTAACACTAAAATTGGGTAAAAGAGGGGGGTGTTTCATTGTGACTTTTGTTCAAAAAGGACCCAATGAGTGTCGGAAACAGCATGGAAACCTGGCAAATCTTAAAGGTGGCCCAACTGACTGTCCATTTTGGAAATCCTCTCTGCGAATGGGGAAGGAGAGCAGAGGCAGGTCGGAAGTGCTGGAAAGATGATCCATGTCACTGTGCATCGTATGCGCTAGTAGCCTCTCCACAGCGACGGCCCTCTACGGTGCGCAAAACACCTGGGTTGAAGATATATATACCCTAATACTAACACACACACTTACATAGTCACGAGTAGGCGATTAGTTAAAAGTGCACATATAATTATCTCAACCACATATAGTTAGAGTAACACATAGTTATTTTTATTCCATTTTACATTTCTCAGCTGAACTATATCTTTTAACTGCTGCTTAGTGAAAAGGCCAACAACCTCTCTTCTACCAGCAGAGTCGACGCATCGGATGTCAGGCTTGGGACAAGAGAAGACATTATCTTGCTTAAAATATATACAGTAGAGCATAATCATGAAGTATATAACCTCATTATTCTGTTTAAAGCATATAATGTATAATCATGTACTATGTAACTGCATCTATCAGTTTAGTATTCACTTAATGTACCCTGGGCTGGTCTTAGTATATTCATGTATTTACCTAAGTAACCTCTACTGCTGACTTAAGTTGAGTTACAGGAAAGTCGGACCACGCTGATGTTGTTGTGAACTACAGCAGCCGCAATCTGCTTAGTTGCAGGTTCAAGGTGTGACATGCTGGCACATTCAGCGATTCTGTATTCAAGAGTGGGTAAGGAAACTTAAATCCCTCCAACAATCAAATGGTCAATAGTTGTGATTCACTCCAGAGACAGGTAAGATCTCCATAGGGGGACAACCTAAGGCAGGAGTGAATCGACCGCTCTAAGTGAAGTGTACAAAAAAGAAGGCAAAGGAGTGCGGTAACTATTCCAAAACATATGGTGAGTCATGAACTAACCAAAGAGGAGGGGATATGCATGAACTGATACTACCACTCATCATCCGGCAAGGACAGGCCTTCGAGCAAATTGGGTGCACTTGGCAGCAATCTAGAATCTATTGAAAGACCGTTTAGAGAGTAGGTTGGGTTGATGTTTTCTCGACAAGATCAGTGTGGGCTGACTCTTGATTACCATATAAAATCTCAATATCTGGCAAAGATATCAAGAGTGAATAAGTATTTCCATATGAATTTAGAGCAGCTGGGTGATCTCGCTTAATGAAAAATTTGCATCATGAGAAATGCTGCTATTTGTCTAAAACAGGGAGGGAATGTTTCCATGCCATGCTCAGGTCTCTTGGATGGGTCATCATCTTGATAATCGCTGTGGTCTAATCGGATGGAACTTAACAGCAGGGTGTAGGGATAACTAACAGATCTGTGACAATTAAAAGTCACAGAAGGGGGAAATGTGTGGTGGGAAATTAATCTTAAATACTGTAAAAATCAAAGTATTACTATAATCACAGTTCAACAGAACATAGCCAGGTTCCTATGGCCCTTTAAAAATACTGAGAGGGAGTTTGGAGCTGAGAAAGAGGCAAAAACTCATAAATCTGTCAAAAAACCTGATAAAGATGCTCCTGCAGAACCCTAAGGCTGGCCTAATCAGCTAACCTTCCGGAATGACCATATCGGTCAGCCTGGTCCCACTACCTGAGCATGCGCATCTCAGTGTTCTGGAACCATCCATGTCCTCAGATAACTTACTAAACTTTAGGTGAACCCAAGGTTTGGGAGGCTCATATGTGGTCTTCGAGTGTCCCTGGCGGCCGAAAATGAAGGTACATTATTATGTAATGACAAACTTGTTACTAAGGGTGGAGGGTTGCTATGGGACAATGTACCAATCAGAATTAATAATATTGGGCTGCCGGATAGCTCACTAGGTAAAGCATCGCGTTACGAAGCAGAAGTGACTATCACGTCGCGGGTTCGAGCCCCGCTTCGTACCAGCCGGCAGTGGTCGGCAGCTTTTTCAGAGTAGCGCACAATTGGCTATTGCGCTACAGGGTTGCAAATTGGGAAGGGACTGCCGGGAAGGTATTACAATAATTGCCTTGTTCGTTGCTCAAGCGCCTCCTGTTGGCCAGACGGGCGCTCGTCAGGAAGATTCTAAGCCTGGTCATGTCCGGGTATCCTCCGCCCTCGTTCTGAACTTGCGAAGATTCAACTAATGAGTGAAGTTGACAGGCGCGTGCTTCGGAGGAGAGCCGCGAACTGTCTACACTCTCCTGAATTGGCAGCAAGGGGTCGCACACGAGCAAGCCTTGTACATAGTTCACCAATTGGGTATTCCAGATTCGGGTGGGATTGGAGATGCCAAATTTATTAGAAAAAAGAAAAAAAAAAGAATTAATAATATTAGAGAAGGTAGAGTCACGTTTTATCCCACCTAAAGAAACGTGCCAAAAGGCCAATAAATATGAGGGTTCGGACAGCCGGAGGGCAGTCGGCGTGGGGTGATTGATGAAGAATGAATGCTACGTGGTTTGCGCAGACCAGCCTGGGTTCATTGTAAATCCATCCAGAAGAAGCACAAAGAAACCCAGGCTGGTCTGCGCAATGGATCTATTTTTTGGAGATAGATTTGCAAGGGTCCGTGGAACACTTTGTCCACTTGCTCGGACTAAGTATTTTCCTACAACAAAAACTGATGCAGACAGCCAACGTGTGCGGTAACCAGTTAAAAGGGAGAGTGAACAGAACACACAGAAAGGACAGGTAAACACGCATGTGTACACAGGACACAGAAAGGACAGGTAAACACGCATGTGTACACAGGACACAGAAAGGACAGGTAAACACGCATGTGTACACAGGACACAGAAAGGACAGGTAAACACGCATGTGTACACAGGACACACAGAAAGGACAGGTACACACACATGTCTACACAGGACACAGAAAGGACAGGTAAACACGCATGTGTACACAGGACACACAGAAAGGACAGGTACACACGCATGTGTACACAGGACACAGAAAGGACAGGTAACACAGGCATGTGTACACAGGACACAGAAAGGACAGGTAAACACGCATGTGTACACAGGACACACAGAAAGGACAGGTACACAAGCATGTGTACACAGGACACAGAAAGGACAGGTACACACGCATGTCCACACAGGACACACAGAAAGGACAGGTACACACGCATGTCTACACAGGACACACAGAAAGGACAGGTAAACACGCATGTGTACACAGGACACACAGAAAGGACAGGTACACACGCATGTGTACACAGGACACAGAAAGGACAGGTACACACGCATGTGTACACAGGACACAGAAAGGACAGGTACACACGCATGTCTACACAGGACACAGAAAGGACAGGTAAACACGCATGTCTACACAGGACACACAGAAAGGACAGGTAAACACGCATGTGTACACAGGACACACAGAAAGGACAGGTACACACACATGTCTACACAGGACACAGAAAGGACAGGTACAAACGCATGTCTACACAGGACACAGAAAGGACAGGTACACACGCATGTGTACACAGGACACACAGAAAGGACAGGTAAACACGCATGTGTACACAGGACACACAGAAAGGACAGGTAAACATGCATGTGTACACAGGAAACAAAGATGAAACACAGAATTTAACACTGAAACAAAGACAAAGGAGGGAAACTAAAAAACATACGTGGATTTACAAAACAAATCCCAGATTCCTGACAGACTGTGGCAAATCAACAGGGTGCTAATTAAGCTGCTGACAACATGATATTTTGTATGTTTTCCTATAACTTGACTTAGTAAGTCTTGCTAATGATCATTTGGTATCTCGTTGTAATTGTCCTTTTTCCTACTATAATGGCTAGTTTTAGTAGCCATGTGTCCACATTTCATCAATCAGGAACCTATGTAACCACTCCAGCCTTTAATGTAATCAGTACAATAATCTGGCTTTTGTGAAGATTTTTTGATAGTATATCAGAACATGAGCGATGGGAGGTTTACTCTGTCTTGCATTAATTTTTATTTCAGAAATAATGTAGTTCAAAAGTGCAAAAAATCTCTCTGTGTATTAAAAAGCATCTGATTAAGGTGAAGTGGCTGCTTATTGAAAAATCTGGGATTGCAAATGTGGTTGGGACAAAAACCAGCATACACAAGGGGTGCACAGGCCTTAGGATAAGAACCACTGTGACTGCTGTATTCAAACCTGAGGAACTTCAGACCTGTTTAGAATTCTGTTGGAGATCCAAAGGTTTCCAACAATTCCCAGTGTTTCCAGCTGAATTACAGGGAAATGCACACAAAAGGATGTCCAAGATCAAGATATTTTTCATTTGATGAGATGCTGTTTCTGAAAAAACATTGCATCCAACATCTGAATACTTTTCTCCATATGAGTGTTATGCGGGTTCAACGAAGTGCTGTAACCAGCAAATACGGAATACGACATTGTCTTACAATTTGAAAAATTGAAAATTTGAGAAAAAAAAATGAATTTTCTAACTCTGAACCAACTGAAGGAAAACTTCAATAAAAATTGAGAGTTTAAGGTGTTAAAATATGTCATTTAACTGTCATTACAATAAATGCTCCCAAAAAGGGAGGAGAAGATATTGTATTAGAAGAAAATACCGTATGTCTGCCTGTGGTCACATTTTTGTAACGATAAAAATTGATTGTTATGTTAATCTGACAAATGGTCGCTATAATTTAACATAAAAATATGAAAGAGGAGTTTCCTGTCGTTCGCTGTCATTTTACTGGTCTTCTACTGCCTCCTGGCTTTAAAATTTCATCCCAATACAGAAGTTTACCAAACATACCTGGAAGCACAAACGCCAGAAAAAAAAGACTTAGGAGATTTTAAGGACTTGAATCAATGCCAAATTCACAGAACAGGACCACGAGATACATCAAGATACGATCAGTAGTTTTACTGGAAAAATCAAATATTCTGTGGTGGCCAGAAGGGAGAGGTGTGCCCAAAATCTACTGAATACGCAAAGTCTTCTGTTCTCCCACGGTCTCCTTTCAGCAAAAAAGCTTTTTCTCCTGGTTTGGAAAAAAGAAAGCTGTGCCGACTTTTAAATCCTGGATAACAATACTGACCGATACTCTCCACTGAGAGAGAATAAGACACATCATTAATGATAGACTTAAAGACTTTGAAAGGATTTGGAGACCATTGATCTCCTCTTTGGAGGGAACAGACAGTTAAGATGTAAGATGTGCTGCTTAAACAACATTCTGGGTGGCACTCCGCAGGGATGGAAGGGTGGGGGGGGTGGGGTATGTACTATTTGAACACTTGTATAAGTACCAATCACCGTGCTTAAATTTTTTTTCTTTTCTTAATTAACACATCAAAAAGAGCTAAAACTAGCGGGTCAACACCAACAACAGACAGCAGCACCTGCGGTACCTCGGTAAAGGGTCTGACAGTTAAGCACGGGACTGACATTTATCAAGCTCATGGAGAAGAGGAGGCAAACACTACTAGCTACAGCACCCCAGTGCAAGGAGGGGAGGGGGAGGATGCTAACGTTAGCGGCGGGAGCCGGTGCAGCTCCCTGGTTCAAAGAGAAGGGGAGAAAGCTAACACTGGCAGCAGCACCTCAGCAGAACACGGAGAGGGTGTTGCTATCTACGCCGGCGGGAGCAGATCCAGTACCCCGGTGTGAAGAGGAGAGAAAGCTGGCACCTGTTGTTCCACTACCGAACCAAAAGTGGCTGGAGGACAGTCACTGGTTGTGTCCCAATTCAGCGGCTGCATCCTTCGAAGAACGCAGCCGCTGAATTGGGACACAGCTACTGACGCCAACACATCCCTACTAGCCTCGCAACCATGCTTTCCCAGGTAGGCGTTTTGGAGATCAAAACTTTTCCCGTTCTTTCCAACCTAAGTAGTTTGATAAGTGGGGCTGGCAGCACTACTCGGCAGAGACGGACTGTGTTTTTTGCTTTGCGTGTCGTCAGGCAGTGGATAAAAAGATTTTATCTTCGGATCATTATGGACGGATGTTGCTTTTTGTGGAGAAGGGATTTTCTAACTGGCGTAAGGCCACCGCAAAATTCGGTTTGCACGAGAAATCGCCAATACACAGAGATGCTATTCGGACACTAGCTGGGTTACAACAAACACCAATAAATGCCCTTCTTTCTGACATTGCAACCAAAGAAACTATTAAATTATGGAGCCGATCTGTCTTAGATTCAAGGGGAAAAAATAAAATAATAATGGCCGGCATTTCCAAAGGGCTTCCAAGCCACTTGAGAATGGGTTTTGCTGTCATCTAGCGGTGAAAAATAAGTCATGCACAGAGTTGGCTTGGCTCTTCCGATTCCCAAAATTCTTAGCCAGTTACAGCACCAAGAAATGCAACATAGTACAATAAACTTTCAATTTATAAAATTGTCCGTGATCAAGTAGAAGCAGTGAAATGACAAACAAGGGAAAACCCGTGCAATAGTGTGTGTGAAAAATAAAAGAAGCTGAGGGAAGGTCTATTTTAAAAATAGGATGGCACAACTGCAATGGATCCTTCCTGAATTAATTTTTTCAATCTTTTTATATTAATAAGTATACCTAAAATGCCCAGGAAAATATACAGACACTTATTTTTATGAATGATAATATTCTTCCCGGTGTCACGTCTGTATTGGGCCCTTCATCGACACGCCCCCTCCGGACTCAAATTCCATTCCACGTTTTATCTCCAGCTCACCAGAATACTGATCATTTACACCTATTCACTGGACTTCCCTATTTAAGAGTCACTCTCCCTTCATTTTTGGCCCCGTTTTTTTCATGCGTTTTTTTTCATGCACTAAATTTTGGGTGATCGGTCAAAATTGAAGTGGTCAGCGCTAAATAAAGTGTAAACAGGCTCTGAGACGCATTGAGACCCGATCTGTCTCAAACCACTTTGGAGGGGGGGACAGATTGATTGACCACATATGTTTGGTAGTGTAATCGTTAATATGTCCTGTTCCGTCCCGTCGTTCTAAAAGTATCTCCCTTTCCATACTAACTCGGAAAATTTAATCAGCTTTTTCTTGATTATTTTCCTTGTTGGGCTATTCACACCATCAGGCTGTCCAGAAGGTGGGGCCACACAAGATATTGAAATGACTTTGGACATTGTTTGGCGTTTTCATTTAATGGTTTGGGCTTGGTGTGATTCTGGTCTTCCCTGGGAATGCCCTGTTTTGGGGGTAATAACATCATCTGATCAAATGGTTTTGATGCATTTTGTGTCTTGGATTACTAATCATATCAGGTTGTTTTTCATTTTTCATAGAAAATGTTTCTTAACTTTTTGTTGAATATATACCATTTTTTATTTTTCTTCAAAAAGCTGAGGGCAAAAAATATTCCCTCTTCTGTATAGTTTTGAAGCATCCCAAGTGCCTTTAGAGGGGAAGTGGGGTTTAAAAAAAAAAATCAACCACAAAAAGATATTCAATTCTATATTGATATGATTAATACTCTCCAGGTTGAGAAGAGGGAATTTATTAAAACACCACGGCTTACAGAGACAAACAATGCGGAATGGTCAAACAAGATAGTTTAAAAGTATTCACTATTTAAAAAAATATGAGAGAAACAGGATGACATTGTCATCAACATCTCCTGCTATCATGGAATCCGATTTTTGAACCCAATCAAGGTCACAGCTAGTAGCATACACACACAAAATTTTACTTATCTAAGTAGTTTCTAAGAAAACTTGTCCCTACTTATCCGAACAGATGGTCGAAAGGCTGGATGGACAGACGGACAAGCTTCATTGAAATACCCCCCTTGCTCCACTTTGTGTGTCGTGGCCAGAGTTATACAATGCAAAGTGACAAAGAAGAGTCACGGCTTAGAGTAGGAATTGTGGACATAAGAATAAAAGAGAATTTAAAAAATCCTTTTAATGGGGGTGCAACCTGTTCCATATTTCATAGAGTGTTGGACATTATGATTCAGAAGTACAGACATACCCGGCAAAAGGCATGAAATTATCTACCGAGGCTATTTACAACACATTTAAAATCTCCTCCCCGATTACCAACCTTTTCATTAAGTATTTGATCATTTCTTAATATGAGGTTATGATAATTAGGATAATAGCAGTCAAGATAACCAATCACTATAATAGCATTCAATTAAATAAAATACGTGCCTTTTATTTTGCAGATATTGATTCGCTTTTGAATTTTTCTCTTAAGAAAGGCCATTTTTGATAGCAGTTTCCATGTGAAAAAATCAGCACAAAAAATACTGCATGCTGTTCACATGTTAATGTGTTTGTCTTCACTTTTTTTTTTTGCAAGGGCTGTGACGGGTTTTGTTAAAACCTCCAAGTAGTCTTTCCAAGACCACGTAATTTCGACATGGCAGCACTTTTTACAGCTTTGGCTCCATCTGCTAAGAAACCTACTGTTGCCCACAGTGCTGTTACTGCATTGGAGTTTGCCACATTTCTCTCCTTTCTCACTTCAAAAAATGGAATTTTTTTGCTCAGCATCCTGTCTATTTTCTCAAAAAGATTCTTCACCTGATCAGAATTACACGTGTCCTCATTGTTAAACACATGGTACTGATTCCCACACTTCTGTAGGAGCTGCTGCAGGTTTGAGTCACGGCTGATGAACTCCTCGATGGTTCTGTTCCTCAGCCTGTCTCCGTAAGTGAAGAGCACCAGGGTGTTCTGATTCACTCTCTCAGAGAAGAGCTCCTGCAGCGTCTCCATCACTCTCTTCTCCTGCTGAGTGAATCTGCCCAGCTGTATGACCAGGAGGAAAGCGTGAGGTCCTGGGTCACACAGAGCCTCAGCTCTCCGCATCTCATTTCTCAACATCTCCTCTGAGAGCTCAGTGTTGAACAGGCCTGGGGTGTCCACCACACAGACTCTTCTCCCACACACCGCTCCTTCTCTCCTCTCGCTCCTCAGGGTCAGAGATGAGGCGCTGGCCTCTGATTTAAACTCCTCTCTCCGCAGGATGGTGTTTCCTGCTGCACTCTTTCCTACTCCACTCAGCCCCACCAGCACCAGGTTCAGGGGAGTGCTGACGTTTGCCTCTGAAAGAAAACATTTGAAATTATGATAAATAATGATAAATGTCCCTAACATGAGGCAATAGTCTCTGAGAGCATCAAACTAACATTGCAAATAAAATTAAACTATTTAAGCAGCATAGGAAAAACCATACTATCAAAGATCCTGAATGAGTCTTTACAATTAATATTTCCAAGTTTTCTTTGAAGATTTCCAATAGATAATATTGCTTTATTGGCCATAGATGCTTATAAAGATAATGCTCTGTTCCAAACCAACTTTGGTGTGAATACAACACCCAGATATTCATAAAATGACATGGTTTCAATAACATTTTCATTAAAAAAAACACTTTTCATAAGCACGTTGGGGACCACCATTTCTAAAAACTAACACTTTAACATTATTGAGATTGGCCTTTTTGCCATTTTGTTTGCAAAAATTATCAAATACACAAATCTTCCTCAGCAGTTGAACTCATGAGATAAAGCTGAAACATCTTGAGCAAAAATCACAGCATATATCTGATTAAAATCAGCTGTAACTGTAACACTTTGACCACACTCTTTTTCTAACATTGTTCACCACCTGTATATAATAAATATATACTCACAGCCATTAAACTGTGCAAATGAGGAGTGTACTGTATTTGCTGCGAATTTGAAGAGTTATTTTTAGCTTTTCCAGTGTGACACAGTGGAAATAAAAAAAAATCTTGTGCGGTATTGTAATAATCGAAGCGCGCCACAAGGATGTACTGAGCACTTCAGTAAATAACGAACAAAGAGTTGTTTTTGATGTGTACAGTGACGCTTGACTTGTTCTTTTGGGTGTGTTTAATAGCTTGCATAAAGCCAGCAAAAAAAACACGACCCCTCATCTGACAACCAGTTTGGGTTGCTGTCCGGAATCTGTCACGTGCCTGCTGTGATCGGATGTGGCACTCTGGAGCTACAGTCGTCATTCATGGCTGCCATAAGCAGGAGTGGTCAGCGACAGGGTCTGTTTTCCGTTCTCGAGCAGACAGCCAACTGATTGTTGACCAGTGACAGTCCTCATTAGCTGAGACCTGCCAGTAACATGCCAATGGCTCTTTTTCTCTCTCCTGTGTCGTAAGCCGTGCCATTTTCTTGATGTCATAGCCTTGTTTGTTTTTTTTTTTCTTGTTGGCTTTGTGCAGCTATTGAACACACCCAAAAGAACAAGTCAAGCCTCACTGCACACATCTAAAACAACTCAATGTTCATTATTACTGAAGTGCTCGGTATATCCATGTGGCGCACGTTAAGATTACAATACCATGCGCTATTCTTTATTTCTGTGATGGTTCTGCCCTGCAGTCCCTCCCCCCTCCTGCTGTCTTCGCCTCCACTTCAACGAGACACACCTGTTGCTCCTTGAAGTGGAGGTGAAGGGTATAGTATTTAAGAGCTGCACTGCCAATTCTGATGCCTGAGCCCTGTGTTGTTGTGCCGCTGCTCCCCTGAGTTTTGTATAGTGTTTTTATCAGTTTTATTAAATATCTCTATTTTTGTACTCAGCCTGTGCGTGTGGGTCCCTTATCCACTTTTTTGGGTACATGGTCCCAGTGCCCGCCGGTTTTCTGTCTACAGCCGGAGGGACCAAACCATGACAATTTCTACTTGTATCTCACTGGAAAAGCAATTCCTAGACCACCTGCTCTACCTCCTGAGCCATTCACCTCCAAACATTTTATAAATAGGTATTTTCAATGCATTATCAATTCAATTGAAATACATTTCTAATATATTTAGGTCAGATACATTTCTAATATTTGATAAGTATTAAAAATATATTGCAAATCCCTTTCAATATGCTTTTCAGAAATGTGTCAGATCTATTTCAATTGCATTTCAGAAAAAGTCTCAGTCACAGTAAATATTTAAAGAACCCCTCCATTTAAAAATGTTTTTCTTCTTGTTCCTGCAGTTGAATGTCTGAGCTTCACTGTGTAAAATAATGTATTTGCAGAGTTTGCTGTTTTTACATTCAGCTACTGAAAGTTTGAAGTTTATCTGAGCTCATTAAAATTCCCATTTAAAGAGGTAGGCTCACAAGCAGATTTGTGACATCACAAATCCTTTGGAGCCAATCCTGGGTCAATATTGTCATGATTCTGGTTTTGGCCATGTCTTTTATTTATTGATTTTGCTTATAGTACATCCTGGTTTTCTGTTCATGCCATTTCTGTATTCCTTGCACTATTGTCACCCCTGTCTTGTGATCAGTATGGTACAGTCCGTCCTCCCAGTCTGTGTGCTTACATGCTTCGGGGGATTTCAGTGGTTTCTGGTGTTTCACATTATTACTTCAATTCTCGTTTACTTCTTTGGCTCTGCTTTCCTTGATTACTCATAATACTAACATTTATATTTTGTATTATACTTACTAACCTAACTAACCCATGTACATACTACTAACTAACGAGCACTTGGGTTGATTTGTAAAGTTGCACCGATACTAATTACTACTAACGCAATGTCAGCACTCGCCCTGTTCTAGTCTCCGCCCCTTGCTTTACTTTCCCTGTATCTCCCTGTGCTTCCGTGAAATCTTTCGCACGTGCTTAATTGCTATCCTGCACTCCTTGATCTGTGCACATAAAACTCCTTGACCGAAGCCGTTTATCTGTCATAGGTTGTCTATGTGCATCCTGTCTATGTCTTGGCGCTTGCCAATTATTGTGTTAAGGACTTCCCCTTGTGTCTTTTCCTTTGTAATTAGTTCTTATCCAATTCACCTGGCCCTGCATAGCATGTGACTTTCCTCTTGTGTATTTAAGGTCTTCACTGCACCCTTTACCTTGTCAGACCATTGATCAATTTTCACTAGTGCAGAGATCCTCGTATGCCTTTTGATTCTTGCTTCTAACTACGACACTTTTTGTACGACCTTGAGATTGCCTTGCCCCTTCTTGTTCTTGTTTGCTACTTTCTGGATTTAGACCCTTTTTCTGTACGACCACGATTCTTGTTATTGATGCCCTGTGTATGACCTTCCCTTCTGGATTTTTGACTACGATTTTTGGATTACTGTTTCATGTACCATTACACATCTGCTTCTCTGGTTTCGACCCCTGCCTGTTTATCGACTTCATTTTTGGATTTTGACTTTGGCTTGGTAATTCCTGCGTTTTCTGGTTTTGACCCTTTTTGTAATAGAGGCTTAAGTTTTTTGGAATTTCGGTACTTGCGTATGGTTCCTGAACGCACCATTCCAAATATTCAACTTAGTAAAACAAGTGTGATGTGGAAACTTGAAGCCTCCAATGCACAAACACTGAGAATGGTCTCTTCAGTAAAGCTGAGATATCTCCTGTGAAGTGGCTAAACTTGAAATGAGAAACATTTGCATATTCAGAGATTCAGCATTTTTAATGAGAGAGAAGAAGCAAATGCCATTTAAGGATATGGGGGAAAAAACCATCAGAAACACATTATCAGTCAAAGAAAAGTATTTACATGCATCTCAAAACATGGTAGGACGGGATCTTTAACATTAAGGTTTATTTTTAAATCTAAACTCTCCAAGTTTTGAATTCACTGGTTGTGGTATTATGCACTGACCTATCAGTATCCACTTCTTGAAGTGCTAAATAAACGAAATGAAACATTTAGTGTTGTCTTAGTTTATTTGTCAAATCTAACCGTATTCTCACTGGATTGAAGTAAAAGTGCATTTGTATACATATGCTATTTCTGTGAAATGCAAAAGTACTTTTTTATCACTATTGAAGATTACATTGGCAAATGTTTGATAAAATGCATTTCGGGTTTCAGCCTCTTTAGTTGAAATACATTCTTCAAGACTGAAATAAATTTTGCTTCAAATGCATCCTCAAAATGTATTTTAGAGATCACATGCCTTCTAAACGTTTTTTATATGCATTGTGGCCAAAATACATTTATTTTAAATATATTTCCTTTCCATATACAGGGGAGTAGGAAGCAAATTGATATTGGTCCAGCAGACGGCGCTGGGGGGATGGTTCCATCATGAGAAAATTTTTTGAAACTGGGGATTGATTTGGTTAGCTGTGGTCGCATCCAGACTCATCTTTAGCCTCAACAGTTTCATCTTTTGGGCGGCGTTTCTAGTCAGGTGCACAAAGCAGATTAGTTCAGTCTGTGGTCTATAGTAGGTTATGCACTTTCCCGTATTAGCAGTTTGAAGCATTTCATCCATGAATTTGATATAAACCTTTGAGACAGTGTTCAAGCAATGAATTGGAGGCTTATAGAATACCTTATAAATTGAGATATATAAAAGAAGGTGACGTCCAGAGTAATGGTGTCAAGGTTATCCACCCATAGAAACTGACTGTCAGTTTCCTTATGTTCTTTTTGTCCCTTGCTTTTTTACATTTACTGATTTATCTGATTTACCTTATTTATTTCATCCCATATAATGCAATTAGGCCACCTGTTTAAGAAACAAATAATAAAACACTGACACAAGATTACCAAGAACGGGTAAATCCTGTCATAGGCTAATTCAGGTATCATATTTGGACATGCAATATGCACGCTAACCCCTCACTAACCCCTCGCTCTAGAAATACTAAGTAAAAACACAAGCAGGACATAAGCTGCATTAATATTGTGCGGATTGAAATCTTACCGGGAATGTAGGGGCACAAACCAGGGCGTGCAGCTGATGATAACTGTGTGAACTCGGAAGGTGGATACCCACAAACAGTTCAGGATGAACTGTTTAAAACGTGTTAGCAACAATTAGTTTTTAACCTAGTTAATGAAAAGAGACAGGATTTCGTGAGCTTTCTTAGACGCACTTAGAATACACTGCTTCTGCACACAAGCCCCATCTCACTCGCGCCCTCCACCAAGCTTGGGGTCGCGTAAAAAAATCATTTCTTTCGGACACGTGGCCCTTGTAAAAGCACGGCGCACCTCCAAAGCATTTGGTTTTCAGTGCGCACCTGTGATGGCCAGCAATTTGAAAAGATCTGAATGGCATAAATTAAAAAATTGAAAGGGAGCTCTTCATATAACAAAGTGCATCCAGATCAAGCAGTTAAATGCAAATACGGGGATAACGATAGTTTGTGCTGCTTAGGTCTGGTAAATAATCCATTACATTAGAATTAAAATAACATTGCACTCTGTGATTGTCTGTTGCAATGCGAGGATGGCAGTTGAGCAATTTCAGGTGATCACCGAGAGACTGACTGCCCTTCAAGCATAGTCCTTATCTCAGGGGCAAAACTGTCTAAATAAATGAGTAAACCATCGCTCTTGATGCAAATTGTATGCATTAAACAAGCATGTGAGGTCACCAACAAAAGCCCTGGAATGCTAAAATCGCACGTAAATTAAGAACGTATAATAAATAAGAACGTTTTTTTTTTTTTTTTTTGCACTGGATCATAATTTATGAGTGTGCAGTATCGCTGACGCACGTTAATGACACTGGCCTCGCTGCAGTGCATTAATCTGATAGGCGATAAGCAGCCGGGATCAGCGAGAAGGTCTAAGTTGATATGACATGAGGGAGAGAGGGGGGGGGGGGGCGTATTCAGGAAAATATTGGTCCGGTGATCACCGGGTCTGCCGGGCCAGTTCCTGCGCCCATGATATAGGACTATACAGCCATTGAACAAAAATTTTTCAAAAGAAAAGAAAAACAGCACCTTCTCTTCCACAGACACTGGCATTTGTGGTAACAAAACATGCAACAAACCCAACATTTCAACAGTTTGTATTTTTAACTACAACTAAAGACCATCTGCAATTGCTTACACTTTAGCTCAAAACGTGCCCATCATGGAACCCAGCCTTCCTTTTTATCACAATTGTTCACCTGTGAAGTTTGAAGGCTGCATTTTAAAAGGTGGCAATGATCCTGTGTTAATAAGAATTGTCCACGGATAGTCAGACAGACAGATAGATAGACAGAAATACAAGCACTGGCAAAAATACTAAAAACAGTCTTTCTGGTAGTTTAATAGAAGTTTCAGAGTAATTTCACTGTAGTTTTGCATGATGACACAGGCAAACAGATCAAATGAAAACAATACCAGCTTTGCCACTGGGGCTGGTTATCAAAAAAACATTATTTTTTTTGATTTCCCTAAGTACTAAAACAAGCACTAGAGAGCTCAGCATCTGAAGAAATGACCATTTTTATAAAGGCTCTGCCCTTAACTGAATATAGGGCGGAGGAAACCCACAAGGGGAACAGGCCTTCACATCTCGAACCATTCCACTTTCCCATCAACTCACTCTGAGAGACGCAAAAGGAGAACAACGTTCTTACCTGCAGAGACTGCAATCCAACCTGATCCAAAGGACTCTGATTTTGACTCTGGCCTTGAGGAATCATGTCTGGTCTTCTCTGGAGCCGATGATGACAGGTTATCGCCTTGACTTTTCGCTCCATGTGATGTACCAGCTGATTGTGATGGTTGAGATGGTGACACTGGGTTGTTCTGTGTGACAAAGAATCTGTGATTAAGTGTCTTGGTTCCAGTCCAGTTTGTCAGACAGCAATTTGATATTGTCTTACTCACATACAACTATACTTCAAGTTAACTATATGGATCTAAAGACATCAGTTATAATGTCAATGTTTTTTCCTTAGGAAGGTTTACAGTAAATAGCTACACAGTCATTAAATTTCCAAATGTGTCAGTTACCTTTCCTAGAAATAAAAATGACAAAATAAAAAGGTGATATGAGTGTTTTTCAAATTCATCTTTATGATCGAGGATGTCTTTAAAGTAATAGCACCAGCTCAAACCGTGTTACCCCATTTGTATCATACACAGTCAAGTCACATGATTATGACCACCTCCTACTTCTGATGTCAGGAGAATGTATCCAATGAAAATAAGGCATGTGTTGTGGCTTGATGGGTAAATAAGGTGTGCTGTAGATATTCTGCAAACATATCACTCATTTCTGTCATGTATCACGTACAGCCATACATGCTGATTGTCTTCCCTTGGGTGGATGGGTCTTCTAGCAAGACAATGCGATGAGTCACACGGCTAGAAATGTCTGACAGTGGTTGGAAAGAGCTCGACCAAGATTTCCAAGTACTTCCCTGGCCCCCTAATTCCCCAGACTTGAACCCAATCGAGCATCTGTGGGACCACCTTGATCGTCATATTTGCTCAATGAGTCCTCCACCACACACCCTCCAGCAGCTGTCAGATGCACTGCAGTCAGCATGGCTCCAGTACCTGTGACAACCTTCCAGCACCTTACTGAGACACTCCCAGCCCGTCAAGCTGCTGTCCGTGCTGCACACGGCGGTTACTCTGGATATTAGTGTTATGATTCTGTTGTTGCCAGGCCATGTTTTTGTCATGATTCTTCTTTTACCTAGCCATGCTTTGATTTAGTCCATGTCATGTTTTGCATACTGCCTGTCTTGCCTTGCCATGTTCTTTTTCCCTGCCATTACTCATATTCTCTGTTTAGATATCATTCTGGTTTATGTTTCTTTCCATGCTATGCATTGCACATTGTCTCCCCTGTCTGGTCATATGTGTTAGACAGTTTTATTCCCCAGTTTTGCGTGCCACATTTTCAGGTGATTTCATGGTTTCTGGGTTTCCAATCCTTCCAATCTCGTTTGCTTCCTTCGTCTTGCTGTTCTGTCTTTACTAATCAATACTAACAGTTTATTTTGGATAAATTACTCACATTAACTAACATTGTTTATAGTACTAACTTACTAACGAGCACTAGGGATTGTATAGCTGCACATTACTAATTGACTAACGAGCTCTCAGCGCTCGCTCTGCTCTTATCTCCGCCCCTTGCCTTCACTCACTTTACTTTGCTGCAATTCGGCGGATTCTCCGCACCTTGTTAAACACTGTTCTGCCTCTCACTCTCTGTGCACTTTAGAACTCCCTAACCGGAGCCGTTTGTCTGTCATAGGCTGTCTGTGTAATCCCTGTCCGCGTTTTGGCTTTCGCCAATTTCATGTGGTTAGGAACTTCCTCTTGTTCATTCCCTTGTTAATTAGTCTGATCCAGCTCACCTGTTCCCTATTATAGCATGTGAGTTCCCGTACGTGTATTTAAGCTGTCCGATCACAGCCAGCTCTTGTCAGAACGTTTTCTCTTGTCTGCTCGTGCTACTCTGTTCATGCCCTGTATTCATAGCGTTACACTTCTGACTGGAACATCCCGGATTTTGATTCTGCCTCTGCCTATGATTATACTTTGCCTGTGTACCGAACCTGCTTTGCCTGACTTCGAGATTTGTGATTGCTGCCCTGGTAACGAACCGTTTCTGGCCATCTGGATTGTCTTTTTGGATTCTGGACTTTGTACTGTTGCCTTCAATCCTGCCGGGGTTTTTACCCCTAAATTCAATAAAGCCAATTTTGCTGCACTTTCTGGTACTCGCGTGTGGTTCCAGAACACACCCTCACAATTAGCTGCTGGTCATAATAATGTGACTGTACTGTGTAATTTATACACGACTTTCTGTGACGTCTATGTCATCCACATACTCAATACTATCCTCAAAGACCTCAAGTACGTAAACTGATGCGTCACTTGCCCATCTGGTGGACTATATATATTAATCTAATATATAAAATAATATAAATCTAATATAATCCAAACTAGAAAAAAACATTGCTCTTGGAAATACTTCTAGAACAAGGAATTACAGAGACTAGGAGCGCAAACAGGTCTGTATAAATGAGGCCAGACAAAGGGCATGTTTACACTTGGTTTTAACATGCCTTTTTGGTGATCGGGTCTTAAGCGGACAGGCGAGACACATTGCTGTTTACACTTGGAGTCAAACTGACCACTTGTGATCAGATTTTGTTGCTTACTTTGAGCTTCCGCTGAGACCCAGCGCGCAGTTAATACGTCATATAACAGCAACAGCAGCCGTTTCCGCCATGCGAAGCGGAGATTTGAACCCCATTTTGCGTTGTCTTCTGGGCAAGCTAACGAGTCTCTGCCTATGATTCACGCGTTCGGATTATTTCAGTTATTGAGGTTAGCCAGACAGGTGCATTTGCAACTTGAAAGAGCACACAGGACTGCATGGAAAAGTATTCACTTTCACCGCTGGTATTATAGCCATAAGCCCCCAGCCTACAGCAGCGCTATTCAACATTATCCTGCAAGGGCTATTCAGGGCTATTCAACTGTGTCCAGAAAGGGCCGGTGTGGGTGCAGGCTTTCATTCCAACAAAGCACTTACATGCCTGATACTATTAATCAAGCTCATTAGCAAAAACTCTTGGGGTTGATTAGTGGTGTCAGGTGTGTAGATGCTTGGTTGGCACCCACATCGGCCCTTTCTGGACACGGTTGAATAGCCCTGGCCTACATTGATAACATTTTTCTGTTTACATCCTCGACGGGAACGCATCAGGATGGATTACCCTTCACAAGACCAAACATATGTGGTCAGATGCGTCCCAGACCACCTCTGAAAGTGGTTTGAGTGATCGGGTCTCAATGCGTCGTGGAGCCTGTTTACACTTGTATTCAGTAAATGGGGTGTAAACGGAGCCAAAAGTAAAGGGAGAGTGACTCCTTAAATAGGGAAGTCAAGTGGTGAATAGGTGTAAATGATTTACGATGACCAAAGCGCAAAACTTCCTATCTGCAGAATTTTCTGATTGGCGGATTTCACTTTGGATGATGAGAACATAAGGAAGGCTGCTCATCCAAAGTGAAATTCACCAATCAGACAATTCTGCAGATAGGAGGTTTTGCGCTTTGGACATCAGTATTCTGGTGAGCTGGAGATAAAACGTGGCATGGAATTTGAGTCCTGAGGGGGCGTGTCGATGAAGGGCCTGATACAGATGTGATACCAGGAAGAATATTATCATTCATAAAAATAAGTGCCTGTATATTTTCATGGGTATTTTAAAGGGGCAATAAGCGAAATCGTTTCACCGCTAGGTTTGCTGTTGTGCACTGCCTGTAGACCAAAACAAAGTGTGTCATGAGCCACACCTCCCTCTACCTCTGCTATTCAGCAGAATGACGGGCCAGTTTAAGTTTCCGCGGCGTTATTACTCAGTACATCAAAACTGAAATGCTCACGAAACTGCAGATTTGCGCTAATTGCAAATGTTAGCTGGCTGCCGGGCTACTCACAACCATAACGCCTGGCCCAATGCTGGGACCGAGCCGCGAACAACTCAAGCTCCGGACATGAGCCCATGCTACAATTGTAACATTAAATTTAATTGAATCGACATAGCGACATGTGCCTAACGTTACTGTAACACTAATTAAAGCAGACATTTGACTTTATGTTGTTACTTACCTGTCCAGAAGAGCTAGCCCCAAGTCAAACTGTAGCCCCTTTAGCTCTCGCAGTGCTCTCCACCTTGGAAATGCAAGGCCAATATTAATCCGGGTTCTGTCCCTTTTTTTATCTGACAACTTCTTCGCCAACGACCGTTGTTTCTTTAGAAGTAATTTCGGATCCTGCTCGTCTTCAGGTGATCGTTTCATTTCTCTCTCCGCCATCTCGCTTTATAAAATATACGCACTGCCACTGCTCACTGGCTGTGTGAATGCATTCTCAGGAAGGAGGAGGAGGTGATTCTGCTCACTGGCTGGATGAATGCATTCTCGGGAAGGAGGAGTCGGCGATTCACATGAACGTACATGAACGCGCGGCCGGACCGGCCTTGTAAATAATGGGCTGGAGATCAACACAGAGAGCGGGTGTGTGACGTCCTGCTATACTCCAGATGAAATTACACCTCTCATTCTTCACAAAGCGATTTTTAATTCCTTCAATCTAGAAATGATGCATTTCTGCTTATTGCCCCTTTAAGCATACTTATTCATACAAGAGGCCAATGGGCCTTAACGGTCACCTGAGTTGTATAAAAACTGATGTTATTGATGTGAATGAACCAAATATACCCATCATTGTCCTATTTAAAGTATAGTAAACTTCACCCCCTCCCCAGGGGCAAACATGGAGCCTGGGGGTCATGAAATGAAAAATTGTGATAAAGCACCTGAAGACCCTTCCATCTATGAAGAGCATTGTTTTTCAGCACATCTGGGTGTGGAGAAGAAGAGTTTGAAAATTTCAGCCAATTTGACAACTTTTAGCCCCGCCCCTCAGAGCACCTGGGGGTGGCACCATATAACTCACAATTATAGCGCATACTTGACCAAGGAAGGTTTGTGCAAAATTTCATTGAAATCGGATCAGCGGTTTCTAAGAAAAAGTGGGAAATGTATTGACCACTTTTAGCCCCGGCCCTCAGAGTCCCTGGGGGAGGGCACCATATAATTCACTATTTTGGTGCATAATTGAACAAAGAAGGTTCCTGCAAAATTTCATTGAAATTGGATCAGCGGTTTCAGAGAAGAAGTCGAAAATGTACTGACCAGTTTTAGCCCCGCCCCTCAGAGCCCCTGGGGGTGGGCACCATATAATTCACAATTTTGGTGCATAATTGAGCAAGGAATGTTCCTGCAAAGTTTCATTGAAATCAGATCAGCGTTTTTTGAGTAGAAGTCGAAAACGTATTGACCACTTTTAGCCCCGTCCCTCAAAGTCCCTGGGGGTGGGCAGCAAATAATTCACAATTTTGGTGCATATTTGACCAAGGAAAGGTCCTGCAAAATTTTATTGAAATTGGATCAGCGAGTTCTGAGAAGACGTCAAAAATGTATTGGCCAGTTTTAGCCCCGCCCCTCAGAGCCCCTGGGGGTGGGCAGCAAATAATTCACAATTTTGGTGCATATTTGACCAAGGAAAGGTCCTGGAAAATTTTATTGAAATTGGATCAGCGGGTTCTGAGAAGACATCGAAAATGTATTGGCCAGTTTTAGCTCCGCCCCTCAAAGCCCCTGGGGGTGGGCACCATATAATTCACACGTTTGGTGCATATTTGACCAAGGAAGGTTCCAGCAAAATTGTATTGAAATCGGATCAGCGGTTTCTGAGTAGAAGTCGAAAATGTATTGACCACTTTTAGCCCCGGCCCTCAGAGTCCCTGGGGGTGGGCACCATATAATTCACAATTTTGGTGCATATTTGACCAAGGAAAAGTCCTGGAAAATTTTATTGAAATTGGATCAGCTGGTTCTGAGAAGACGTCGAAAATGTATTGGCCAGTTTTAGCCCGCCCCTCAGAGCCCCTGGGGGTGGGCATCATATAATTCATAATTTTGGTGCATATTTGACCAAGGAAGGTTCCTGCTAAATTTTATTGAAATCGGATTGGCGGTTTCTGAGAATAAGTCGAAAATGTTTACGGACGCACGACGGACGACGACGGACCAAAGGTGATTAGAAAAAGTCACTTTGAGACTTTGTCTCAGGTGACCTAATAAAAAGATTGAAAAAAGGATCCATTGTAGCTGTGCCATCCTATTTTTAATGCACACCTTCCCTCAGCTTCTTTTGTTATCTTCATGCGCAATTTCAGGTGTTTTCCCTTGATTGTCATTTCACTGCTTCTATTTGATCACAGTCAATTTTATAAATGGAAGATTTATTGTACTATGTTGCATTTCTTGGTGTTGTAACTGGCTAAGAATTTTTGGGATCCTGAGTTGGGCAGTGCCATCATTCTAAAATTTGAATATCCCTTTCCATACTAAACCTTTTTTTTTTTTTTTTTTTTTTTTCTTCAAACAGCTGAAGGCAGAAACTGTTCCTGGTTCTGTATACTTTTGAAGCATTGCAATGTCTTTAGAAGGGAAGTATGCTTTTTTTTTTATCAACTACACAAAGATATTCAAAGGTATACTCATATAATTAATCCTTTCTTGGTTGGCAAGTGTGAATTTATTAAAACACCATGGTTTCATGGCTTATTGAGATAAACAATGCAGAATGGTCAAACAAGATTGTTTACAAGTATTCACGATTTGAAATATGAGAAACAGGACAACAATAGCTGTGTTTCCATTTCCCTGTTTTAGTGTGCATTTTGAAGTCTCGCATCAAAAAAGGTAATGGAAACAGCATAATTTGAAAAAAATCCTCATAAAAAAGTTTTTACGCTTGCTTGAGGTGGATTTTGACTATGCGAAAAAGACTTAATGCGTATAATCTGAAATGGAAACACATTTTTCGAATAAACTTTGACGTAGCGAGACCATTCTCCATTTTTGTATTTGAGGTTGCCCAGCAACGATGTACGTACGTGTTTATCTGACATACGTACGCACGCACGTCACTGCCAACGTAGTGTTGTTTATTTGCTCTCATCCGCTTGAGGGAAACGAATGGAAATGCACTTAATTCGCATTTCGTTTTTCGACTTTTCACTAGATTCGCTTCAAAGCTGAATGGAAACATAGCTATTGTCATCAATATCCCCTGCCATCGAGCTGCCGGATACTCAGTAAAGCATTGAGTTGCGAAGCAGAAGTGACTATCACGTCGCACGTTCGATCCCCGCCTCATACCAGCCGGCAGTGGTCGGCAGCTTTTTCAGAGTAGTGCAAAATTGGTTATTGCTCTACAGGGTTGCAAATTGGGAAGGGGCTGCCGGGGAGGGAAAATAATAGTTGCCTTGTTCGTTGCTCAAGCGCCTCCTGTTGGCCAGACTGGCACTCGTCAGGAAGATTCTAAGCCTGTTCATGTCCGGGTATCCTCCGCCCTCGTTCTGATCTTGCGAGGATTCAACCAATGAGTGTACAAGAAGCAGTGGCTGACAGGCACGTGCTTCGGAGGAGAGTCGCGAACTGTCTACACTCTCCTGAATTGGCAGCAACGGGGTCGCATACGAGCAAGCCTTGTACATAGTTCACCAATTGGGCATTCCAGATTCGGGTGGGATGTTATGGTTCTGCCTTATGTGTGCTGTTTTGTCATTGTGCTTATTACTTTTATTTTTGTGCTTGTGCCTTTTTTTTCCCGTGCCTTACTCTTGGTTTATTTTTCAGCTTTCTTCCTGCCGTCTGAGGATTGATTCACTCTTGCCCAAACTCCTGTGATGTCGTTTGACAGCCTTGAGCATGCCTGCGTCTCGTTCTCCAATCACATTTCCTCATTCGGAATTGGCTTGTGATATTTCATTTATTACTTCCACCTGTGCTTAATTCGGGGTCTCGCTAAACTCTGCGTGAATGTGCTCTCTGATAGGTTTGTTACTAACCCGCGGACAATTGTCCAAGTCCCTCCGATCCGAGTCTCGAGTCATTTGGTCCAAGTCTCAAGCTGTCATGGTTTTGCCCCCGCCGGCTGAAAACAGGAAACCGGCGGGCATTGGAACCATGTACCCAAAAAGTGGTTAAGGGACCCACACGCATAGGCTGAGTAAAAAATAGAAATATTTCATAAAACTGATTTTAAAAAAAAACAATACAAACTCAGGGGAGCAGCGGCACAAACAACACAGGGCTCTCGCATCAGTCAGCAGCTGCACTGCCAAATTGGCAGTGCAGCTCTTAAATACTCTTAACTGCATCTCCACTTCAACAAGCAACAGGTGTGGCTCGTTGAAGTGGGGGCGCAGGACAGCAGGAGGGGAGGGACTGCAGGGCAGAACCATCACACAACCAGGTCTCAAGTCTTTTCTTTTGTGGGCAAGTCAAGTCGAGTCACAGGTTATGTCAAGTCAAGTCCCTCACCATTGTCCCCCAGCCCACCCACAAAGCACTCAGGTTTATATCTTGAAGAGAAAAACCTAATGTCGAACTTGCTGTCTCATTCTCCCCTCTCTCCTGAGGAGTGGGAGGAAGGGAGAGAGAGGAGGAAGAGGAAGGAGAGAGGTGTTCGGCAACATGGTGCTCGCAAATTAAATCCTTCAAACTGTTTCATCACAGCTTCACCTGAGCATGTTGGAAACATCTGGACCGAGAAAATAAACTCATCCAATCTCACCTGGGAAAAAAACATCAAACAAAAACAAAACCTCGTAAATGTGATAACGTTAGATAGTTAAACTATACGCAATAGAAAGATCTGACGACAGGCAGCTGCAAGTGCATGAATAATATGTAATCCTGCGCGAGTTACGAGAGTGAATACATTCTAAAATCTTCCTTTCTTGTTTTGTCATCGCTCTTATCAAGTCTAATCATCGAAATAATATCATAATAAATTAAGGTATCAGTCCTTCCCCGTATTTACACGATTTCCGTCAGATCGTTTAGCCTATATGTCCATGTTAATCTTCAATGTACTATATAGAAAAATTTGAGTTTAAATTAAAAAAAATGACAGATGAATGTTTCTGTTATAATTTATCCATCTCAAGTAAAGTACGCTGCAATTTGAACCTTGAATAACAAAATATAAAGCTTCGAGAGAGACGTACACTGCACGCAAATTCACAGAGCAGAACTTGCAAAACCCGTATGTGACATCACCCAAAACGTGCCTCTTTCCTAGCATCATGGAAGTATTCACGCTGGATAAAGTACTGTCGTTTCGTGCGTGTTTCCATTTTCTCGTATCGATAATGTGATGGAATGACATTACATTGCATTCTTTGCGTTCTAAGCTTTCCATTGATGTCGAAATTGCCATATTTCAGTTTTTCCTTTGAATCCCTACTTTAATTTATTGCCTACTCTGCTGTTGATTTAATCCTCAGTGAGCAGTGCACCACTATTCTCCCGACTCAATGTAGCCAACGTTAGACGTTAACTGACGTTAGCTGGGGTAAACAAAACACGACCGACTATTCCAACATGCACACACACACACACACTTCACGTCATACACACGGCTGCTAGCTATCAGGTTTCACTTACTTGTCATCATGGGTCTTCAGGTGACGACCAAAGTTTCAAGTGGTTCCCTCTTTGTCGCTAATGGTTGTTGAACATGTCTTACATTGAGCAGACCTTCGTTTTCCATCAGAGTAGAAGTTTTTAAAAGCAAACTGAATTATTTTGGGTGTACTAGAACTCGCAGCTGCTATTATTATCCATGCGATCAAGTGCACTGATCATCAAAAGTGCGTGCTCTCACTTCAGACACAAAAAAAAAAAACAGAGGCTGTCTGAACCAACTTGCTAGAGCGCACGCCGTGCACTAAACACAAACAGATCGCTCTTGTCATACTAGAAAGAATGATATCAACGTGAAAAAAAAAACATACAATGAAAAGAACAAATCGTCCGAGTCATCTTGCTTCAAGTCGAGTTGAGTCTGGAGTCATTGTCTCCTAAGTCCGTGTTGAGTCTCAAGTCTTTGCCTTCCAAGTCCGAGTCGAGTTGCAAGTCGTCAAATTTGCGACTCAAGTCCGAGTCCCTATGACTCGAGTCCAAATGTCTGCTAACCCGTACTAACCAGCACTTATTTGAGGGTGATTGTATATATTTATCACATAGTATTAACCTTAATTAACTCATTGGCGTGTGCGAGCATTTCTAGCTTTTGTAATTTCTTCCTAAGCTTTCCCTGTTTAACTACTTTTAAGCTATGCTTTCCTTCGCTTCTCTCGTGGTGTTCTTATACTCCTCACGTTTAGATTACCTTGATCTAAACCGTCTAGTTTGATTGACTGTCTCAGCGTCTTGTCTCGAGTTGTTATTGTTAACCCAGTTCTCGTGAATTTGTTCATTAATCTCATGTGTTTCTGTTTCCTTCTGAGATTGCCTTCTGAGTCCCCGCCTCCTTCCGTGTGTATATCTGTGGGCAGGAGGGAAGAGATCTTCAGACGGAACTTTGTCTGCATTGCAAAATCTCAGCTTCTGTGCCTTCCCGAGTATTTCCTTTGAGCCATTACCGAGTCTTGTGTTTTTGCTGCGCCCACGTTTTGTCTCCCCTTTTGTCTAAGTCAACCAGTGTTTCCGTCAGTCTAGTTAGGTGAAGTTTTTGTTTTCTAGTTTAGCCACTCTTTGAGTGTATACTTCTGTTTCACCCTGCCTTGGGCAGTGTATCTTAGTTTTCCCATTCGTTCAGTGCATTGGCACGGTGTTTTATTTCTGGCCTGCTTGCCTGTTTTTCTCCTTTAGTGTTTGGTGTTTCTAATGAACTAATTTGTTCCTGCATCTGGTGTCCCCCAGACCACTTCTTGACATGGGATTGGAGATGCCAAATTTTATTTAAAAATATATATATATATATATCCATATGGGCCAGGCTCATGAAATGTGCTAGCTGTGAGTGGTTTTTTAATCTATAGGTGTCGTGGGATCATATTCCAAAGTTGTGCGACGGCGACGTTTTCATTTTTTCGTGGCACCTTGTCAAAGTTGGGTCCCTCAAATCATTTTTTGGGCCGGGTTTCAAGACAGCATATCTTCTAAAGCCTCATACATGCATAGATATAGCTATATCTTCTCAAAAGGCCCTGATATATATAGAAGGATAGTATAGCTAATGGAAAAATGGTATATAGGTAATATGCTTTTGGGATTGTCAACCCTGCCATGGCCCTGAAGTCAGGGTACGTTTTGCATGCTGCTGCAAGATTGCTGCACGAGTGCAAACTGCTCTCTAACACAATGTGTAAAATTAATTCAGGCAACCCTATGCTCTCAGTGGTAATTGTATGTGATAAAGGTATATGTCTTCTCTCTGAATACCAAATATCATGGTCATTGGCGAAATATTTGGTGAGTTATACGCATTTCCCTATCCCCTTGCTCGTCTAAGTCAGAAACACGAAAGCCAACTGTTTGCCCATAATCCATCCAGAGGCCTATAACTAGTGATAATAAAGTTATTTAAGCCTCCAATCAGTGTTATAATTGTATATAAGTGATGTCCAGAGGTATATCACCTGAAATTGGAAACCCTACAGTGATTTTTTTTTTTTTTCGGGATCCCGTCGCTGCTGAAAAAAAGAAATTCTGGTCTGCAAATACCTGAAAAATGTTATAAAAATCTATATCAAAACTCAAAAATCTCCTAGAAACACTCCTTATGGCTTAAAAGTATGTTGCCTAGGCAATACCAAGCCAGAACAGGTGTCTATTAGCTCAAAATATCGGTGTATCGGTCAGAAACCCGTCAAAGTGTACCAAACTCAACCCCACTGACTTGCTATTGCCGTAATACTCAACTAATAGAATAAGAGTCTCAAGTAGGTAATTGATCACTTACCAATGGAAGATGCCACTTGTAGGCTGGTGGACAGGCTGCTTCACAGTTCATTTTTTTTTTATTTTGGGCCCTAGGTTCCCGTAGCCTGAGCCCCGGGAGTTTTTTATGATGATTGCATGTTTTTGTCTTTTAGTTATTGTTATTTTGTTGTAGGTGTTGTCTGGTGTCCCCGACCACCTATGCATGTTATTTGAATAAGTTTATAACTGATTGGCCACCGATTGCAGCCACACCGGTCGCCATGCCCCACGTCAGTTTCTGCCTGAGATCCCGGTTTCTGACTGAGAGCGTGGGCCAACGCCACCGATATTTTTCGATTAAATCTTCAAAAATACAAGTCGACACGTTTAGAAAAGACAATATATCATGTCCCTGACCACCCATGCATGTTATTTGACCAAGTTTATGACTGATTGGCCACCGATTGCAGCCACGGCGGCCGCCCACGCCCCGCGTCAGTTTCTGCCTGAGAGCGTGGGCCGATCGGTGCAATGTCGGGCTTCCGACCGACGCCATCGTTATACAACTCCAATTCCGAAATAGTTGGGACGAAGTGTAAATTATGAATAAAATCAAAATGTAATGACTTTTAGATCACGAGCCAATATGTTATTTACAATAGAACATAGATAACATTTCAAAAGTTGAAACTGAGACATTTTACATTTTTATGCACAAAATGAGCATTTGGGGGGGGTGACACACATTTTGTGGATGGAATATACAAAAACCCAAAACCAGTGAAATTTATCAGTAAATTAAATAAAAAACAGAATACAATGATTTTAAATCCTTTTCAACCTATATTCAATTGAATACACTGCAAAGACAAGTTACTTAATGTTCGAACAGGTAAACTTTGTAATTTTTTGCAAATATTAGCTCATTTGGAATTTGATGCCTGCAACATTTTTCAAAAAAGCCACAACTGGCAAAAAAAGACTGAGAGAGTTGAGGAATGCTCATCAAACACTTATTTAAACATACAGGTGAACATGTGGGAACAGGTGGGGATGATTCATGCTTCCCTGAAATGCCAGTCATTAACAAACAAGGATGGGGCGAGGGTCACCACTTAGTGAACAAATACGTGAGCTGATTGTTTTCGAACAGTTTAAAACAACATTCCTCAACGAGCTATTGCAAGAAAAGGGATTTCATCATCTACGGTCCGTAATAAAAAGGTTCAGAGAATCTGGAGAAATCACTGCACGTAAGCGACAATAAAAACCAACATTGAATGCCCCTGACCTTGATAGGCCCCTCAGGCGGTGCTGCATCAAAAACCGACATCAGTGTGTAAAGGACATCACCACATGGGCTCAGGAACACTTCAGAAAACCACTGTCAGTAACTACAGTTCGTCATTTACATCTGCAAGTGCAAGTTAAAACTCTACAATGCAAAAGCCATTTATCAACAGCACCTAGGTTTGAGTTGGTATTTTTGGGCCCAAGCTCATCTAAGATGGACTGATGCAAAGTGGAAAAGTTTTAAGGGTCTGACGAGTCCACATTTCAAATTGTTTTTTGGGGACGTCGTGTCCTCCGGACCAAAAAGTAAAAAAGAACCATCTGGACTGTTATAGACCAAAGTTCAAAAGCCAGCATCTGTGATGGTATTTATTAGTGCCCAAGGCATGGGCAACTTACACATATGTGAAGGCACCATTAATGCTGAAAGGTACATACAGGTTTTGGAGCAACATATGTTGCCATCCAAGCAACGTCTTTTTTCATGGACGCCCCTGCTTATTTCAGCAAGACAAAAGCCACATTCTGCACGTGTTACAAACAGCATGGCTCCGTAGTAAAAGAGTGCGGGTACTAGACTGGCCTGCCTGTAGTCCAGACCTGTCTCCCAAAAAAAATGTGTGGAACATTACTTAAAGCGTAAAAAAAAACAACGGAGACCCCGGACTGTTGAACTTTTTAAGCTGTACATCAAGCAAGAATGGGAAAGAGTTCCACCTGAAAAGCTTCAAAAATTGGTTCCTCAGTTCCCAAACGTTTACTGAAAAAGAAAGGAAAGGTGATTAACACAGTGGTAAAAAGGCCCCTGTGCCAACTTTTTTTGCAATGTGTTGCTGCCTTTTTCTAAGTTAATGCTTATTTCCAAAAATGGTGGTTCTCAGTTTGAACATTGATCTTTGCAGTGTAAATTGAATATAATTTGACAAGGATTTGGAAATCATTGTATTCTGTTTTTATCTACGATTTACATAATGTGCCAACTTCACTGGTTTTGGGTTTTATATATATATATATACATATCCCCTGCCATCATGGAATACCATTTTTGAACCCAATCAAGATTACAGCTAGTAGCGTACTCACATATAAAATTTCACTCATCTACGTAGTTTCTAAGAAAACTTGTCCCCACTTTTCCAAACAGATGGTCATTAAGCATTTGATCATTTCCAAATTTGTAGTCGTTGTAGTTGGGATTATAGGGGTCAACATTATTAGTCACTACAATACCATTTAATGAAATTAAAATAATGTGCCTTTTAATGTTTTGCAGATAATGCTTCGCTTATACATACATATCTTCACAAAGACCATTTTTGGTAGCAGTTTCCATGTGAAAAAATCAACACAAAAAACGCTGCATGCTGTTAACAGGGTTCCTACGCAAGAATGGAAAGTATGGAAAAGTATGGAAATAAATTTGATTAATTTCCAGGTATTAAAAAGTATGGAAAATGAAAATAAAGTATGGAAAAATATTTATGTTTCCAGAATATTACGACTGTTCTAAAATACTGTTTTCTAAATTAGAAAATTAGGTATTTCTCAAAATTTTATCAATCCGGATTGTGTTTTATGGCGGGCTGCGAATTTTTTTTGACAGGTCGGTTGATACAATTACGTACACCAGCCAATCACAGCTCGGCTATGATACCATTCTGCATGCCATAAGCCAATCACAGCTCGGCTGTAGCTACTCATGCATCGATGAGAATGGCAAAGCATTCGACCAAGTCACTGTCAGCTGAGTTGTGCACGCGGCAAATTTGTAAATGCTCGTCTTACAATAACGATGAAAGTGCTCCACAATATGCGAAATTACAAGTACACTAGCTGGTCTGCTGCAGAAGTCCAATAGTCAATTTAATAGGCCTTGGCTTCGGTGACTAATACTGCAGATCGGAGAGCAAATTTCATGATATCAGACAGTGTTTTCATTACCGGTTTTTTATTTTGCTATTTAGATTTTGTACATTTCTAAGGGTAATGGAAACGCACCTAGAAGAGTGAGGAGGATGTCCGACGTTATTAGCCCAAAAAACTGCTTAGTGACCATAGACTGTTCGTGACACAGACCTGTTTTGAGTCATGTTGATCCCAGCTATGGATGCATGCGTTCAGTGGCAAATGGTTTTATTTAGCGTTTCAACATCAATCGCTAACCTTCTATCCTGATAGATTAGATTGGATGCGCTCTTCTACTCTGATCTGAAGTTCCGCATGTATATGATTATTCACGCATTATGTATGAAATCGGTGACTGATTGGCCCGAGTACAAGATTATTTATTTTCATTGGAGTACGATAAAGATGGGAAAAGCTGCGGTTCTTATAGATTTAAAGTCAGTTTTCTTTGGGGTTCCGTTAGTTGGCCAGCTATCAGTAGAATGATATTTTGTCGATTACAGCAAATGTTCAAAACTGATTCAAAAACTAACTGGTAACGCCTCCCCAATGTACTCCTGCGACCAGAAGGCTTATCAGCGCAATGCCTCAAATATGAGTCTGTGTCACGAACAGTCTACGGTCACGAAGCAGGCTGTGATTCTTGGGGCTAATAACGTCGGATATCGTTCTCACTCTCCGTGTACGTTTCCATTACCCTTGGAAATGAGCAAAATCTAAATTGCGAAATGAAAAAAATGGTATAATACCATTAACTGGTAAATAAAAAAACTGCTTGTCTGATATAACGAATTTGCACTCCGATTTTCAGTATTAGTCACTGAAGCCAAGGCCTATTAAATAGACAATTAGACTTCTGCAGCAGACCAGCTACTTGTAATTTCGCGTATTGTATAGCATTTCCAAATTTGCGGTGTGCACAACTCAGCTGACCGCGACAAAGTCGTGATTGGCTTTTATGGTACAACTTTGAGTGGAACAACCAGAATTGCCTGCATGTAACCTAGGTATAGGATTTTTTTTTTTTTTTTTTTTTTAGGGACACAAAAAAATTGAACTGTTAAAATGTGTTAAAATAAAGATATTAATTATAATTAAAGTAGATGTTTTATTTATGATACACTGATATACAACCCCAATTCCAAAATAGTTGGGACAAAGTGTAAATTGTGAATAAAATGAAAATGCAATGGCTTTCAGATCACATGAGCCAATGTTATTTACAATAGAACATAGATAACATTTGAAATGTTGAAACTGAGACATTTTACATTTTTATCCACAAAATGAGCTCATTTCAAATTTTCTGGCTGCAACAGGTCTCAAAAAAGTTGGGACACAAGCAGAAAAAGGGCTGAAAAAACAATTAATATATAAGAGAATCAGCCAAAAGAACATTTAGCAAGTGATTAAGTTAATTGGCATCACGTGTGTAACATGATTGGCTATAAAAGGGATGTCTTAGAGAGGCTGGGTCTCTCAGAAGTAAAGATGGCCAGAGGCTCTCCAACCTGTGAAGGCTTGCGTAAAAAAATTGTGGATTACTTTAAAAACAATGTTCCTCGACGTCAAATTGCAAAGGCTTTGAAGGTCTCATCATCGACAGTGCATAACATCATCAAAAGATTCAGAGAAACTGGAAAAAATCTCTGTGTGTAAGGGACAAGGCCGAAGACCTTTACTGGATGCCCGTGATCTTCGGGCCCTCAAACGCCACTGCATCACTCGATGGCATGATTCTGTCATTGACATTACTAAATGGGCCCAGGAATACTTCAAGAAACCACTGCCTGTAAACACAGTCCGTCGTGCCATCCACAGATGCCACCTAAAAAACTCTATCATGCAAAAAGGAAGCCATTGTTGAGCATGATCCAGAAGCGCCACCGTGTTCTGTGGGCCAAGGCTCATTTAAAATGGACTGTAGCAAAGTGGCAAAGTGTCCTGTGGTCAGACGAGTCCAAATTTGACATTCTTGTTGGAAATCATGGGCTTTGTGTCCTCCAGGCTAAAGAGGAGAAAGACCACCCCTCCTGTTATCAGCGTTCAGTTCAAAAGCCAGCATCTTTGATGGTATGGGGATACATTAGTGCATATGGTGTGGGACACTTGCATGTTTTAAAAAGCACCATGAATGCTGAAAGGTATATAAAGGTTTTAGAGCAACATATGCTCCCCCCAGATGACATCTATTCTAAGGAAGGCCTTGTGCAGGACAATGCAAAACCACATACTGCAGCTATTACAACAGCATGGCTTCGTAGTTAAAGAGCCCATGTGCTGAATTGGCCTGCCTGCAGTCCTGATCTTTCACCGATTGAGAACATTTGGCGCATAATTAAATGAAAAGTCCGTCAAAGGAGAGCCAAAACACTCCAGCAGCTGGAAGCCTGTATTAAACAAGAGTGGGATCAAATACCAATGGCTAAACTCAAGAAACTTGTCTCCTCAATGCCTAGATGCCTCCACTCTGTGTTAAAAAGAAGAGGGGATGCTACACCATGGTAAACAGGCCCCTGTCCCAACTTTTTTGACACCTGTAGCCGCCATCAAATTTGAAATGAGCTCATTTTGTGGATAAAATTGTAAAGTTTCTCAGTTTCAACATTTGCCATGTTATCTCTGTTCTATTGTGAATAAAATACTGGCTGGTGTGATTTGAAAGTCATTGCGTTTTGATTTTATTCACAATTTACACTTTGTCCCAACTATTTCGGAATTGGGGTTGTATTTACTCAGATGTAGCATATTTCTCTGGGAAAAAAAAAAAAACGCTCAAAAGTCTTGAAATTAGGGTATGGAAAAGTATGGAATTTTGAAATTCCAAATGTGTAGGAACCCTGGGTAAATGTGTTTTTCTTCACTTGATTTTTACTGCAAGGGCTGTGACTGGTTTTGTTCAGGCGACCTCAAAAGCCTTGCAAAGACTTACTGTTGGCCAAGAAAAACTTTTTGCATGTTTGGTTATCCCTGGAATCCAACGTACTACTTTCCCACATACTGTTTTTATTGCATGGACATTTTCCACATTTCTCATTTCCCACGTCATGAAAGGAAAATTTGTTGCTCACCATTTCTTCTATTTTTTCCAACAGAGTCTTCACCTGAGCAGAATTACTCGTGTCCTCATTGTTAAACACATGGTACTGATTCCCACACTTCTGTAGGAGCTGCTGCAGGTTTGAGTCACGGCTGATGAACTCCTCGATGGTTCTGTTCCTCAGCCTGTCTCCGTAAGTGAAGAGCACCAGGGTGTTCTGATTCACTGTCTTAGAGAAGAGCTCCTGCAGCATCTCCATCACTCTCTTCTCCTGCTGGGTGAATCTGCCCAGCTGTATGACCAGGAGGAAAGCGTGAGGTCCTGGGTCACACAGAACCTCAGCTCTCCGCATCTCATTTCTCAACATCTCCTCTGAGAGCTCAGTGTTGAACAGGCCTGGGGTGTCCACCACACAGACTCTTCTCCCACACACCGCTCCTTCTCTCCTCTCGCTCCTCAGGGTCAGAGATGAGGCGCTGGCCTCTGATTTAAACTCCTCTCTCCGCAGGATGGTGTTTCCTGCTGCACTCTTTCCAACTCCACTCAGCCCCACCAGCACCAGATTCAGGGGAGTGCTGACGTTTGCCTCTGAAAGAAAACATTTGAAATTATGATAAATAATGATAAATGTCCCTATCATGAGGCAATAGTACACTGTCTCTGAGAGCATCAAACTAACATTGCAAATACAATTAAACTACTTAAGCAGCACAGGAAAAACCATACTATCAAAGATCCTGAATGAGTCTTTACAATTAATATTTCCAAGTTTTCTTTGAAGATTTCCAATAGACAATATTGCTTTATTGGCCACAGATGCTTATAAAGATAATGCTCTGTTCCAAACCAACTTTGGTGTGAATACAACACTCAGATATTCATAAAATGGCATGGCTTCAATTATGTTTTCAATAAAAAAAAACATTTTTCATAAGCACATTGGGGACCACCATTTCTAAAAACAAACATTTTAGCATTATTCAGATTGGCCTTTATGCCATTTTGTTTGCAAAAATGTTCAAGTACACTAATCTTCCTCTGCAGTTGAGCACGTCAGATAAAGCTAAAACATCATGAGTAAAAATCACATTATAAAATGGCTGCTTTCCATCCTTAAATGTGATTGGCTGAGCCGTGTTCCATGCCAGTATAAAATCACTGTAACCCACTGCTTTCTGAGGCAGACCACAGCGCAAAATATCCCTGCGTGCAACCAGCTACTCTGCGTCCAACTGACTCTCGTTACGTTTGTTTCAAGACTTTTAGCTCGCTATTTCAGTGTTAGCGAAGTTTAGCCTTTTAACCCGCTAAGTTGGCTATCTACCTAGCTAGGTATTGCATTACAAAGTTCGATATCATTTTAGCTTGCTAGCTACATTGCTAACTAGCTCGCCATTTCAGTATTAGCGATAAATTGTTGATTTTTTTTCTTGTGTGTTTATTTTATGGGCTATGTGTAGGGTAACCACATCCATTGTAGTGAATGCTAGCTAGCTAGCTGGCTTGCAAACTAATGCACAATTCAACATATTTTCCTGGACACCGGCAATTGTGGAGGACAAAAGTCAATCTTGTTCCCTACTCTCACTGCTGGTTGTAATGATATGGCCGATCGGCGTGAGTTCAGAACAAGGAAACTCGAAAACCGAAACTGAAACGAATGTAAAATTATTTTACTGGGCCTTCGGGAGACCGAAATAGACACTCCAAATAGCCTGCTTTCATAGTATATCTACATTAACGAGCCCAAATAGCCTGATGTGACATGATAATGGCCCTAGATGAAAAAGCAGTCTTAGCGTCTGTGTTGCTTGCCAACCATTCTGTCCACTCTATCTTGCTTGATGGAAGAACGAATAGTTCTCAGTTTTATTGTTGCATTATTACTAATATATTGTTGATTTTTTTCTTGTGTGTTTATTTAATGGGCTTTAAACAGGGTAACCGTTTTATAAAAGCAATAAGCCCCTTGAAGTAGTGGGTTACAGTGATTTTATAACGGCGGAGGGGCACTAAGGCACTCCGCGCCCCTCCGCCGTTATAAAATCACTGTAACCCACTGCTTCTCGGGGCTTATTCCTTTAGTATATAACTGAGTAAAATCAGCTGTAACTGTAACACTTTGACCACACTCTTTTTCTAACATTGTTCACCACCTGTATATAATAAATATATACTCACAGCCATTAAACTGTGCAAATGAGGAGTGTACTGTATTTGTTGCGAATTGAAGAGTAATTTATAGCTTTTCCAATGAGATACGAGTGGAAATAAAGAAAAATGCGCGGTATTGTAATCCCGAAGCGCGCCACAAGGATGTACTGAGCACTTCAGTAGTAACGAACAAAGAGTTGTTTTTGATGTGTACAGTGATGCTTGACTTGTTCTTTTGGGTGTGTTTAATAGCTTGCATAAAGCCAACAAAAAAACACGACCCCTCATCTCACAACCAGTTTGGGTTGCTGTCCGGAATCTGTCACGTGCCTGCTGTGATCGGATGTGGCACTCTGGAGCTACAGTAGTCATTCATGGCTGCCATAAGCAGGAATGGTCAGCGACAGGGTCTGTTTTCCGTTCTCGAGCAGACAGCCAACTGATTGTTGACCAGTGACAGTCCTCATTAGCTGAGACCTGCCAGTAACATGCCAATAGCTCTTTTTCTCTCTCCTGTGTCGTAAGCTGTGCCATTTTCCTGATGCCATAGCATTGTTTGTTTTTTTTTTTCTTGTTGGCTTTGTGCAGCTATTGAACACACCCAAAAGAACAAGTCAAGCATCACTGCACACATCTAAAACAACTCAATGTTCATTACCACTGAAGTGCTCGATATATCCATGTGGCGCGTTAGGATTACAATACCATGCACTATTCTTTATTTCTACTCGTATCTCACTGGAAAAGCAATTCCTAGACCACCTGCTCTACCTCCTGAGACATTCCCCTCCAAATATTTTATAAATAGGTATTTTCAATGCATTATCAATTCAATTGAAATACATTTCTTATATTTTTAGGTCAGATACACTTCTAATATTTGATAAGTACTAAATATGTATAGCAAATCCCTTTCAAGATGCTTTTCAGAAATGTGTCAGATCTATTTCAATTGCATTTCAGAAAAACACAAAGTCTCAGTCACAGTAAATATTTGAAGAACCCCTCCATTTAAAAATGTTTTTCTTCTTGTTCCTGCAGTTGAATGTTTGAGCTTGTAGAATAAGGTATTTGCAGAGATTGCTGTTTTTACATTCAGCTACTGAAAGAGTTAAGTTTATCTGAGCTCATTAAAATTCCCATTGAAAGAGGTAGGCTCACAAGCAGATTTGTGACATCACAAATCCTTTGGAGTCAATCCTGGGTCAATATTCAACTTAGTAACACAAGTGTGATGTAGAAACTTGAAGCCTCTAATGCACAAATACTGAGAATGGTCTCTTCAGTAAAGCTGAGATATCTCCTATGAAGTGGCTAAACTTGAAATGAGAAATATTTGTATATTCATACATTCAGCATTTTTAAGGAGAGAGAAGAAGCAGATGTCATTTTAAGGACAAAGAAAAAAAACCATATCAGAAACACATTATCAGTCAAAGAAAAGTATTTTACATGCATCTTAAAACATGGTAGGATGGGATCTTTAACATTTAGGTTTATTTTTAAATCTAAACTAACCCAGTTTCGAATTCACTGGTTGCACCACTGGTTGTGATATTATGCACTGACCTATCAGTATCCATTTCTTGAAGTGCTAAATAAACTGAAATGAAACATTCAGAGTTGTCTTAGTTTATTTGTCAAATCTAACCGTGTTCTCACTGGATTGAAGTAAAAGTGCATTTTTATACATATGCTATTTCTGTGAAATGCATAAGTACTTTTTTTATCACTATTAAAGATTATATTGGCATATGTTTGATAAAATGTATTTCGGGTTTCTGCCACTTTGGTTGAAATGAAGCTTTGATGGAAATTCTGATAGGCCACGGAGTCAACCTTGCTTAATGTACGACGTGGTACCTCCTGGAGAGTCACCTGAGTGCATTTGACTGTCATTTGACTTCGCATCACATGATTGCTTAGCCAGTAATATGTTGAGCTTATTTAAGTTTGCCTTCCCGAGTAGCTGTTCCTCAGCGCGCTAGCTCAGCAATCACTTGCATCTGAGCAGATCCACCTGCTACAGGTTCCTGGGATTCATTATCCCTGCAGACTTCCATTACAATGTTTATTTTGGCTACCGCACCTCGGTGGAGTTCATGTTGCTCTTAGTCTATGATGTCATGCTGGCCCTCGCTATTCTGCTATGCTGAAAGTGCTTGGTTATGAAAGCCAGCCTGCGCAAAGCTTTCTTGTCTTAAAATGTGGCTTGTTTCGAAAACATTGCCAGATGTGTTTGTTGAAGGAACCTTTGGTGTAATTGGTGTCATCTGTTAAACCGTAAATTTAGAGCAGCACATGCTAATCCAAATGCATCCACTATTATGACTTGAAAATCACAACAAAGAGAACCAGCAATGACAACTTAAAACAAATTTATTCTTCCCTGATTAGGTCCAAAAATATCTATAAATAATCCACTGTGCAATCTTATAATAATACTCCAATGCCACAATGTAACTCTGATGCAAAACTCCCAAAACCTTTTTAACTGACCAAAATCACAGCATTTATATAGACTAGGAACATTCTGGAAAGATCAACGGGATTCCTGGGTGATCCGGCCCCCTCCAGGCAAGAAGATGCCAGAAACCTCCAGAAAGCACTACTCTATTTCATCACAAACAAGTGGTATTGCATCAGATCATGTTTTGCCACAGACATACCACCAGAGGGTGCTAAATGATGAACAAAATAAACAAATAGCTGACCAGTAAGGCAGCACAAATAGTTTCCAACAAATCTCCATTTATTAATGATATACAGTGCTGTACATAAAATACTCATGCATAACACCTCCCCTCTTTAAGAAAAGAAAGGTTTGCTAAAAGCTTTCTTTTGTTGAAATTAACACGATTTTATAATCAGTATAATCTTGAAACTTTACACATAAAGCATCATTGATCATTATAACAATCATATACCTAACAACCAGTGCAATTTTCACAATCAAATAGAGAAGTAAAATTTACATGGGTGAAAGTGCATCTGGAGTAACATTATCTTTTCCCCTGATGTGAAAAATATCTAAGTCATATTTTTGCAAAAGTAAACTCCATCTCAGTAATCTTTGATTCTTATGCAAGAATGTGAGGGGATTATGATCACTGAAGACCTTGGTAGAAGTAGCTGAACAAGTCAAATAGGCTTCAAAATGTTGCTAAAGCCAAAACAAGTGCCAAACATTCTTTTTCAATTGTTGAATAGTTTTTCTGATGATTATCAAACTTTTTGGAAAAGTAACAAACAGGATGATCCACTCCATCAGTGTCTTCTTGCAGCAAAACTGCGCCTGCACCAATATCACTGGCATCAACAGCCAACTTGAACTCCTTTTTGAAATTAGGAGATAAGAGAACTGGTGCGTTTTTGAGGATAGCTTTCAGTTGGTCAAATTAATTTTGACATTTTTCATCCCAAACAAATTTTGCATTTTTCTTCAGTAAATTTGTCAAAGGTTCAGAAATGATGGAGAAATTTTTACAGAATTTTCTGTAGTAGCCAGCCATCCCTAGAAATCTCTTTAGTTGTCTTTTAGTTGTAGATTCAGAAAATTCAGTGATAACTTTTACTTTTGGATCAATTGGTTTGACTTGACCCTGTCCTACAATATGACCTAAGTAAAAAATTGTAGCTTTACAAAAGTCACTTTTAACAAGGTTGATAGTCAGTTTTGCATCACTCACTCTCCAAAAGAAGTCTCTGATGTAGTTGAGGTGCTCTTGGAAGCTGTCGCTGGTGATGATAATGTCATCAATGTAGGCCTCACATCCTGGTAGTCCAGCGATCACTCTGTTTATCAGACGTTGGAAGGTGGCTGGAGAATTTTTCATTCCAAAGGGCATCACCTTGTATTGATAAAGTCCATCTGGTGTGACAAAGGCAGAGATCTCCTTTGCTCTCTCTGTTAGAGGGATCTGGCAGAAGCCCTTGAGGAGATCAAACTTGGTGACATACTTTGACTGTCCAACTTTGTCAATGCAGTCATCAATCCTGGGAATAGGATATGAGTCAGTTTTTGATAGAGTATTTGCTTTCCTGTAGTCTGTCACCATTCTATATGTTCCATTGACTTTCAGAACTAGGATGCATGGAGAACTCCAGTCACTGTTACTTGGTTCAACAAAGTCATTTTCAAGCAGGTATTTGAATTCTTGTTTAAGGTGTTTCTGCTTCTCTGGATCCATTCTGGAAGGATGCTGTTTCACAGGCTTGGCATTATCTTGAAGGGTGACATCATGGTAAACCATACCAGTCCTTGAGGGAACGTCAGGGAATATGTGACTATATTCAAATATGAGCTGGTTTAGCTGTTGTTGTTGAAAAGGGTCCAGGTGGGACAACTTGCTTTCAATATTTTGAAGAATGTCTGAATTTTCAAGTTTGGCTGGACCATGTTCATTTTCCAAGGGGCAGTCACAATCTTCTTCAGAATTTTCCAGTTCAATTGTATTTACCACATTGACTGGCTTTTGCTGAGTGTCTCTGTCAATGTTTCTTTCAGCATGTTGATGTGACACATTTGTTTTTGTTTCCTCCTTCCAGGGGTGAAAATTACGTAATTTAGATCACTGACCTTTTTGAGGACAGTGTTAGGGCCACATTATTGGGCTCTTGGAGGGTTTCCAGGAACTGGCAAAAGAGCAAGGACTTTGTCACCAGCTTTAAAACTTCTATCTTGGGAGTGAAGGTCATATCTGGCTTTCATTTTTCCCTGAGACTCTTTGAGATTAGACTTAGCAAAATCACAAGCCTTAGAGAGAGGATTATGGAAGTCAGAGACATACTGAAGCAAGTTCATTGGGACATCATCTTCGGCCAGCAACTTTTCCTTCAGAAGCTTCAGAGGTCCACAGACTGTATGCCCAAAAACAAGCTGAAAAGGACTGAACCCAAGAGACTCCTGAACAGCTTCACGGGCAGCAAACAGAAGAAGATGGATACCTTCATCCCAGTCTTTCTCTGTGTCAAGGCAGTATGTCCTTATCATGTTCTTCATGGTTTGATGGAACCTCTCCAAAGCACCTTGACTCTCAGGATGGTAAGCTGATGACCTGTATTGTTTAATACCAAGCTCATGCATAACTTGTTGAAATATGCCAGACATGAAATTTGACCCTTGATCAGACTGAATAGACTTAGGAAGACCAACAAAACAGAAAAACTTGGTAAGAGCCTTGATGATAGTCTTCGCCTTGATATTACGAAGTGCTCAACAATTTCAGTTCTCGTTTGGCGAGGCAGCACTCTCATTGTTGGTAGCTAATAATTTCTTCTACAGCAAGAACTGCGATCTGCTCACTTATTGCAAATCGCCACTGTTCGAAAGCTGGTCTTTTCCGGGTGTTGAAAAAGCATGTGGATGCTTTAAAAAGGCAGTAAGTGTATTGTGGTACTGTCCTAAATCGGGAATGTGCCAATTGGACCTGTATTGTCTTGCAAACAAGTGTGTACAGGAGTGCAAATATTTCGTGGAAGTCGCGGCAGTGCTTGAACTTGTAGCGCAGTAATATCGCATTTTGTGAAGCTATCCGAGCTGCTAGTTTCTCCTCGTTTTATACTCCTGGATAAGCAAAGCTTAGGAAGGAGTTTTTTTGCGATGAGACTCAAGCGTCATGCACTAATCAATCAATGTGTCATTAGCACGACCAGGGGCAGTAAGATAAATATGATCTTGGCACGGATGACCGGTCCCTAATTCATAAACCGCTTATTGAGGAGTTGCCACTTTTATTCTCTTTATATACAAGTTGCTCGCTAGTTTCTTCGCACGGTCAGGATGCAAGCCTATCAAAGCGCATAGTGAACTTATCTTACCATAGCACTGAACAAGCTCATGTCTTTTATCGGAACCCTTATATCAAGCCGCGTTCTTGCCTGGTACTCTATGCATTACTACAAATGATAACTTTTGGCCTTCCTGCTGGACCTAACTTACTGGGCTACAATGAAGTATTTAAAGATGGCGAATTGAAACTTCTCTAAACAACCTCTGGGCTGGATGCTACTTTTTGGTCAAGGTGACTTTGTTTCAAACTGCTTGGCTTAATTCGATTGGTTAACTCTACTTCTTCCTGGGTTTACGAACATGCTGTCATATGGATCGCCTGCTCATGTTCATGCTCATGTGGATTGCGGACCCAACTGCATTTCCCCAGTCTCAGGCCTATTAATATCAATTCATTGGCAGAATTACGACAATTTGCCTGTTATTCCCGATGAAATATTCAATGGATGTACTTTGTGCATTGTTTTATGTTTTTTTTTTTGGCATGGTTTTGATTTGCTTCATGCTTTTTAAATATTGTGGAGATAAAGCTTGAAATTTGTGAACTTGCTGTGATGTCAACGCTGCCATGTTATCTCGAGTTCTACCCACCTCCTCACAGTGCTTCAACTCCTGGTTTTTAAAAAAAAAAAATGCATCAAATGACGTCATTTGGGTAGTGAACACGACGGCTTGGTTGCTTCACGGATGGCAATAAAACTAAGCCCTTTGTATCTGTTGTCAGACTTGTAAGTGTCCAAAACAAATCAAACTTGAGTTTCAAAATTGCAACCTCTTGAGGTATTATTTGTACATCAGTATAATGCACATTTTGGCTCACTAAGGATTTGTATGCTTTATTAATACTGTTCATCTGGTTCAGATCGGTTTGTCAGAACACCGGCGTTTCAGGCTGCTGCGGCAACATTGATGAACAGCAACCTGGGGTTTGTCATCTGATGTTCTGCATGGTGCTTTTTGTCCTATTGTGTCTTGGCGCTTACGGTGGTTATACAAGTGGAGTGTGTAAAGGTGACCAGATGTCCCGGTTTTGCCGGGACAGTCCCGGTTTTGAGTTGCATGTCCCAAATGTCCCGGTTTCCACCAACCACTGCGATTACAAAGCCAACATGGTCTTATTATAGCCTGATAACTAAAACACACATAGAAAGAATAAAGCATCCAGCATATGATTTCAACAATGTGTGTGTGTGTGTGTGTGTGTGTGTGTGTGCGTGCGTGTGAGCGTAGCGTAGGATAGGCTACAAATGTAAGCTACGCCAGCAACGTTACATTGTACAAATAACACAAAGTAATAATACTTAACACATACTAAGGCCTCGAAACAGTATTGTAGTACACCATCTAACCTTTAGAGCGGCATTCATGCCTCATTAAACCTAATGCGTTCAAAGTTTTAAACGAAGATGTTATCGGCAAGTCACACTCATTGGGCATCGAACAGGAAAAAAAGAATGTTTAATTGGCACAGTACACAGTCCTCTTTCTTTGGCTCGCCATCCAGTTCAATTTTCCAGCTTAAAGAGCCTAGCCTGTTTAGACAAACAGGCACGAGTAAATTGTTATCATCAAACCAAACATTTTAATCATACGTCATACTATCATGTCTATGGGAATTTGCAATCATTTTGCTCACCGTCCATCAGCAGCAAATTGGTCTCATTTCAGCAAAACCAGAAATCTTCACTTGGGCCAGCATGGACTGTCGAGTAGCGAGACGTACAGTTACACACTGCATTTTATTGAGCATCGTGGCTTGTTCACATGAACAAAACGTGAGTTTCGCTCACCATTTCCTTGGATGGTTGAAATTAAAACCAACTTCCAGGGTTCCCGTTTCCGATTGACATGACTTGAACAGTCTCCGCTGTCGGCCTCCTGCTTCCACAGGTGGTTTGGCGTGGTGTCTTTAGTTTATGACAACAATTAGTCCTGACTAATTCTCAATAATTTTCCTTTATTGACGCGTTTTCCAATTATCGTAATAATCCAATATCAATTAAAGGCACGGCTTCTCTCCATATGCGATCTAACAGTGATGAAATGGGTTAAATTCAGCACAGAAAAAAAATTTTCTGATTTATAGGCCAATGCTTTACGAAAGACAAACTGCTCTGAAACTTCCGTGCTACCTTTTCCACACATCAGGCGATTTAACTTGCGCTTCGTGATCGTTTAAATTCATTGTTTTAAAAACTGAAAAACTTCCATGCATAGAGACTTCAATTCCACACGAGAATCTCTTAAAATTTATGATTGTTACACGGGCCAATTTTGATGACACCTGTCTGCAATTCCACAGCTGGCTGTCAGCCAACAAATCGATTTTGGAGCAAATTCACTCCTCAAACAAATATATGCAGGCTAATTTGAAGAGCGTTTATCTCTGTGTTGAAGTCATGTTTTCAGAGCTCTATGAGGTTGACATCTCTCTCACGCACACACACACACACACACACACACACACATAGCCAACTAGAAATCTAAGAGATCAAAGAGATATAATGTGTTACAATGCTTTGTAAAAAAAAAAAAACTGTTTAGTTGGTGAAAACTTTCTTCAGCTTCAGGCTAATTCATAAAAAAAAGATACTCCCACACGAAACTCATTCAATGTCTTTACATATTTTATCTTAAATGTGTAAATTGGCCTACCAAAAACATACATGATTTTTTCCCCATTAGGCTATGTTGTGAGCAGTAGTCCTACGTGCTGAAATTGAGCCTAATATCTGTTGCTGTTGCTCACCTCATGGTTGTGCTGTAGCGCTGTTCATTGCTGTTCATTCTGCTTGAGTTGAGGGGGAGAGAGGCGTGCAGGGCTGGTTGTAGCAGACAATTTACTCTTGTTTAAACAGGGTTTTCTGAAACTAATTTGTGTGTAAAAGTTCAAACATTAAAAGAGGTAAGACGATTTGCTCCCGAGGTATAACCTTTGTCGCATTAGGGGCAGGGAGAATCTTCCCCCCTTCTCTTTTTTTCCCCTTTTTCCCCCTTGTAACAACTCGGTTAGCAAATAGCCAAATTAAGTCGCTAATCTGGTCAAACAAAGGTGACGGGGGTTTTTTGGGGGGTTTTTTTTGGGGGGGTTTCAGTCTCCCGGGAGCAAAGTAAAGTAAAATAAATTTAAACACTAAATAATTGGCCAACTAAGTGAATTGTACGATATACAAAGTAAAACAGAGTTGTTTTCAAGGACTGTACTACTGTGGCCTGGTTTTTCTGTAGCTGATTTTGCTAACAAACTTCGGCAAGCTCTCAACGCTAAGAATAATATCAAATTACCTGGATATCTAGCGAACTATTACCTGGGTTGGTTTCATACTTGGTCGCTTGCCTTGCATACAATCTTCTAGCCAGTAAATATTGACGTTCACCAGGGTTTTTATTCTCCTTCGATCTTTCTCTTTACCACATAAACGCATTGCCAAGCTTGAATTAAATATTAACACGAACCGATTAAACACATTGCAAATTACGTTATTTTTGTTTATTACTCCGGTTGGGTGCCTTGATCAGCTGATTAAAGTTTAGTTGCTTGTTTGAGTGCTTCGCGACAGCTTGTTGGGGGAGATACCGTGTTTAGTTCGCTCACATAGTAAATGACTTTTTTTTCGGTCCGTTTGAATTAAAGGGAACCGGAGCTTTACTCTGTTTCGGTGACCTTTGGTTGTATTTGTGGCTAGTCAGCTAGATATTTACTGTTTGCATTTTCACGCGGGATCTGAGATTAAGCATTTAGTCAGTAGGGCAGCTGTTACTTAAGTCATTCATTCAGTTAGGTTGGAATTTTAAGCGGTAAGGTTTACCGGAGTGCTCCGCCCCTCCCCCGTTTCTCCTGGGCGCTGTAGCCAGTCTGTTTTATCTGGATTCTCAGCTAGGACCTGGATATTTTTAGATTAGTATATTAATAGGGACTATATAAAGTCAAGTCGGCTTATTCAGAGTGCCTATTACATATCGAGTTAGTCTCAATTGGTATTTCATTTTTTTTTGTTAACTGAAACTAAGCCCCTGCTAAAAGAGACTTATTATCCATTTACATAGTTTCCCTGCGGTTTCTACTGTGACTGCTGCTTAGGGCTTCTCAGGTTAATAAATTGCAGACCCTGAGCTTCTGTCTCGGCATTAATTAATTTTCCTTGTTATCTAGGGTGAGCAAGGTCACTAGGTAGGGGGTTCCAAATGTGGCCAGAACTATGTGACGGTTGCAGGATGATCGCACTTTTGGAAAGAGATTTCCAGGGTAAGTTTGTCTGTCACCGGTGCCAGCTAATTGAGCATCTGGAGGGCAAGATCCTTGATCTTCTGAGCCAGTTGGCGGCGCAACATAGTTCACAATCAGTAGAGTTCCTAAAGGAACTAAGTAGTATGTTGTTTAGAGAAATAGTGTGTACGCCAAAGCAGGGGTGTGTGGAGACCACAGAACAGGCGGGGAGAGAAAGTTGGGTGACTGTAGGTCGACGGCGCAGGAAAGGGCGTGCACGCTGTACAGCGACAGCTCCTCCAGTGGTTGAGGAGTCCAACCGATTCCGGCCCTTGCAGGAACTCAACTTGGCCCCTGACCCTGTGAGTGGGGGTATTGATGAGCATCAGGGCACCCTGTTAGCCTCTTCCCCTCAGAAAAGGGAGTTAGTGATAGTGGGTGACTCAATCATTAGAGGAATAGGCAGCTTAGTCTGTTCGCGCGACAAGCAGTCTTGTACGGTATGTTGCCTGCCTGGTGCCCAGGTAGGAGACCTCCTGGAGCGTGCGGACAAGCTCCTGGCCAGACCGGGGAGGGAGCCAGTTGTCATGGTCCATGTTGGGACAAATGACATAGGTAAGGGCAGGTTTGAGGTTTCTGGGACAGGGGTGACCTGTTCAAGCCTGACGGGCTACACCTGAACCGGAGGGGTACCTTTGCACTGGGTCAGCGTATGTTGAGGGTAGCACAGGATTATTTAAACTAGGGACTTGGGGGGCAGGGAGGTTAGTGAGTGTTACACATAGGGAAATGCAGACTGCCCTGATGGATGCTCACAGCATTACATGCACTATTAATGATATACTTTTAAAGCAACAAAGCGTAGTGGGGGGCTTGAAGCAGCGGCCGCATGGGAAATCAAGGGGAAGAGCATTAGTAATAACCTGAAATGTTTTTATTTAAATGCAAGAAGCATAAAAAAATAAATTTCCAGAACTTGAGGCCGTTATGATTAGTGAAGGCTATGACATAGTTGGGATTACAGAGACATGGCTTAGTGAAGAGGATGGAGATGAATATAATATAGAAGGTTATAAGCTCTTTAGGAAGGATAGATGTAATAGGCGAGGAGGGGGCGGAGCACTCTATGTGAACAAAAACATAAATGTAAAGGAAATTCCCGAAATTGAACATTCCTTGCCCTGTGAAGATATCTGGGTCAGGCTCATTGGCAAATACGAGACACGTTTAAACATAGGAGTATGCTATCGACCGCCAGCTTTGGACAATATTGTCAATGAACTGCTCTTTAAGAGGATTAGGCAAGCTTGTAGAGGAGGAGGGACTATTATTATGGGAGACTTCAATTATCCTGGTATCGACTGGAAAATGGTGAAAGGACAGCGTAAAGGGGAGGAAGAATTTCTGGATGTTATAAATGACAATTTTTTGGTGCAGTATGTTAATAAACCTACAAGAGAGAAGGCAATTTTAGATTTGGTGCTTTGTAATGACTCTGATAGACTTAGCAATGTTGAGGTACTGGAGCCACTTGCGACTAGTGATCATTCTACTGTTAATTTTGACGTTTCATGGGAAGTTAGAAAGGTGTCTTCGAAAACCAAAATTTTTAATTTTAGGCGAGCAAACTTTGACGGGATGCGCTCATATCTAACCAAAATAAAATGGGAGACACTTCTGGACTGTGAGTCTGTAAATGAGATGTGGGAAAGATTTAAGGGGGTTTTACTTGATTCACAATGTAAATTCATTCCAAAGGTGTCCAAAAGTAAGCTGAAAAAGCAAAATCCTCCATGGATGACCACAGCTATTCGTAGGAGTCTGAGGAAGAAGAGGAATCTTTATAAGACGTACATAAAGGATAACAATGAGAATACTAAGGCTGAATACTGTAAAATGCGAGCTGTGGTCAAAAAAGAGCTGAGGAATGCTAGAAGACTGTATGAAAGACAAATTGCAGAAGGGGCAAAAACTAATCCGAAGCACTTCTTTCAGTACTGTAGCAGAAAAAGTAAAGTCAAAGAGGAGGTTAAGTGCATAAAGAATAAATATGGATCGCTACTATATGATAACAAGGATATTGCAGATACCTTAAACAGTTTTTTGTAGAGAATTTTACCTCGGAGCGGGTTTTTATTTGGCCAGAGGGCATGTCCAACGCTCAAGATAATTTTGCGGAAATTGAGGTTAGGGATAATGAAGTATTTGACAAGTTGCATAAACTAAAGGCAGATAAGGCGGTGGGTCCTGATGGCTTATATCCTAGAGTGCTCAGGGAAGTTAGTGAGATCATCTTTAAACCGGTCTCCGCTATCTTCAGACGGTCTTTAGAAACTGGAGAAATACCAAATGATTGAAAGCAGGGCAATATAGTACCAATATACAAGAAAGGGGACCGTACTGAGCCAGGAAATTACAGGCCAGTCAGTTTAACTTGCATTGCATGCAAAATACTGGAATCTATCATAAAAGATGAGCTGGAATTATTCCTTGAATGTAATAATATTTTGAGGGATAGCCAACACGGTTTCCGTAAGGGAAGGTCATGCCTGACAAACCTCCTGGAATTTTTTGAAGAGGCCACCAAGACTTATGATTAGAGCAAGGCTTATGACATCATATACTTAGATTTTCAGAAAGCATTTGATAAAGTACCACATAAGAGACTAATTTTTAAAATGAGCTCCATTGGAGTTACAGGAGGTATTCTGGACTGGTTTTAAAACTGGTTACAGGACAGAACACAAAGAGTGGTGGTCAGTGGAATCTCATCTCAGCTAGGTATGGTGGGGAGTGGCGTCCCTCAGGGATCAGTGTTGGGACCCCTGCTGTTCCTCATCTACATTAATGACCTTGATAGGAATATTGAGAGCAAATTAGTTAAATTTGCAGATAATACTAAATTGGGAGGTTTGGCAAATAGTTTAGACTCTACTAAAGTGATTCAGGAGGATTTGGATAGAATCCAGAGTTAAGCAGAAATGTGGCAAATGAAATTGAATTTTGCAAAATTTAAAGTTGTACATGTAGGAAATAAAAACATTAGACAGGATTACTTCATGGGAGGTTTAAAACTGGAATGTGCTCCACATGAAAAAGATCGAGGAGTTACTGTTGATCAAACCCTCACAGGTTCTAGTCATTGTGCAGTAGCAGTTAAAAAAGCCAATCGCATGCTGGGATACATTGCCAAAAGTATTGAGTACAAATCCAAGGAGGTGATACTTCTCTTGTACAACACATTTGTCAGACCACATCTGGAGTACTGTGTACACTTCTGGGGACCATACTTTAAGAAAGATATAGAGGTTCTAGAATAAGTTCAGAGAAGAGCAACTAAGCTGATTCCGGTTATAAAAGATGAAAGCTATGAGAAGAGGCTGAAGATCCTTAATCTCTTTAGTCTTAGGAAAGGGAGACTCAGGGGTGATCTGATTGAGGTCTTTAAATAAGTCAAAGGCATTAACAAAGTGAATTATCGAGAATTCCTTCGGCTAAGTTCTGTTAGTAGAACTCGGGGTCATCAATGGAAGTTGACCAAGGGTCAATTTAGCACTGATATTAGGAAATATTTTTTCACCCAAAGAGTAATTTTGATGTGGAACAGCTTGCCTGACCATATTGTTGAGGCAGAAACCTTGGCAATTTCAAGAGCAGGCTTGACTTAAAGCTAGATACCATTGAGACATTGAGTATCTGAAGTAATTGATTCACTATAGTAATAAGAAACTGGTGAGCCTAGTTGGGCTGAACGGCCTGTTCTCGCCACTCATGTTATGTTATGTTATCTGCGTCTATGACCTCACATGCACGCGCACTACGGTCACGCGCAAAGTGTCCCAGTTTTTGCTTCAGGAAATCTGGTCACCCTAGGAGTGTGTATTCATAGGGACCATGTGACGTCACTGTGCTTTCGTGCCACCATATTTGTGTCCAAAATGGTCACAGCTGCATCCCACAGCCATTGACAGCAATTGGCAGATGAGACATAAAGATGTATGAAATACTGAAATAAAATGAATCCAATATGCCCGGGATATGTCGTACAGTTTGCTGTAACAACAGTTGTCAGAGAAACTCCACTCAACAGTTTCATTCCATCGCGAAAGACTTCGCTAAACTGGCAGAATTAATGGTTGGCTTCCATCAGAAGGGACCACTGGCAGCCTGCATCTAACTCCCAGCGATTGTGCAGTCAGCGCTTTGTTTACAGGAAGTTGCATTTGTCCTCAACTTAGCTAATTATTATTTTTTATCCTTTAGCACCCCTTGGCAGGAAAACTCTAGGGAAACACTTTAAACGCTCAAATACAGTTCATTAACTTACAGGGGCACCGTCAATGAGTCGCGCTATGAATTGTTCAGTTTGTCAAACCACTTCTTGATATTTTAGGAGACAAAGCAGTAGTTAACATTGTTCACTTGCTAGCTAGGTAGCATAACGTTACAGAACTTGAATGGGTTTGCTACAAACGGTAACTTTGGCATGCTTACCTGTGAGATATAATCGCATGCATTTGTTCCTGTGATAGCTCTTACGTTATCTGCACAAATATTCCTCAGAGGTTTCGCTTATCTTAATGGTAACGTTGGCAAACTTAGCGAGACTGTATTATAACGAGTGAAGACATAGCCTTTGCTAATATACGTTAAGACAAACACTACTTTTGCTAAGCAGTACTACGCAGCGTTTCTTTGCGTTTGATGGTTTGACACAGAAAGCAACGTTTTAAAATAGTGACGAATTAGCTTAGACCTGCCAGTAAATATAAACAGCCTGGAGTATTAGCTAGGTTACCTTTTGAAGATTGGGAACAGAATAGCTACAGAAGAAAACATTAAACTGCCTAAACCTGCAACTAGTAACAAAATCTTTCAAATAAATACTGACATGCAAATCGAAAAACATGTGGTAGTCCGTTGTTTTTTAGATCAGAATAGGCAAATGACCATAATACACCACATGAGAAGTCGCACCTGTAGCCTGCATAGCCTCAGCCGTAGCCTACTTTAAAACAAACAAGCTAAAATCACCGCCACGATAACACGGCTTCTAATTGTTGCTGAATTACTTACAAAGTAATTACTTAATTGTTGCTGTCCTATTATCACGTAGACATTTTTTTTCTCCTGATTCCAGTGTTGCTGCAACTGCATTTTGATTGGCATCCGAACTTTTGAAAGCCTTCAGGCTTTCAAAGTATATAGAAATATCAGGAAATGTTAGTTGGGGTGGATACTTCGCAAATGGTAACAGACAAAATAAAATAAGGGGTACTAAACATGAATCACAACCGATCATTGATGTTTTTTTATGAATAACGCCGACTCTCTTCCTCATTTAAATGTACCGTGTTCGCTGTCATGAGCGAGGGAGAAAAGTGGAATCGGACACAAATATGGCGGTGGGAACATCGGAAATGACGTTTTTGATACCTATGAATCGAGCATTGCCTGCTGTTCGATTTGTCTCTCTCTCTCTCTCTCTCTATATATATATATATATATATATATATATATGGGCCAGGCTCACGAAACGTGCGCCACCCCCCCGCGTACTGAAAAATAATGAAAGTACCCATAGAGCTTAGCTGTGAGTGGTTTTTTAATCTATAGGTGTTGTGGGATCATATTCCAAAGCCCTGCAACGGCTACGTTTTTCATTTTTTCGTGGTACCTGGTCAAAGTTGGGTCCCTCAACTCATTTTTTGGGCCGGGTTTCTGCCTTAGTTTCAAGACATGCATATCTTCTAAAGCCTCATACATGCATGGATATAGCTATATCTTATCAAAATGCCCTGATATGTATAGAAGGATAGTATAGCTGATGGAAAAATGGTATATAGGTAATATGCTGCTGGGATTGTCAACCCTGCCATGGCCCTGAAGTTGGGGAACGTTTTGCGTGCGGCTGCAAAATTGCTGCGTGAGTGCAAACTGCTCTCTAACACAATGTGTAAAATTAATTCAGGCAACCCTGTGCTCTCAGTGGTAATTGTTTGTGATAAAGGTATATGTCTACTCTCTGAATACCAAATATCATGGTGATTGGTGGAAAATTTGGTGAGTTATACACATTTCCCTATACCCTTGCTCGCCTGAGTCAGAAACACGAAAACCTACTGTTTGCCTATAATCCAGCCAGAGGCCTATAACTAGTGATAATAAAGTTATTTAAGCCTCCAATCAGTGTTATAATTGTATATAAGTGATGTCCAGAGGTATATCACCTGAAATTAAAAACTCTACAGTGATTTTTTTCCCTCAGGATCCCGTTGCTGCTGAAAAAAAGAAATTCTGGTCTGCAAATACCTGAAAAATGTTATAAAAACCTATATCAAAACTCAAAAATCTCCTAGAAACACTCCTTATGGCTTAAAAGTATGTAGCCTAGGCAATACCAAGCCAGAACAGGTGTCTATTAGCTCAAAATATCGGTCAGAAACCCGTCCGTGTACCATCTCAACCCGACTGACTTGCTATTGCCATAATACTTAACTAATAGATAGAATAAGAGTCTCAAGTAGGTAATTGATCACTTACCAATGGAAGTTGCCACTTGTAGGCTGGTGGACAGGCTGCTTGACAGTTCTTTTTTTTAATTTTGGGTCCTATGTTCCCCTAGCCTGAGCCCGGGAGTTTTTTATGATGATTGCATGTTTCTGTCTTTTAGTTGTTGTTATTTTGTTGTAGGTCTGGTGTCCCCGACCACCTATGCATGTTATTTGAACAAGTTTACGACTGATTGGCCACCGATTGCAGCCACAGCGGCCGCCACGCCCCGCGTCAGTTTCTGACTGAGAGCGTGGGCTGACGCCACTGATATTTTTCGATTAAATCTTCAAAAATACAAGTCGACGCGTTTAGAAAACACAATATATCATGTCCCTAACCACCCATGCATGTTATTTGACCAAGTTTATGACTGATTGGCCACCGATTGCAGCCACAGCGGCTGCCCACGCCCCGCGTCAGTTTCTGCCTGAGATCCCAGTTTCTGACTGAGAGCGTGGGTCGATCGGTCCAATGTCGGGCCTCCGACCGACGCCATCGTTATACAACCCCAATTTCGAAATATTTGGGAAGAAGTGTAAATTGTGAATAAAATCAAAATGCAATGACTTTTAGATCACATGAGCCAATGTTATTTACAATAGAACATAGATAACATTTCAAAAGTTGAAACTGAGACATTTTACATTTTTTATGCACAAAATTAGCTCATTTTGTGGATGAAATTGTAAAATTTATCCGTTTCAACATTTGCTATGTTATCTCTGTTCCATTGTGAATAAAATACTGACTGGTGTGATTTGAAAGTCAATGCGTTTTGATTTTATTAAGGATTATTAGGGTGTTGGGACCTTTTTTTATTTTTCTAGAGTGCTAAATGTAAAATCTAAGTCACAAACCAGTACCTTGTGGACAATTTATTAAATGTCGACGATAGGGACGTATGCTGACTGTCAGACATAGCCTACACATGTCTATTATGCACAGAAAAAAATAAAAATAAAACAGAACACACTTAAATATCAAAAAAAAACAAAAAGTGAACTATTTCACTTTTTACATGGACATTTTTGGCCACTTTTCCAACTTTAAGGGCAAAAATGACAGGGAAATATTTATTGCAGACTGACAAAAGTGGGGTTTTCCAAGTTGCTTTTGGTGAGCTCTATCCAGTCATGGTGGTTCTGGAATGATCTAAGCAAAATATAAGATTTATATTTTTAAAAAAAGGCAATTTCTCACTTATGTTCTTTTCAAGCCTTTGGTTTCTCATTAATGCTTTCAGCAACGGTATGTTTGGCACAGCAAATTGTTCATTAATTTTTAGCTCCCGCCGCTTGCGGTGCGGGAGCTATGGTATCGGGCTCCGTGCGTGCGTGCGTGTGTTCGTGCGTGCGTGTGTCCGTCAACACATTTCGCTTTATCTCATCAACGATTTCAGCTACCAGCTCCAAATTTTTATTGGACATGCATCTCATAAAGCCCTACAAATGACATTCCTAAAGGTGACCTTGGCCTATTTTTTCAAGGTCACTGGCCTAAAATATCATTCTCTGATAGGGTCATTACTAACCCGTACTAACCAAATATTTGTGTAAATATTTTGTCGCATAGTATTAACCTAATTAACTCATAAGCGAGAGCGAGTGTTTCTAGCTTTTGTAAATTCCTTCCTAAGCTTTCCCTGATTAACTGCGTTTAAAGCTACGCTTTTCTTTGCTGTTCTCGTGGTGCTTTTTACTGGTCACGTTTAGATTACCTCAATCTAAACTGTCTGGTTTGATTGTCTCAGCGTCTTGTCTCGAGTCATTATTGCTTACCCGGTCCTCGTGAATTTGTTCATTAATCCCATGTGTTTCTGTTTCCACCTGAGATTGCCTTCCGTATCCCCGCCTTCTTCCATGCGTATATCAGTGGGGAAGAAGAAGAGACCATCAGACGGGACTTTGTTTTGCTTCCTGAGTTTTCCCCAGCCTTGTGTGTTGCTGTGCCCACATCTTGTCTGCCCTTTGTCTAAGTCTCCCAGTGTTTCCGTCACCAAATCACCAAAAACTTCGACATTTTGCTGTATCTCATCAACTATTTCAGTTACAAGGCTCCTAATTTTTACTGGACATGCATCTCATAAAGCCCTACAAATGATGTGCCTAAAGGTGACCTTGGCCTATTTTTTTCAAGGTCACTGGCCCAAACATATCACCAAAAATTTCGACATTTTGCTGTATCTCATCAACTATTTCAGTTACAGGCTCCTAATTCTTACTGGACATGCATCTCACAAAGGCCTACAAATGACGTGCCTAAAGGTGACCTTGGCCTGTTTTTCCAAGGTCACTGGCCCAAACATATCACCAAAAATTTCGACATTTTGCTGTATCTCATCAACAATTTCAGTTACAAGGCTCCTAATTTTTACTGGACATGCATTTCATAAAGTCCTACAAATGACGTGCCTGAAGGTGACCTTGGCCTATTTTTTTTTCAAGGTCACTGGCCTAAAAATATCACCAAAAACTGAAACAATTTGCTTTATCTTATCAATATTTTCAGTCACAGGCTCCTAATTAGCTCCTGCCACCCCAGTGGCTCCATCCATGCGTGCGTCCGTTCATGCAAGCGTCCGTCAACAAAAACTTTCACATTTTGTTTATCATAACAGCGGGAACTTCTGGGGCTGCCAGTGCCCTATATTCATAATAAATTCCATAATTTGAATAACTGTGGCTGAAAATGGATTGAGAATTATTCAGATGATGGTTGCCTTACTACTGTTAAATAGGCATGGGCAATACAAATGAATAAAATGACAACATTTCTTGAGTTGCTAAGAAAAAAGTTTTTATTATTTTCTAATGATTTTTTGCAGGTAAGTACAGAAGACACAGACGAAGAGTTTGCCACAAGTCCAACGCCTTTACAGGAAAGGGTCTCAGAGCCACAGGGTCCCAAAAATGGCTGATTTCGGCATTTATCAACAAGACCCATTGTGAAAATTGGGGGGTGAAGCCTGAGGGCATTTTGAAAATGCAGTCTACTCAGAAATAAACCTGGCCAAATTATCCATTAGGGTACCCTAACAGAAATAATCAATGCTAAAGTCATCAACCCCTTTTCTGAAGTACAGCAGCACCCCCTAGGCCCTTTTTAATGGAAAATGCATTGAATTTCACCCAATTATGTTCAACAAACATTAGGTTTTGCATTGATATTAAAAAATGGTATGAATGGGTTGCCTGTGTTTTTTTTTTTTTGGATCAATGGCCTGCAAAAATGTCAAAATTATCGGTGGGAGGGCAAACATTAACGCTACTCGCCCATTACTATATAAAATGCAGTGAAGTCGCTGATGCCGGCAGTTGTTTGCCCTCCCACTGCAACGAAATGAATCAAACGTTAAGCCCTTCAATAACCCGTGGTGATTAAAAAAAAAAAAAACCTTTGCACTGTTTTTTACAATGTCCATATACCCTCCTCCCATGACAGTTTCAATGAGCTACTGTGAATAATTCATAGTAAAACACAGTGACGTGCAGTCGGAGGTTAGTCTGGCGAGGCAGAAACCTCCCCTTTGCTTGGTTAGCAATCAGACGATTAACTAGTCTAGTAAGACTATTCGGCAGAATGACGGGCCAGTTTAAGTTTCCGCGGCGTTATTACTCAGTACATCGAACCTGAAATGCTCACTAGACAGCAGATTTGAGCGTACTTGCTTCCAGGAAGCCGAAGCAATGTCATCAACAAATATTAAAACAGTTCGACTAATGCAGAGTTCAATGCTTAATCAATATACAATGTATTCTCCTTTAAATACGCGCTTTTACACCCAAACAAAAAGCGAGCACTTATTTTCAGTCTTCTTTCATAATCCGATTAACAAAATGTTTAAACGATATACAGAATTACCGAGAGCCGAGAATTTTTCCTAATTGATTATTCAGATTTCCATCCTCGCAGTCTCGAATTGAAGGGTATAAGTGAATGAATCTTGTGACCGGTGTTCGCGAGGTGGCATATTTTGATAGGTAGCAAAATTTGTCAGAACACTGGTAGGTTTTGAACACCTGGCGCTGGTTTATTCCTTGGTATATTTTACTGAAACTTCACAAATAGGGTCACAGGTTATTCTGTCAACTAACTATGTAGGTTACAGTAAAAATACACTCACCTTTCTTGCTATTGTTGAGAAGAAGTCACGGCGAACTCGCGATTTAACTTCAACAACTTCTGTCAAACTTATTTCACATCCCCTGGAGGTCTAGTTTGGACGAATAGACTCGTAATTTCTCAAATTAGATGGCTGTAAGTCAATCAGGGCCGTAGCTGGGATATCACGTCAGCGCGGGCTGTTTGAAATCTACCTCCAAAATGGATATTTTTGCCAAGCCGTGCACTTGAAAGTTTGTAAACACGGCGCAAATTGAGGTCACGCATTCATCCAACGGGCAAATAATAGCTCTGTTCAAATTGCGTTATTGGCTGTAATACGCAGAGTTCATGTATGAAATGCGGGTATCCTATTGAAAAGGTTGCTTTTAATCAAACCATGGTGTTCTTTTTGTATGAAAATGGTATTTACATCATTTTTTTTATAAGTTTTCTGAGGCTTGTTTACCGCCCCAGTTCAGCTGTTACGCATTCCATTAGAGTTTATGCAGAGCGTTGCCCATGCCTATGTTAAATGACTGGACCAAATTTTGATTGCCTTGAATGTTTAAATCAATTGCTGTTATGCTGCTTGAATTCTACTTGTTTCCAATAGTCATGCCACAACTACTCCTTTGTTAGTTATTTGTCTATCCCTAGCAGGTGCTGCCATTGGTAGCAGAGTCCAGTTAAGGTAACAGTTTGCCAATTGCGTCGCATACACTTTGTGACAAACCCAAAACAAATGCTCACAACTGAAGTGCTCAGCAATTGTTAAATTAGTGGATGTGGTTCCAACCAAGAATTCTACCTAATGCTGTGGAATGATCAGGACTCAGTGTAGCTATTGCAGTTGGCACTAGAATTTCTGTTATCAAGCAGGTCATGCGCAACCTTGTTTGTAAATGAATTGCTATCATATTTGCACTAACTTTCCAATTGCCAAAGCTCTGTGTTTTCCCCATAATTTGGCAGTAATATCTTTGCATCATTGTACACGCACTAGTACCCTAGTTTGGGTAGAGTTAGGACTGCTGTGCAAGTCATGGGTGCAGATCCTGGGGGGGAAGGAGGGGACATGCCCCCCGCCAATTTCTGGAAAACATGAACCCCCCAATAAAAAACCCTATATATATAGTGGTCAATACTCACATGATTGTATCAATGAATGGATATGAATTCATGATATTGTTGAGTCTACTTCTTGATGATTCTCATGATTTTGTCGAGGCTACTGGTCAGAAATATGATTTAAAAAAGGACAACGTAGGTACATTTTGTTATAAGGACATTTTCTTTCCAATAAAACATGACTTTATCAATGAATGGATATGAATTAATTGTCAAGTTGTAAAATGGCAGATGAAAACAAACCAGGAGTGATTTTATATAAATTTATGTAAATAAATCAGATTTGTTTGATCAGTTACTTTACACAAGCTTGGTTAGGGCTTCATATTTTGATATTCATCCATATCAATTTATCATGCATATACAGTAGTCCCAAACACTGGGAGAAGAAGAAGATGGTGAGAAGAATTGGGGATCTGGGAGGGAGGTGAAAGATGAGAACGTGAGTGGACATTACATGCCTGAGACCCTTAAACTAGAAGTATCATTTACTAACAGTTAAGTAAGCAATGATATGTCCTGTTGGCCATTAGGAGAAATAAACAAGAAAGGTAAGCACTATTAATGATTCCCTGTGCAGCATGTTTTGAATGATATGGTAATGAGCCTCTACGAAGTTGTGAAATATGGAGGCATGGTATGATTTGCATACGTGCAAAAAAATCACTTTTGTGTCCCCCTGACATTGGATCTGCAAGTCTTTCATCTTGGATTTGCCCGGAGACGCCTCCGCGCATGCCCACTCCGACTTACTGTAAATATAGCCACGAATCACCGTTTACAGCGCAGTAAATATAGCCACTGCCAAACAAAAAAGCTACCCACTGATTTCTGGTGGCATCATCATTTGAAAGAGAAACAGGTGCTTTTCTTCGCGTCCAAAAATAAACGACCGGCAGCTTTGGGAGAGATACTGACAAAACTGCACCTCAAATGATCTGCGGTTCTTCTTCTGTATTTCTGGAAGTGTACACGCTACTAAGGCATAGTATGATCCCTGGTTGTTTGTGCCTGCTAGAATAGTTTCCGGTGTGGGCAGGTCCAGCGCAGTGATTGGCTCTGGCTAGGTCTGTATTAATTGGATGGCACAACCTGACGTCAGGTTTTGCCCAGATCTCATGAAGATCTTGAAACGAGCTGTTCAGAGAGGAAATCACGCTTTTGGATTACGGCAAAACGCCTGTATCTTATGTTTAGAAACTTTATAAAGGTTGAGTATGGACATCCAACATTATAACATTACCTATATGTATTAAAACAATTATCAGCATAATAGCTCCCCTTTAAGTTAACTGCCATGTTGTCATAATTTATCTCGCACGTAGTCGCGCTACATTCATCTTTGCAATCACTACCACCTCACGCGTCGCATAGAATATCTTCCTTTCACACGGGCAGGTTGTCCAGTGACACTGCATAGCTCATGCCAACTTATCCACCAATAAAGGTTCCAATTTCTCTTTCAAACAATTGTACCAGCCATCAGGCGGTCTCTACTCAGTACGCTTTATAGCATATTTCTCTTGAATCAGCTTCAGCTGAAATTCTGACAGCCACTGGGATGTCACTACACATAGTACATATAACATGACATGACATTCAGCCCAGCTAAGCTGACCATTTTTCTATCTCTAAAGTTTATCCAACACTTCAGATATTAGTTCACTAAATCCTTCATATAGTATTTCTCTTGTATTGGCATCAAGAGAAATCATGCTAGCCGCAAGGTTGTCACTACACATGGCACCCTTAGATAGTATATTTCTCTTGTATTGACTTCAAGAGAAATCGTGCCAGCCGCCAGGTTACATGGGACACTTCAAATAGTATATTTCTCTTGTATTGGCCTCAAGAGAAATTGTGCCAGCCATAGGGCTGCCACTACACATAGTTCACTCGTAGTATATTTCTCTTGAATTTGTTTCAAGAGAAACTGTGCCAGCCATTGGGCTGTTACTACATGGAACACTTCACTTTGTATATTTCTCTTGTATCGGCATCAAGAGAGATCGTGCCAGCCGCCGGGCCGTCACTACATAAAGTGCACTTTGCTTAGGATATTTCTCCTGTATTGGCATCGAGAGAAATTGTGCCGGCTGCCGGGCTGCAACACATTGAACACTTTATAATTTATTCTGCATTGAGATGAGCCTATGCCCGGCATGGTTCTGTTTGGGGGTTAGTAGCAGCTCCCTGTCTTCGGTAAGTTTCCTGAGGCACTGATTTTGAGCCCCAGGTAATCGTAGAACAGGGAGTGCTCTAGTGCAGTGTTTCTGAGAGTGAACACATGTCTGTTTTCCCTGAGATCTGCCTTTCTTTTGGAAGATCACAATTTTAGTCTTAAAGTTTACTGTCAAGGCCCAGTTTTCACAGTACTGCCCCAGCAGGTCCAGATGCTGCTGTAGCCCTAAAGGTTCTCACTTATACCTTATTTTAAGCACCCAAAAGGCACTTGCAGCCTCAGAGAGGGTGTTCTTTTTTCTTACAGCGTTCTTACAGATTCTTACCCTGGTTAAAACACCCATGTGCACATACACATAAGCAAACACACGCTTACACACACCCTCAACATCCTGAGCTTCCACACATGTATCAATCATTGTTTTTTTTTGTGACTGTGCGTTCAGGAACCACACGCAAGAGAGGGAAATCCAAAAAACGTATGCCTTTTGAGTTCTGGGTCAGTACCAAAAAACACAAGACTAAACACAAAACATAAGAGTCGACTAGACAGGCCGGGGTCAGAACCAGTAAATCAGAGGAGCAACGGTACATAGACGGTAGGCAAAGTCGTAGTCGATGAACAAAGCAGTGGGTCAAACACAGGGCATCCAAATACAGGAATCGTGGTCATACAAAAATAGGTCGAAATCCAGAAAGACAAAAACAATACGAAAAGGGCAATGGCAAGAATCTTGGTCGGACGAAACAGTCGAAGGAAAACAATACTCAATGGCATACGAAAGGCTCTGCACAAAGAAATATTGATCAACGTTCTGACAAAGTCAAAACAGCAGTGAGGACTCTAAATAGACAGAAGGGAAGTCACATGCTATGCAGGGAACAGGTGAATGGGATGAGAACTAATTACAATGGGAGGAACACATGAGGGAAATCCTAACCACGAAAATTGGCGAAAGCCAAGACACGGACGGGAATCACGCAAGCAGCCTATGACATTAAAACAGCTCCGGTCAGGGAGTTCTAAGTGCACAGACAATGAGTGCAGGAAAGCAGTTAAGCACGTGTGAGAGATCTTGTAGAAACGCAGAGGGAGACAGGTAAAGCTAAGCAAGAGGCGGAGACTAGAATAGGGCGATTGCTGAGTGTGAATTAGTACTAATTAGTAGCGGTGCAACTTTACAGATTTAACTAGAGTGCTCGTTAGTGAGTTAGTAATATATACATGGATTAGTTGGGTTAGTAGTCTATGATACAAAATACAAATGTTAGTCTTGTTAGTAATCAAGAACAGCAAGGCGAAGGAGGTAAACGAGAATTGAAGGAATAATATGAAACACCAGAAACCATTGAAATCACCCGAAGCAGGTGAGCAAACAGACCGGGGAGACGGACTGAACCAACTAGATTACAAGACAGGGGAGACAAGTGCAATGAAACAGAAAATGGCAAGAACTGAAACCTGAGAATTACAATAACCAAAAAGAAAATAAAAGACATAATACTGAATATAAAACATGAACACAAAACCAAAACCATAACATTTTACACTTAAAAGGGGCAAAGAAGTGCATGTCAATGACAATCACATTGCTGCCCAGTTTTGCATGAAGACTTTTTTTGTGTCATGCGCATTCATCCTCTGTTGGCTCCTCCATACTGACACTGGGAACAAATTGAAAATAAGACATCTGAATTTCATGTAAAGTAAATGTACTTGTTTATAAACCAGATATCAAAGCAGCTGCATAAAAGATATGATGATAAGAAATGGCAAAACAAATACATTTTAATACTTAAACGATCTTCTCGTTGCGGGATGTCGGCAGCCACGTAACAAAGTGAGCTAGCGTATATAGCTTGATGAACAAAGCCAGCTTGAACGCGACAAACGCCAGTCATTGTCCACGTCGATTGTCCTCGTTCGTAAAAGTGTTGCGCTGCCATTGGTTTTGTATTTTTCGAGGTGTAGTCTGATTGAAAAGTCCTTCATTGTCCCATTTATTTTATTAGAATAAGTAAGTTGAAAAATGTGGCAGCGTTGCATTCTACTCATTTTGTACAATGAAAAAAAATGTTATACAAGAAGTTCAACACGAAATGGGTTTAATTAATGATCAGTTGTGCGGTTGAGTGAGATACTATTCAAGGGTGCGGACGGGCACCCAATAGGTTTCAGCTCTATCTATAGGTTTTGAAAGGAACCATTCCTAAGTGCGTACCTTTTCGGTGCCAACGAGCACCCTTCACAAATCTTTTTTTCTGAGAGCGTAAAATGTACCCGATTCTGGGTTGAACTGAAATAAAATCAAGGAAGATGGTTTTCTGGTGGTTCCACTCCCAACCTGAATCAAACAAGGGTTGTGCCAAATGCATGAAACTTACTCTGGTTGCATGGACTGGCCCGCTATGCACAATGTTAAAAGCACTTGAAGCTAGGGTCAATGAACAAAAAATCTAGGGCAGTGCATTACAGAGCAGCTGTGATTTTTGGCTTGCCGTGATTTGCACCCCCCATATAAATAGGACTAGGAAAGTGCCACATGCATGAAATTTACTACGGTAACATGTATTAGCCCCATATGCACACTGGTAGAGAACAAAAAAACAGTGGGGTGTATTTCATGGCAGCCCTTATTTTTGCCTTGCCTTAAATTGCACCCCCCCTTCTGACTTGGCGGCAAATTTTACATCTCCATGTAGGGGTGCTAAGGTCAGGGCAACATCTGAAGGGCTGAGCAATGTGAATTTTGACATGAAGTCAATGAGTTGGAAAAAGTGCTGTGTCATCCAACATTTAATGTCATTGTGGCTATTCACTAGGGCTGCTAGGCTGTGAGGGTCACCAGGTCAAAATTGAAGGTATATCTGTGTCTTGCCAGCATAGCAATGGCAAGAGATGTTACACATAAGAATTATAGCACTCTATGTGAACGTGAACACAAATGCGCAGGAAATTCCTGAAATTGAACATTCCTTGCCCTGTGAAGATATCTGGGTCAGGCTCATTGGCAAACACGAGACAGGTTTAAACATAGGAGTATGCTATCGACTGCCAGGTTCGGACAGTACTGTCAATGAAATGCTCTTTAAGAGGATTAGGCAATCTTGTGGAGGAGGAGGGACTATTATTATGGGAGACCTCAATTATCCTGGTATCAATTGGGAAATGGTGAAAGGACAGGGTAAAGTGGAGGAAGAATTTGTAGAAGTTATGACAATTTTTTGGTGCAGTATGTTAATAAACCTACAATAGAGAAGGCAATTTTAGATTTAGTGCTCTGTAATGACCCTGATAGAATTAGCAATGTTGAGGTACTGGAGCTACATGGGACTAGTGATCACTCTACTGTTAATTTTGATGTTTCATGGGAAGTTAAAAAGGTGTCTTCTAAAACCAAAATTTTTTATTTTAGGCAAGCAAACTTTAAGAAGATGCGCTCATATTTAAGCGAAATAAAATGGGAGACACTCCTGGACTGTGAATCTGTAGATGAGATGAGGGAAAGATTTAAGGGGGTTTTACTTGATTCGCAATGTAAATTCATTTCAAAGGTGACCAAAAGTAACCTGAAAAATCAGAATCCTCAGTGGATGACCACAGCTATTCGTAGGAATTTGAGAGAAAAGAGGAATCTTTATAAGATGTACATAAAACATAACAATGAGAATACTGAGGCTGAATACTGTAAAATGTGGGCTGTAGTCAAAAAGGAGCTGAGGAATGCTAGAGGACTGTATGAAAGGAAAATTGCAGAAGGGGCAAAAACTAATCCTAAGTGCTTCTTTCAGTACTGTAGCAGAAAAAGGAAAGTCAAAGAGGAGGTTAAGTGCATAAAGAATAAATATGGATCGCTGCTATATGATAACAAGGATATTGCAGATACCATAAACATTTACTTTGTTGAGAATTTTACCTCGGAGCGGGTTTTTATTATTTAGTGGAAATTGAGGTTAGGGATAATGAAGTATTAGACAAGTAGCATAAACTAAAGGCAGATAAGGCGCCGGGTCCTGATGGCTTATATCCTAGAGTGCTCAGGGAAGTTAGTGAGATCATCTTTAAACCGCTCTCAGCTATCTTCAGACAGTCTTTAGAAACTGGAGAAATACCAAATGATTGGAAGCAGGGCAATATAATACCAATATATAAGAAAGGGGACCATACCGAGTCAGGAAATTACAGCCAGTCAGTTTAACTTGCATTGCATGCAAAATACTGGAATCTATCATAAAAGACGAGCTGGAATTATTTCTTGAATGTAATATCTTGAGGGATAGCCAACATGGTTTCCATAAGGGAAGGAAATGCCTGACAAACCTGAATTTTTTGAAGAGGCCACTAAGACTTATGATCAGAGCAGGGCTTATGACATCATATACTTGGATTTTCAGAAAGCATTTGATGCAGTACCACATAAGAGACTAATTTTTAAAATGAGCTCCACTGGAGTTACAGGAGGTATTCTGGAGTGGATTCGAAACTGGTTACGGGACAGAACACAAAGAGTGGTGGTCAGTGGAACCTCATCTGAGCTAGGTATGGTGGGGAGTGGCGTCCCTCAGGGATCAGTGTCAGGACCCCTGCTGTTCCTCATCTACATTAATGACCTTGATAAGAATATTGAGAGTGAATTGGTTAAATTTGCAGATGATGCTAAATTGGGAGGTTTGGCAAATAGTTTGGAGTCCACTAAAGTGATTCAGGATGATTTGGATAGAATCCAGAAATGGGCAGAAATGTGGCAAATGAAATTTAATGTAGCGAAATGTAAAGTTGTACATGTAGGTAATAAAAACATTAGACAGGATTACTTCATGGGAGGTTTAAAACTGGAATGTGCTCCACATGAAAAAGATCTGGGAGTGATTGTTGACCAAACCCTCACAGGTTCTAGCCATTGTGCCGTAGCAGTTAAGAAAAGCCAATCGGATGCTGGGATACATTGCCAAAAGTATTGAGTACAAATCCAAGGAGGTCATACTTCTCTTGTACAACACATTCGTCAGACCACATCTGGAGTATCGTGTACAGTTCTGGGGTCCATACTTTAAGAAAGATATAGAGGCTCTCGAAAAAGTTCAGAGAAGAGCCACTAAGCTAATTCCAGGTATAAAAGATGAAAGCTATGAGAAGAGGCTGAAGATACTTAATCTTTTTAGTATTAGGAAAAGTAGACTTAGGGGCGATCTGTTTTGTTGGTAGAACTCGGGGTCACAAATGGAAGTTGACCAAGGGTAAATTTAGCACTGATATTAGGAAATATTTTTTCACCCAAAGAGTTATTTCGATGTGGAATAGCTTGCCTGACCATATAGTTGAGGCAGAAATCTTGGGAATTTTCAAGAGCAGACTTGACTTAAAGTTAGATACCATTGAGTCTTTGAGTATGAAGTGATATATTCACAATAAAAAAAAAAAAAAACTAGCAAGCCTAGTTGGGCTGAATGGCCTGTCATCGCCACTCATGTTATGTTATGTTATATTATGTATAAGACAAATAACAGTGAGGAATGACGTATACTGCTAAATAAAAACGGACCTAAAGTAGCAACTTGTGTAACACTGCTTGAGCCAAAGAGGATGAGGAGTGGCTAATTTTGACCATAAATGCTCTTTTCAAAAGGCATAAATAAAACCAGCTAACAGCAGTGTCCTTGATGTCATCCCAGGTGTGAAGGCAGTTAATTAAAATTAAATAGTCAACTGTATGAATTGCTGCACTTCAGTCTAAAAATATTGAACTTAAATTTCCCCTCTGCAAACTGCTGGAAGGAGGTCACAGGATACTTCACAGAAAGCAGTTTCGTGCTTTGCAAAACTTCAAAATCTGGACTGGAATTTTTCAAAATGTTATAATGACACATACAATATCAGAGGTGGGTTGACACAACTTTTTCGCTAAAACCTTTCATTTGATATTGGTTGAGGTTCAATATGGAATTTTTTCCTTCAATTATTTTGCTTAATCAAGTTTTCCGATGATTAGAATAATCCATTGGAAGTTTAACACACCTTTCTTCTTTCTGCAATGTTGCGGAAGTTAAATGGGAAATTCAGTCAAAAACAATGTTCTAATTACTTAATCAAAAAAGTAAAATAAATAATAACACAATTCTATAAACTTCTGACTGTACTCACTTTTAGCACATCTACAATGCAAGGGACCAATTTGTAAAAAACTTTTCTTTGGTGACTTCATGTAAGCGCAGTTAGAGCTTTTAACTGCTTAAATATTTCTTACTGGTATTACTCGCTTCAATCTTAGCAAATTACCCAAGGGGCTATATTAGTGTTTAGTTGTCCAATGTACTAATAGCTTGTAAACCACAGTCCAGAGGATAGTACGCCCACTTATTCTTTTCTATTCCCCAAGACTGCTGTAGCTCATTCACTTTGCTCTTTCACATAACTGTTTTAATGTACATACACTTTTTTTCCAATCCTGGCTACACCTCTGTATTATACTATACAAATGCATTATCCACCAAGCATCTTTGAGCACAACTTGGTGACGTTTACTAAACCATTAATTATCAGCAGGGCCAGCTTTTGGCATAGGCGATATAGGCGGTTGCCGAGAGCACCGTGTGCTTGGGGGGCATCGCTGGTTGCCCTGAAAAAAAAAATATATAAATATATATATATATATATATTGCAGTGACCATTAGCGGCTTTTCTCTTTTTGCCTTGAAAATAAGCAAATTCACAAATTAAAAAAGACGTAAACAATAATACGCTTTGCACCCCTGCAGTTTCTCATCATTTGACCCGGCTCCATGGGGCCTACACTCGTGGTGCAGTGTCACGAATGCACACTGGAAATAGGGTAGCCTATGGGAGACAGATGCACATTTTAATCTTGGAGAGAAATGGGTCCAAATGACGGATGTCAAGAGGTTGGTTATTGCTCGCAGTGAAAAGGTCCAAGCCATCAGATGTACAATAAAACGGAGGAAGGAGGAGGCGGAAATTAAATCTCAGTATAGAGGTAGCCATGTCATCTTTTATGCCTCAAGAAATTCCATTTTGAATGAAGAAATTTTATTTGTACTAGCTGGTTAAGTTGGAGTAAAGCAAAGCTGTCTAACCCTTTCATGAGCATCGGCCCCAGGGTGGGCTGCCAAAGCATTCGTTTTTATACCGTCAAATGTGCAGCATCGGAGAACTATATTTGATGACTCAGCATTATAACTGTGTTAGCCACTTTATGATGCAAAATACGATAGCGAAAATCATAACGACCCTCAGCCTGTCTATGCAGTCCCATAAGTTCAATTGTACAGCATTGTTCAGGTTTGTCAAAATATGTTGAATTTATAATTTTACCCTGGTAGTCATCCAGATCTAAAAACCAGCCATAGTTTTCAATCCACAAAACATGCAAGCTTGCACAAATGCCACATAATCGACTTTGGCATTGAGGTAGTTGCTGCGCGTCTAAGATTTTCACTGTAATTACCTTTTTTTTTTTTACTCATGATGCAGAGCTGTAGATTTGTGCCATAGGCCACTGGGTATAAGTGCACCCACTTCATTCCGTTAGTTGTCTGTCTGTTTGTCTGTTTGTTAGCACAATATCTCAAAAACGGCTGCATACATTTAAACCAAACTTTGCAGAATGTTACAGTAGCACAAGAGGAACAAGTGATTAAATTTAGGCATATCTAGGCCAAAGTACAGCTGAGATATAGGCCAAAGTACAAATCCAGCTATGCTTGCGGAGATTTGAAGTCTTTCCAACAGGCCGCATTTCCAGTTGGCGTACTTTTGGGTTTTGCTGCCACCTGGCTGTAGAATGCAACAATACCCTACATCAGCCAACGAAAATAACTAATGCACAGAGTTGCCTTGGTGTGGCGGAGGTATGAACTCTACCGAGTGCCCTTAAGCAATATTATATTTTCCAGTTGTCCTAGGCCACACATTTAAAGTTTTGAGGCAAAGGTCACAGTACTAAGTAACTTTTGACCACGTTACGAAATTGACCCTAGTCTTGAGTCAGACACCAGACGATTTTGACAACGGTCCCGCTTGGCGAGAGTCATTTGTCTGTTTCTTTGTGAACAAGATAACTCAAAAAGCAATGAACGGATGTCTCTGAAATTTTGTGGGTGGGTCACTATTACATCAGGGATGGACTCTATTGATTTTGACCGTGAACAGTCAAACAATATGGCCGCCACGGCAGCCATCTGAACGTTGCTCCCACTCAGAAAGATTTGGACTATGCTGACTTGGCAGAGGTTTGCACTCTAGGAGTGCCTCTAGTTTTTTTATTTTGCACTGCACTCCTTTGCATTGTTCAAACATAGCACCCTCTGAATGCATGTCGAGGAAGCTGCCTCTCGGGCTTCACGAGGATGTAAATAGTTGCATAAAACCTGCGCTCTGTGCGTGTATTCGTATGCAGGTATATATATATATATATATATATATATATACAGGGGTGAAAGTGGGCCGGAACGGTACAGAACTGCGTTCCGCCACCTTAGTTTGAATTGAAATATTAATTTTACTAAAGCTGCTTTCACACCGGACCCGAAACGAAATTTTCGCACGACAGATTACATTCAAAGAACACAAAGACGCGTGTATTCACGTCTTTGCGTTGACTTTGAATCTAATCTGTTGTGCGAAAAATTTGTTTCGCGTCTGGTGTGAAAGCACCTTAACAGCAGCGCCGCGGACAACAGATTATTTTTGCATGCTGCTTTCAATTACAACCTGCCTGCCACTCTCTCAAAAGCACCAAGATGCTCAACAAATCAGAGCGCAACATCAGTCTCTGCTAGCCCCGCCTTCATTAAAATGCAGCTGTATCGTATGCTGTTTTTCATTTGATTGAGTGCATCAGTGCATCAGTCACGTACCAGCCTGTGAGGAATTGTCAATGTTTGAAACGGCGTTTATAGCCAAAGTGGATGTAGTTGAAGTCGATGGTGAAGTTTTGTAATATTCAACAATTCAAACCGGCCAAGTAAAAGAATTTAAGTTTTAAGAGGGTTAACGTTAGCTGCTTTAGGCTATGTGCAAAACGCTAACCAGGCTGCTTACCAGCTAGCTAGTGCATTAATAAAATTATTAGCGATTCAGTCAAAGTCTGACAAAGGCTCAATTGCACCGATAGTTATGCGAGCAATGTTGGTTTGAGTTTCTGGCTCAGCAGCAACATCACTTGTGCATATCTTTCTTTGACATCTACAGCCGCCAGCAGGAACGTGCGGTTAGGGTAGGTAGTGACGACTTCTTTTTTATCGCTAGATTTTTTTTTTGTCAACCTGTTTCCACGTACTATGCCCGATTGTCAATCAATCAATTCGACCTTTTTTCTGGTCAATTAAGCCTGAAATGATTAAGAGGTGATAGTGACAAAAAGATTAATTTACCTTTATGCTTTGATTCGAGACTGCAAGGACGTAAATGTTAATAATTAATTAGGAAAATTAATTAGGAAAAAATCTCAACTCTCTTGGTAATTCCATATATGGTTTTGATCTTTTGTTTATCGGATTATGAAAGAAGACTGAAAAAAACTCACGATTTTTTAAAAATGGCATTAAAAAGTACTGTTTAGTACTGTTATCGTAAACATATTGATCACACATTGAACGCCGCAAAAGAAAGGTTTTAATACTTGTTAATGGCATTGCGTTAGCTTCCTATAAGCAAATATGAACAAACTTGCTGTCTTGTGAGCATTTTAAGTTCAACGCACGGAGCAATTATGTCGTGGATGGAACTGGCATGCCATTCTGCCATTTAGTCTCGTAAATTAGATAATCAATCCTCAGATTGGTAATCAAGCAAAGCAGTCAAGTTATCGTTTGTTTAACAGGGAGGATTCTGCCTCCCCTAACTGACCTCCGACGGCATGTCACTGGCCACCAGCTAGTTAGCAGCAGAGCTACTTGAAAATCATCGCGCTGAGCAGCATGTTTTTTATGTAGCTGGCAAGCAAGCTATATTATGCTGGCAGCATCGCAGCCTGTACTATCCAGGGATGCATTTCCCAAAAGCATAGTCGTGAACTGCATTACAGCAAAAAATTTTTAGAGACCCATCTTGATACATCTAGCCATAATTTTGCATTGGAATTCAGAACATTTTGGAAGTAGAATATGGTTTATGTGTGCGGTGTTAGGGCAGTGTCTTGAAATCACAAAAAGATTCATCGATTTCTGTTACTTGTTTATTTTGGTAATTATGTAATAGTTTTGATTTTTACTGTTTTAGGAAATGAATAATACTGTAACAGTAGAATATCTTCACTGTCATACTTCCAATTATTCTGCAAGTTTTCAGCCAAATCCATCACTGCTTTTCTCTTGTTATGCCCACTTCCTGATTATGTGAATACGAAAATTCAATGTCATTGTCCCAATGGGCCAAAAATAAAGTGAATACAGTTATTTGCAATCATTTTTGTCATTTTCCCCCCACTGCGCCTCGACACCGAATTTTAGGGTTCCCCCACCTGTCAAATCCCACTTTAACCACTGTGTGTATATATATATATATATATATATACTGAACAACAAAAGAAACGCAAGTTTTTCTGTGTGGTTTAGACAAGGGGGTATGTGTCCTGTTTAGTTTTCCAACAAAATACAGAGTAAAGTTGGTGAGCTGTACCCAATGGAGCATGAGTTTGCAGACAAACATGCTCACGTGTGATGGCGAGCATGTGTATGAATTAACGGAGGTGCGGCATGTTTTGAGCAATGCCGCAGCGTCGCCAAAAATTGGGAGTGGCGTTTTCGTTGGTGTATCCGGGGTCTATAAAAGCAAACGGTAACATTCGACATTTACGGCATTTTCATGATGCCACGCCTCACACAAAATCTCAGGGAACGTGCCATTGGTATGCTTCATGCTGGTATGACGGGTCGCAACGTTGCCAGACGTCTTAATGTTCACGGATATGTCGCCCATAGAGCACTTGTGGGACATTCTGGATCGTCACATCCGTGCCCGTATCCCGGTCCCAAACACAGTGGGGCAACTCCAGAATGCTCTGAGGGAGGAATGGCAGGCGATTCCGCAACAAGAAATCCGTCATTTAGTGGGTTAGATGCGCAGAAGATTGGCTGCATTAATTGCAGCACATGGTGGTCACACCAGATATTGACTTTGACCTGATCCAGAACGCTAATTTCTTTCATTTCTGTTAATAAACTCAAACACACTGTCACTATCAATTTCAAAAGACCTCCGCACACAACCAAAAAGAATTCTCCCATATAAAGCATACTAAACTATACTTGCGTTTCTTTTGTTGTTCAGTATATATATAAAACCTAGTCCATTGGAGAAACATTAAATTATATTGATGCGATGACAAAGCTTAAAAAAAGAATAAGGGCTCTTCGCGCTGGTCTGTTTAAACCCATGGCGGGCTTAAGCCCAACGCCCACTGGCGGCGTGTCGTGTGCGTCAGTTTTTCATTTTTCGCCACTGTTCAATTTCTTGAGCGTCAACTCAATAGAAACACATTTGTCTTTTATTTATTTATTCATTTATTTATTTATTTTCAAGGACAACCTAAGGGAACCAGTCCCATTTACAGGCTCCACCATCACACACACATGCACACTAACATAAAACAAAACAATAAAACAAAAGACTAGATACCAGTCTAAAAAATTGAAAGGGATGTCAACCATTCAGTAAAATTTTCCATATATTTGACTTAAAAAACGTTGTGTCAGAGAAAATATTGACAGACACATTGTCACTCAAAATGCTATTAAAAGTACTTATCATTCTTATCACAGGAAAATATTTGTGTACATTTATTCGACTACGCCCTGGGTTAAAAGTAGGATATTGTCTTAAAACTCTCATCGGAGCATTAAAACTAAATTTGCTTAAAACAGTTGGACAGTCATAAGAGGAGTTGATGCATTTATGTAAAAAAATGATATCTAAGAACTGTTGTCTGCTACTCAATAAAGGTATTCCAAGATATTTACAAAACTCATTATATCTAGAGCCATCGTATTGTTGGCCAAACTTATAGCACGAAAATTTAACGAATTTGCGCTGCACTTGTTCAAGTTGTTCTACATGAGTTGAATGGCAGGGATTCCATACGACAGAACAGTACTCCAGGTAACATCTAACATGGGTGTTATGTAATAATATAATACATCTCTGATCTCTAAAATTTTGCGCTGACCGTTTATGAAACCGAGCATCCTAAAACTCTTATTTACAATACGTTGTATATGGTCATTAAAACTGAGATCACTGGAAAGAGTCATACTGAAATCCTTTACTTTTGTAACTCTAGTCAAAGGTGTATCACTGACCTTGTATTCATACAGTATCTGATTTCTTTTGTTTGTGAACGATATAGACAGAATCCACAGAAAGTGTGACCAACAGGTCCCACTGTACTTAACAGGATGAAATTATAAATTAATGGTATATATGTGGTTTATTTCATTGATAACATAAAAACAAATGTTTACAGGAAGTTTTAGACCTGGATCACTGCAATTTTGGTAAAAAAAGTGAATTTGAAAATTCGGTCTCGTTGCTAATGTTACATGGACGGGAAATTGGTTTTCACGGACGGAACTCAAACAGGGACAAGACTGTCTGAGCCAACGCCAATAATGGCACGATGAGCAGAGAAAAGGGAAGGCACACCAGTGACCAACCCGCTAATCCACAATAAGCCGGGCTTTGTTAAAGCCTGTATATCTACTCTTGAACAGTGACCTGAAATGCACAGTTTTTACCCGGGATTATTTTGTGGCAATCAAATTCATACACTGGATAATTAGTCAATCCTACCCACTCATTTCCAAGCTCCTCATCCACCTTGGAGTTCTGAGGAGGGACACTATTTTGGGCCACCATGTAGTATGGATGTGCCAACCCCTTTAAGTCAAACCAAGGTTGGCTTTATCCATCCAGGGATTGAAGTGAACTCGTCCATATAGTAAACTGTTCGAACTCGGCTTGCTTGTGAAAATTCAATAACTGATCCGGGTGTGCCATCTAGTGATAGAATATTGTAACTACATGCATAAATCTACAGCTCCGTGTCCACTGGCGGACACATCTGCACAAAAGGGTTTAAATACCCTGCCAGCAGCCGCCAAATTTCATTCACAGCAGTGCTGTACTGCGATTACAGGTTGTTGCTAACGTTATTACTGTGGACGGAAATGTTTACCTTTTTGATGAGGGACACGAAGGCGAGTTGGTGAAAATTCTAGAAGGCCAGGAAGTAAATATGCACTCGCACATGCACACTTCAATACGTTACGACCACACATCGGACAGAAATTACGTTCGCGGCCAAAACTGGCTTCACGGCATGAAATAGGGCTCAGGATATTTCAAAACAGTATCTAGCATGGTAAAATAAAGAATGGGGAACATATTCCTGGCCAGACCTTCAGTAGTAGATGTACTGTTCTTTTCACAGCGGCCCTGTCGCTAACATTACGGGACTGGACAGAACGTGTGTAACGTTCACAACTGGATAAATGCATTGGATTCATTGACTGGGACTATTTTCCATCCTGATATCGCCCGATTCCAGAATAAAGTCATCTTTTTACGCTAAAGTAACAAAAGAACAACAATGGCTATGCTTTTACCGGTAAAACATTTATTCTTTATTCTGTTGACATATTTTATTGAAAATACAGAGAGATGGTACATTTTATATTGGTTCAAAAATAAAAGTTGTCAATTGGTCACACTTTCTGTGGAATCTGCCTATAGCCATACACTTAATAAAATTAAGGTACAACTTCCGTATTTTACACCAGGCCAACAACTGAGCCAACAACTGATCAATATCTTTCTGTAAAAGCATACAGTCATCAAGCGTTCTTATGGTTTGGTAAATTTTAGCATCGTCCGCATATAACAAACATTGAGAATTAGAACATACATTTGGCATATCGTTTACATACAAAATAAACATAAGCGGTCCTAAAAGGGACCCCTGTGGGACCCATGAGGTTACAGGCACCCAGGATGAACAGTGTCCGTTTATTACAACCACGCTGTACTCGTGACGACAAATAACTATGTAACCAGTGTATCAGCTGGCCACTAAAGCCATACCCTCTCAACTTGTGAATTAACAATTTATGACTAACTGTATCGAAGGCTTTAGAAAAGTCTGTGTATTTGGCATCAACTTGTATTTTTTTTGTCAAAGCATTCAGTAAGAAAATCAATATACGTCACAAGGCTTGTCTGGGTACTCCACTTTCTAACAAAGCCATGTTGTTTTTCAGATAGTGCAAGTTTGACATGTTCAAACAAATAATCATGAACCATTTTCTCGAATAATTTGCTTACAATAGGTAATAACGACACTGGTCTGCAATTGTTAACTTGACATTTATCACCGCTCTTGAAAATGGGCACAACATTCGCCCTTTTAAAGACACTAGGAAATACTCCAAGACGGAGTGACTTGCTGAAAATGATGGACAGAGGAATGCATAATTCATTAGCACAATTCCTCAAGAAAATGCCAGACAAGTTGTCAGGGCCTATTAAATTATTCACATCAAGAGATAAAAGCTCTTTTAACACATCATCAGTACGTCTTGATCATTTACTAAATGTATCTGTTGAGTGTTCAGTAAGTGATGGGTAATTCTCTGTGTCATCATCCACAGTAAAAACAGAACTGAAAAAATTATTAAACAGATTTGCAACATCTGATGGCAGATGGCCTATTAACTGACAAATTATATTTAATACACGCTGGAACTGACTTAGATTCTGTTTTCTTTTTAACATAACTCCATAACCGCTTGGGATTCTTGCCAATGTCTACTTCTAAATTTATCATATACTCATCTTATTTCACTTTGTTTGCTGAATGAAATTCACGACATGCATCTGAGAAAGACTGGTAACTTATTTCATTGCATTTATATTGTCTAAATAATGATTCCTTTTCACAAAGTAGGCATATGAGATCCGCATCATACCATGGCAGAAATTTACGCCTACCAGTGTTCACCTTGGGTACACAACCGTCAACTAAAGAATAAACAATGCCATAAAACAACTCCACGCAGTCGTCTACAGTGTCAGTTTTCCAATATTGACCAAGGTATTCTGGACAACAATGTAGCAGCATGGTTAAAGTCTGCTTTTCTGTAGTTGTAGACAATGTGGCCCGTCTTCAAGGATGGATATTTAGCTTGAGTGATTACAAGCTCACAAGTCAATGCATCGTGTATTGAATAAACAGCCTGATCGATCCTGGTCGTTAAGACAGTGTTAACGTTACTGAAAGCAAGATCCAAAAAGTGATTGTTACATGTCCTATTACAGTTTAACTGAAACAGACTGTGTTCAAATAATACACAATTCAGGAACAAATCAGCTTTTTGTGTTGTCCACTTAACAGGCTCCACGAAACCGTCGTTGTTTTCAGCCCATTCTTTTAGGTTATTTAACAATTTCACCTTGTCATGGTTAGTGGCACACATTTAGCAGAAGCCTCACATAGTTCTCAACCGATTTAACCACTTTTTACCACGTTGCGGTTTTTGAACGGAAATTAATTATTTTGCATGGATTTCAGTTATCAAGCAATCTACAGTCATACAGAACCTAACTCAAGGTACACTGATAAGAACTTAAGGTGGCAACTTTTTTTGCATTTCAAATTCAGTGACACATAAATTATACGAAGACCTCCGCAGTTCAAAATGCAGGTAGTTTGCTGCACATTTCAGTTTTTGAGAAATTTGTCACATTTACTGATACATATATTTTTATTGCCAATATTTCAATAAATCTTCACAAATAAATATCAAGTTTCAACCAGAAAAGACAAAATTTCACTGGATAGACTAAGGTGTAAGCCGTCATCCAGCAAATGAAGTGATGAAGCGAACAAATCCGTCTAGATGCTAAAAGAGGAAGATAAATAGAGGAGGAAAAAAGACTCTAGGACAGTGATAAAAATATAAAAACAAATAGAAAAAATATATTTTTAAATGATACCAGTGTTTTACTTCATTGAAATTATAGGTCCAGGCAATGTGACACTCAAACTGACTGAATGCATTTTTGAGGGGCCATGGGCTATGGATGAAGCCACCACGACGTCACATATCGGTTTATTTGGGCATTTTGACCAGCGCTATCTTGTCTTTTTGAAACCAGATGTGATTCTTAATCGGAAACATGTTGAGAGTTAACCTGGATTATGGTGATGTAACTGGCTGTGTGAACAGAGTTTAATTTATTCATGAACAAACTTAACACGGGGACCTGAGTCAGCAAAACCGCATTTTAAAAAATGTTTTCTTAAGCTATCAAGGCGCTGGACACTGACGCAAAAAAAAAAACCGTTTTGTGAAGTACCGGAATTCAGAAGCTTCGAAAATGTGGAGAGGAAAATGCTTTATAGCTTTTGCAATGAACAACAATCCAAGCCAAGTAGACTATGGAATGTTTGTTCGTATCCTTCAAACTTGCTCTCCCAATTCAGGTAGAACATAAAAACCATTTAGAAATGTAAAAATAATTATTAAGAACAGTTTAAGAGCGTTTCCCAACGTGCAAATCGCAAGAAATTTAGGGATTTCATCATCTACAGTCCATAATATCATCAAAAGATGCAGAGAATCTGGAGAAATCTCTTCAAGTAGGTGGCAAGGCCGAAAAAATCAATTCAGTTCATTTTGGACATTCTCATTAATTTACATTTTTCATAATACATTTTTTCACTGTCTTGGAGATTCATAGTGCAGTGTAATATAATATATTAAGTTGGCGGCCAATGTACATGTGCTTACTTCTACATGTGAGTTTTGTATCCAAAACTATCAGATGATTTTTGAACTTGTCTTTTAAACCACTGTATGAACTGTATATGAGGTATTTAGTCTTCTTTAGTTTAATTGGTGATCAACATCCGAAAGGTATAAATGCTTTACTTGTGAACTTCTGATCAGACAAACAAAATAATACTTTAAACAAAATATGACAACATATACTTCACTCCCTATCATTCATCAAGGGTACAACATGTTTTAATTCCATCATAAACTAGATGAATAAATGGCACCTAAATGGTACCTTTTCTGAATATTGCATTTGTTATGATTCTGCTTTGATTGCCATGTTTGTTTATGTATTCTGCCTTGTCTGACCATGCTCTGTTTTTGTATTTGTGATTTGGATGCCATGCCATGTTTTGTTTTTGCCTTGTCTCTGTCTGTTTGCCATTTTCCACCATTGCAGTTATATTCCGGTCCATGTTTTGTGTCATACCATGCATTGCACTTTGTCTCCCCCTGTCTGGTCTTATGTCATGTGATCGCTCACTGCCCCAGTACTGCGTGCCACACTTTCGGGTGATTTCATGGTTTCTGGGATTTCAATCATTCCTTCCAATCTCGTTTGCTTCCTTCACCTTTCTTTTCTGTATTACTAACAATACTAACAGTTTATTATTTTAGTTAAAATTACTAACCCAAACTAACACTGTTTATAGTACTAACTTACTAACGAGCACTAGGGATTGTATAGCTGCACTTACTAATTGACTAACGAGCTCTCGGCATTCGCCCTATTCTAGTCTCCACCCCTTTGGCTTTACTCAATCTACTTTGCTGCAGTTTCAGGGGAACCTCCGCACTTCATAGACTCTGTTCTCTCTCCTTATCTGTGCACGTTAGAACTCCCTAACCGGAGCTGTATGTCTGTCAATAGGCTGTCTTGTGATCCCTGTCCGCGTTTTGGCTTTTGCCAATTTCATGTAGTCAGGAGCTTCCTCATGTTCATTCCTTTGTTAATTAGTCTGATCCAGCTCACCTGTTCCCTATCATAGCATCTGACTTCCCCTACGTGTATTTAAGCAGTCATTTCACTCTGAGCTCTTGTCAGAATGTTTTCCCTGTGCTGCGATTGTTGATGCCTTGTAGTCATAGTGTTATACTTCTGACTGGAACGTCCCCGATTCTGATTTTGGCTTTTTCTTTGATGCTTCTCTGCCCGTGTACCGTACCTGTTTGGCCTGACTCAGTTTTGTGTTTGCTGCCCTGTGTACAGTTTGGATTACGTCCCTGGGATTCTGATTTTGGATTGTGGACTCTGTACCTTTGCCTTCTGCCTTGTGGGGGTTTACCCCCCAACTTCAATTAAACTCATTTTTGCTGAAACTTCCTGGTCTCGCATTTGGTTCCAGAACGATACCTCACAGCATTATCTTATTTCCACTTGTATTTTTCAGACTTAATTGAAATAAAAAATTCACTAAACTGTTTTATATATAAATATATACTACTCAAAATTTGATAGGGATCATAGGAATTTTTTTGTGAAATGACATGCAAATTTGGTAACTGCCACTGATGAACAATATATTGGATAAATGACATGCAGTCAGACACAAAACACATTTGCAAGTGCATTTAATGACATTAAATGAGGGTGCAGCCTCACACTTTTGGCTTTCACAAACACTTCATGGTTTCACCTCTGACATGTAAAGTGAAAACAGACAGTGTTCGTTTGATGTTTCATTACCACAGTTAATGTCAATAACAGGTACGGCCTCCCCTAGCTTGAATGACGACTTGACAACGTCGGGTCATACTGTCAATCAGAACCCGGATGCTTGCAATTGGAATGTTGTTCCATTCTTCAACAAGGGCATTTCCGAGCTCTTCTAGAGTTGTGGATTGTGCCCTACGACCGGAAATGGCGACCTGCAGCATGTTCCACACATAATCAATAGGGTTTAGGTCCGGCGAACGCGCGGGCCAGTCCATGCGGACAATTGTCTCCTGCTCTAGGAATTGATTCACCACCCTAGCACGATGGGGACGGGCGTTATCATCCATCAAGATGAAATCAGGGCCAACAGCACCAGCGTATGGTCTTACGTACACATTGAGGATCTCATCCCTGTACCGTACCCCTGTCATCGTCCCTCTCCCCATGACATGCAGGTCCGTTCTGCCGTTCCTGCTTATTCCTCCCCAGACCATAATTGATCTGCCACCATAACGGTCGTGTTCGTTGATGTAGGCATCATTAAATCGCTCACGTTGTCTTCGCCACACCCGTTGCCTCCTGTCAGTAAAGTCCAAGCAATATCGGGACTCATCAGTAAAGAGAACTGGAGCCCAATCGTTGTGTGTCCATGTGACATGATCGTGAGCCCAATCCAAACAGTCACGCCTATGACGCACGGTCAGTGGGATTCGAACACATGGCCTTCTTGAGTTGAGGCCGGCAGTATGAGGACGATTCCGTATCGTCTGAGTGGATACCCTGACCCCCGAGGCGTTATGAAGGTCATTTCGTAGGGTGGTGGCTGTCCAGAAAAGATGACGACGTGCCTGAAGTGTGTGAATGTGGTTTTGTTATTGTGTAGTCGATCTCTGACGACCACCCCCATGACGGTGTGCTGCTCAAACAAAACGTTTGATGCCGGTTCCACGCTCTGTTCACAACGCTTTGGCTGACGTTAAGTGCATTAGCAATGTGACGTTGTGAGAAGCCAGAGTCAAGCATTCCGATGCATCTTCCCAATTGCTCTGAAGTCAATTGACGTCTAAGACGTTGAGGAGACATTGTTATTGCTAAATGTAATGCAAAAAATTTGGGAACTTCCAAATTTTCAACAACAAGCAACACACACGTCTGAGTTGAAATGGTGAAGTGTTAGTCAAAGCCAAAATGTCAGGCTGCACGCTCATTTAATGTCATGAAATGCACGTGCAAATGTGTTTTGTGTCTGACTGCATGTCATTTATCCAATATATTGTTCATCAGTGGCAGTTACCAAATTTGCATGTCATTTCACAAAAAAATTCCTATGATCCCTATCAAATTTTGAGTAGTATATATTTAGGTCTTATTATAGTGATCCATTCTGATCTAATATTTTCCAAGAACCTATGAAATTTCTCTGCTCCCAGTCAGAATGGGTCACTTTGTGTCTGTATTTTATTGACTTGGATTGAAAAGAGTTAGAAAATATAGCTGATCATCATGATTAAGTTCATAAAGAGCACAGGATGTAATTATAGATGTGGAATGCAGACCCTTTCACTGATCAGGGATGAGTTTCCCAAAATCACTAATGCAACTTACATAGTTGGACCCATTGACTGTGCATAGACGAACTATGTAAGTTGCTAACTTAGCAACTACGCTTTTGGGAAACGCAGGCCCAGACAAGTCTGAAACTTGTAGGCATATGTTGAAAGCCTTGAAGATACGATGAAAAGTAAAATGGTTTAAAAATAGAAAAGTAAAATGAACACATTCATTTCACAGCATGCATATTGGAGTATGCATCTCATTGATGATCACGAATATAGTAAGACAAAATGAATTAAGTCTGTGTCCTCACATTGAATAAGTGATGAATTTACCTTCTCAAAACTTGTCTTAGAGAGCCAGTAAACATGGTAAACGTGGATATTTAAATTCATTTTACCACCATGAAAAAAATAAATTCATGGATAAAATTTAAAAAGTAAAATAAATGAAATTAAAAAAAATGCCAATCATACTGTGTTCATCAAGTGTACATTACATTTTCTGCTTTCATGTACATGCTATTTTTAGATGTGTGTCGGTTTTGATGTTACTAGGCAAGAATGTGCATATTTCAACCAAAAAAGCTGCATAAACCAGATTGTACATCGTGACACGTGCTTTTTAAGAAACTTTTCTTGCTCACCACAGTAACTTTGGGCACAAATTTTTCGTTAATCTGCAATCTCTGAAAGTGGGATAAGTTTGATTATTGATTTTATATACATTAGCTTCTCTTTTATGGACATTTCATCTTCTGCCCAGAAATAGAGAGCAAGAATCATTTTTCACAGCATTTAGCAGGCCTCATCCCATAGTCTGAAGGGAAATGGACAGTAATTCCAATGATTAATCCTCGCAATTGAATGAATTACCACGTAGTGTAATGGCTGGTAAAATTGAGAGGCCAAGTGCAGCGGCCAGAGAGAGAATGAGCAGTACGGACACAATACAAACACAGAGAATTATACAGACCACCAGAAAGTACTCGCGCTTCCAAAGGACGTATAATAATCCGAAAAAATGGAAGCAACGTGAGAGAGAACAAAAGTAGAAAAGGGAAAATTCCTAAAGTAGAAGGAACTCCAATAATAACTGGAAGATATGAAGTCTCACAAATCCTGACTAGAGATATCTTTGGCTAGAGTGCTTAGCTACAAACAGACACTCTAGCAAAGGAAGCGTGGCGGACTTCCGGCTTATATAGAGTCCGGGGAAGCGCCGCCCCAGTTTAATCAGCCAGCTGGGAAAAGAATCCGATTGAAAAAGAATTCGATCTCGTCCCAGGACGAGAGCCACTAAGAAAAGTCCAAAACACACGCACGCCTCACAAACCATGACATGTAGTTGCTAATTAGGAAACGTAAATCGGAATGGGTTTGGAGAAATAATGCACTTTCAAGCCTGTATATGTCTTTCATTCATGAGAACCGCTCACCGCATCGCCTCCGAATTTCGGTGGCCCACAATCCAAAACAATAAATTGGTCTGGCCTAAGGGACTTAATTGGACTTTTTTTATGTGGAGGTGTCCATGACGCTGAAAGTGCACTTAATGCATTCAAGAATTTTAGCTAAAGTCCAAAAATAAGCCATTATTGATGCAAACAAAGTTGAATCTTCACTTTTATTTCACTCTTATATTTTTAGGGCCCCACATTAGCTTTTGAAACGGGCCCCCAGATGCTTAAGGCCGCCACCACTGCAGGTGCTTGTGTGGTATATGTCAGCCAGTGCCATCAGCTGACATGCATGTGCTGTAGGTTCAACTTGCCCCTCCGGATACACTTATCACGTGGTAGAAAAAAAGAAATATATTGATAAGACAGACTCAAAATGCCACTCTTTCTTCTTGATTTCTGCCCATTAGTCATGGAAAACTTATTAACTCCAACATTAATCCTTTAAATTGTTACTTTCAGGGCAAATTAATGATGAATTTTGAAAAAATAAAAACCTGCCACATGCACTTTAATGGTCAGAGGCTCGTACCCAGTTTGCCCCTGGTACCGGGGGCGTTCGGGTTTAAGTGGTTAAATCTCTATGGCTTGGTTGTTGATGTGACTAATTAGCAAGCTAGCCAAGTGCTGCTCTGAAAACTAGCTTACTTAGCTAACATATACACATTGCCTTTCTATTACTATGTGGTTTACCAACAAGCTAGCTAGCAACCTGGCTTGGTACTGAGGGCCCTATTTTAACAATCTTAGTAGTAACATACAACATAGTAAGAAAGACACTTCTCTGCAGAGCGAGTAAACTCATTTGTGAAGTAAAGGTGCGCGAGCAAACCACTGCTAAAACCTGATATCTGCAATGTCCAAAAATGTTCATGAATAAGACAAGTATTTTCAAATATTGTTCAAAATTTCTTGAATTATATTCCAATGAAAAAAGTCTTCATACACTGTGAATTCTGGAGTTGCATTTGAATGTGTGCAGAAAACAAGGAAACAAAATAAAAAAAGAAAAAAACCTTTTAATTCAGGGTCGCAAGTAAAAACATAATTAAGTGTGGACGAGGCGACGACTGAGAGAAATTAAAGTGATCGAGGAAAATAACATCTTGGGAGAAAGAAACTATATGATGTTATTCCAATTACGCAACTGTAATCGAATAGCCGAATACTGAATAAACTGAAAACTGAATAGCCGAATGTTCAGCAGGAGTGAAATGAACACAGCGAGGCTAGGAAAGCAATGGATCAATCAGGATGACATAAGAACAAAAATTACTGTCCCAAGATTGTTCACATCTCATCCTTGAAGGCCAAGTCAGATGTATGGAAGAAATTTGGATTAATTTTGGACGATGACCACAGTTTAATCAATTGCTTTAATGCCCATTAAGTTCAGCATTTTTCGGTTGCTTCATCTGTCAGCCTAACAGTAAATTATAATAAGCACATTTAGAACGAAAAAAATTGATATTGAGATAATTGCAGGTTACGGGTTGATCCGTGCTGGACTTCCCCAAACCTCTGAAGTGCTGCAAACATCTTTTTTTTATACGGAGCAACAAGGGGAACAAAAATTAATACTGACCAGAAACTAAGAAAGTGTGTAATTATTATACAACCCCAATTCCGAAATAGTTGGGACGAAGTGTAAATTGTGAATAAAATCAAAATGCAATGACTTTCAGATCACGAGCCAATATGTTATTTACAATAGAACATAGATGACATTTCAAATGTTGAAACTGAGACATTTTACATTTTTATCCAGAAAATGAGCTTATTTCAAATTTTTTGAGACCTGCAACAGGTCTCAAAAAAGTTGGGACACAGGCAAAAAAAGGGCTGAAAAAGCAATTTATATATAAGAGAATCAGCTGAAAGATCATTTAGCAAGTAATCAAGTTAACTGGAATCAGGTGTGTAACATGATTGGCTATAAAAGGGATGTCTTAGAGAGGCTGAGTCTCTCAGAAGTAAAGATGGCCAGAGGCCCTCCCAGATGTGAAGGCTTGCGTAAAAAATTGTGGAATACTTTAAAAACAATGTTCCTCACTGTTAAATTGCAAAGGCTTTGAAGGTCTCATCATCAACAGTGCATAACATCATGAAAAGATTCAGAGAAACTGGAAAAATTTCTGTGCGTAAGGGACAAGGCCGAAGACCTTTACTGGATGCCTGTGATCTTTGGACCCTCAGACGCCACTGCATCATTCACCGGCATGATTCTGTCATTGACATTACTAAATGGGCCCAGGAATACTTCAAGAAACCACTGATTGTAAACACAGTCTGCCGTGCCATCCACAGATGCCAACTAAAACTCTATCATGCAAAAAGAAAGCCATTGTTGAGCAGGATCCAGAAGCACTGCCGTGTTCTGTGGACCAAGACTCATTTAAAATGGACTGTAGCAAAGTGGCAAAGTGTCCTGTGGTCAGACGAGTCCAAATTTGACATTCTCGTTGGAAATCAAGGGCGTTGTGTCCTCTGGGCTAAAGAAGAGAAAGACCACCCCTCCTGTTATCAGCGTTCAGTTCAAAAGCCAGCATCTCTGATGGTATGGGGATGCATTAGTGCATATGGTGTGGGACACTTGCATGTTTTAAAAAGAACCATGAATGCTGAAAGGTTTATAAAGGTTTTAGAGCAACATATGCTCCCCTCCAGACGACATCTATTCCAGGGAAGGCCTTGTGTATTTCAGCAGAACAATGCATTACGACATACTGCAGCTATTACAACAGCATGGCTTCGTAGTAGAAGAGTCCATTTGCTGAACTGGCCTGCCTGCAGTCCTGATCTTTCACCGATTGAGAAGATTTGGCGCATAATTAAACAAAATCCGTCAAAGGAGATCCAAAACTCTCCAGCAGCTGGAAGCCTGTATTAAACCAGAGTGGGATCCAATTCCAATGGCTAAACTCAAGAAACTTGTCTCCTCAATGCCCAGACACTTCCACTCTGTGTTAAAAAGAAGTGGGGATGCTACACCATGGTAAACAGGCCCCTGTCCCAACTTTTTTGAGACCTGCAGCAGCCATCAAATTTGAAACGAGCTCATTTTGTGGGTAAAATTGTCAAATTTCTCAATTTCAACATTTGCTATGTTATCTCTGTTCTATTATGAATAAAATACTGGCTGGTGTGATTTGAAAGTCATTGCACTTAGATTTTATTCACAATTTACACTTTGTTCCAAGTATTTCGGAATTGGGGTTGTAAAAATCTAATTTATTATTAGCACATGCTCATTTTCACTCATTGCCTCAAACATTTCTTTGTTTGGCTGTCAGTTCTTGGTGATGATGCCAGGACATTAACTAACTTGTGTTTCCTATTTTTGACTGCACGAAAATTTACGCTGTTATAGGCATGATGTGCCATGGTCTTCTAATAACTAACCTTCCAGGAGGGATCACCTTGAAGACTGCAAGAATGGCAGAGTTCACATGTATAAAGGGTCATGGCTTTATCCTGAATATTTTGTGAATACCTATATGTGCAATCTTGCATGCTGAGTCGCAAATCACCTGGATGTTGATGGACTAGGTTCCCACACGATTTAAATAAATTAGAGCATTCAGTGATCAGGCACACAGGTGCAGGGGCGTGCCAAAGATCGTACTCACCATTATGGCATCTAGTTCTTAAAATAACTTCATTTACAGGTTAATAATCTTTCACAGTGTAATCTTTTAATTTTCAATTGTTTGCATATCTGCGTGCTGCTGCTCTTCCTTGAATGTTGCTAGCCCCTTACCATACTTGCCGAAGTCAAATTTTTGCCAAATTGGGATATCAGCTGCCTGTTCTTTGATGTTGGCAAAAAATACATTTTTTTCCTTTTTTTTCCTCAAAACCTTAAAAAATGAGATAAGCAATTATGATATGAGGCCTACGATGTGTAAGACGCCGAGGGTACTGTGTTGTGCACTTGCCTACAAAGGCACATGAAACTATTTTATTAATGTGCCTTTATTATAGCAGTTGACAACTGTCTATTGACTTTTGACCATGTTTTTGTTGGTCAGTTGCGCAAAAGCTTTAATGCGACCTCAAGATAGCAATATGCAAGCAGAGCGCCTGATCACAACTCAGTTTAAGACCAAATCGCCCATGGGCGCTCAATCTGGCGCTAGTGCATTCGAAACTGATGCAGCATGGACGCTGGATGGAAAGGTGGTATCTGTGTAGGCCATAAAGTAGCAAAGCCACTCGTGTTACGCTTTGCACTGGGTGTAAGATAGAGGCTCAAAATGTCAGTGAATTTAGAAACTGTTTCAAGTTCAGTCAGAAGTAATGTACGAGACACGTTGATAGGACCAGATAGAATGAGTGACCATTTTCAATCGTTTCAGTCTGTTCTTAATGGAGTAGCAAAGGCAGTAAATAGAATGCTACAGAATGAATGCTACTATACAGACGCTAGCTATGGGTCATTATCAACGTAAGAGACTGAATTAGAAGTGAAGGAAAACTATTATGGTGACTGCATGCCACACTTCTGTGAATGTAATGTCCATTACATTCACATATGTCTGCAGGCTTGCTTAGCCTGCAGACATTTGCTGCCTCTTCATACTCATTGCATAGTTTAATATGTAGCTAGCTTGCAACTTTTTCAGTCATTTGTATTCGAGACTTGCCTGTAACTGGGGGATTGCGAAATAATCACTCTTCATTGACACGGTGGCTCTGTTTGCTTGCCAATTACAAGAAAGCTCATTCAAGAGGGGAGACCCTCACTCAGACCAGCTTGTTTTTCAAAGGGTTAGGAAAGACTGGAATCAAACTGCCCAGAAATCATGAAATATTAATGCTTTTTTTAAACAAGTTTATCAGCTGCTCTCTTGGACATCACAAAATATTCTAACTTGAAAAGAATGTACTGTATAACATGATAGGTCCCCTTTCCATCATATCAGACTAAAACCTAGAAACTATCATTCCATATTATTAGTATACTATTCAAAAAAAGTAGGGGATATTGGATTTACAAGTACCATGAAATGCAGATCATGAGGTCAGGAAGGAAACAAATGACATAAAAACATTAAGGAAACATTTGTCAATTTATTTGAAACCCTGTGTACAGTCAGTAAAGGACAGATTCTCCAGAATAAGGGTCGACACAAACACAGGGTCACACAGCAAATTTACCACCATTGTGAAACAGAGTCAGTAGCGGGTAAAACCCCCTCGGTTGGCTAGACAAGCTCGAATTCGGCGTGGCATACTCCTAACGAGACGTCCCAGGTCATTTTGGGGAACGTTATTCCATTCCTGTTGCAATGCTGCAGCAAGTTCTTGGACATTGGCAGGAGGTTGTTGACGTTGGCGTAGCCGCTGTCCAAGCATTTCCCAGACATGCTCGATGGGGGAAAGGTCCGGACTGAGTGCTGGCCATGGTAATGTGGTGATATTCTGCTGCTGGAGGTAATCTGTAACGATCCTGGCCCTATGACATCTGGACATTGTCATCTTGGAAAATGAAATGGCGGCCATAACGACGTGCAAACGGCACAACATGGGGTGCCAAGATGTTGTCCCGGTAGTACTGCCCTGTGACACGTCCAGCAACAACATGCAAGTCTGTTCTGCCGGCAGCAGTGATGCCTCCCCACACCATTACAGATCCACCCCCCATACGGATCATGTCTAATGACGTTAACGTCATGGAAACGTTCGTTACGTCGGCGCCAAACCCTCCTGCGTCTGTCAAGGAAGTCCACAGTGAACCTCGACTCATCTGAGAACATTACGTTGTTCCATCGGCGATTATCCCAGCATTGATGATGACGACACCATTGAGTCTGGCCCTAATGTGACAATCCCTCAAACAGGGAATGACACGAGGGGCGTCGGGCGCGTAAGTGAAATCTGTGCAGACGATTCCTGATGGTCTGGCCACTCACTACCAAGCCAGTATCCCTTGAAGTTGAGGCTTTATCTGATTTGCTGTTACCATACGATTTCTCAAGACAATAGTGCGGATGAATCTGTCCTGAGCCTGAGTTGTTGCCCTTGGTCGACCGGATCGTGGTCTATCCTGAACAGACCCTGTAGCACGATGTCTGGACCATAATCTGCTGATGACAGACTGGGAAACATTCATTGCCCTTGCCACAACGACCTGTCTTGTGCCAACCTGTAGCATGCCAAGGGCACGTAACCTCTCCTCTTGTGTTAGGACGGGCGATGGTCTCTGTTTAATTAACGACTTCAACCACTGATAATCTGATGCTTTCTCTTCAAAATCTTCCTTGACAGTGGCTCTAACCTTCCAATTCAGAGTCATGCAAATTTGTGGCACAACCCCCTTGATCATCAATAGCATCCCGTGCAGATCTTGAGAGTGTCATTGATGTGTTTGGGTGATGAATTTCTTTGGAAATGCTTCCTCAGTAAGGAACTATACAACATGGTTTCATATCCCTTTGTATATGTGAAAATTTTGATCTCAAAATAAAATATCCCCTACTTTTTTTGAATAGTATATAATAATTATTATTATTGAGACGTGCTGCCAGAAGGCAATATGTTAGGCACCATTCTCCCAACACAAAAGTATTAGATAACTAGCTAATTTATGCTTAGTTAGCATTAATGTGTTTTTGAAATACAATGTATTGGTATATATTTATGTCAGCATGGCTGACTCCTTTAAAAGTAATAACCTATGGAAGCCTATTGCCTTCAATGCTGATTTGAAAAAAAAAAGGACCAATGGTCCTTTAGCTTACCGGCAAGCAATCTTATAGTGATGATACAAGTTATGAAAATTTAATGTGAAGTTTGAACTTGAATCATTGAAGGTCAATGTGAAGGTCACTAAATAAAAGTTCACAAACATTTATAAGACCCCCTGTAATACAATCTTAAGCTCTGAAGCAGTTTTGGTGATACAAGTCACTGACAATTCAATATGTCGATTGTGAACTTTAAAGGTCACAGAAGGTCCAGTTGACATCAGCAAATGGACTTCATATATGACTTTCTAAATATAGAAACCTTGGCTCCATCTGTGACCATTTTGGTGATACAGGTCATTGTAATTTCACTGCAAGTTTGACCCTCAAAAGTCACTGACAGTCAAGTTGTAACTTTTCACCAAATGAAAGTTCATATGTGACTTTAAGTCTGTGATACAAACTTGGGCTCTATCTGTCACCTTTCTAGTGATGGAAGTCACTGAATTTTCATTAGGACAAGTCTGACCTTCGAAGGTCAATATGAAGGTCACCAAATAAAAGTTCATATATGACTTCCTAAATGTCTCCAAAAGAAACCTACGCTCTATCTGAGGCTGTTGCTGTTGCTGACCTCTTGGCTGTGCTGTAGCGCTGTTCTGCTTGAGTTGAGACAGAGAAAGACGTGTGGAGGGATTGAAGCTGAAGATTTACTCTTGTGCACACGGGGTTTTCTGAAAATAATTTGTGTGTTAAAGCTCAAACATTAATAGAGGTTAGACGATTTGCTCCCGAGGTATAACCTTTGTCGCATTAGGTCCAGGGAGAATTTTCCCCCTTGTAACAACTGGGTGAGCAAACAGCCAAATTAAGTCGCTAATCTGGTCAAACGAAGGCGACAGGGGTTTTTTTTTTTTTTTGTGGGGTTTCAGTTTCCCGGGAGCAAAGTAAGGTAAAGTAAAATAAATTTAAAAGCTAAATTTAAACAATAAATTTAACGCGAAATAATTGTCTAAGTGAATTGTACGATATACAAAGTAAAACGGAGTTGTTTTCATGGACTGAGCTACTGTCGCCTGGTTTTTCTGTAGCTGATTTTGCTAACGAACTTCAGCAGGCTCTCAAAGCCAAGAATATTATCGAATTACCTGGATATCAAATGAATAAGCCCCAAGAAGCAGTGGGTTACAGTGATTTGCGCGTCGTGCCTTAGTGCCCCTCCGCCGTTATAAAATCACTGTAACCCACTGCTTCAAGGGGCGTATTGCTTTTATAAAACGGTTACCCTACATATAGCCCATCAAATAAACACACAAGAAAAAAAAAATCAACAATTTATTGGTAATAATGCAACAATAAAATTGAGAACTATTCGTTCTTCCACTAAGCAAGATCGAGTGGACAGAATGATTGGCAGGCAACACAGACGCTAAGATTGCTTTTTCATCTAGAGCCATTATCATGTCACATCAGGCTATTTGGGCTAATTAATGTAGATATACTATGAAAGCAGGCTATTTGGAATGTCTCCTTCGATCTCCCATAGGCCCCGTTAAATAATTTTACGTTTGTTTCGGTTTTCAGGTTTCCTTGTTCTCAACTCGCGCCGATCAGCCATATCATTACAACCAGCAGCGAAAGTAGGGAACAAGATTGACTTTTGTCCTCCACATTTGCCGGTGTCCAGGAAAATATGTTGAATTGTGCATTAGTTTGCTAGCCAGCTTGTCAACTAGCTAGCGTTCACTACAATGGATGTGGTTACCCAACACATAGCCCATAAAACAAACACACAAGAAAAAAAAATCAACAATTTATCGCTAATACTGAAATTGCGAGCTAGTTAGCAACGTCGCTAGCCAGCTAAAGTGATATTGCACTCTATAATGCTATAGTTAGCTAGGTAGATAGCCAACTGGTTAGCGGGTTAAAAGGCTAAACTTCGCTAACACTGAAATAGCGAGCTAAAAGTCTTGAAACAAACGTAACCTAACGAGTCAGTTGAGCGCAGAGTAGTTGGTTGCTAGGCCAGGCGCACAGGGATATTTTGTGCTGCGGTCTGCCTCAGAATACAGTGGGTTACACTGATTTTATACCGGCATGGAACGCGGCTCAGCCAATCACATTTAAGGATGGGAAGCACCCGTTTTATAACTAACTAAAACCTGGCTTGGTTTCATACTTGGTGGCCTTTCATACAGTCTTCTAGCCAATAAATATTGACGTTCACCGGGGTTTTTTAGTCTCCTTCGTTCTTTATCCTGACCGTATTACCGCATAAACGCATTGCCAAGCTTGAATATAAACGCGAACAGGGGTTTTTGTCTTTTTCGCATTTTATTATTACCAAAGGGCTCTTCTGATTAAACACATTGCAAATTACATTATCTGCGTATTTTCCTCCGGTCGCGGTGCCTTGATCAGCTGATTAAAGTTGAACTGCTTGTTTGAGTGCTTAGTGACAAGCTTGTTGGGGGAGATACCGTGTTTATTTTGCTCACATAGTAAACGACTTGTTTTTTTCGGTCCGTTTTAATTAAAGTTAACCGGGGCTTTACTCTTTTTTCGGTTACCCTTGGTTGTATTTGTGGCTAGCTAGCTAGATAGTTACTGTTTGAATTTTTGGCTGGGGATCTGAGATTTAGTATTTAGTTACACATGAAAAAGATCTAGGAGTGATTGTTGACCAAACCCTCACAGATTCTACTCATTGTGCCGTAGCAGTTAAAAAAACAAATTGGATGCTGGGATACATTGCCAAAAGCATTGAGTACAAATCCAAGGAGGTGATACTTCTCTTGTACAACACATTCGTTAGACCACATCTGGAGTATTGTGTACAGTTCTGGGGACCATACTTTAAGAAAGATACAGAGGCTCTAGAAAAAGTTCAGAGAAGAGCAACTAAGCTGATTCCGGGTATAAAAGATGAAAGCTATGAGAACAGGCTGAAGATCCTTCATCTCTTTAGTCTTAGGAAAAGGAGACTCAGGGGTGATCTGATTGAGGTCTTTAACTATGTTAAAAGGATTAACAAAGTGAATTATGTAGGATTTCTTCGGCCAAGTTTTTTTTAGTAGAACTCGGGGTCATAAATGGAAGTTGACCAAGGGTAAATTTAGGACTGATATTAGGAAATATTTTTTTACCCAAAGAGTAATTTCTATGTGGAACAGCTTGCCTGACTATATTGTTGAGGCAGAAACCTTGGCAATTTTCAAGAGCAGGCTTGACTTAAAGCTAGATACCATTGAGTCATTGAGTATCTGAAGTGATATATTCACAATAGTTAAAAGAAACAGGCGAGCCTAGTTGGGCTGAACGGCCTGTTCTCGCCACTCATGTTATGTTATGTTATGTTAGGTTGGAATTTAAACGGTAAGGTTTACCGGAGTGCTTCGCCTCCTCCCTCCTCCAGTTTCTCCTAGGCGTTATAGCCAGTCTGTTTTATCTGGGTTCTCAGCTAAGCCCTGTGATATTTTTAGGTGAGTAAATTAATAGTACCGGGACTAGATAAACTCAAGTCGGTTTATTAGGAGTGCTTATTACATATACAGTTTGTCTCAATTTGGTATTTCATTTCTGTTAACTGAAACTAAGCCTCTGTTAAAAGAGGCTTATTATCAATTTACATAGTTTCCCCACGGTTTCTATTGTGACTGCTGCTTAGGGCTTCTCAGGTTAATAAATTAGTAAATTGTGGTTCCTGAGCTTCTGTCTCAGCATTAGTCATTTTCTTTTATCTAGGGTGAGTGAGGTCATTAGGTAGGGGGTTCAAAATGTGGCCAAAACTATGTGACGGTTGCAGGATGATCGCACTTTTGGAAAGAGATTTCCAGGGTGGGTTTGTCTTCCACCAGCGCCAGCTAATTGAGCATCTGGAGAGCAAGATCCTTGATCTTCAGGGCCAGTTGGCGGCGCAACATAGTGCGCAATCAGTAGAGTTCCTAAAGGAACTAAGTAGTATGTCGATTAGAGAAATGGTGTGTGCGCCAAAGCAGGGTGGTGCGGGGACCCCAGAGCAGGTAGGGAGAAATGGGTGACTGTAGGACGCCAGCGCAGGAAAAGCAGGGTGGTCCTCCAGTGGTTGAGGTGGATCCCCCTTGCAGGAAGAGACCCTGAGATTGGGGGGGACTGATGAGCATCAGGCCACCCTGTTGGAGAAAAGAAAGTGATAGTGGGGGACTGTAGAGGAATGACAGTTTAATCTGTTCAGGAAAGGAGGCGGTGTGTTGCCTGCCTGGTGCCTAGGTAACCTCCTGGCCACAAGCTCCTGGCCAGAGCGGGAGGGATCCAGTTGTCATGGTCCATGTTGGGACAAATGACATAGGTAAGGGTAGGTTTGAGGTTCTGCAAGGCAAATTTGTGGAATTAGCTGGAAAGCTTAGGAGCAGATCCTCCACGGTAGTTTTCTCCGGGATTCTACCGGTACCACGTCCGAGCAGAGGGAAGCAGAATTTTATCTGGAGGTTTAACACGTGGCTAGGAACCTGGTGTCGTAAAGAGGGGTATAGGTTTATGGGGCACTGGAACTACTTCTGGGACAGGGGTGACCTGTTCAAGCCGGATGGGCTACACCTGAACCGGAGGGGTACCTTTGCACTGGGTCAGCATATGTTGAGGGTAGCACAGAGTTATTTAAAAGAGGGACTTGGGGGGCAGGGAGGTTAGAGAGTGTTATACAGAGGGAAATGCAGACTGCCCTGATGGAAGCTGTCAGCGTTACATGCACTATTGATGATATATTTTTAAAGCAACAAAGCGTAGTGAGGGGCTTGGAGCAGCGGGCACATGGGAAATCGAAGGGGAAGAGCATTTGTGATAACCTGAAATGTTTTTATCTAAATGCAAGAGGCATAAAAAATATATTTCCAGAACTTGAGGCCGTTATGATTAGTGAGGGCTCTGACATAGTTGGGATTACAGAGACATGGCTTAGTGAAGAGGATGGAGATGAATATAATATAGAAGGTTATAAGCTCTTTAGGAAGGATAGATGCAATTGGCGAGGAGGGGGTGTAGCACTCTCTGTGAACAAAAACATAAATGTGCAGGAAATTCCTGAAATTGAATATTCCTTGCCCTGTGAAGATATCTGGGTCAGGCTCATTGGCAAAACGTGACTGGTTTAAACACAGGAGTATGCTATCGATCACCAGCTTTGGACAGTATTGCCAATGAAATGCTCTTTAAGAGGATTACGCAAGCTTGTAGATATGGAGGGACTATTATTATGGGAGACTTAAATTATCCTTGTATCGACTGGGAAATGGTGAAAGGACAGGGTAGGGGGGAGGAAGAATTTCTAGATGTTATAAATGATAATTTTTAATTAACCTTCAAGAGAGAAGGCAATTTTAGACTTAGTCCTCTGTAATGACCCAGATAGAATTAGCAATGTTGAGGTACTGGAGCCACTTGGGACAAGTGATCACTCTACTGCTAATTTTGATGTTTCATGGGAGGTTAAAAAGGTGTCTTCAAAAACAAAATTTTTCAATTTTAGGTGAGCAAACTTTGACAGGATGCGCTCATATCTAAGTGAAATAAAATGAGAGACACTTTTGGACTGTGAGTCTGTAAATGAGATATGGGAAAGATTTAAGGGGGTTTTACTTGATTCACAATGCAAATTCATTCCAAAGGTGTCCAAAAGTTAGCTGAAAAAGCAGAATCCTCAGTGGATGACCGCAGCTATTCGTAGGAGTTTGAGGGAAAAGAGGAATATTTATAAGATGTACATAAAGGATAACAATGAGAACACTGAGGCTGAATACTGTAAAATGCGGGCTGTGGTCAAAAATGAGCTGAGGAATGCTAGAAGACTGTATGAAAGACAAATTGCAGAGGGGGCAAAAACTAACCCTAAACGCTTCTTTCAGTACTGTAGCTGAAAAAGGAAAGTCAAAGAGGAGGTTAAGTGCATAAAGAATAAATATGGATCGCTGCTATATGATAACAAGGATATTGCGGATACCTTAAACAGTTACTTTGTTGAGAATTTTACCTCAGAGCGGGTTTTTATTCAGCCTGAGGGCATGTCCAATGCTCAAGATTATTTAGCGGAAATTGAGGTTAGGGATAACGAAGTCTTAGACAAGTTACAAAAACTAAAGGCAGATAAGGCGGCGGGTCCTGATAGCTTATATCCTAGAGTGCTCAGGGAAGTTAGTGAGATTATCTTTAAGCCGCTATCCGCCATCTTCAGACGGTCTTTAGAAACTGGAGAAATACCAAATGATTGGAAACAGGGCAATATAATACCAATATATAAGAAAGGGGACCGTACTGAGCCAGGAAATTACAGGCCAGTCAGTTTAACTTGCATTTCGTGCAAAATACTGGAATCTTTTATAAAAGATGAGCTGGACTTATTTCTTGAGCGTAATAATATCGTGAGGGATAGCCAACATGGTTTCCTTAAGGGAAGGTCATGCCTGACAAACCTTCTGGAATTTTTTGAAGAGACCACCAAGACTTATGACCAGAGCAGGGCTTATGACATCATATACTTGGATTTTCAGAAAGCATTTGATACAGTACCGCATAAGAGACTAATTTTTAAAATGAGCTCCACTGCAGTTACAGGAGGTATTCTGAAGTGGATTCAAAACTGGTTACAGGACAGAACACAAAGAGTGGTGGTCAGTGGTATCTCATCTGAGCTAGGTATGGTGGGGAGTGGTGTCCCCCAGGGATCGGTGTTGGGACCCCTGCTGTTCCTCACCTACATTAATGACCTTGATTGGAATATTGAGAGCAAATTAGTTAAATTTGCAGATGATACTAAATTGGGAGGTTTGGCAAATAATTTGGAGTCCATTAAAGTGATTCAGGATGATTTGGATAGAATCCAGAATTGGGCAGAAATGTGGCAAATGAAATTTAATGTAGCGAAATGTAAAGTTGTGCATGTAGGTAATAAAAACATTAGACGGGATTACTTCATGGGAGGTTCAAAACTGGAATGTGCTCCACACGAAAAAGATCTGGGAGTGATTGTTGACCAAACCCTCACAGGCTCTAGCCATTGTGCCGTAGCAGTTAAAAAAGCCAATCGGATGCTGGGATACACTGCCAAAAGTATTGAGTATAAATCCAAGGAGGTGATGCTTCTTTTGTACAATACATTCGTCAGACCACATCTGGAGTATTGTGTACAGTTCTGGGGACCATACTTTAAGAGGCTCTCGAAAAAGTTCGGAGAAGAGCCACTAAGCTAATTACGGGTATAAAAGATGAAAGCTATGAGAAGAGGCTGAAGATCCTTAATCTCTTTAGTCTTAGGAAAAGGAGACTTGAGGGTGATATGATTGAGGTCTTTAAATATGTTAAAGGGATTAACAAAGTGAATTATGAAGGATTCCTTCGACTAAGTGTTGTTAGTAGAACTCGGGTCACAAATGGGAGTTGACCAAAGGTAAATTTAGCACTGATATTCGGAAATATTTCTTCACCCAAAGAGTAATTTCGATGTGGAATAGCTTGCCTGACCATATTGTTGAGGCAGAGACCTTGAGAGTTTTCAAGAGCAGGCTTGACTTAAAGCTAGATACCATTGAGTCATTGAGTATCTGAAGTGATATATTCACAATAGTATAAAGAAACTGGCGAGCCTAGTTAGGCTGAACGGGCTATTCTCACCATTCATGTTATGTTATCTGTAACGATTTTGTTGATACAAGTCATTGAAATTTTACTGTAAAGTCTGGCCTTTGAAGGTCACTGAAGGTCAAGTTCAAGGACACCGAATGAAACTTCATGCATGATTTCCTATTAATGGTATTCGCAGACAGCCTTCTGACGTCACGGCAGCCATATTGTTGACATACCGCTGAGGAGCAGAGCGAAGATTTCAATTGAATTAAATGAGCCGTCATGGCATCCTCATCGCGCTATGACGAGAAAACTTGTTTGATTGGCATCGATCCATATAAATTGGACTCAGCAGCATTTAGCCGAGATATATCTTTGCTGCCAGCCGAGGATTACCCCGATATTTGCCACTATTTAATCCACACAGTGTCCGCCTACACTCGTCAGAAACGACAGCGAGCGAGGTAGGGAGGAGCTAACATTGGCTGCCTCCCAAAGCGCCTAAATTAAATCCTTGTTCTGTAAACTTGCATTTGGTCCAAAACATCGGTTTTTGTGTCAGTATTAATATTTTGTATTTCTGTGTCTTAACCGGGCATTTTATGGCGTCTTAACTGGCTATTTCTGTTGTCCAATAAGAGAGTGCTAACCGGGCATTTTATGGCATCTTAAAACATAAATATAAAATCTTAATGCTGACGCCAAAACCGACGTTTTGGATAAAACTGTGTTGCATAGAACGGAAAGGATGCAAGTGTAGCTACAGAACGAGGATTTAATTTCGGCGCTTTTGGATGCAGCCATTAACTCCATTCAACAGTAGCTCACCGTGAATCTCGTAAGTCAATAATATCGACTGTCATATCAGCTGTCTTGACGTCGCCTCCAACCATAACGATGTCAGGCACCGGTAGCTAGCACCTTGCATCTTTTATCACATCAAGCAACATTCACTGTCTGACAAAACGATCTCTGACTAATAAAACCGTTATCTACCAGTGATTAAATGCTGTGCACACACTTTACTGGGGAAAGTGGCTTATCTAACTCTAACGTTACCTGAGTGAAAATGATCGGAACAGACTTTGCTGTAAGGATTGCCTGGAAGTCTCTCCTATTGATTCTAGCTAGCCACAGGTCTCTCCTCCGCTGGCTCAACTCCTCTGCCTCTCTCCCCTCTCTTTTCCTCACAGTGGGTATTGCAAAAAATCTAACGCCGTTTTTTTTGTTGCTGTTTTTAGAACAGCCGTGAACCACACAGCAAACCATGTTGAACCAACCAGAGTTGATACGATCGCTAAAGAATGTGCGATAGAAGCCTCTCGATAGAGTCGCGTCAAGAATGTTAGTGGGGATGTCAACAATATGGCCGCATCGAACGTTGATGACGCGGATCGAATACCAAGGATATGCCCAAAATACAAACCTGAGCTCTATCTGTAATAGTTTTGGTGATAGACGTCATTGAAATTTCACTGTGAAGTTGACCTTCGAAAGTCACCGAAGGTCAAGTTCAAGGCCATCAATGAAACTTCATACATCGCTTCTTATAAGTCTTCAATATACAGATGTTCCCAATCTTCAATATTTTCAAGCCTAGAAGCCTTTGAAAATCGGAACATTTGGCTTGACCTCAAGTTTGACCTTTCAAGTTCATCTGAGGTCAACTTTAACACAGCCAAAATATAAGTCATATATGACTTCCTATCTGTCGATAGTACAAACTTAATCTCTATCTGCAACCATTTGGCCTCCACAGGCCATCCTGCATATTCTCCATAAGACCCAATGTTAAAGTACTGCGCCCCCACTAGACCCACTTTCGTTGATTGAATCAAAATGGAGCTCACAATGTACATTGACGGTACCAAGGTAAGTTGATTGCCTGATTTGAAAAAAAAATATATTGTGCAGTTTTTGAGAAATATTTTTTTTTAATTTCTCAGTCCTATCTTTAACATTGGGGCCTTAATTTCAAGGGCCCATACAATGGAGAAAAATGATTCAATCAAAAATCCGGAAAAAAAAACCGACTGGAGAGATGGTTGAGTAGTATGTTATGGCAAATTTACACAAAAATTCATCAGGCCAAAAAAAAGGTAAAAAATGTTCCAGATGATGGACGCCACTACACAACAATAGCTTATCCGCCCACAGGGCCAGTAAGCCAAAAAAATACACAATGGAATTTTGGGAAAAATTCATTTCTAATTAATAATTGAGATGATTTTATCAATACAATCTCATATTGTAGCCTTGGTAAAGCTTTGTCACGATCACATCTTAATTGGTGGCTATAGCTATTAGCATTTATTATTCAGAAAATTAATTCTGCGATTCTTGATTGGAAACAGGTCGAGAATAATTTATTATTATCATTTATAATTTTTAAATATTTTTTATATTATATACTTGAATAAAATATTTTATAATATTTTAATGTTATTTTATTATTTCTAATTTAAAGGTGCAGTCGCCGTTTACCCAGACTACATGTCCTTTTTTATTACAATGTAATGTACATTGAAGCTGCATGCACTACTTATGTACATAAACAAAAATTAGATGTGATTTAAGATTACAAGTTCAGAAAATTAACCTTCGAGGACTGAAAATTGAACATTTTTAGTGTTAGTCTGTTAGGCTCCTGTCGTCCGTCTAAAATGGTATTGAGAGTTTCACAGAAACCTACACAGTTAAAGATCAAATTCACAGCTGAATTGGGAATTTTACTGTATCTTGATGAGAGAAAAGGTAAGATCTTTTGAATATTTAGTTCTATTCATATTCACACACACACACACACACACACACACACACACGACATAAAATTCTGAAAGGATTCGATGTGACGAAAGGCCCCAGGAACCACACGCAAGAGATGGAACCAAAAGAGTATGTCTTAATACGAGGTCTGAGTCAAAGCCAAAAAAAAAAAAAAAACACACACTACAAGAATTGCTACAATATTTAAATCCAAAAAACAGTGTTGACTAGACAGGCAGGGGTCAGAACCAGGAAGACAGATGAGCAAAGGTACATAAATGGTAGGCAAAAAGTCGTAGTCGATGAACAAAGCCAAGGGTCATACACAGGGCATCCAAACACAGAAATCGTGGTCATACAAAAAATGGGTCAAAATCCAAAAAGACAAAACAATACAAGAAGGGCAATGGCAAGAATTGAAGTCGGACAAACCAGTCGAAGAAAACCAATACTCAATGGCATACAAGGCGCTCTGCACAAAGAAATATTGATCAACGTTCTGACAAGGAGCTGGCTGTGAAAAGACTGCTTAAATAGACGGGAGGAAAGTCACATGCTATGCAGGAAGCAGGTGAGATGGATCAAACTAATTACAACGGAGAAATTGGCGATGAGGGAAACCCTAACCACTTAAAAATTGGCGTAACGCCAAGACACGGACGGAATCACACAGACAGCCTAAGACATTTGAACAGCTCCGGGTCAAGGAGTTCTAAGTACAGATAACGAAAGTGCAGGAAAGTAATTAAGCACGTGCGAGAGATCTCGCAGAAACGCAGGGGGAGACAGTTAAAGCTGAGCAAGAGGCGGAGACTAGAACAGGGCGATTGCTGAGAGGGAATTAGTATTAATTAGTAGCGGTGCAACTTTACAGATTTAACTAGAGTGCTTATTAGTGTTAGTAATCTATATACATGGATTAGTTAGGTTAGTAGACTCTGGATACAAAATACAAACGTTAGTTTTGTTAGTAATCAGAACAGTAAGGGCGTATGAAGTAAACGAGAATCGAAGGAATGCGTTAAACACCAGGAATACATTTAAATCACTCAAGTAAGAGAGCACGCACACAGGAGGACGGATTGAACCAACTAGATCACAGGACAGGGAGATAAGTGCAATGGAACTGAGAAAAAGGAATGAACTAGGGGAAAACCAAAGTGGCATTACAATAACCAAAAAGAATAAATAAAAAACAAAATCATGATCACTGAACTTGAACATAAACATGAATAAAAACCATAACCATGACATTCGAAATTTGAACCTTGCCGCGATATGTGTGATATTCAAGGACATCGACTCATAAACAGTAGTTTCATGTTATGAAATTTATTCTCATAAATAATAAATATGAAAGTACATTTACACTGCTTCCATTTTCCATGGTCAGTCGGGCAGATATGAGTGCACAGTTTCATATGTTATCATATATTGTTTTATGTGTTTATGTTTTATAGGTTTTAGTTCATTTTATTTCTGTGTTGAATTTTTCATTTCATTGTAAAGCACTGTGTAACTGTTTTGAAAGGTGCTATCCAATAAAGTTAATTATCATAACTATTGCTATTACAGTTATTATTATAATCACCACATGTTCGTTGCGCAACACTGCTTGTCAATTACAATCAGGATATTTCCAACACTTGTAGCTTTTCAGATACAATCAATCGATGGGTAGGTATAAAAAGGCAAGCAATCAGTGCGTAAAGATGCACAATGGCTTACTTGGCGCTATTAGAGGATGTAGCACATGGGAGAATCCGGAGGGAGAGGTTCTTCAGGGACCAGCAAGATCTACTGGCAATGACGACAAGGGCTTATGAGCTGTTTCACTGCCACGAAGTTGTGCTCCTGGATCTCTGTGCTGCGTTAGGTCTGCATTACAGAGAAGCACACCTGCGAGGAATCAAGCCGCACAGTCCTTCTTCAAGTGCCGAACACTGCTTCTGGCAACAGGCACTAGAGGGAATTGGCTGACAGGTCGGGAATATCACAGCCTACCTCTAGTCGCATTATGCCAGACATGTTAGGAGGCATCGTTGGTTTGGCACATCATCGGTACATAAAGTTTCCTTACACGGTGGGTGAACAGGCAAACAAACAAAAAAGCACAATTTGCAGCAAAGTCTGGTTTTCCCCAATGTAATCGGTGCTATTGACTGTACTCACATTGCTATAAGGGCGCCAAGTGAGAATGAATTTGCATTCATAAACAGAAAGCATTTTCATTCTCTAAATGTCCAAATCATGTGTGACGTGGACATGCTACTCACAAATGTAGTGGCTCGGTGGTCTGGGTCAACCCATGACACATTCATCCTGGGAAACAGCAGTGTTGGCCACAGACTTGAGGCTGGAGCTGTTCAGGATTGCTGGCTTCTAGGTATGGATGATAAATGTAAAAATCCGTAATTGCTATTTTTCTCTTCTGCAGTGTCAAACCCTTTCACTAACCTTGCAGGTGATACTGGATATCCCCTTAAACGGTGGCTACTGAACCCTTTCCCCAACACACAGAGCACAGAGGAACAACATTAAAATGAGCGCCACAGCCAGGCATGCGCTGTAGTGGAAAGGATCATCGGGCTGCTAAAGGGCAGGTGGCGTTGCCTGGATGCCACAGGAGGAAGGAAGACTTTCTTACAAGCCCGAAAAGATGTTCCAGATTGTTAGAGCCTGTGCTGTGCTACCTGCACAATTTTGCATAGCTGAGGAATGAGGCATTACTGACACCAATGTTTGCCCCCTACCCGGTCCCTATCCCCAGGCATTTGAGCCAAATGCTATTGCAGTGCGCCAGTGCGTCTGGATGTGATGCGTCGCTTATAAAAAACAAGGTATGGAAAGACAACACTTTTTATTTACCAATTATTTTCGTGTGCATTTTATGTCAGACGAACACATTTTAAATACCTCACAGCTCCTTAGTAACCTCATGGACTGTGTCGACTGTGTTCGTCTGTATCCGCAGGCCTGTGTCAGTGAGGACCCGGTCGCTGCTGGATGGCTGAGGCGCGAGGTGCAGCGATGCTGGGTGCCTGATCAGCCTCAGCTGCAGCACCTCCGACCCCGCCAAAACACCCAGCGACTACAAGACACAAAAATGTCCATTTTGAATAAAATCACAATTGCTAAGTTTATTTATATAGAACATTTAAAATAACCACAGTTAACCAAAATGCTTTACAAATATAGATTGAAATAATAAAAAAATAGACCTAAAAATTAGAACAATAAATAAAACAATAAATCAATACAAGCAAATAACACAAATAGCAGAGCATAAAAAAAATCAATGGATTAAGAGCCATATCGCTGCCTGATAAAACCGATTCCCAAATTTGGTGATTTTTATTTTTTGCCTAATAGCAACCTTGTGATCTTGCGCATCTACTGATAAAATCCAGTAACTCAATATCCAATGAAAAGTGTTAAAAAATGCACGTGACGAAACCTTCTATGTCCATTGGTGGCTGAGGTTGGAATGATGAAACCTCGTATCTCCAAAGAGACTCAAATGTCAACAAAGGTGAGTGTAATTTCTCCCAATTTTACCTTGATTTTTGTCAAACCTGTGTAACACTACAAGTAAGTTGATAAAAGAAATAAAACAATGCTTGTAGACTCTGTAGAATCAAAAATCTACTGATCGAGTAAAGTTGAAGTACCGAAAAGGCAAGGAGTAATCATCTGGAACAAAATAAACATGTGGACTGTGGAGATACGAGCTTTTATAAGTAAACACAAGAGAAAGCACAATTTAGTTGCATTTTTAGCCAATCTAAGCGACAATATGCTCACGTTTAAATAGGTTACTGATCTCCACTCTGTAATTCAGTATTAAGAGTCATAGCTGACAGTTCATCATTATTGATTCTATGGCATTGTTTTTGTAAATGGATATACGAGTTTTTATCAGTAGGCTTAAGTTCATCTATGTTCTTGTCCACTCCACTGCAATCATCAATGGATGCAAACATTAAATTGCTCTAGTTATCAAAAATATTTTACAGGATAAATGTTGCCATACCTTTTCTCGATTTCCACTGTTATTTACAGTTGACTGGAAGGCCTCCCTTTGGAACTGATAAACTTGTATTTTTGCAGAAATATCTCTGCACATCTTCTACAAATTGTTTTACTAACACTTTATGAAGAGTGTATAATGAACTAAACTAATGCATAAGGCTATGAGTAGATTCTTGCTCATGTTTGCAATGTTTACCACAATTGTACTCCTATGATTTAATTAGTTTTTTTTTTTAATTAAATTATAATTAACATTTTGCCACTAAAATTGTCAGCAAGTATGCCTCATTATTTATATCTTCAGCAATAATTGGAACTGTTAATTATAGTACCAGTGCTACATATTTGTCAACAATTCAAAGACTCAGTTAATAACCCTGAGGGAAAGAAAAGATCATGCATCAAATTATACATAGCGCATCAAGAAATTATAGCCCCTTTTATGTATCTAAACATGGATAACCTATCATTTCAGTTCAAGTGATTTTAATAATTTTTCATTTCACCCCTATTACTCTGCTCATTGCGAAAAAAAATATCATCCAATAATTGCCTTGGTATTGATAAGAAACAAAAACTTGTATGTCCACGATAATAACATAAACATTGCAAAATAAAAAATTTATTATTAATCATTCTTGGAAGAAAAGTAGTCATCCTACCTGAACACAGCTGAACTGCATTCTTACATGCAAAATTAAACATTTTTTATGCTATCCTGTAAAGTTTAATTTTGAAGACACAAGGTTTTATCAGCAGGCAAACGATATTCTGAGTGAGTGGCACTGATAGTGGAGTTGACACCTCAAAATTGCATGAACTTTGGCAGAATGGTGCCCATACATGTGTAACTGAGAATCCTGGAGTTTGAGCTCACAATTTTTATCAATATGGCTACAATGCCACGAGAAGTGGACAAGTCAGGTACCAAATTGCGCATTTTTGAGGAAAAATACCCATTTTTGAAGGAATATTGTGGATAACTGCTTCAATGTGCCAAAGAAGTTATGAGTGCATTTGATACTGGCATACTCAAATTTTTAAAATGTGAAAGTGCCGCCTGGAGATCCTGTTGGTTATATGTGCAAGGATAAGAAATCTGCGTACAACGGGAAAAAATATTTTTACAAGTTAAGGCTTATTTTAATTTTTGAACCAGACCAGTGCCAAATTCATCTTACTTGTTTCCTTCAAGGTGAGGTATTTAGTCTGGCACTTTTTTGTTTTTTCAAGATATTGAAATATTTATATTTATATTTGGCACTGTAGCCATACAGATAAAAATTGTGAGCTCAAACTTTGGGATTTTCTGTTACACATATATGGGCACCATTCTGAGACGCTAACTCAAGTATCTCATATAAGTGCCATTCTCTCTGTAATATGGCTCTAAATAAATAGAGGTGTCTAAGTTCAGCTAAATGCCATCGAGAAGGTGTGAGTCTACCAAAGAGTTAAAAGTTTCTCGAGCGCATTAGTATTTCATATTTTAAAGGTAGTGGGTTCCATTGAGATGGAGCAACCAAAGGCTCAATCACCCCTATTTTTAGTTTGAACCTAGGAACATCTGATTTGCTGACCTCAGATTTTTGAAAGGCTGGTGAACATGAATCAGCTCAGACAGATATGCTGCGAGGCCAACCCATTCAAGGCCTTAAAAACAAATAAAAGGACCTTAAAAACAATCCTGAATCGGACAGAAAGCCAGTGAAGAGTGGAGAGTACAGGAGTTATGGGTTCACGCTTCTTTGTACCAGTTAGAAGGCGAGCAGCAGCATTTTGGACAAACTGAAGACGGTTAAGAGCTGACTGTTTAATACCCAGATACAGAGTTACAATAGTCTAAGCGTGAAGTTTAAAAACATGAATAACTCTCAAAGTCTTTCTGGCACAAGTAAGGCTTGACCTTAGCCAGGAGTCTCAGCTGAAAAAAGCTGGTTTCACAACAGAACTGATCTGTTTATCCAGTTTAAAAGAGCTGTGTAAAAACACACCAAGACTATACAAGTAGTATGAGATCCATTTTTGGATGCAAGAGGACCGAGGATGTCAGCAAAATCCTGAACCTGATCAGGACGTCCAAACAAAATCAAAATCTGTTTATTTTCAATTAAATTAAGAAAGTTGAGGTCCATCCAAATTTTTATTTCATTTAAGCAAATAAGCAAGGGCTGCAGGGGGTCTTTACTACCCATTTTTAAGGGTAAGTCCAGTTGCACATCGTCAGCAAAGCAGTGGAAGGAAATATTTTGCTCCCTAAAGATTGATCTCTGCAGGGCTTAAAGTTCTCCGGCACCCTGCCGGATTTCCGGCGTGAGGAGATTTTTCAGCACGAGCCCATCAGGCTTTTTTTTTTTTTTTAATATGAGCTTTCGATGTGTAACCGTTTATCCAATCACATTAAATGCTGTATAGAGGCTGATAAAATTGATGTAATTCTAAACCAATAGCATGTGAGTATTGCACGTTACTAGGCAATAGAGGCAGAGCGGGGCACGTAATTTTTTTCCAGGCGAGTACAGGGCTAATTACGATAAATAGATGTGTCTATTGAGCTGACACTTGTTGCGCGTGCGCGATATAGTCATGTCGGTCTCACACATGGATTGTATATAAATTATATACAGTTCATTGTCTCACATGCTTACATGCTCAACATCCAGATGGGGGACAGATATAAGTATAGGAAAGGATAATACATCCTCAGAGAGCTGGGACGCAGCCCAACTCTTAGCATCCCATCCATGTTTTTTGCCATTTTGGGCAGACATAGACCTACATGACGCACTTAGCTAAACTCGATCTCCTATCTGCCACAGAGCAGGAAATATTCACATCATCTTAAGCTATACAATTAAATTAGTAAAAAGGAGGGAATATTATTAAAGATACTATTTAAACAATCTAATCCATTACTAATGCACTTTTTATGAGCTCCAATCACGCCTTTTAAAAAAAGCAGAAACAGATTTTCGCAAAACCAAGGCTAAATCCCATCGAGTAATACTGAACCGCTGAGGTAATAATTTTATTACATGCAGGAGAAACACTCGCAAAATAAATTAACAGCAACGCTGGCGGCCTGACACATCTGTCATAATGTTAAACGCTTGCAGATTATGACGTGCACGACTTATTTCCAGTCCAGGGATGTGAATGTGATTTTCAGAGTGTTCCCAAGAAATGAAAGTAGCAGGTTAATTTAAAAAAGTAGCCAGTTAAGAATTACATGTGGCGCCACACCGCTACTCGGCCTGTAGGAGGGTCCTTAGGTATGCTTATTTCTTTTATTTAGACGGCCTAATGCAAGTATTTTTCAGTGTAAAATGTTAGGATTTTCTGGTCAAATTTCAGTTTTGTTTTTTTTAAGTTGAATCTCCATTATCAATTAAGCAACATGCCTCTATTTCAATCACAATACTAACTAGCGCCATAAACACCCTAACATTTAGTACTATATAAGCATAAATTAACTTGAACATCACATCAAGTATTTCTTTGAAGCATTTATTCTATTTTATTATTATTTATTATTTATCTTACAATGGTAACCTATCTTATGCTGTAGTATAACACATATATAAAATAATTACCATTTGCTTGCAATTACACTTTAATTTCAACATTTCAGTTCTTATTGATGAACATGTCTTCATTTCAATGTTCAGGCTTTTTCTTGGCACTGATTAATTGGCTATTTGTTATCATACCAATGTGGAGATTCAAGGAATAACTTGAATAAGTTCCTCATGAAACTGCTGCCAATATCAATAATAAAAACTGCACTCAACCCCTGGCAAAAATTATGGAATCTCCACACAGAGGATGTTCATGTAGCTTTTTACTTTGTACCAAATAAACAAATCGCAGATATGACACAAAACAATTTTTGAACATTAGCTTATCATTCAACCTCCCTGAAACACACCTCAAACAAATTAAATTATTTAATGAATATTTTTTCTTAATCAGGTGAAGGAAAAAAATACAGAATCACTCATTTACTTCAGTTATTGGGTTGGTCAGCACTGCTGAAGAAGTGAGTTTTTCATATGCCCCATGAAAAATGCAAACATGAGCTGATAAACTGTTTTTACTAAATTTGAAATATTACAAGTTAATTGTCGTGATCTACATGTTGCATCATTGTGCACAAAATATATTTGACCTCACCCCACCCCACATCAACATCATTTAAACGGGGCAAATTGTGCATTTAATTTAACAAGAGTTAACTTCTTCAACCTGAACACCCCTGATTTTTTGACGGATCTTCTGTGGCCTGTAAACCGTCAGAGGCGTGGAGCTTCACGCTTTTTTTTTTTTTTTTTTTGCATCATTGCGCTCAACTGGTTACAGCAAAAGATCGCCTGAGTAACAATTGAACAGTCTTTCTTAATTGAATAATCAAGACCGCTATATAAGCCTATAATGATTAAGAAATTATAATTCATGGGAAAAAAAGATCACTGATGGGTGACACTAACAATGAACATAATACTCTACACGCGATCTTGTAAGGATGGCATTAATCCAGACAATTAATTAATCCAAAAAAATTTACCATGAATTACAGCGCTCGTTTCAGCATTTTCTTGGCAGTATAATTTATTTTAAGATGGCACCTAATACTCAAAATGTCCTCAAAGTTAAAAATTACGAAAATGCTAAACATTTTGAGCCAGATTTAACTGAGAACATTGGTGCAAAATTGAATTCAGCTTAGCCAGCTAAATATGTGCCATCTCACGAGCCACAGGATTCAGAATATTCAACAGACAATTGTCGTTTAATGTCCTCATTAAGAAAAATATGCATGATAACTTTTTGATGAAATGAACAGGAATGCAAGCTACGAACAAATTTACCAGTCGATAGGCATATACTGCCCAGTCTTCGCAAATGAATGAATCCATGCTTGGTTACGGAGTAGATGTGGGAAAACGCATGAGCACAATCGCCGCCACAACTAGCCTACACATTTACCATCGTTTGGACACAGGTTTTTGGGACACTGTGAATCGATTCAATACCCTGAAGACTTTGGTCGAACAGCTGGTAATTAAATACATGAAATGATCAATAGTGGCCGGAGTGTCCTCGGCTAAATAATGGGGAATCAATATGTTAGAAGGCTAGTGTTCAAATGAATATACGGGCTTTTTATCACAAGAGACGGGCCAACCTTTCACCAGAATTAAATCTCATCAATTTTTAACGCTGGAAATTATCTTTTCATAAGGGATATTATTAATGTTTGCCCGCTAGACGGTTTCATCGTCTTTAAGGGCGGCATGTTTCGACCAGCTACCGAATGAAATTTGAATATTTTCAGAAAATACAACAATATTATGCGAAGAGGATGGAAGTAGAATTATTGGAGTTCATATGACACGCGCAATGTTATTGGATGTTGAAATTGTTCTTGAGTAATCACAGCGCGGCTTAGAGTAACGTTTCAATACGTCAGCAAAGAGAAAGTCAATAGTCAAACTGAAAAGCGTTTATCAAGATAAAACGCGTCGAAACTCGCCTAAAAACTTGTAAATTCGTCGGGAAAGTAGCCGGCGGAAGAGGACAGAGTAGTCGGCGAAATCGCTGACGTGAACATTAATCAGGTTACTCCTCTCATCGGCCGAAGCTCATGCCTTAGTGAATGTTTTTATAAACAAAATGTCAGCCATAATGGGCCAATGTGTTAGAAGCTCTTGTATTGTGATTTTATGTTGGCCTCTTTCTGTATTATGACGGACAGGCTACTATCACAAAGAACGTTAGGTCGCAACTCAATTTAGGACCCACCCCGGTAATTTCATTTACCGGCATGGCAATTTTTCCAGCTTTAAGCCCTGTCTCTGGGATGTACAAAGAGAACAGTAGGGGGCCTAAAACGGTTCCCTGAGGGATCCCACAGGAAAGTGGAGCAACTGAAGAGGAGTATTCCCTTAGCTGAACAGAGAAGGTCCTGGCAGACAAATATTATTGAAACCATTTAAAGGCAGTACTTAGAGTTTGTGAGGGAAGTATTTATGAGTTTTCTCCACGATGTCAGGAACAAGAGAGGTAGTATGTTTCTCAAGGCAAATAATTGATGGATTCATGTCAGGGATGTGGTTTTAATTGGAATCTTCATCGCTTGAATTTGCTTAAATTAGAACTAACAGGGAAGGATAAAACAGTGGTTGTCTAGATGCATTTCAAGGGAAACTAGTTATTTTCTCATCCGACTTAACTGGACGAATGCCCCACTTTCCCGCACTGATTTCAAGTCAACCACAGGTGCTGTAGTCACTCAAGGTCCAATGTTTTAAATAAATTGAGAGATAACTACAAGATTTGATCACTTTGATATGCCCACAGAAGTGCAGCATTTTGTGAAGCACCTATTCTCGAATGCATATGCCCATGATAACGCAAAAGTTCATCACTTTGTCACTTGACAAAGGTTTTCTGCAACTAAAGATCATTGATATCCAAGCATCATCTGAGCTCAGGCATGTCTTACAGAATGATGGCTTGATAAAGTTTTGGGTTGACCTTATTGATGAGAAATCTCAAATACAAAATGACTGGTAATTTTTTGTCCTAACTGTGTTCATATATCAACATATGTCTGCTAATCCACATGCTATAAAAAATTAATGCTCATGCCTCCCTGAAAATGACCATTCGTGACCACTGATTGGGGGATTGCCCTCATTTATTAACAAATGCTTTTCTGCCCCTGCTCAATCAAAGAAGTCCACCCTCGCATTAGTAGCCAGATGTGATGCAGCTACACCAGTTCGTGTACTTTTCATATGCAAGGGTTAATATTGAACTGTGAATATTAAATGTCGTGATGCCTGGCTAACTGGGTACGCCATGTCTGTTGGTAAAATATGCGTCAAACTGTTACTGAGGACTGAGAGGCAACGAGGAGAACCAGAAAAATGTCTTGAAAATGTTATCCGAAATGTAAGAATTGTATAAACATGCCAAATAGTTAGCATGTCTTGTGAGAGACCGCACTATAAACCTACTGACAATTTTTCAGATATATAGTTTGTTTCCTTTTTTTAAGGAATGTTTCAGCATATTTTGCAAAGGGCATGAAATTAAGCTCTGCATTTTTTCTTTGAGGCTTTTTTTCTTTAGTATCTGATTTGACTAATTGTGCAGTCTTGAGAAATACAAGCCCTTTAAAACTTAAAGAGAAGTAGCACTGTTTTTCAAGAGTACATACGCAAATGAGAAATATGGCTCTAGGGAATGTTTGGACCTGATGCACTTAACTTTTTGAAGATGTGGCCCTAGAATAATGTAGTTGAATAGCCCTGTCGCGGACTTTTTTATTTCATCTGGCAAACGCTATAACATCTAAGGCATGTGAGTGTGTCAGTGGATCTGTCACTGTGTCCTGATAGACTAGTGGCAAAATCTGAAAATTTCACCTAGGGGGTGATGGAATGTTAGCAGCTGTCATCCATGTTTTTATGGTAAAATATCATGTAGTGAACCCATATGGGGTGGATGACACTTGATCCAGGCTTTCATTTGTTTTTTATTGAAAAAATCAAGATGACTGCCATCACCAAAATTGGAAAATTTAATAAGACTCAGTATCTTCAAAACAAAACAAGATTTTATCATGAAATAGGTGTCATGGTTTAGAGGCGTATGCAGGTTTAGACTTTTTCAGGCTCTCTATCCCGACGAGATCTAATTCCTTTTCCAATCAGATTCTTTTCCCAGCTGGTTGATTGAACTGGGAAGCGCACTTCCACTCTATATAAGCCTGAAGTCCGCTTAACACGCCTCTTTGCTAGAGTATCTGTTTGTAGTTGTTAATTACAGTCAAGATATCTCTAGTCAGATTTGTGTGACTTTATATCTTCCAGTTATTTTTGGAGTTCCTTCCTCTTTAGGAAGGAACTCCCTTTTCTATTTCTTTTTTTTTTGTTCTTTCTCTCGCTAAGCCTGCTTTTTTCAGACTATTATACGCCCTTAGAAGCGAGTACTTCTGGTGGTCTGTATAATTCTCTGTGTTTGTATTGCTTCTGCGCTGCTCGTTCTCTCCCTGGCTGCTGCACTCTATTTTACCAGCCTTTCTAGAACACTGTAGCCAGCATGGAGTCGTCTGCAATGGTTGCATTAGAGAAAGTTGTGGCTAATCAACAAGCAGTTCTCTATGGGTATGGCAAGGGTCTTTCTAGCCTGAAATAATCAGCCAGCAGAGTTGGCGGAGAGAATCCGCCTTCAGGAGAATGCTATGCAGAAACAGGAAAATGTTCTATTCAGTCTCACTGAAAGTATTAGAGCCTTTTCCACACAGATCACACAGAATGTTGCACAAGCACAATCTGTACACCTTCCCCGAGAGCCAAAACTCCAGTTACCCCCAAGATATGGAGGCGAGACAGGAAGATGTAAAAATTTCATTGCCCAATGAAATATTTTTTAGTAAGCGCAGCCTTCAATGCCTGCGGAATGAAGAGTCTCGGTTTAATTTATTTTATCCCTGCTGACCAACACAGCACTCACTTGGGTGGGGCCACTTATTCACCCAATTCAATTTGTCGTTAATACAGTGGAGACTGGAAGAGAAATGGCATCGGCATTTGATCAGGATGTTTGTGGTCAGGACGCGGCTACGCGTTTAATGCATCTGAGGCAGGGCTCTGAAAGTGTCGCGGAGTTTTCAATCTCATTTCGCTCCTTGGCGACAGAGACAGGCTGGCCAGAAGCGCCTCTTATGACAGTTTTTGTTCACGCTTTGGCTGAGGAGGTTATGACGCCTACACTAGAGCCTTGTGTTTCTCTGGATTCGTTGGTTCGTACTGCAGTGCGAATTGATAATTGCATCCGCGAACGTAACAGGGAGAAACGTACTGCATCGGCTCTTGCTGACAATGGGGTTAATGCTCCTCGCAGCGTGCATATAGCTCCAATTCCGCCCATTGAACTTTCTACCCTCAAGTAGCCTATGCAGGTTGATGGCTCATATGAGAGCCGGGTCATAAGCCCGTCATGATCGATAATCTGCTATATAATTGTAACAAACGACATCCGGCCCACGCTGGTTTGAGCTTCAGGGAAACAGGAAGTCCCTCTAGCGGTACGTGGGGGGGCGCTAGAGGGACAAACCCAATTTCCCTTCCGAACTTTAATTCCTGTAGAATTGACTGTGGGGAGACAGAGAATATTTATTGAGGCTTTTTTGGATACTCTGGCGCCGTAGACTGTTTTATGGATGCGGAGTGGGCTAGGAGACATTCCATCTCCCATCCCCCTCTTTTACATTCACGCACTGTAAGATCTTTTGGACGGTCACTCCCGGCCAGAACTGGATTTATAACCGAGGTCTCTCAATCATTGACTATGTTCTTCCCTTTTGGTGGCTATTTTGAGGAGGTCTGGTTTTTATGATTAGTTCCTGTTTCTCCTGTCGCTTTAGGGACACTCTTGGTTACGGGAACATAGGCCCTCACATCCTTTGGGGGAGTCAGAATAACCTGGCTATTCAGGAGGCACTGATTGTAGGTCCCACTGTAGGAGAGTTTATACAACATCCCAGGCATCAACCTATGGGGGAGGTTGATGCCTGCAGTGATTCTGAGGAGTCTGTCCACACAACCCTCCCACGTGGTAAGGGGCGGAGGAGGCTGGAGGATCTCAATTTGATTGGCAGGAGCCAGAGGAGGATTACATTCGAGGATTTCTCTGACTCAGAATGAGACATAGAGATGGCAGGTGCTGAACAGAGGAGAATTTTGGGGGCTGCTCTGAACTTTTGTCTGCCTCCTAATGTTCCTAACGATTATGCTGATCTCGCGGAGGTTTTTAGCAAGCAACGGGCCTCGACTTTACCTCCTCATCAGACTTACGATTGCGAGATCAATCTCTAACCAGGTACCACCCCAGGGTTCATTATACTGCTGTCAGGGTCTGAGCGAAGGGCCATGTGAGAATATATTCAGGAGGCTCTGGCTAATGGATTTATTTGGCCCTCCATGTCTCCTGCCTTTTTTGTGGGCAAAAATATGGCGGCCTGAGACCCTGTATTGATAACAGGGGCTTGAATAATATTACCATTAAAAACTGATACCCCCTTTGTTGATGAACTCCGCTTGAATGTCTGCAGGAGGCCATTTTTTACTGCTTAGACCGAATGCTTATAACTTGGTTCGAGTAGGAGGGGGACGAGTGGAAAACGGCATTTAATACGTGATGACGGGCACTACAAATATTTGGTCATGCCGTTCGGATTGGTTAATGCCCCCTCTGTGTTCCAGGCACTCGTTAATGACGTCCTCCGAGAGATGTTGGAGAAATTCGTCTTTGTCTACCTTGATGATATTCTGATTTTTTCTTCAACTCTCTCAGAGCATAAACAACACGTCAGACAAGTGCATGAGGCCCTCCTTAAAGCCAAGCTTTTTGTCAAGGCTGAAAAATGCATTTTCTCATGCAAGACAGTCTCTGCTTTCTGGCTTTATTGTGTCTGAAGGGTCGGTCCGCATGGATCCTGGACCAAGGTGGCAGTGGTCAGGAATTGGCCTGCCTCTCAAAAACATCCAGAGGTTCAACGGTTTTTGGGCTTTGCTCATTTTTATAGGAGGTTTATCCAGAATTTTAAAAGTATAGCTGCCCCCATTATCGCTGGGGCCACTAAGAAGAATACCTCCTCGCTGCTTGCTTGGTCTCCAGCAGCTGAGTACGTTTTTCAGGAGTTGAGAGGAAACGATTTAGCTCGGAGCCCATTCTCGCTTTTGCCTGACCCCTCCCTCCCATTTGTTGTGGAGGTGGATGCGTCGAGTGTTGGGGGTGGGTGCCATTTTGTCCCAGCGCCCCTTTGGGACAGTAAGTTGCACCCATGCGTCTACTTCTCCTGGTCGTTGTCGTCGGCTGAACGGAGTTACAGTATTGGTGACCGGGAGTTGTTTGCTGTCAAGTTGGCATTAGAAGAGTGGGCGCCATCGTTGGAGGGGGGCTGAACATCCGTTTCCGTGGTTTGATGGACTGCGAAAATCTCAAATACATCCAAAAGACTAAGCGACGTAATTCCCAGCAGGCGTAGTGGTCATTGTTTTTCAATCGCTTTAACTTTACGTTAACCTATCGCCGGGTTCCAAAAACATCAAGCCTGACGCCTTGTCGCGGATTTACGACCGCTCTGGTCGCGATCCTATTCCTGAGCCGGTTATCCCGGCAGCTCAGATTGTGGCTCCCATCCAGTGGGACGTTGAGTCTGTTGAGCGGGATGCCTTGAGATTCGATCCCAGTCCTGGAGAGGAGCCGCCAGGCTGTTTGTTTGTTCCAGTAGCGTGTACGGGTCCTGCCCTCCAGTGGAGCACTCTTCCCGCCTAGCTGGTCAAATTCGCTCCATCGGACCAAGCAGTTTTATTTTTTCCAAATTCCGTTTTTTCCGTTTTAATTTTTTTGGAATTCTGTTTTTTTACCAATTACACCAATTTTACCATCAGAGAGAGTGTGCTTTTATGTTAATGAATAAAATAAGTTCAATAATTAAAAGAAATAACTCAATTAGTTGATGCAACCCACCATTTTCCTCAGTACTTAAAGTCAGAACAAGTACTGCATAATGACGCAATATAACATTGCACTGTGATGAAAGAATTTTTTAACCTAAAATAATAATACAAAATAAAATTGTCTCTTAAAAAGAAGTGTAAGCTACAGTCAAAAAGGCAGACAATGGCCTGATTGACATGTACATTTCTGACTGCCCCTTTTTAATCATTTATAATCTTATTGTATATACGTTGTGTATATATATGAATGTATGAGAGCAGCAGTAATGACACTCATTTTCCCCCACGAATCAACAGTTGTCTGATTCTGATGCATCAGCTATATTTAATTGATTTTTCTATTTTAAAAAAAACTTTCGTTCAGTAATCCCAATACTGTGTATTCCATCCTAGGACAAAATGTTCTACAGTAATGATTAAACATGAACAAACTGACACAAAGATGCATCAGCTGTTATTTCACCATTGGGGGACGACAAGCATTGGCAATTTGCATACACACAATTCACTAAGTAGATCAGAAAAGAAATATATAATCCATTAAATAGCTTACAATAAGTTGTTGTTTAACATAAGATGACAAATGATCTATGTTTAGGACTCTGCAATCCCTGACATCAGGTCTCGCTCTACAACAACGAAAAAAACTTTCCACAGATTCTTTTGTAGCACTTCAAGAGATGCGCTGTTCAAACACTGGGGCAGGTGAATTTGACGGTCTGCTCGCATTTTCGCTACAGCATTTGCGTCTTCACATTGACTTTGAATGTAATCTGGACGCGCGAATATTTTGTTTAGCATTCGGTGGAAACATGGCTTTACGAACAGCATTTCAGTCAAATTATGCCGATTTCCGCAAAATTCCGCGTTTATCAATAGATTCCGTTTTTATTGGCCAATTCCGTGATTCCATCCGCGATTCCGTGATCGCGGAAATCATAGGGCCCACGTAGGGCTAGGGGCCCAGTTTTTAGTTGATTGGGAGGGGTATGGTCCTGAGGAGCGGTGCTGGGTCCCTTCTCGGGATATCCTGGACCCCACCCTTATCTCAGAGTTCCGCATGGGGTTCTCTGGGAATGTCTGGAGCCGTCCCTTAGAGGGGGGTCCTGTCATGGTTTGTGAGGCGTATGCATGGTTTTGGACTTTTTCTTGGTGCTCTTCACCCGGACAAGATCGAATTCCTTTTCAATCAGATTCTTTAACCAGCTGGCTGATTGAGCTGGGGCGGCGCTTCCCCGGACTCTATATAAGCCGGAAGTCCGCTACGCCTCCTTTGCTAGAGTGTCTGTTTGTAGCTTAGCACTATAGCCGAAGATATCTCTATTCAGTATTTATGTGACTTTTATATCTTCCCGTTACTATTGGAGTTCCTTCCCTTTAGGAATTTTTCCTTTTTCTACTTTTGTTTTCTCGCTAAGCTTACGCTTTTTTCAGACTATTATACGTCCTTTGGAAGTGCGAGTACTTTCTGGTGGTCTGTATAATTCTCTGTGTTTGTATTGTGTCTGTACTGCTCGCTCTCTCTGGCCGCTGCACTTAGCCTCTCAATTTTACCAGCCATTACAATAGGATTGTATGTAGACTTTTTTCTGTGGAATTTATTATTACCTATCCACAAAACAAATCTTGGAATTAAAGGTTTATATAAATAAAATATGGGTTGAAACTCAAATGGTCACCCGCATTGCCATATTAATGAAAAAAGGTTTCAAATGTCAAAAATCATGCAAACTATACACATGAAATGTACAAGTATTAAGAATAGAACCTAGAATTTCTAGTCACCACTGACATCAGTGTTTAAGGGATTTTGACAAATACTCTCACGGCACCCACATCCAGCTATGCATCTCAAATTATGCACACAACATGTGCATCTGGCTGTGTTGTAGGACTTGCACTGGCATTGTTATGTTAAGATATATGCTGGGAACTGCATTGTCATTAAAGAGATGAGGAACTATACCCAGAAGAGTGCTCTTGCCATCCATTTTCCATAGGGAACCAACAAGTTGGCTTAATGATGAAAACCACACAGCCTGGTGGTTTGCACGCCCATATTTTGTTGAAGACATGGTTTAGGTGGTAGTTTTTTCTGGCTGCTTTTGTTCCTTGAGAAACAACATGAAACGAACGTCATTGATCTGAGTGTCACTTTCATTTGAGGAATAGAGCTTGCACATGAACTCTTCCACTTTTCGTTCAGTCGAGTCAGTGAGGATGCTGCATCCAAGATCGTTGAGTAATGGCATACTTCTGGAATACCTTCCAAACCTCTTGTTTTCCAACACCATGTGCTGACTGACAATGTCTCAACCTGTGACTGCATGAAAGGCTGGCAGGTTATCACATGAAGGCATGGGTCCATATCAATATCATGAAGAGTAAATAAAGGTTCATTCTTAGCATGTTACAGTGCGGAACCAAACCTCTTTGCTTAGCTTGTTGGCAAAATGTATCAGTAAGACAAGCACATCAGTATCTCTTGAGTGAATGATAGTTCTTTTGAATCCTTTCTTTGCTAATACTGTATGTTAGCATGCAAAATAATTCTGGTGTCAGCTTCATCATGGTTTGACTGTAGTGAATTGACATCTGTTCAAGAGAGGATTCTGCTGCAGTCTGTTCATGAAATACCCCGACTGTTACAATTTCGGAACCCACCAATGATTTTGCTCGAGCAATCAGCTGTATGCTCAAGAAATTCTCCAAGTCTCGCTTGCTTTCTGGGAGATCAATGAATTGTTTCCAGTTGACAGGCAAAGGAATATCCTTGGTTTCAATCTTTCTACGGACACATCTGTTTCTACCTTTCTGCGAATACGTGTTGCATCTTTGATGGTTTTTTTTATCATAACGATCAATCTCCGGAGAAAAATCTCACTCTAGCCTGCATTCAAAACTTGAGAGCCCTGCCTCCTCCTCTTTGCCTGCTCTTCGGTCGGCTTCGAAAATAACAATTTTGTCTGCCTCAGTGTTCTGCGCATTTTGGGTCAGTCTCAGGCTAGCATATGGTCTCCCTTCACAACAATGATACAATTGAACTCTCTCGCAAGACTCGCGAATGAGTTTATCCGTTTACCTCAACCTGCGCTGCTGCGCATTCGCAGTGCAAGCCGTGGTATTTAAAACGCACAGTGATGTGATAGCCTAAACTGCGGATGCGGGATCGATCTCTCTCTCTCTCACGCTCTCTCTCACACACACACATGATTTACTGAATAAACGAGCACAGTGAGGGGAAAAATAGATGGGGGAAAAAACAAAAATTCAGGGACAATTAACCGAGGTCCGGACCTCAGTGTCCTCAATGGTGGTTACGGCTATGAGTCCTGTGTCACTCAGAATTCGAGTCTTTTTTTTGGAATCATGAACCTGACAGAACAAGCATAGGTCCCAGGCAGTTGATTTGCTATAACTCCTTTTTGAAGGAATCTTTAGAAAAGCTTCCATGTTCTTGAAGATATTAATGTATCTGTGGGGTGATCACCTGTAAAAGTATAAGTAAATAGTATAAATATTGAGTACAGTTTGTGTAATGGCCGGTAGAATTCGGAGGCCAGTAGCAGCGAAGAGGGAAACGAGCAGCACGGACACCAAACAAACAAAGAGAATAATACCGACCACCGGAAAGGGCCTGGTGGCTTCCAAAGGACGATAATAGTCCCAAACACGGAAACAAAGCGAGATAGAAAAGGAAGAACTCCAATAATAAAAAGAAGATAGAAAGTCAAACAAATCCTGACTACAGACATCTTCAGCTATAGTGCGTAGCTACGAACAGACACTCTAGCAAAGACGCGTGGCGAACATCCGGCTTATACAGAGTCCGGGGAAGCGTCGCCCCAGTTCAATTAGCCAGCTGGGTAAAGAATTCAATTGAACAGGAATTTGATATCGTCCCGGGACGAGAGCCACAAAGAAAAGTCCAAAACACATGCACAAACCTTGTGTCCTAAATATGCAAGAGTGATATCAGGAAATTCTACAAAAGGTGTGTGAACATAAACCTCATTTGAAGCTTACTTTTAATACTTGTTTGTAATTTGGATGCTTGGTACAACTGTTCACAGTAACAGAACTTGCTGTCTGTAAACCTGTATTGCAAGGGTTTGTCTCTGTGGTTATGACTGCTCGGTTACCAGCTACTGCATGTTAGTTGCGTGCCGTGCTAATTAAAATGCTCCTGGTTGACTTATATGCAGTAATTCTGATCGGTATGCTTGTGTTACTTCGGTAAGCATCAATGTGGCAGTTTCATCATAATGTTGCCCGATTGTAGCCACTACAGTTAGTGATCGCTTCACTTATCCATGACCGGGATCAGCCGGATGCTTCACAAATGTCTGAGCAAGTTTTCTGGTGCTACCGTGAAAGCAATGCGTAAACGCAGAAGCTCTACCGGTTTACAAATGATTTCTCTGCACTACCTTGACATAATTTCATCCCCTTTAGAAATTGTTGTGGCTAATAAAAAGCGAAAAGGCGGAGATTTAATAGGTAATTCTTTCCTGTAGAAGTGATCGATTCGCTAGCTCCACATAAGCAACTTGTCCGCGCTAACGGAACTTTCGGTCTGCAAAACCTGTATTATATTCATAACATAACCGAGCTCTCTCTAGCTGTCGCTAAGACTATCCATAAAGCTGCTTTCACATCGAACACGAACAAATTTTTTCGTAGCGACATATTAGCTACATTCAAAGTCAATGCAAAGACACAAATACAGGCATTATGGGCGCCGTTAAGCAGCTTTCACACCGGACGCAAAACAAATTTTTCGCGGCGACAGATTAGCTACATTCAAAGTCAATGCAAAGACGCGCGAATACAGGCGTCATGGGGCGTGAAGCAGCTTTCACACCAGATCTGCGAAACGAATTTTTAGCGTGACAGATTACATTCAAAAGTCATGACCGCTTATCAGCTACTGCATGTTAGTCTGCGTGCTTTGCTAATTAAAAATGCTCCTGGTTAACTTATATGCAGCAATTATGATCGGTATGCTTGTGTGCTTGCAGCATCAGTGTGACAGTTTCATCATAACGTTGCCTGATTGTAGCCACTACAGTTGAAGCAAAACCGAGAGGTGCAGTATGTGTCTGCCGAAGTTGGGCTGCAGTTAGACCAGATGTAGGTTTTACAGAGCTTGGGGTGCGTTTTTGGATGCTTATGAAACGACGCTTTACTTATCCATGACCGTCAGCCTGATACATCTCCAATGCTCAAAAGCTCTCTGATGCTACGGTGAAAGCAATAGGAAGCGCACAGGCTATAACGTGCCCGGTCTAACAAACGATTTCTCTGCATTGCCATCGATTGAATATTAAATTCTTTCCCTGCAAAAAGTGATCGAGATTAGCTAGCTCCACATAAGCAACGGTTCACGAGACGGAACTTACGGTCTGTAAAACCTGTATTATGTTCATGACATAACCGAGCTCTAGCTAGCTCTCGCACACTATCCATAACGCGCCCATTTTCCGCGAGGAAAGCTGGTCATTCCGAAGCAATAAGTAAAACCATTACCACAGGCAATTTCCGAAAAAGGCCGTTTAGCCTAGAGAACTTCCCCCTCCGTCATATACCAGCGTGGAAGCTGTTCGTTTCTCCACGCTAACAACACACCACAGCTATGCACACGAACCAGCAGGTCCTAATACACACCGAAGCAGTCCATAAGCTGTTGGTTCACTTTTAGCTGCTCCTCACTGTCCATGTTTCCCTCTAAACTCAGACCCACAGTTTTCTACGGTCTCCGGTCACACACTTGGGCATGTTGACCCGTTCTACAAATGTGTCTATATGGGGTGGATTCTAGCTTCCCTGCATCCTACCTACAGAGTAGAAAACCGCTGTACTCACCACTGTTGCCGATCGCAAATTCGTGCTTGAGCTGCCAGACATTCTTTTCGTCCTCCACTTTCGCCATTGCGTTAATTAGAACAAGTTAATTTATTAGATCTATACACATGTACCGCGTTAGGGATTGCAGAATATGTCCACGAATCCTTTGGAGACAGTCAGTTTCACTCTGGAGCCGGACCAGGAAAAATGCGTTCTGCCTCGTCGTAACTCCGCCCCACAGAGCTGGCTATTCAGAAGAAAGTGGGCACACGAGGAGTGGGGGCCATAGCGGAAGAGCCACCCCAATGAGGCGTTTCAGGCAGAGACTACTATGGACTACAAATGGGGTTTTTTTGAGGATGGCAGTATGAGCTGAAATAAGTACCCTTTTTTTACTTTGCACGATCAGGAGTACTCTAGGGGAGTCAAAGACCAAAATATAAACTGGAAAAATAGCATATTAGGTCCCCTTTAATGATTCACGCCAAAGGTACCCCACCATCCAAAGCAATGACCGACAGAACTGGTCAACACAGACTCCCCGATCTCCGCAGCCCCCAGGAAAAGGTAGCTCACTAACCGCAGCTCTTTCCGAAACCTGCATTGCCCTAAATTGGTTTGAGAGCTCCTTTGATCAACGAACACATAGCTACCTCTGCTCTAAATATAAAACCAAAGGCCTACCTCAAGTTGAATCTGTGCCAATTACTGTTTATCATTTGCTGTAATGGTACACTTCATGCAACGTTATTTTTATGCTGACACTACCACTGTGTACCTGAGAAGTGCCCTTGCTATCATTTGTGACTAGTTTATTGCATTTAAGCTCTCTCAAAATGCTGCTAAAAACCAAGTTCATGATATATGGGAAGTCCTAATCCTAACTTGTCTGTCTAAATAGGCGATGCAATACTGAAGAGGGCTGTTCGTTCCTAAATTCCCCTTTAATATATTTATCAAAATTTGAATTGGAAAACATACCTTAACAGAAAAAAATTACTGCACAAAAAGTCACTAGAGAACACTTCGTTTCCATTCACTATCTAAAAATGCTGTATTATAGCCTGCGTTAGGGCGTTAAGCAGCTTTCACACGGATCTGAAACTAATTTTTTGAGGCGAGATTACACTCAAAAAGTCAATGCAAAGACAATGCATTGACTTTGAATGTAATCTGTCGCGCAAAAAAATTGCAGCGTCCGTGTGAAAGCGCTTATCACGCCCCATTTTCCGCGAGCAAACGCTGGGCATTCCGACGCAATAAGTAAAACCATTACCATGGGCAATTTCGAAAAAAGGCCGTTTAGCCTGGAGCGCCCCTCCGTCATATACCAAGCGTGGAAGCTGTTCCATTACTCCACGCTAATGACACACCACAGTTATGCACACGAACCAGCAGGTCCTTATAATACACGCGAAGCAGTCCATAAGCTGTTGGTATGGCAAGCCGTTTTAACATTTAACCCCTTCAGACCTGAATTATGTTCCAGGGATGGGAAAAAAATACAACTGTGCATTTTCCCCATCCCAAATGCATCCAGAAATAAGACTCAATCAAAAAAAAAAAATTCTTGCAAATCTTAAATTGTTTATTTTTATGTACATTCCAGTGAACGCTAGGTCTGAACAGTTGTAAAATGTAACATTCAGTGGACTTGTATTGTTTTTCAAAGATTCATGTCTTGGAGCATCAACTTCACTTGTTTTGCTGAAAATAAGTATTTCATCCTTTGGTAAAAAAAATAATGAACAACTTAATGAGTTTAATTTCACAATACAAAGGTAAAAAACATTTGAAAAATGATTTCCATCAAAATTTTCTACCGATTCAGTTCTCTCTTTTTTGGGGCACTAGTTTAACTATTTCCTTTTTTTTTTTTAAGATTATTTTTTGGGAATTTTTCCTTTATTCGATAGTTATACAGTGTAGAGAGACAGGAAGGTTGGGGGAGAAGAATGGGGGAAGACATGCAGCAAATGACCCGAGGCAGATTCGAACCCAGGTCGCCAAGTGGAAGGACACAGCCTTTATGGTGCAGGCGCTTAGACCGATGAGCCACCGGGCGCCCCACTATTTCCCCTTTCTGTTCAAAAAACAATGAACAACTTTTGGGGTGTTAAATTTCAGAACCCCTCCCACCCCCCATTTGAGTCGATGGACTTTTTGAGATAACAGACTTCTTCAGTCAGCTGATGACTCATTTTCTGTGGGGGATTCATGAAGCAATTTATCGTTGGAACAAAACAGTAGTGGACCTTGCACTTGTCACAGAAGACCTGTTCTTCCTGAGCAGTGAGGCAGTCTGCACCTGGTTGCCTCCTTTTTGTCGTCAAAGTTTGGCATATGGTCCATCATGTCCATACGCACCTCTGCAGTGGGCTGCAAACCTGTGGACTGCTTCATCAAGAGATGAAGTGCTTGGTCTGCCTCTTTTCCTGACTGCTTGAGGCTTCCCAGCGCACACCAGGACCTCAGCCACATTCATCTTGAAATGAAGCAGATCTAGTGTGTACTGGGCAGGGACACCCTGGCGTTCCATGTCTCTGCGGTACTCAAGCCAGCTGTTCACAACAGCAAGATCAGAGGCATGAGTTATCATCCGAAGAGGCCATTTTCTGGACCTGATGTCTATTCTGTATAGACTGATCAGCTGGTCGAGCTTGTCCACCCCACCCATGGCCTGGTTGTACCTCTGAACAACCTCGGGACGCTTTGATGCTCACATACGCACCCTCTGACTTCTCCCATCTCCTTACTTCATCCTCCTCTCCAACACCAACAAAGTTGGAGGCCATGACCACAGCACGGTTATCAAACCACTTTGTTGGGACAATCTTTCCATCCCTGCTCTTGATCTCATCATGGTTCCCTCTCACTTTCTTCGCCATGTGTTTATCATTGAGCAATGGTGGCTTGGCTAAACGGCACACCCTGGCTGTTCAGCTGCATTAGATTTTCCTCTCTGCAAGGACCTCAAGCAGATTGTATGTTGTAAAATAATTGTCAAAGAAGAGTTTGTGGTTTGGGTTCTGGAGCCTTTGACACAGGTGGGTGACCACTGCAGCACCATGCCCTAGGGTGGTCTTATCCCTCTCAGAGAGTTCTGTGGTGGCACCTTGGTAGATGATAAAGTCATACGACAGGCCACTTCTGCCACAAAGGAAGTACACTTTGATTCCCCATGGCACTGGCTTCCCTTTGATATATTGAAGACAGGAGAGCTTCCCTCTGAATGGGATGATTTGTTCATCAATGCAGAGCTCCTCTTCCACTGTGAGCTCAAGACAACGATTTAAGTACACAATCATACAGAGGCCTGACTTTATAAAACACATCTTTGTTTTCAGGAGGCTTCTCAAGGTTGTTCACCACGTGCAGATTGGAGCGGAGCTGAAAAAATCTGTCCCGGGACAAAGTATCTCGGAACAGTCCAATGTTTATGCTAGTCTCCCAGTATATTTGCACTCTGGGCAAATTCAGCACCCCCATTGCCATATGTAAGCCTATAAGGGCTTCAATCTCACACACTGAAGCATGTTTATACCCCCTAACAGCACTTTGCTCTGCATATATGTTTGTCATGGTTGTCATTTGTTCAAACATCTCTTGGGGAATGTACTGCTTGAAGTAGCCGTAAGGAGTCAGGCCATCAGTGACCTCTAAGGCAGGATCCTCCCATCTAATGACTGCAGAAATATAGGGGGTACGGCGCCACTGAATGTCCTTCTTTTTTGTCAGGTTTGCATAAGGGGCTTCTTCAGATAATGGGTTTATCTCCAAATCCTCATTTTCCTGTTCTTCCTCATCCTGACCTTCCACTGCCTCAACCTCAACTTCATTTCCTATCTCTGGCACATCCCTCTTAGCTCCTTCCTCTGTTACTGGCACTGACTCATCCCTGACATCTCCTGAAATCATTAACAAAAATGTATCTATCATGTATTCCTTATATGTAATACATATCATTCTTCGCCAAAATATTTAGGGCTGAGTAGTGTAGACTAATCTTTATCTGCAACTGTGCAGAAAGACCCCATTGGTATTACACACAAATAGTTTTGAATATGCCAGCAACAACATGCACAAAATTCAAATGTTGATTAAGAATGTCAATGTTAATAATGACGCTTCAATGCTTCCAACTACACGGTACAGCCCTAAAAATATGTCTAATTTATGATAGATTTATTCAGACTCTAGACTCACCAATTCTTCGAAATCTAGCAGTGGTCTCGTCTTCCTCTTCATCGTCACTGGCAAAAATGTCAATCTCTGAGATATTCCCATTGTCTATGAGTTCCAGAGCCTCACGTGCTGGATATTCTGCATTAGACAAATTTTCTTCCTTTTAACCAGTGTTTCCTATGTTCTCATGCACTATTTTTTTTTGCAGTAGTAGGTGTTCTCATCAATAGTAAACAATTAGGCCCGAAAGCATACATTCAGACCTAACGTCCATTGAAATGTACATCAACGTTTAAAAAAATCCTGTGTTAAAACTTCAAACAAAACATATGATATTGGACTCTTTATTTAACAATATATCTTTCAATATTATATTAAAACAAAAAAAATCATGGATCAAATATCACTAAATAGAAAAAAAGAGTTAAAAAGAACACTTACTTTTGTGTTTTGTATGCAGTGCTGCCATGCCTCTCTTCACTTTGGTGTATTCTTTATTCAGAAGAAAGGGGAGGGAGCAAGCTGTTGCCTAATTGGTGGCTGAACATCCAATCAGATGGACTAATGCCCTCATGTGATGAAAAATGTCACAAAGCATTAAAAAAAGGGGGTGAGAAAGTGGTGCACATTTCTGTGCACCAGGTCTGAAAGGGTTAATCATAGGGCTTACTAGTTGCAATTTAGTGTCCACTCGTGGAAATGACATTTCGACATACAAATATATTTTCACATGAAGTAATTACAGTTTGACTAGTCAAAACTGATTTACAGATATCTTTAATTTAATTATAGATATCAGTAATTCCTTTTTCACTTGTAAGAATAACAATTATAGATATCTACAATTGAATTTCCACATGTCAAAAAAGAATTGTGACTAGTGGAAATGTATTTTCCAATTTCAGATATCAACAATTGCATTTCAGATATATCCCACACATCAACAATTGCGTTCCGGATATGTAGCAATATCAGCATATTCATTTCGGATATGTAGCCAATTGTTGATATGTCCGACATATCAACAATTGCATTTTGGATATGTAGCCCAAATTAGCATATTCATTTCGGATATGTTCCACATATCAACAATTGCATTTTGGATATGTCCAACATATCAACAATTGCATTTCAGATATGTCTGACATATCAACAATTGCATTCCGTATATGTCCGACATATCTGCCAGCAAGCCGTTTTAACATTTAATCAGATATGACATTTTGACTTGTGGGAATTCCTTTTTTGATATCCAAAATTCAGTTCTGACTAGTTATAAAAGGAACTGTAGATATCTCAAGTAAAATTGTTACTAGTATGAATCAAATTTTCACTAGTTACAATTGTGCTTGAGATATCTGAAATGCAATTCTAGATATCTGATATTACATTCTTACTAGTTACAATCCCAAGCTGACATATCAGTTATTTAATGTTGACTTGTCAGAATTAGATTTTAGATATCTAGAATTCCATTTATGATATATGTAATGTAACAACAATTGTAGATATCAACAATTCACATTTCCACTTGTGAGAATTGAATTGTTGATATCAACAATTGACATTTCCACTAGTGAGAATTGAACTGTTGATATCAACAATTTGCTTTTTGACTCGTGAGAACTGAGCTGCAGATATCATTAATTAGAATTCCAATTAGTCAAAATTACATTATGGATATGTCGATTTAGAATTATAACATGTCAAAATTGAATTATAGATATCTGTAATTGAATTTGAATAGAAGTCAATGATAAAAGTTGACTAGTTGTAAGTAAATTACAGATATCTACAATGATAATTTCCTCTAGTAAGAAATCAATTGTTGATATCAATAATTAACATTGTGACTAGTGAGAATAGAATTGTAGATATCATTAATTAGAATTGCAACTAGTCAAAATTACATTATGGATATGTTGGCTTGGAATTCTAACTAGTCAAGAAGCAATTGTTGATATCTCCAATTGCAATTACCTCTACTGATTAAATGTTAAAGCGGCTTGCCATATTGTTGGTCACTTTTGGCTGCTCCTCACTGTCCATGTTTCCCTCGAAACTCAGACCCCACGGATTTCTACCGGTCTCCGGTCTACACTTGGGTATTCGACCCGTTCTACAAATGTGTCTGTATGGGGTGGATTCTAGCTTTCCCTCAATCCTAGCTATAGAGTAGAAACACAGATGTACTCACCATAGTAGCCGTAGGTAGACAGCGAATTCGAACTTGAGCTGCCAGACTTTCTCACTGTGTCCTCCACTTTTGCCGTTGCGTTTATTAGAACAAGTACATTTCATTAGATCTATACACATGTACTGCGTTTGATGGCGGAATTTGCCCGTCGATTCCTTCTCAGATGGCAGACGCGTCTCAGTTTCACTCTGGGGAGGCAGACCCAGAAAACTGTGTTCTGTTGCCTCGTCCCGCCCAGATCCACCCTCCACAGAGCTGGCCAGTAAGAAGAAAATGGGCATCGGGGAGTGGGGGGGCCTGGCGGAAGAGCTGCCCCAACGAGGTGTTTCAGGCAGAGACTACAATGGACTACAAATGGGGTTTTTTGAGGATGGCAGTATGAGCTAAATAAGGACCCTTTTTTGGACTTTGAACGATCAGGTGTACTTCAGTGGAGTCCAAGATCAAAATATAAATTTGGAAATGTAGAATAATAGGTCCCCTTTAAGAAAACTGGAAACTCCTAGACTAGGAGTAGCTCTGACATAGGTGGGAGTAAATCTCCGTTGCTATGGATGACGTCAATTCTCATGCACGAGTCTTGGGACAATGAGCACGGTGATTGGTTGTTTGGTGACAGGGTGGTCCATTGAAAAAAATATCCCACATACAACCCATGGAGGAAAAAATGAGGAAATAGTCCAAGCGGCTGGTTTGTCCCATAAAATAATAACATGTTGAGCACTCCTGAAAATGCACTATCGCAGATCATGAGTCCCCACATATCACGCTCTAGGCATACATACAATCAACATACATAGAAAAGAGATAGTTGTAAAACGCCAATAGCATAAAACAGTCAATAATAAAGCGCGTCATTTGCCCCAATAATTAGCAACTTATTACCCAATAAGAATATGTTGCGATCTTTTAAATGTCAGGCTGTTCAAGTTTGTTTGCCCTAAACTGTCATGGATGAAGTTCAAAAAGGACGCGAAAGCCCAACTGGAGCCACGACCAGTTACTGCTGCTGGCCCAGTTAGTGCTGGAGCGAAAGCATGTAATCAAAGGGAAATTTGGCTCGGGGGTGGACAGCAAATCCAAGCAGGATGCGTGGGATAATATCAGCCTACAGATCAATGCTGCATTCCCCTCGGTGTCTTGGACGGCAGACGACTGTGAGAAGCGGTGGTATGGGCTGCAATCGCAGGGGAGGTCCGAGATTGCAGCCTATAAACGGGCTTTCGTTCAAACAGGAAAGCATACTAAGCTTGGTTTGTAATTTATAGCCTACAATTTAAATATGCATACAAAATATGACATAGTCTGGTATTATTATGATGATCTATTAAATGTAACCCTCGCTCAATAGCCTAATAAAATAATTCATGCATAGCAGGAGGAGGTACAGCACCAAAGCCACTGTCCCCGAGCAAGTGGCATCCCACAGGCACATAATGCCTGTCAAATAATTGGCATAAGCTGCTTTTCCATTAAAATCGTGGTCCTGGCCATTTTTGCAACAATGTCCAAAATATTGTATTCGCATCAAATACTATCTGGGTGTTGATGGAATGAACTTTTTTTCTATTTACAAATACCTCTTCATCTTGGGTCGGAGAAATAATTTAATATGGGCCCCATCAATATCACCGATGATACCGGGCATACCTGAGATGTGCATGAATTCAAGTTTGATTCTGTGTTGTTGGCGAATGTCCATTGGAAACCGGATAAACTGTCGGATGATATGGGGTTCACAGAGCGCATTGATTGTTTGTTGAATTGAGCGACTGACAGATGATTGTGAAATCCCTAAATTGTCCAGCGTTGCAAAGACGCATTTTTCCGTGGCCAAGTAACAAAGTGTTGTCAAACATTTTATTTAAGGGGCTTATTGGGTTGTTTCTCATGGTTGGAGACATAATTCTCTCCTCACCAAGTCAACAACAAATAAAATCCTTCACGGTCGATCCGATAACTTTTTTAACAACTGCGCATCATTCAGAATTTCCAAGTCATTCTGTCTTTCAACAGCGGCAGCCATTTTCCGATTCTTTGTAAATAGGTTTTAGCGAGTTAGGGAGTCCTCTTGACTACTTTTAAGTCCCAGACATTGAGCTACTTTTAGGCCTAAAATGCTTTGTGAATAACACTTAGTAAAAATAATTAGGAGCACTAAATTTACAACTGACATGCCCATTTTTTTTTAGGAGTTTCTCCTAAATCCGGCAGTTAGGACCTACTTTTAGCGCTAAGATGCTTTGTGAATACGGGCCCAGTTCTCCAACCACTTCTGAGCAACCATGGACAACAACGATTACCGTTCACGTTCCAACATGACAACGCCCGTCCCCATACTCCACGCCTCACCAGAGACTAACTCCAATGAGCAGGGATCAATGTTCTCCCGTGGCCATCCATTTAACCCGATCTTAACCCCATTGAACATGTGGGATGAGCTGGGCCGTTGTGTGCACCGGCATCAATGTCAACTATTCATTCTCGCCGAGTTGACAGCAGCACTACAGGAGGAGTGGAGGAACATACCCCAAGCAACTGTGCAACGTTAATGTGAATCAATGCCTTGCTGTTTACGCACATGTGTGCAAGCACGGGGAGGACACACTCGCTACTGACAGTTTGTGGAGGGTCTGTGCATTCACAATGGCATATCGGAAACATTTGATGAGATAATATGATGAAACTTTACAGTGTTATGGACAATTAAATTCTTTTTCTATTCATATTAAAATTGAATTGAAAAACCTTGGTTGTTTCTTCTTGGTTTTTAAATATGGGTGTTGCATTTTCACCGTGTCTCAGTATATTTTCAAATGACAAATTCATCCATTTTCACAGTTTGTTTTATTTGCTTGGAAAACCCGCTGATAAGCAAATTTCCAGCCATTAAATGCTTTGAATTGGTTGTGTTGTGTGTGGTAGCGTAAACAATCAAATTAAATTAAGGGAATGTTTGGCTTTCTCCATGAACTTCCGTGGGTGCCTGAGACCTCAAGCACCCAGGGAATCCCTACCGATCATAGATACAGGTCAGTTCACCAGGCAATGCATGTTGAATAGAAATACTGTATGTAGTTACAATCTGGACCAGGAATCAAGAATTGCGTCAGAAACACAATCCAACTGGTGGTTTATTGACTGCAATATGGAAGAGATTGTGGCAGAACCCCAAGATAGGATAGCAAGGACAGAACCCCGAGGAAAGATAGACAGTTCAGCACAGTTATAATAGGCTAAGCTTGAGCTGCAATTGCCGGTCAGGCTTCCGTGATGCTGCCCGGTGTTACACAGGCTCCGCCAGCACCACAGTGCTTCAGAGGATGGAAAGGCTGCTTGGGAGGAACTTCGTCCCAGTCCTGGACCCTGATTAGTGCTGGAAGCTTGTGCAAATTGATTCGAATCATTCTAAATGATTACAATGACTTCCTAAGGAAAAGGCTGTCACTGAAGTACTAGTTGCATTAAACAAAGACGAGAGTTTTAAAACTAAGCATTGACTAGGGTGACGTGCATGAAAGCAAGTTTACAATCCAGAAACAATCTAGAAACAAGCTGGCCTCGAGGCCCACGGTCTCCTGACGCCAAAATAAATATGTACCCTGTGACCTTAAAGGAGGTCAATTCTGCTCAATGTGAAAGTGGATATTTTGTAAAAGATGGCAAGGAACTGAATCCATAAAATTAGACCATCAGGTGAAAGAGAATGCCGCAAAACACAGCAGTGAGCAATTTTGAGCTTGTAAATCAAGTTTGAAAAAAAAAGGAAAAAACCAATATTTGACCTGCTAATTGCAAGGTCAAATAATAGGTCAAGGTCACTGATATTAAATAGGAAACTGGTTCATAATCTAATCTTCTTATATGCAGACCATGGGGTCTGTAATCCATTTTCTTCTTGAGTTATCGTGTTAACGCCACTTTTTGGACGGATGGAAGGACGGATGGACGGATGGACACACAAGGCAAGGAACTGGATCCATAAAATTAGACCATCAGGTTAAAAAGAATGCCGCAAAACACCACAGTGAACAATTTTGAGCTTGTAAATCAAGTTTGAAAAAAATAGGTGAAGTACTAATATTTGACCTGCTCATCGCAAGGTCAAACTAGAGGGTGTGTCCAGAAGGCCACGTCACCCCGCCTGTGCCCTCAACGCCACGTGAAGGTCAATGTCATGGTGCAATTGGTCTCCCCATATATGGTTTCCCATTTGTGATTGAACACAACATAGGGCCTATCTCTGCCGGGTTTCCAGTTGCAGAGCGTCAAAATATGATGGTCGGCCTTTTTGACCTTTCAGGGTGACTTGAAGGTGAAGGTCACAGTGCCATTAGACTCCCATATATGACTTCCTATTACTGGTTAATAGTAACCATGTCTGTATCTCCCACCGTTTGGCTCCTAGAGCAGCCTGAGAAAGGGGTGACCTTGAGTTTGACCTTTCAAGGTCGCTGAAGATCATAGGTCAATGTCATGGTGCAATGAGTCTTCCCATATATGGTTTTCTATTTGTGATTGAGCATAACATAGGGCCTATCTCTGGCTGTTTCCCAGTTACAGCGCCTCAAGATATGAAGGTCGGCCATTTTGACCTTTCAAGGTCACTTGAAGGTCAAAGTGACAGTGCCATTACATTCCCCATATATGACTTCCTGTTAGTCTTCAATAGTAACTATGGGTCTATCTTGCACCATTTGGCTGCTAGAGCACTCGGAAAAGTGGTGATGCTGAGTTTGACCTTTCAAGGTCACTTGAAGGTCAAGGTGACGGTGCCTTTAGATTCTCATATATGACCTCCTATTACTGGTTAATAGTAACCATGTCTCTATCTCCCACTGTTTGGCCCTTAGAGCAGCCTGAGAAATGGGTGACCTTGAGTTAGACCTTTCAAGGTCGCTGAAGGTTATAACATTTGGTGGTAAAAGAATCTCCATACCCAACTTCCTATTTGTGATTAATGGTAACTACATGTCTATCTCCAACCAATTTCAAGTTATAAGCTGTGGAAAGTCTGCCCTATCTCCCAGTATTAACAAATCTTCAAACTAATCTAGAATCCAGGATTTACTCCGGATCTTCACCAAAAACTAATCATTTCTTCCCTTCCGCCAAAGGATTGTCCCTACCAAATTTGAAGACAACTGTCCAGAATTGTGGCCTGTAGAGCGCAAACAGACACACACACACAAAAATAAATAAATGAAAGGTCATTCATAGAATGACGACTAGCCGAAATTATGCACAGATCTCTGAAACAGAGTGAACCGAATGGAGTTGGTTTCAATTCTCTAGCTGTAATAGTAGCAAAGTTATGAACCAAAGTGTGGTTTTAATGTTTTTGGTGACCTTAAACTTGACCTTTGATCTAGGGACTAAACAAAGCATAGGCGTCTGGCAACTAACCTCCTATATCACATGGTGAAGTTTCATGAACATAAACGATATTGAATCGGTAAAAAAGCGTTTTAATAACAGACAGAAAAACAAATCAGAAAAACGTCAATTACGTCATCGCGCTCAAATTTAGTGTGTGAGGTACTTGATCCATGGGTTATCCGATGAAAGTGATATTCAGCAAAATCAAAACTGGAAAGTTTACGTCATTTTGACGTACTTGTAATGATGTCAAATGTGAAATTTGATGGCATACTGCTAAGAGCACTTTCCACGATGCACAAAATGGCGTTGAATTGGCATTGATATCATAATAGAACTGACGTTATTAGTCAAATCATGATTTTCACCTTGATCATGATCCTGACCTTGACCTTGAAGATAGCAACTTCTGATTTCTTACAGCGACTTATATTATATCCCTGATGTCAACAGTTAAACAATATTTAGTCAATACACAATGGAAATGGTTCAATAGCAAAATGAAAATGATGGTCATTTTTGTAAAATGCGATTTTGACGTCAGAAAAACTTCAATTACGTCATTACCGTTTGAGCGATTGAGCTCAAGTTTGGTGTGTGAGGTACTTGAACAATGGGCTATACAATGAAATAAAAAAATTAAGTAAAATCAAAAATTTTACATTTTCGTCATTTTGTGACGTCATTTTGACGTACTTTGCTGAAGGATCGTCTTCGGGACCCGTAACTGCTAAAATGAGCTATGTATGGTGAACAAAATAGCGTTGGATTCAAGTTGTTATCTCAAATACAAACAAAGTTATCAACCAAAATGTGTTTTTGCACATTTTTGTGTACATTGACCTTGACCTTGCAGTTATTTTTACAAAAATCTTCTTACAAGGTCATAGGAGATTCAAAAGCTGCAAAAGAAATTTCGATTAAGCCAAGAGTTTAAGAAAAATCACGTTTGTATCAAGCAGACAGACGGACAGCGGACAGACAAACAGACTAACGGAACTGACCAACATACTTGCCGAAATTCTGATTTCGGCAAGTAATAAATGAACGCGACTGCCTGTAGAGCGCAATCGGAAACACACACACACACAAATATATAAATAAACTTGATGCATGTCGATGGCGTGCCATCGCAAATCTTCGCGCTCCACAACGAATGTTATGGGAATAGTAGTAATGTGTCAGAGGGCAATTCACTGAACTGGCATTCTGCTGTACAAATGATAATCTGCTTGTTGCAGTGACAAAGCACTGATACTGATCAGAGTCATAGCAATGTGATATAGTTGGTTAGGGAGCTTGTCAATATTCTGAACAGTAAACGCGTTCATTTTAGAACGGACGCCTGTTCATTTCCCGATGCCTGCCAAAGGCCGGATGCCTTCATCTAAAACTGAATGCCATTCATATAAAACTTAACTTCGTTCATTATAAAATGTTCGCAATCCAAGAATTTCTGTTTGTAGTCATCTGTTCTGAATTTTTTTTAATGCAGATTTTGTTGATGAATGTGACAGTTTATGCGGTTAACGCCATCTCCCCGTTTTCCGTCATTTACTATAGATAGATTTTATAGATAGAAATTGTCGGTGTTACAGCTGGAGTCTTCTCTCTGTTTTATGCATCAGTTATATAAAATATTGTCGTCACTCTTTTCTTTTTCTGAAATGTAGGCCTACATTTGACTGGCGATGTGGTACCAGAATTTGGAAAACGCTAAATGTGCATGTATGTTACTCTTTGCCCGCCGTCATCTTTGTGGTCTCGTGGTTGTGTTTTTCTGTATGCCTATCTGATTTTTTCTACGTCAGCTAAAGTTACATAATGTAATAAAAAATATCATCCAACGATAAAGATTTATAGCAAGATTTTAAGGGTGTCGAGAACAATAAATTTGCCATTATGACTGAAAATAATCAGCTATAGGGGAGACCGGGTCTAGTTGTTACACTTTTTCTTTTAACGGCTGTAGAATTGACATTATCAGGTTTTTGTTACCAATATGCACTGTACAGATAGAAAGTTTATTAGACTACATGGCTGATCTGCAGCAACCCCTATATTCTGCGCATGCGTGATGCTGGTGAGGAGAAAATAGACCCCCGTCACCTGTAACAAACTACCCCATATATGGGGTAGTTTGTTACAGGAGGGGTAGTTTGCTACAGGTTGTGGGGCATTTTGTTACACTAAGAATTCGCTTATTAAGTGAGACGTGTTTCCCACTTAAGTAGGCAAGTTAAGGGGGATGCCTTACTACTATTATCCCACGAAGCTACTGTAAGGAACCTCTTGAGTCATTCTCTAATGGCATTGCCACGTTTCATTATTCGTTTGTAATTTCAGGCATCTTTCTGAAATAAAAAAAGGTAGAAAGTCATTCAGTGAGGTAATTTGATCCCAGGTCTTCCCGGCACTGCTGACTCCTTTTGTTTTATAAGAAACTATCTAATCTTTTGTATAGACTATGCTGATTTCTGCGATTTGGCGCAAACATGTGTTAAGTGAGCTTTTAGATTATGGGCGCGGATATTCTTTTGTGAACGACGACTGAATATGAATGACGGTTTATATAAACGCTTGTACAGGCCTATTTTAAATTCTAAGTTCCTTAAAGTGAAATAGTTCTCATTGTCATTGTTAGGCTAGTTTTTTTTTTTATATATATACAGGGTATAATCCGCCTGCTAAAGATCATTTGCCAATTTAGGTGACGCTTCAAGAATGGGATTATATGCGACCTACTCCTGTTCTCTGAAGAAAAACATATTCCTGTCATCTAAACAAAAAAATACTAAACTTAGTCGACTGAACAAATTAAGTGTTAATCGCGCACATCATCCAAAAGTCTTGTCACCAGTATTCCAGCGTGTCGCATGAATTCAGGTCTCACTCCGTGACCTCGTATCCCTGAACCAGCTAATCCCCATGGCATCACAAGACTAGGCTACTTATCTTGCAATCAAACTTATTCATTAATTGAACTGATAACACCCTTATAATAAGGGTTATATTCATAAAGGGGGAAGGGGGGGGGGAGAGATAAATATTTATTAACATTCAGACATGCTGATTTTATAATACTGTGCACATGCAGAGGTTTTACTTTGCTCATCTGCTTGTCTAGATCTGGACTTGTCGTTGGCAGCTCCCACAGAGCGGCAGTTTCATGTGTTGTGACTTCAATCTGAAAAAAATACTGTACAATAAATTAGAAGAATATATAATATGACAAATGGTAGCCTACAAAATCTGCGACAATCAATCGAACAAAATCTGAATATCATTGCAGAACTCATCGTAATGCGTAGTGGGCTGTAAAGTGTGGCTTTTTTTTTTTTGGCTTTGGCGTCACAGGTTTAAAAAGAAAGGATTAATATCGCGGATAATTTTGCAATTTGATATGAGCGGGACTAAGTTATCCTAGTTCTTATACTCACAGAATAGTAGAATTAAACTTGGGCTGTCGCGTAGATGATGTGATACCATGTGTAAACTATAATTTTAATGAATTTAATTTAATTTATTTACAATCTTTTGCATAAAAATTGCCTAGCAGTCACATCATGATTTGGAATTCTAAAATGCTTTTTTATATAAGAAAGAAAAAGTGGCATACTGACACCACAAGAAGAAGAGATGTTCATTCCAGTAAAATATTCATTCAGCAACATTTGAATGTTTTGGCTGACTGAACGTACCCCGGTACCATTGAATCACAATTTATCTCTGGTCTTGAGTGTGAAATGTGTTAAAGCATCTTATCGAATTCGATGAAAAGTGTAAGCGTATAGCGGAAGATTGACGATCGGTAAAGATATAATCTCGAAACTGGAGATTTGGTAGGATTTTTTAGTCGACGTGAAAACTGTCGTTTAATAGGCATGTAGCTTACTATATACTTCTAAATTCTGCAGGATAGGAGACGGGGAATTTTTTTCTCATAAGAAGGAAATATTTACGCATCTTTATGAAAATTTTGCGAAGTGGAGAGCAGATTCATTTTGTAACGAGAGAGAGGGTAGCTGCGTTAATTTTTGGATGCCGTCCGGTCAAAAATGAACGCATGCTTGTTCATTTTTGAATGCAAAATGAACGCATGCTCGTTTACTTTTGAACACTCTGCCGTTCGTTTTTTAGCTGAACACGAACGGAGACTTGTTCATTTTTGAACGCCTGTTCAAATTTGAATGCGTTCAGTATATTCACAAGCTCCCTTAGTTGGATAGAGCACTTAGTGGCCAAAATATGAATCACAGGACGGCACTTTTTTTTGGCATGCAGGTTACTATCACCAAGATACATATCCATACCAATTTGCAGCCTTCTACGTAGAGTAATAAGAAAACGTGCCATCCTTTCCAACGATTGGCAGACCTGATGCCATTTTACCGAGAAAACTGTCAAAATTAGCTCAAATCAAAAACCCATCTGATATATGATGAAGGGTCATCCCATGCACCTCCCATAAAAATTTGAGCGTCCTAGCTCAATGCATAAGAAACTTGTGGCCAATTTCAACTCTGACAAAAAGCCGCCCTGGTGGCCAGAAGAAATTAATTTAAATTTTTCGCCCTTTGAGTCACTACCTTACACAAAAGTTTCAAGTTGATTGGCCTAAAAGTTACTCTTTCGGACGGACAGTTTTTCACAGGATGGCAGATCTCCGGCGCTTTTTGGGCATGGAGATAATCATAAATATTTTGATTGCCAAATAAGGAATTGGACCACGGCCATTAATCACAATAGCTCATGTCACCTTGTTAGATGAACACAACAATTTTGAAAATAACAAACACTTGCCATTGGCAGAATGCACCCAATCTTGACCCAGAAAAGTTTTTCAATCACAGGATGGCAATTTTTGGCAATTGCTATCACCAAGATACATATCCGCCAATTTGCGGCCTTCTCGTTTAAGTAGAAAATCCTTTGGGCGATTGGCACAGCGCCAACCTAAAAGCGGTCAAAATTAAATCAAATCAAAACCCATCTGATATGTGATGAAGGGTCATCCCATGCACCTCCCATAAAAATTTGACCATCCTAGCTCAATGCATAAATAGTAATATGGCCATTTTCCTTTTTTTGCAAAAAAAGCCCCTAGTGGCCAAAATATGAATCTGGGATGGCAATTTTTGGCATGCAGGTTGCTACCACAATGATACATATCCATACCAATTTGCAGCCTTCTATGTTGAGTAATAAAAAAACGTGCCATCCTTTTCAACGATTGGCACACCTGATGCCATTTGACCTAGAAAACGGCCTAGAAAAAACTGTCAAAATGAGGTCAAATCAAAACCCGTCTGTTATGTGATGAAGGGTCATCCCATTCACCTCCCATAAAAATTTGAGCGTCCTAGCTCAATGCCAAGAACTTGTGGCCACTTTTCAATTTTCTAAAAAAGGCCCTGGTGGCCAGAAGAGGAAATGAATTTAAATTCTAAACAGCGTTGTGCACCCTCTGGGTCACTACCTTACACACACCAAAGTTTCAGGTTGATTGGTCTATGGCCAAGGAGGAGTTACTGTTTTCGGACGGACTGGCGTACGGACAGACGCAAACTGTATTACAAGATCTCCTGGAAGCCTTGGAGATAATAAACATGACAACCACATACCTGCGGGTGAGAGGTTAATAAACTCGACAACCACATACCGCTCCGCAACTTTCATTGCGGGCGGGTGAAAAAAATCGCGACAACCACATACACCTTCATAACTTTAGATTTATAGGTCAACGTCACTGATATTAAATAGGAAACTGGTTCATAATCTAATCTTCTTATATGCAGAACATGGGTCTGTAATCCAATTCCTTCTTGAGCTATCATATTAGCGCCACTTTTCAGACAGGCGGACGGACCCGGACGCACGCATACCGGATGGGGTGTATTCCTATGTCTCCCTTTTGCCCAGAGGTGGCCGGGAGAACAACACAAGCGTAAATACTCGTTATGCCATCATTAAGCGCACAACAACATAAAAAAGATTCAGCTGAGGGGGAAGAAACACATGGGACAGACACAAAAAGCTGCTGCATGGCGAAAGACACAGAAGGATTTCACGAGGGTTGTGATATATGTTAGCCATTTAAACTGCATCTAATACAGCAAGTTCTTGTACATGAAAATTGCACAGCACCAACTTCACGCACCGACACACACCCTCTTCTGCGCAGGCCAAACCTCTCATTCACAAGTGCATTCGTTTGGATACCCAGCTTCGAAAAGGTCCAAGGCCATAAAAATTCTGGTTAGTGATGGACGAAACCGTGTCTTACCTTTCTGCCATGTGTGTTTCTGTTTGTGATGGCGGGAAAATAAACTCATTGTCTTTAGCAAGCATCAGCATTCTTGCATTACTTGTTGATGAATTTACATTAATACTTTTATGAGCCAGAAGTTTCACAGGTGTGTTTTTTACTCACATAGTTTAAATGTTTTGTCTTACTCTGCTCTGTTCAATTCTGTTTACACTTGCCACTCCTTTTCCCAGAAACCATGTGACTTCACATAAATTCGGGGCTGATTATCTGAGCAGCAGAGGAACCCTGCATCAAATAAAGCCTATAATTCATATTTTTGGCTTATCAAAAATATAAAAAATGTTTCATGTACTGTGAATGTATCATTATGTATGGTATATTCAATGCATTTATCAAAATATCTCTAAATTGTATACCAAACTCACAGTATTTCAGAATTTAACTCAAATACATTTTGAATGTACAACCCCAATTATGAAATAGTTGGGACTAAGTGTAAATTGTGAATAAAATCAAAAATGCAATGACTTTCAGATCACATGAGCCAATATGTTTATTTACAATAGAACATAGAAAACATTTCAAATGTTGAAACTGAGACATTTTACATTTTATCCAAAAAAATGAGCTTATTTCAAATTTTTCTGGCTGCAACAGGTCTCAAAAATGTTGGGACACAGGCATGAAAAAAGGCTGAAAAGCAATTAATATATAAGAGAATCAGTTGAAAAAAACATTTAGCAAATAATTAAGTTAACTGGCATCAAGAGCCTGAAACACTGATCAACACAACTGGACAGATAAACCAGCACGCGGGCATAATCATCAGGATATGTGGTAATTCTGCCTTTTCAAAACAATTACATCAGAACTGGTCCTCCATGAAAAGTGGATATTCAGCAGGACATAAGAACTGAAATTGGGAAGAGACCAAATTCAATTGGAAGGCAAGTCAGTGCTGCAGGTGTAACAGTCTAGCATGTCCTGGGCATTCTATTGTTTTTCAATCCAGCTGGTTTTGTCTGGTTTTTCCTTCTGTTCTCTCATTGGTTTCCATCATTCAGTTATTGTCTTGTGCTCTCTTTCCCTCTGTGCTCCTCCCCCCGCCTGTTCAGCTATGATTGAATGTTTGTGCTGCATATTTAAGTTCTCATCTACATTCATTTCCCCACTGGATTGTTTCTCCCATATTCTTCCTTGACTGTCGGTTTAAGAGCTCCTTACTTTCTGTTTTGGATTACCTTTATTCAAGTAACCTCTTTATTAAGGTATCTCCTTCTTCCCTCAGCTCTAGATTAGGCAAATTTGCCAGTCCTCCATACTCACTGTACCAAAGCAGGACACTGCCCTGCATGCCCTGTGCCCTTTGACTGCTTTCACAGAGCAGACCTCAGACCTGTCTCTTGTCCCACGGCTTACCATTACTCCATCTAATCCTTTTTGCTGATCACCTACCCCAGATCGCCCCCCATACTTTCCATCGGCCCGAGCCCTCTTCTGTTTTAAGTTTCTGTTTAGCCAGTTGTGGCCAAGAATCTTCATTAAGATGCTGAAGGGATTTTTTTTTTGTGATCTGAAATTTGTTCCTTCTCTGAACTTCATGACAAAATCACAATACATCATAGGTTCAGAACACTTTACTTATGTATTTATTCAAGGTTGCAGGGAAAATCTGAGCGGGTTTAACACAATTTCACCCTGAAATTTCTGATATTATCAATATTCTGTCAGAGGCTATGAGTCATGAACTCCACCATCCGTAGATTAGCCTTCAACCCAATGAAAGAGAAAGGCCACGATTTTCTCCTTTTCACTGATTGAGCTGACCCACATCGTCCAGGCTAAACCAGGTTTTACCTGAATCTTATGTATTATAAACCTGAAATTAAATGACTTGATGATGATGCACAGAATATGAACCCAGAAGTGCGGCGTCTGTCAATGAAAACAACTCACTACGAAGAACTTAATGTTTCTAGGGTACTGTAATAAAATAAATATGGTCAAAATATTGTCTATAACAAGCATCCACCTCTTGCACTACCTGTTGATGAACTGAAAAAGCCCTATTACTAAAAATATTTACATGATATTATCAAACACCGTGAACAAGGATGGGGAAAAAGTCTTTTTATAGCTACTTAAGTCCACTGCCTCAGTTTTTCTCAAAATGGACATTTTGTGACTTAAGTACTTTTAGCTTTGGAGTATTCAATTTACATTCATACCTTCTAAGCCCCAGAAGTTTCGTTGCGTGTTTCTACCCACACAGCTTTTAAATGTCCTTTTTTAGTCTACACTGCTCAAACCAGTTATACTTGCAGCTCCTTTTCCCAGAAACCATGTGACTTCAGCAGAACAACCCTGTTTCAAATTCATAGTAATTCATATTTTATATTTATCTGAAACATGTTAAAATTGTTTCATCTACTGTGAATGTATATATGTAATATATTTTTGTATGGTATAAGTAATGCATTTATCACAAAATCTCTAAATGGCGTGCCATACAGTATTTATTTTGCTTTTTTTTGGTTTTTTAGTGCTGCTAATGCGTTTGAAAAATGCAACAATATTTACCATAACTATTTAGTCAGTGACATAATTTTTCATAATTTTTGGCTCTGAGGACAACCACAATGGATTTTGAAATGAATGAATCAAAATACAATTGAAGATTTTTTGGCTTTTAATTCTAGGAGTCTCACAAAAGAACTGTATTAACCATTAAGGAATTTCAGCCAGTTTTATAACCCCAATTCGAAATAGTTGAATGACGTTAATTGTGAATAAAATCAAAATGCAATGACTTTCAGATCACATGAGCCAATATGTTATTTACAATAAACCATAGAAAACATTTCAAATGTTGAAAACTGAGACATTTTACATTTTTATCCTGAAAATGAGCTTATTTCAAATTTTCTGGCTGCAACAGGTCTCAAAATGTTGGGACACAGGCAAAAAAAAGTCTGAAAAAAGCAATTAATATATAAGAGAATCAGCTGAAAAACATTTGCAGCAAGTAATTAAGTTTCTGGCATCAAGTGTGTAACATGATTGGCTATAAAAGGGATGTCTTAGAGAGGCTGAGTCTCTCAAGTAAAGATGACCAGAGGCTCTCCAACCTGTGAAAACGTAAAAAAAAAAAAATTGTAGAATACTTCCAGAAGCAATGTTCCTCAATGTCAAATTGCAAAGGCTTTGAAGGTCTCATCATCGACAGTGCATAACATCATCAAAGATTCAGAGAAACTGGAAAAATCTCTGTGCGTAAGGGACAACGGGCCGAAGACCTTTACTGGATGCCCGTAATCTTCGGGCCCTCAGGGCGACACTGCATCACTCACTGGCATGATTCTGTCATTGACATTACTAAATGGACCCAGGAATACTTCAAAAACCACTGTCTGTAAGCACAGTCCGCCCGTGCCATCCACAGATGCCACCTAAAACTCTATCATGCAAGAAGAAGGAAGCCATTGTTGGCGTGATCCAGAAGCGCTGCTGTGTTCTGTGGGCCAGAGCTCGTTAAAAATGGACTGTAGCAAAATGGCAAAGTGTCCTCTTGGTCAGACAAGTCCAAATTTAACATTCTTGTTGAGAAAACATGGGTGTTGTGTCCTCCAGGCTAAAGAGGAGAAAAGACCACCCCTCCTGTTATCAGCGTTCAGTTCAAAAAGCCTGCATCTCTGATGGTATGGGGATACATTAGTGCATTGGTGTGGGGCCTTGCATGTTTTAAAACCAATGCTGAAAGGTATTAAAGGTTTTAAAAGCACAAAACGCTTTGTTCCCACTGCTTTATCTTCCCAAGGAAGAAGTTCCATGACCACTTCATCCGGGATGGTCCCCTAGCTCCCTGGTTCTGCCAATGGATGGGGTGGATGGAGAGACAGATTTTTAGCCTTTTTTACAGCATTTTGCAAGACACACCCGCGTGACCCACGGAGTCAAGTTACTGCTACTCTTAGACAATCATGCATCACACCTCTCCGTGGTAGCCTATTATTTTGCAAGTCACCACGGCATTATGCTCTGTCATTTCCACCCAACTGCTCCCCACAGTCTTCAGCAGCTAGACGAGCGTTTTTGGCCCTCTGAAGCACTACATTAACAGTGCAGCAGACAATTGGATGCGAATGAACCCTGGAAGAACTTTGACCATCTACAACATCCCGAGTCTTGTGGCTAAAGCTCTGCCTCAAGCTGCGACACCAAAGCAGCATTTAGGTCTGGGTTGGAGTGGACAGTATCTGGCCCTTGAATCCAAATATTTTTAAGCGAGGAAGACTTTGCTCCAACATGTGACCGACCGTCCTGCACCAGCACCAACTCCATCCCCAGTGCCAGGGCCAGCTCCATCGCAAGCGCCCCTTCATCACCAGCGCCAGCTCGCCATGGCGCATACCATCTATCCAGGTTTGCTAGTGGTTCCAGGAACATCTAGTGTACGCCAGTAGAGTTCAGCCCAGAAAAGCTTACGCCCCATATCCAAAAGGCTGGCTCGAGGAAAATAAAAGAGGGAGGCCGAAGAGGTGAGCACTTGAGTGTCATTTAACTGCGTCTTGGTTCTCTTGCTTGTATAAAACAAGCTGATTCTGACTATTATCTCATTGAATGTTGCAGGTCAACAGCAATACTGACCGACACGTTGGCTGCTTTGGAGGGACAGTCGGCAGAGGGCCAGAGAAAATGATCCTCTTCAAAACTCCCAAAAGAAAGCGAGGCTTAGTGGACACACTGCAACCACAGTTTCTCGGGGCAGGGATCTTGAATGTCTTGTTTTGTGGAGACGGTACTCATCTTGCCTGGAAGTGTGGGTGCAGTGCATCTTTTGTCTGCTGGTAGTTTGCATAGGGGCATGCACTGAGGGTGCCACTCATTATATCTGTCACAACTGTGATGAGTAATTTCATCCCAGATAGCAAGCTCCTCTGCTCCGGATCTGCCCCAGCTCTGAGCCGGATCAGCTGGAGTCGGCACAGAGCCGGGCAGATCCGGAGCGGAGGTGCTTGCTCTCTGGGATAATTTTTATAAATAGACCTTGCATTAAACATGTTCACGGTCCACTTACCCAGAACATTTGAAGCCAATTAAAATGTTTAAAACAATCGCTGTTTTGCTTCTGTTTTAACGAAAATTTAAAAAAGATTCATTAAATTTGATCCAAAATTACTTTTGCCCTGCCCGTGCATTACTTTCATCCCGGCTGGATGGGTGAAAAAGCAATCAACAACTTCCGTTCGACGTCAAACTATACCCGTCAATATATATGGTGATTTAGCACCTGATATTGACAGAGCACCTGCAATCAGTTAATCGCTCCGAAATTTTTTTTCGGTCTGTAACGTTATCTTTTAAAATGACGTCCATGTGAAAAATGTAACTTTCGTACCAGCTCTCCCCTAGATAGTTAGTTTATTATAAAAGACAGAACATAGCAGCCAGGAGGCTGAATCGAGTCTGTTAATAACAAAGGGAAAATAATCAAATAAAAACTATATACAATATTTACATATTACAAATATTAAAAAATACTTGCTAATGCTATTAAAAAGTCTAAAATCCTAAAATTCTACAAAACCCTTGATTTGGAGGCGTAATAATTGATAAAACTCTTGCATGTTCTCTTTCTTTTCGTAGTGATAACATTCAATTTGCAACCCTTCTAAGATTATCGTTTTAATGGCAATAGTAAAGTTTACAATGCGTTGATGATTTTCGTCTTGCATATTGCTTCGAACAAAGAGGTGCATATCTCATCATGATATTGTTCTAGTGATACTTGGTTAGCTTGATTAAGAGCGTCATAGTAACTTCACGCCGGGTACTATATTTGAAAGTGCTCTTTCTGGATACATCTCTAAGTCTGACATTAACTACTTTGGTAACGATATATGGAATACTGGGGCAGCATAATCCAGTGCGATCTAATACAACTTTTATGAAAAGTAAGTGGGTGATACAGGGAGACGCCCGCCCTCTTCTTCTTGTAAGAGAATATATACAATTCAATTCAACAGTGCTTTATTGGCATGACTGTTTGGTAATATTGCCAAAGCATTTTGGACAGACAGGTAACAAAACGGTGAGTGATGATAGCATAAATAATACCAAACGATAAAAGAAATTAATAAGTAAATATTGAAATAAATAAAATGGTTCATTGTGACAGCATTCATATTATCTAATATTTTTACAAGCATTTCTATATGTGCATATTAATTTCATATTTACAGTATATCCTATGCATGTATTTTATTGATATTAATGTGCGTCTGGGTCACTCACTGTCCCTCGGGTGGTGTAATCGTACTGGGCAGCAAGATCTCCTTCCCCCAGGGTATCTTTAGTTTTGAGCCTTTCGTTCCTCTTTGAAATCTAGGATTTTGCAGCTTAATTTGTTAAAATAGGTGTTTTTTTTTTTTTTTTTTTTTTCTTATGTCTTTGAATTTTTTCACATTTTAGGGAGAAGTGCATCTCTGTCTTTACCTCACCTGTCGAGCAGTGGCTGCATATCCTGTTCTCTTTTGGTTGCCATGATTTTTTGTGTCGTCCTTTTTCGATTGCCAGTTGGTGGTCACTGAGCCTGTACTTGGTGAGGATCTGTCTCTGCTGCCTGTCTCTGACAGCGGAGAGATATTCTGCCAGTTCATATTTTCTTTTTAGGGTCAGATAACATTTTGTTCTGCATTGGTGTTCAGTTTCTTCTTTCCAATGTTCTAAATAGGTTTCTTTACATTGCGTTATGATTTGATTGACTCTGATTGGTGTTTGGGAATCAGTGCTGGTGTGAGGGCTGGTCAGAGTGTGTGTCTGAGAGTCTTAGCACCAGCTGACACAAGGGGACTCTTTTCTGGGCTCAGCTCTTGGGTTTGAAGGGCTCTGGAGTGCAGGGTGTCAGGGGGGCTGGATCTAAGGTGGTTAAAGAAGTGAAGTGCTCTCTTTTGGATGTTAATTATCAGCGGGTATCTGCCTAATTCTGCTCTACATGCGTTTGTTGGTGTTTTTCTGTCTACATGTAAAATGTCTGAATTTCTGCATGTAAAGATTCAGTTGGATGTTTGTCCTAGTGGGTATAGCTATGATGACTGAGCGGACCCCAAACTTCAGTACCATATAGCGCAATGGGCTGGATGACACTGTCAAATATTTTAAGCCAGATTTTTGCAGGAATTTGGAAATTATAAAATTTTCTTTTAACTGCATTTAGAGCTCTTTGGGCATTTTCTTTAAGTGCATTTACTGCCATGTTGAAACTTCCTGATGCTGTTATGGATTAGACAAGGTGGAATTATAACTCATACTATGTTCAATGATCTGGTTATTTATGGTGAACTGGTGTTTATTTTCTTGGCATCTGGGGCGTTTTTGAAAAATCATAATATTAGTTTTCTTCATATTTACTACCAGGGCCCAGTTTTGACAATATTTTTCCACTATTTCCAGCAGGAGACTGCAGGACAAGGTCATCGGCATAAAGCAGACACTTCACCTCTCGATCTAGGAGGGAGAGGCCAGGAGCAGCACATTGGTCCAACTGAACAGCAAGTTCATTTATATAGATATTGAACAGAGTTGGACTCAAATTGCAGCCTAGCCGGAGGCACTCTTCTCTGGGTGAAATTTGGTTCGTTTTGTCTCAATTTTTTGACACATCTATTTTCCTAAATAAAATTTTCTAGAATTTAACCAGATCATATATTTTGCCCCTATACCTGATGTAGAGGTGTGTGTTCCTCATGCCAGATGGAGTCAGAAAGCTTTCTTGGAAATCAATAAAGCAAGTAGATATCTTACCATTTTTGTTTGGTGTACATGTTTGTTAATTAAAGTGTGAAGGGTATATACATGGTCCGTAGTGCGGTGTTTTGGGAGGAAACAAATTTGGTTTTTACTCCAAATAGTGTTGCTCTAAAAAGAAATCTAGAATTCTTTTGTTGAGAATACTACAGAATAATTGACCTGGGCAGCTGCTGACACAGATGCCACGGTAGTTGTTAGGGGTCTGATTTGTCCCCGCTCTTATGAACTGGTCTGACTGCGTACGATGTTGAACAATTTCAACACTGCACCTTGCATATGTGGGGTGCTGCATTTAAGCATTTCATTTTTAATGCTGTCTGGACCACAAGCTTTCCTTGGCTGGAGAGTGTTTGTTTGTGTGATCAGTTCTTCCCAAGTAATTGGGAAATCAAGGGGGTTTGGTTGTCTTTAATTGTTTCCTGTAATGTTTGGAGTTTTTCTTTCATGATGCACTGATCTGAGTTAATTTGATTTATTGGTATGTCTTTGTACAGATTTTTCAAATGTGCTCTCCAAATGTCACCATTTTGGACAGGTAGTGCTTAATGGTTGCTTTTGTGTTGAATTTGTTCCCTTTTAGAATTGATTCTGATTTATGGCATTCTCAATATCTTCAAGTTTCATGTGGGTATAATTTTGTTTTTTGTTCCTAATTGTACGTTTGTATTTGCTTAAAATTCCGTTATACCTAATGCGCAGGGCTGGGTTGTTTGGTTGCCGATGTTTTCCATTTGCTATTTTTCTCAGGTCCTCTCTGATCGTCTTGCACTCTTGATCAAACCATTTTTCTGTGTTTTGCCTTTTAACAGGCTTCCTTTTTTGTTTAAAGGTCAGCTTTTAATGGCTGCCTTTTGAAATAACATATTAATATCATCTATGTCCCTGTTTACACCATTTCTGGTACTCTCTTAGCAGCTTTCTTTGTGACTTCTGATATGTGTTCATTCCAGGATAAGTTATCGCTTATGACTACACCTAGTAATTTTGCTGAGCTGACTGCCTCTAGCTCTTTGCCATTTACTAGCAGTGGCTCAAACTCTGGCTTGCTTTTTGTAAAAGAGATTCGCATTTCTTTAAATTTATCGCTATTTAGTTTTAATCTATTACATTGTGACCGTTTTGCTACTTGATCTACTATGTCCTGAGCATTGATGCGGCTGCCCTTTTACCACAACATCGGACGGTGGTATCATCAACATATTTCCACATATTTCCAGCAATTGATGCAGTCACGTACGGTTAGTCCTATTTATCTCCCCCTTTCTTTCATACCCTACTACCCATTAAGCATTTAAAATCTTTGGAAAACTTTATCTCTCTTCTATGGTTCCATGTGTTGCAATATTTTACATTATTTCTGATATTTTCCCTCCCTTATTTCCTGGAGAACAATGATGACCCACCACCACCACCACCCCACCATGAACCCGAGCAGCCTCCTGCCGGTCTCCAGGTCAGACAGGAGCTCATCAACCTGCTCTGATTTTGGACATCCCCACTTCCCCACCCTTTCACCTTGCATTCACCAACCAGTCCACTGAGCACTTGTACACCACCCACCCCCCCAAACACCATCACCACCACCAAATAATAATAAAAAAAACAATAAATAAAATAAGCTCCCTGCCACCACGCAGTGCGGCAAGCATCATATCAGCTGTTACTCTTAGGGACAGCAGCAAAGCCTATAGCCTTTGCTGCTATCCCTAAGAGTAACAAAGTGAACTGCATAGTTATATGCAGAATTATATCAGAAAAATAAGAATGAAAACACAAAATGAAATAATATGACATTACATGAGGTACAGTATCGTGTAATGTTATATGATTTCACTCATATATAATATTGCATGATTTTGGTACCTCGTTCTTATTTTTCCTCGGTCTATCTGGGTTATTGGTCTTTATTTGCGTCCGTTTGTTTTCAGACATTCTGCTGCGTGCGCGATTACATTACGCACGTTCATTTTTAACATTATATGCCACTTGTTACATCAAAACTTCATTTATGTGCTCGTAAGTATATTGGAACAATCGGTTACTCACAACATCGATTGATCAATTGAGCTCTCAGTTAAAGGAAGGCAGTTAAGAAGGGCACAAAAACACTTGTTAAGAAGGGCACTAAGAACGCATCTGGGAAACACTCTTATCTCAAGGCTCTCTCTTTGCTGAACTCTTCTTTGGACCCTTCTTATCTCCTTAAGAACACTCTTAACTGGGAAACGCGGCCAATGTCAATGGTCATGGAATTGATTTGCTCCCTGACTACAAGCACTATTTTATCTCTGGTGTGGACATATTCCTGTCATCTAAACAAAAAATACTAAACTTAGTCGACTGAACAAATTAAGTGTTAATCACAAGACATCATCCAAAAGTCTTGTCACCAGTATTCCAGCGTGTCGCATGAATTCAGGTCTCACTCCGTGACCTCGTGATCCCTGAACCAGCTAATCCCCATGGCATCACAAGACTAGGCTACTTATCTTGCAATCAAACTTATTCATTAATTGAACTGATAACACCCTTATAATAAGGGTTATATTCATAAAGGGGAAGGGGGGGGAGATAAATATTTATTAACATTCAGACATGCTGATTTTATAATACTGTGCACATGCAGAGGTTTTACTTTTGCTCATCTGCTTGTCTAGATCTGACTTGTCGCTGGCAGCTCCCACAGAGCGGCAGTTTCATGTGTTGTGACTTCAATCTGAAAAAAATACTGTACAATAAATTAGAAGAATATATAATATGACAAATGGTAGCCGACAAAATCTGCGACAATCAATCGAACAAAATCTGAATATCATTGCAGAACTCATCGTACGTAGTGGGCTGTAAAGTGTGTTTTTTTTTTTTTTGGCTTGTGCGTTCACAGGTTTAAAAAAGAAAGGATTAATATCGCGGATAATTTTGCAATTTGATATGAGCGGACTAAGTTATCCTAGTTCTTATACTCACAGAATAGTAGAATTAAACTTGGGCTGTCGCAGAGATGATGTGATACCATGTGTAAACTATAATTTTAATGAATTTAATTTAATTTATTTACAATCTTTTTGCATAAAAATTGCCTAGCAGTCACATCATGATTTGGAATTTAAAATGCTTTCTTATATAAGAAAGAAAAAAGTGGCATACTGACACCACAAGAAGAAGAGATGTTCATTCCAGTAAAATATTCACACAGCAACATTTGAATGTTTTGGCTGACTGAACGTACCCCGGTACCATTGAATCACAATTTATCTCTGGTCTTGAGTGTGAAATGTGTTAAAGCATCTTATCGAATTCGATGAAAAGTGTAAGCGATAGCGGAAGATTGACGATCGGGTAAAGATATAATCTCGAAACTGAGATTTGGTAGGATTTTTAGTCGACGCGAAAAAAACTGTCGTTTAATAGGCATGTAGCTTACTATATACTTCTAAATTCTGCAGGATAGGAGACGGGGAATATTTTTCTCATAAGAAGGAAATATTTACGCATCTTTATGAAAATTTTGCTAAGTGGAGAGCAGATTCATTTTGTAACGAGAGAGAGGGTAGCTGCGTTAATTTTTTGGATGCCGTCCGTCAAAAATGAACGCATGCTTGTTCATTTTTGAATGCAAAATGAACGCATGCTCGTTTACTTTTGAACACTCTGCCGTTCGTTTTTTAGCTGAACACGAACGGAGACTTGTTCATTTTTGAACGCCTGTTCAAATTTGAATGCGTTCAGTATATTCACAAGCTCCCTTAGTTGGATAGAGCACTTAGTGGCCAAAATATGAATCACAGGACGGCACTTTTTGGCATGCAGGTTACTATCACCAAGATACATATCCATACCAATTTGCAGCCTTCTACGTAGAGTAATAAGAAAACGTGCCATCCTTTCCAACGATTGGCAGACCTGATGCCATTTTACCTAGAAAACTGTCAAAATTAGCTCAAATCAAAAACCCGTCTGATATATGATGAAGGATCATCCCATGCACCTCCCATAAAAATTTGAGCGCCCTAGCTCAATGCATAAGGTAGTATGGCCATTTTTCTTTTTTCGCAAAAAGCCCCCTAGTGGCCAAAATATGAATCACAGGATGGCAATTTTTGGCATGCAGGTTGCTTTCACGAAGATACATATCCATACCAATTTGCAGCCTTCTACGTTGAGAAATAACAAAACGTGCCATCCTTTTCAGCAATTGGCACACCTGACGCCATTTGACCTAGAAAATGGCCTAGAAAACGGTCAAAATTAGATCAAATCAAAACCCATCTGATATGTGATGAAGGGTCATCCCATGCACCTCCCATAAAAATTTGACCATCCTAGCTCAATGCATAAGGTAGATATGGCCATTTTCCTTTTTTTGCAAAAAGCCCCCTAGTGGCCAAAATATGAATCACAGGATGGCAATTTTTGGCATGCAGGTTGCTACCACAATGATACATATCCATACTAATTTGCAGCCTTCTATGTTGAGTAATAAAAAACGTGCCATCCTTTTCAACGATTGGCACACCTGATGCCATTTGACCTAGAAAACGGCCTAGAAAACTGTCAAAATGAGGTCAAATCAAAAACCCGTCTGTTATGTGATGAAGGGTCATCCCATTCACCTCCCATAAAAATTTGAGCGTCCTAGCTCAATGCATAAGGAACTTGTGGCCACTTTTCAATTTTCACAAAAAGGCCCCTGGTGGCCAGAAGAGGAAATGAATTTAAATTCTAAACACGTTGTGCACCCCTCTGGGTCACTACCTTACACACACCAAAGTTTCAGGTTGATTGGTCTAACGGCCAAGGAGGAGTTACTGAGCCAGATTGTGGCAGCCCCCGCCTTTCAGCTGGTGTCCCACGTGAGCGGGAACACGCAGGAAAAGGCGTGGCACCAGCAGGATAAGGTCCAGGGATTCAGCACCCTGGACAGAAACTGCAGCCCAGGCGCAGCACCACAGACAGCGCCACATTCCAGAGGGGGGTGGAAGAGTGCACACACCTGGAGGACATCCAGGTGCAATCAGTGTGGGGCATAAAATGGGGTTGCTGTAGTGGAGAGGCGGCAGTCTGGACCAGACAGAGGAAGTGTTTGGGTGCTTGCCTGCCCTCTGGACGGAGTTGCAACCATTAATCCTGTGCTTTTTTTACCCAGCCGCCAGCACCTTGGGGATACAGAGCAGGTGCTGAGGGGGGACCCCTGTCCTAGCGCCAGTGGACCAGCCGCAGGGACCCTGACTTCCTGGAACCCCCCAAGTCTCAGTAAAGGGGTTCCTTGCAGAGCCCAACGGGCCCCTGTAATTGAAAGGAGTGCCTAATAAAAGGCTGTTTTTGTTCAAAATTCTGTGTCTGGTAACGTTTCCTACTTCTGTCCACGCTGCCCACGGAGATCGGGCTGGGAGGCCACAAGTGGTGGAGAATGCAGGCATCAGTCTTGTAGCTGCCAAAGTGGACAAGTAGGAGCAGCGCCTCAAGAGAAGGGGAAAGAAAGGGGGGGTACACTGACTGCGGTCCTGTCTTCCTCGTGACCGGACCTGTTCTCTCGAAGGGCTATGGACGAGGCCCCTGACCGCAATCCCTCTGGTCTCAGGAGGCACTCCAGTCAGCGGTGGCTGAGCTGTGTGCCAGCACGAGACGAACCAGCCAGACGCGTCAACCAAGGACGGGCTCACGGTTGACCGGGAGGATGACATCAAGCCTACCTGGAGGTTTTCGAGCGAAAGCAGCCCAAGGTGAGGGGTGGCCCCAGGAGGAATGGGGAAGAATACTGGCTCCGTCCTGACAGGAGAGGCCCAGCGGGCCTATAGGGATCTTCCCAGCATAGACGCTCCCAGTACCCCCGACTGAAGGCAGCCATCTTGGGCCGGGTACGGGTTTAGTCTGCCGCACGGGCCCAACAGTACCACGAGTGGCAGTATGATTCCCCACAGCCCCAGTGCGAAAGCACAGGTGAGCGACCTGGTCCGCCGGGACACGCCGATGGCTGGCCGAGGGGGGGAGGGCCCGCCCCCTGATGGAGCGGATTGTGCTGGACCGATGTGTGCGCGCCCTACCCCGGGGCGGAAGAAGCACGCGGAGCAAGGCCCCAGTGTGGAGGCCCTCATCGCCTCCTGGAGAATCACCAGGTGACCCAGGAGATGCTGCGTGACGGGCCGTCACCCGGCGGGGCCCCGGCCCCCTGCGCCCACCCCAAGTAACCAAGACCCCCAACCACCCGACCGCTCCCTTAGACGGAGCCCCCACCCAGAACCACTGGGAAGGAGCCCGCCCCAGCGGACTCCCGACCAACAAGAGAGGCGGAGGTGCCGCCTGGCGCCAGGCTGGCCACCTGGCCCGAGAGTGCCCCAGCCAAGACGCCAGCATGCCTAGCGCTGACACCTCCGGGGTGTGGCCCGGCCCTGCCACTACCTGACCACCTGCTGGGCCCACTGGGCATGGCGGCCCTCGGCTGCCTGTCAAGGTGAACAGCCAAGACACAGAGGCCCTGCTGGACCTCGGGGCGCCATTTCCTTTGTCCGCCTGAATTTGCCAGCACGGAGGGGGGGAGAGGAGGTGACTGTATCCTGTGTGCATGGGGAGGCCCGCCCGATACCCCACGACAGAAGTACAGCTCCAGACCCCGGGGGCGCTGCCAGGTGAGAGTGGGGGGTGGTTCAGGGGCTCCCGGTACCCGTGTTGTTGGGGGAGGGACTGTGCACTGTTCCAGCGCTACTGGCAGGAGGGACCCAGAGGGGAGGAGCCACATAGCCGCACCCAGAGACGAGGGCGGCGGGCCCCCCCGAACGGCGTGTGCAGTGACCACGGCCAGTGAGGGAGAAGCTGCCTCACCCCAGGGAGGGTCGGCCCCTAACAGGGAAACAACCACGGCCATGGAAGATGCAGAACCGGGGAAGCCTTTTTCGGACTTCCGTCCAGACCAGAGGGATTCTGCCCATCCGCCAACTACCTTTTGGGACGGGCGCAGCTGGAGGAGCCAAACTGCCCCAGGCGTGAAAGCGGTACAACAGCCAGGGCCCGGCCACCCAGAGGGGTGAGTAAGTCGATCCCACCGTGACTTTTTTTACTGTTCGTAATGGGCTGTTATACAGGATCTGCCACGGGGGAAGAGATCGCCCAACTGCTGGTTCCCCGCCTCTACATCTCAAAGGTCCTCTACCTGGCCCACACGCACCTGTTTGGCGCCCACCTAGGGGGCCGAGAAGACCTACTTAACGGATTCTAACCCGCTTTATTGGCCTGGAGTGAAGCGGGCGGTGGAGGACTACTGTCGGCGATGTGCAGAGTGCCAGCTGCATAGCCCCAAGGTAGCGCGGGGAACCCCTAATCCTCTCCCCATTATAGATGTGCCATTCAGGAGGATTGGCATGGACATCCTGGGGCCCCTGCCGAAGTCTGCACGGGCCATCGCTATGTCCTTGTTATTGTCGACCACGCCACCCGATACCTCGAGGCGGTGCCCCCACGGACAGCCACCGGCAAGACCATCGCCAAGGAGCTGTTCGTCCTCTTCAGTCGGGTTGGCGTGGTTGATGAGATTCTGACTGACCAGGGAACATGCTTCATGTCCCAGGTACTGCGGAAATGTGCCGCTTTGCTCCACATCACCCAGCTACGCGACTTCTGTGTACCACCCGCAGACTGATGGGCTTGTGGAGCGCTTCAACAAGACGCCAAAAGTATGCTACGCAAGCTCATTGACACGGATGGGAAGGACTGGGACCAGCTGCTGCCCTACCTCCTATTTGCCATACGGGAGGTCCCCAGGGCTCTACAGGCTTCTCCCCTTCGAGCTCCTGTATGGAAGGCGGCCCCGGGGCCTCCTGGACCTCGCCAAGGAGGCCTGGGAGCAGCAACCATCACGCCCACCGGTCCCTGATTGAGCATGTAGAGGTGATGGACCAGCGAATGGGCCGAATCTGGCCCATGGTGAGGGGGGCACACATGGGCCAGGCGCAGGCAGAGCAAGCCCGGCTCTATAATCGAAGTGCCCAGGTTCGGGAGTTCAGTCCAGGGACCAGGTAATGGTGATGGTGCCCACCAGTGAATGCAAGTTCCTGGCACGGTGGCAAGGGCCCCACGAGGTGGTGGAGCGAGCGGGCCGGTAAATTATCGGGTAAGACAGCCAGGACGGCGCCGCCGACCCAAATTTATCACATAAACCTGCTTAAGCGCTGGCATGATCGGCCAAAGGCCGACCCTGTGTTTGTTGCCACCTTTACACCACAGGAATGCCCGGAGGTACCCCTGGGGGAGCAGCTGACCCCCCGCCAGCGCCAGGAGCTGCGGGAGCTGGTGGGACGAAACCAAGATGTGTTCAACCCCACCCCAGGGCGGACCGACCTGGTGACGCACGACATTGTGACGGAGCCTGGGAAACGGGTAAAGCTCCGTCCGATAGGATTCCAGAAGCACGGCGCCAGGTGATCCGGGAAGAGGTCCAGAGGATGCTCGGCTAGGTGTCATAGAGGAGTCCCACAGTGCGTGGTCCAGCCCCATCGTGCTGGTGAAGAAGCCCGGCGGGGAGCTGGAGATTCTGCAATGACTTCCGCCAACTAAATGACATCTCCCTCTGACGCGCCTACCCGATGCCCAGGGTGGACGAGCTGATAGAGCGGTTGGGGCCTGCCCGCTTCATCAGCACTCTGACCTCACCGGGGGTTACTGGCAGGTGCCCCCTCTCCCCCCAGGCCAAAGAGAAGACCGCCTTGCCCGCCACCCCGACGGCCTGTACCATTACACAGTTCTCCCTTTTGGAGTACATGGGGCCCCCGCCACGCTCCAGCGGCTAATGGACCAAGTCCTGAGACCCCACCGAGCATGCGGCTGCATACATTGATGACATCGTGGTCCATAGCACCACCTGGGAAGAACACCTGACCCGGCTGGAGGCGGTACTGGGGCCCTCCGGGATGCCGGGCTCACTGCCAACCCTGCCAAGTGCCAACTGGGGCTCAAGAGGCTCAGTACTTGGGACACGTCGTGGGCCGTGGATGCATCCGCCCCTAGCAGAGAAGGTGAACAGCCTAACCACCTGGCCCGCCCAGCCACCAAGAAACAGGTGAGGACGTTTGGGGTTGGTGGGGTACTATAGGCAATTCATACCTTCTTTTGCTACCCGAGCAGCAGCCCTGCACGACCTGACCAAGAAGGCCCAGCCCGACAAAGTGAGGTGGACCCCGAAGCAGAAGCCGCCTTCCAGGATCTCCGAGGAGCCCTGTGCCAGGAACCTGTTCTCGCCACTCCCAACTTCAGGCTGCCATTCACTGTGCATACCGATGCTTCGGGGACGGGCATAGGGGCAGTGCTCTCCCAAGTACAGGATGGAGCGGAACACCCGATCGCTTACATCAGCCGTCGGCTCCTCAAGCACTGAACTAAACTATTCGACGGTAGAGAAGGAGTGTCTGGCCATTAAGTGGGCAGTGGGTAAGTTCCGCTTATTACCTGCTGGGGAGGGAGTTTGTCCTATACACAGATCATGCCCCCTGAAGTGGATGTGCCAGGCGGCGACAGTAATGCAAGGGTGACACGATGGTTCCTGAGCTCCAAAACTACCGCTTCGGGTGGAGCACCGAGCTGGACGCCCCATGCCAATCGCGGACGCCTCTCCCGGAGAGGAGACGCCCTCCTGGGTTACGCCCTACCAGGGGCAAGGAGCTAAGGAGGAGGGTGTGGCAGCCCCGCTTTTCAGCTGGTGTCCCACGTGAGGGGAACACGCAGGAAAAGGCGTGGCACCAGCAGGATAAGGTCCAGGGATTCAGCACCCTGGACAGAAACTGCAGCCCAGGCGCAGCACCACAGACAGCGCCACATTCCAGAGGGGGGTGGAAGAGTGCACACACCTGGAGGACATCCAGGTGCAATCAGTGTGGGGCATAAAATGGGGTTGCTGTGTAGTGGAGAGGCGCAGTCTGGACCAGACAGAGGAAGTGTTTGGGTGCTTGCCTGCCCTCTGACGGAGTTGCAACCATTAATCCTGTGCTTTTTTTTTACCCAGCCGCCAGCACCTTGGGGATACAGAGCAGGTGCTGAGGGGGACCCCTGTCCTAGCGCCAGTGGACCAGCCGCTTGGGACCCTGACTTCCTGGAACCCCCAAGTCTCAGTGGGTTCTTGCAGAGCCCAATGGGCCCCTGTAATTGAAAGGAGTGCCTAATAAAAGGCTGTTTTTGTTCTAAATTCTGTGTCTGGTAACGTTTCCCTACTTCTGTCCACGCTGCCCACGTGAGATCGGGCTGGGAGGCCACAGTACGGACTGACGTACGGACAGACACCAAACTGTATTACAAGATCTCCTGGAAGCGCGGAGATAATAAACATGACAACCACATACACGCGGGTGAGGTTAATAAACTCGACAACCACACACGCTCCGCAACTTTCATTGCGGGCGGGGTGAAAAATAAACGCGACAACCACATACACCTTCCGCAACTTTCGTTATAGGTCAACGTCACTGATATTAAATAGGAAACTGGTTCATAATCTAATCTTCTTATATGCAGAACATGGAGTCTGTAATCCAATTCCTTCTTGAGCTATCATGTTAACGCCACTTTTCAGACAGACGGACGGACGGACGGACGCACGCACGCACGGATGGGGTGTATTCCTATGTCTCCCTTTTGCCAGAGGTGACGGGAGACAACACAAGGCGTAAATACTCGTTATGCCATCATTAAGCGCACAACCGCATAAAAAGATTCAGCTGAGGGGAAGAAACACGCAGGACATAAACTAATCACAGCACACATACGCTTCACAGACACAAAAGCTGCTGCATGGCGAAGAGACACAGAAGGGATTCACACGAGGGTTGTGATATATGTTAGCCATTTAAACTGCATCTAATACAGCAAGTTCTTGAACACGAAAATTGCACAGCACCAGCTTCATGCACTGACACACCCTCTTCTGCGCAGGCCAAACCTCTGATTCACAAGTGCATTCACGTTTGGATACCCAGCTTCCGAAAAGGTCAAAGGCCATAAAAATTCTGGTTAGTGATGGACGAAACCGTGTATAACCTTTCTGCCATGTGTGTTTCTGTTTGTGATGGCAGGAAAATAGCGCTCATTGTCTTTAGCAAGCATCAGCATTCTTGCATTACTTGTTGATGAATTTACATTAATACTTTTATGAGCCAGAAGTTTCACAGGTGTGTTTTTACTCACATAGTTTAAATGTTTTGTCTTACTCTGCTCTGTTCAATTCTGTTTACACTTGCCACTCCTTTTCCCAGAAACCATGTGACTTCACATAAATTCGGGCTGATTATCTGAGCAGCAGAGGAACCCTGCATCAAATACGCTATAATTCATATTTTGGGCGCTTATCAAAAATATAAAAAATGTTTCATGTACTGTGAATGTATCATTATGTATGGTATATTCAATGCATTTATCAAAAATATCTCTAAATTGTATACCAAACTCACAGTATTTCAGAATTTAACTCAAATACATTTTGAATGTACAACCCCAATAATGAAATAGTTGGGACTAAGTGTAAATTGTGAATAAAATCAAAATGCAATGACTTTCAGATCACATGAGCCAATTTGTTATTTACAATAGAACATAGAAAACATTTCAAATGTTGAAACTGAGACATTTTACATTTTTATCCAAAAAATGAGCTTATTTCAAATTTTCTGGCTGCAACAGGTCTCAAAAATGTTGGGACACAAGCATGAAAAAGGCTGAAAAGCAATTAATATATAAGAGAATCAGTTGAAAAAACATTTAGCAAGTAATTATGTTAACTGGCATCAAGAGCCTGAAACACTGATCAACACAACTGGACAGATAAACCAGCACGCAGGCATAATCATCAGGATATGTGGTAATTCTGCCTTTTCAAAACAATTACATCAGAACTGGTCCTCCATGAAAAGTGGATATTCAGCAGGACATAAGAACTGAGATTGGGGAAGAGACAAAATTCAGCTGGAAGGCCAGTCAGTGCTGCGAGTGTAACAATCCAGCGTGTCCTGAGCTGTTCTATTGTTTTCAATCCAGCTGGTTTGTCTGGTTTTTCCTTCTGTTCCTCTCATTGGTTTCCATCATTCAGTTATTGTCTTGTGCTCTCTTTCCCTCCCTGCTCCCTCCCCCGCCTGTTCAGCTATGATTGAATGTTTGTGCTGCATATTTAAGTTCCTCATCTACATTCATTCCCTGCTGGATTGTTTCTCCACATATTCTTCCTTGACTGTCCGGTTTAAGAGCTCCTTACTTTCTGTTTTAGGATTACCTTTATTCAAGTAACCTCTTTATTAGGGTATCTCCTTCTTCCTCTCAGCTCTAGTTAGGCGAATTTGCCAGTCCCTCCATACTCACTGTACCAAACGGGACACTGCCCTGCATGCCCTGTGCCCTTTGACTGCTTTCACAGAGCAGACCTCAGACCTGTCTCTTGTCCACGGCTTACCATTACTCCATCTAATCCTTTTTGCTGATCACCTGACCCAGATCGCCCCATACTCTCCATCGGCCCGAGCCCTCTTCTGTTTTTAAGTTTCTGTTTAGCCAGTTGTGGCCAAGAATCTTCATTAAGATGCTTAAGGGCTTTTTTTTGTGATCTGAAATTTGTTCCTTCTCTGAACTTCATGACAAAATCACAATACATCATAGGTTCAAGAACACTTTACTTGTGTATTTATTCAAGGTTGCAGGAAAATCTGAGCGGGTTTAACACAATTTCACCCTGAAATTTCTGATATTATCAATATTCTGTCAGAGGCTATGAGTCATGAACTCCACCATCCGTGAATTCGCCTTCATCCCAATGAAGACAAAGGCCACGATTTTCTCCTTTTCACTGATTGAGCTGACCCTCATCGTCAGGCTAAACCAGGTTTTACCTGAATCTTATGTATTATAAACCTGAAATTAAATGACTTGATGATGATGCACAGAATATGAACCCAGAGTGCGACGTCTGTCAATGAAAACAACTCACTGCGAAGAACTTAATGTTTCTAGGGTACTGTAATAAAATAAATATGGTCAAAATATTGTCTATAACAAGCATCCACACTCTTGCACTACCTGTTGATGAACTGAAAAGCCTATTGCTAAAAATATTTACATGATATTATCAAACACCGTGAACAAAGGATGGGAAAAAGTCTTTTATAGCTACTTAAGTCCACTGCCTCAGTTTTCTCAAAATGGACATTTTGTGACTTAAGTACTTTTAGCACTGGAGTATTCAATTTACATTCATACCTTCATAAGCCAGAAGTTTCATTCGTGTGTTTCTACCCACACAGCTTTAAATGTCCTATTTTAGTCTACACTGCTCAAACCAGTGATACTTGCAGCTCCTTTTCCCAGAAACCATGTGACTTAAGCAGAACAACCCTGTTTCAAATTCATAGTAATTCATATTTTATATTTATCTGAAACATGTTAAAATTGTTTCATCTACTGTGAATGTATATGTAATATATTTTGTATGGTATATGTAATGCATTTATCACAAAAATCTCTAAATGGCGTGCCATACAGTATTGTTTTGCTTTTTTGGTTTTTAGTGCTGCTAATGCGTTTGAAAAATGCAACAATATTTACCATAACTATTTAGTCAGTGACATAATTTTCATAATTTTGGCTCTGAGGACAACCACAATGGATTTGAAATGAATGAATCAAAATACAATTGAAGATTTTTGGCTTTAATTCTAGGAGTCTCACAAAAGAACTGTATTAACCATTAAGGAATTTCAGCCAGTTTTATAACCCCAATTCCGAAATAGTTGGGACGAAGCGTTAATTGTGAATAAAATCAAAATGCAATGACTTTCAGATCACATGAGCCAATATGTTATTTACAATAAACCATTGAAAACATTTCAAATGTTGAAACTGAGACATTTTACATTTTTATCCTGAAAATGAGCTTATTTCAAATTTTCTGGCTGCAACAGGTCTCAAAAATGTTGGGACACAGGCAAAAAAAAAGGCTGAAAAAGCAATTAATATATAAGAGAATCAGCTGAAAAAACATTTAGCAAGTAATTAAGTTTCTGGCATCAAGTGTGTAACATGATTGGCTATAAAAGGGATGTCTTAGAGAGGCTGAGTCTCTCAGAAGTAAAGATGACCAGAGGCTCTCCAACCTGTGAAGGCTTGCGTAAAAAAAAATTGTAGAATACTTCAGAAGCAATGTTCCTCAATGTCAAATTGCAAAAGCTTTGAAGGTCTCATCATCGACAGTGCATAACATCATCAAAAGATTCAGAGAAACTGGAAAAATCTCTGTGCGTAAGGGACAAGGTCAAGACCTTTACTGATGCCCGTAATCTTCGGCCCTCAGACGACACTGCATCACCACTGGCATGATTCTGCCATTGACATTACTAAATGGACCCAGGAATACTTCAAGAAACCACTGTCTGTAAACACAGTCCGCCGCGGCCATCCACAGATGCCACCTAAAACTCTATCATGCAAGAAGGAAGCCATTGTTGAGCGTGATCCAGAAGCGCTGCTGTGTTCTGTGGGCCAAGGCTCGTTTAAAATGGACTGTAGCAAAATGGCAAAGTGTCCTGCGGTCAGACGAGTCCAAATTTGACATTCTTGTTGGAAAACATGGGTGTTGTGTCCTCCAGGCTAAAGAGGAGAAAGACCACCCCTCCTGTTATCAGCGTTCAGTTCAAAAGCCTGCATCTCTGATGGTATGGGGATACATTAGTGCATATGGTGTGGGACACTTGCATGTTTTAAAAAGCACCATGAATGCTGAAAGGTATATTAAGGTTTTAGAGCAACATATGCTCCCCTCCAGACAACATCTATTCCAGGGAAGGTCTTGTGTATTTCAGCAGGACAATGCAAAATCACATACAGCAGCTACTAAAACAGCATGGCTTCAGAGGAGAAGAATCTGTGTGCTGAACTGGCCTGCCTGCAGTCCTGATCTTTCACCGACTGAGAACATTTGGCGCATAATTGAACAAAAAGTCTGTCAAAGGAGACCCAAAACTCTCCAGCAGCTGGAGGCCTGAATTAACCAAGAGTGGAATCAAATTTCACTGTCTAAACTCAAGAGACTTGTCTCCTCAATGCCCAGACACCTCCACTCTGTGTTAAAAAGAAGAGGGGATGCCACACCATGGTAAACAGGCCCCTGTCCCAACTTTTTTGAGACACGTACAAGCCATCAAATTTGAAATGAGCTCATTTTGTGGATAAAATTGTAAAATTTCACAGTTTCAATATTTGCTATGTTCTATTGTGAATAAAATACTGACTGGTGTGATTTGAAAGTCATTGCATTTCGATTTTATTCACAATTTACACCTTGCCCCAACTTTTTCGGAATTGGGGTTGTACATTTAGTCCTCCATTTTCAGAGGCTCGGAAGCAATTGGACAAACCAACATAATTACTGAATGTTGTTATTATCCAGACCAGGAATCAATTGTGGAGTCAGAAGCACAATCCAACTGGTAGGTTATTGACAGCAATACGGTAGAGATTGGGGGCGAAACACCGAGAAATGATAGCAGGGAAAGAACCCCGAGGAGGATAGACAGTTCAGCACTGTTGTACTAAGCTAAGCTTGAGCTGTAATTTCCGGCCACGCTTCCGGGATGCTGCCAGGTGTTACACAGGCTCAGCCAACACTGAACTGCTTCAGAGGATGGAGAGGCTGCTTGAGGGAAGCGCGGTACCAACTCTGGCTCCAATTCAGGACTGGAAGCTTGCTCCTAATGAACTGGACAAGGAAAGCAAACTGGATGGGTTAGCAAGAACGTGGTCCCAGTCTTGGACCCTGATTAAGATTGGAAGCTTGTTCTTGATGATTTGAGAGGACAAAAAGGAACAGACGTGAGTTAACTTCAACTCCGTCCCAGTCCTGGACCCTGATTAGTGCTGGAAGCTTGTGCAAATTGATTCTAATCATTCTAAATGATTACAATGACTTCCTACGGATAAGGCTGTCTCTAAAATACTATTAATAAATTCCAGACCACACCTAAAATGGTAGTTGATGATTTTTAAAAATTATATTAGCATGGAAATTTGTACTGATGATGGATAGAAGAGAGTGGAGTCAGTGGAGAACAGAGTAGGATAGCGGGAAGCCCCGGACAACGAGACTCAGGGTGAGGGTCACGTCTCTTCTTGGAGTCATAAAGGCTCCTCAAGTCCCCTGGAGCTCATGTAGAGTGATAGGGTTAGAGATGAAAAGAAGGGAATGGGAGGAAGGGACGTCGAACGAGTCAGATGAGGACTTTAGAATGAAGGTGGTATAAATAGTCTGGTTGGTTAGGACGTAGATGAATGGAATGAGGTTTGTAGGCGTGGTCTGGTTCACTTACCTACATGCAGAACTCCACGTTGCATTAAACAAAGACAAAAGAGTATAACTTAGCATTGACTCGGGTGACTTGCATGAAAGTGAGTTTACAATGCGGAAACTTGCACATGAACAAAAGGGCGTAAATACTTGTTCTGCCGTTGTTAAGCGCAAAACCACATAAAAAGATTCAGCTGAGGGGAAGAGACACACAGGACATAAACCAATCATAGCGCACATTCTGTACATTTAACAGGCACACAAACTGCTGCATTACGAAGAGACACAATGGGATTCACATGAGGGTTGAGACGTGGGCCATTTAAACCGTATATGAAATGACACTCACTGGTTTTAAAACAAAGACCACAGTGGAGAAACAGTGATGGCATTTAAAGGTGTTTTGGCTGATTCAAACCCGAGCAAGTACATGGACGCAAAAATAGCACAGCGCCATCTTCATGCATGACAAACCCTCCTCTGCGCAGGCCAATCCTCTGTGTCACAAGTGCTTTTGCGTTTGGGCACCCATCTACCAAAAAGTTCAAAGGTCATAAAAATTCTGTTCGAAATGGACGAAACCGTGCATAACGTTACTGCCACGTGCATTTCTGTTTGTGATGGCAGGAAAATAGCGCTCATTGTCTATAGCAAGCATCAGCATTCTTGCATTACCTGTTGATGAATTTACATTAATACTTTTATGAGCCAGAAGTTTCACAGGTGTTTTTACTCACATAGTTTAAATGTTTTCTCTTACTCTGCTCTGTTCAATTCTGTTTACACTTGCCACTCCTTTTCCCAGAAACCATGTGACTTTACATAAATTTGGGCTGATTATTTTATCAGCAGAGCAATCCTGCATCAAATACGCTATAATTAATACTTTGGGCGCTTATCAAAAATATAAAAAATGTTTCATGTACTGTGAATATATAATTACATATTACAAATGGTGTAGTCAATGCATTTATCACTAAATTGTATGCCAAACTTACATTTTGAATGTATTTTACAATACATTTCAAATGCATCTGTATATTATTTTTGTTAGTTTTGAGTTCTATTTCCATATGTTTGAAAAGTGCAGCAATATTTATCATGTATTCTACATACATCGGAAATACATTTCTGGCTGGCCAATATTGACATGCATCACCAATAAAGACTGGAATTTGTTTGAATGTATCCTTTTCCCAGTGGTGTCAATTGAATGCTGGGCATCGGCCGGTAGGCAGCTTTGTAGAGCAGGATGTGCCGTAACTCCGAGAGCCTGAAACACTGATCAACACAACTGGACAGATAAACCAGCACGCAGACATAATCATCAGGATATGTGGTAATTTTGCCTTTTCAAAACAATTATATCAGAACTGGTCCTCCATGAAAAGTGGATGGTCAGCAGGACATAAGAACTGAAATTGGGGAAGAGACCAAATTCAGCTGGGCGGCAAGTCAGTGCTGCGAGTGTAACAGTCCAGCGTGTCCTGAGCTGTTTTATTGTTTTCAATCCAGCTGGTTTGTCTGGTTTTTCCTTCTGTTCCTCTCATTGGTTTCCATCATTCAGTTATTGTCTTGTGCTCTCTTTCCCTCTGTGCTCCCTCCCCCGCCTGTTCAGCTATTGTTGAATGTTTGTGCTACTCATTTAAGTTCCTCATCTACGTTCATTTCCCTGCTGGATTGTTTCTCCACATATTCTTCCTTGACTGTCCGGTTTAAGAGCTCCTTACTTTCTGTTTTAGGATTACCTTTATTCAAGTAACCTCTTTATTAGGGTATCTCCTTCTTCCTCTCAGCTCTAGTTAGGCAAATTTGCCAGTCCCTCCATACTCACTGTACCAAACGGGACACTGCCCTGCATGCCCTGTGCCCTTTGACTGCTTTCACAGAGCAGACCTCAGACCTGTCTCTTGTCCACGGCTTACCATTACTCCATCTAATCCTTTTTGCTGATCACCTGACCCAGATCGCCCCATACTTTCCATCGGCCCGAGCCCTCTTCTGTTTTTAAGTTTCTGTTTAGCCAGTTGTGGCCAAGAATCTTCATTAAGATGCTTAAGGGCTTTTTTTTGTGATCTGAAATTTGTTCCTTCTCTGAACTTCATGACACAATCACAATACATCATAGGTTCAAGAACACTTTACTCATGTATTTATTCAAGGTTGCAGGAAAATCTGAGCGGGTTTAACACAATTTCACCCCGAAATTTCTGATATTATCAATTTTCTGTCAGAGGCTATGAGTCATGAACTCCACCATCCGTGAATTCGCCTTCATCCCAATGAAGACAAAGGCCATGATTTTCTCCTTTTCACTGATTGAGCTGACCCTCATCGTCAGGCTAAACCAGGTTTTACCTGAATCTTAAGTATTATAAACCTGAAATTAAATGACTTGATGATGATGCACAGAATATGAACCCAGAGTGCGACGTCTGTCAATGAAAACAACTCACTGCGAAGAACTTAATGTTTCTAGGGTACTGTAATAAAATAAATATGGTCAAAATATTGTCTATAACAAGCATCCACACTCTTGCACTACCTGTTGATGAACTGAAAAGCCTATTGCTAAAAATATTCACATGATATTATCAAACACCGTGAGCAAAGGATGGGAAAAAGTCTTTTATAGCTACTTAAGTCCACTGCCTCAATTTTCTCAAAATGGACATTTTGTGACTTAAGTACTTTTAGCACTGGAGTATTCAATTTACATTCATACCTTCATAAGCCAGAAGTTTCATTCGTGTGTTTCTACCCACACAGCTTTAAATGTCCTATTTTAGTCTACACTGCTCAAACCAATTATACTTGCAGCTCCTTTTCCCAGAAACCATGTGACTTGAGCAGAACAACCCTGTTTCAAATTCATAGTAATTCATATTTTGTATTTATCTGAAACATGTTAAAATTGTTTCATCTACTGTGAATGTATATGTAATATATTTTGTATGGTATATGTAATGCATTTATCACAAAAACCTCTAAATGGCGTGCCATGCAGTATTGTTTTGCTTTTTTGGTTTTCAGTGCTGCTAATGCGTTTGAAAAATGCAACAATATTTACCATAACTATTTAGTCAGTGACATAATTTTCATAATTTTGGCTCTGAGGACAACCACAATGGATTTGAAATGAATGAATCAAAATACAATTGAAGATTTTTGGCTTTAATTCTAGGAGTCTCACAAAAGAACTGTATTAACCATTAAGGAATTTCAGCCAGTTTTATAACCCCAATTCCGAAATAGTTTGGACGAAGCGTAAATTGTGAATAAAATCAAAATGCAATGACTTTCAGATCACATGAGCCAATATGTTATTTACAATAAACCATAGAAAACATTTCAAATGTTGAAACTGAGACATTTTACATTTTTATCCTAAAAATGAGCTTATTTCAAATTTTCTGGCTGCAACAGGTCTCAAAAATGTTGGGACACAGGCAAAAAAAAAAGGCTGAAAAAGCAATTAATATACAAAACCCAAAAACCAGTGAAGTTGGCACGTTATGTAAATCGTAGATAAAAAACAGAATACAATGATTTGCAAATCCTTTTTCGACTTATATTCAATTGAATACACTGCAAAGACAAGATGTTTAATGTTCAAACTGAGAAACTTTATTTTTTTTTTGCAAATAATCATTAACTTAGAATTTAAAGGCAGCAACACATTGCAAAAAAAGTTGGCACAGGGGGCCTTTTACCACTGTGTTACATCACCTTCCTTTTAACGACACTCAGTAAACGCTTGGGGAACTGAGGAGACCAATTTTGAAGCTTTCCAGGTGGAACTCTTTCCCATTCTTGCTTGATGTACAGCTTAAGTTGTTCAACAGTCCGGGTCTCCGCTGTCGTATTTTACGCTTCATAATGCGCCACACATTTTCAATGGGAGACAGGTCTGACTACAGGCAGGCCAGTCTAGTACCCGCACTCTTTTTACTACGGAGCCATGCTGTTGTAACACGTACAGAATGTGGCTTGGCATTGTCTTGCTGAAATAAGCAGGGGTGTCCATGAAAAAGACGTTGCTTGGATGGCAACATATGTTGCTCCAAAACCTGTATGTACCTTTCAGCATTAATGGTGCCTTCACGTATGCGTAAGTTGCCCATGCCTTGGGCATTAATACACCCCCATACCATCACAGATGCTGGCTTTTGAACTTTGCGCCTATAACAGTCCGGATGGTTCTTTTCCTCTTTGGTCCGGAGGACACGACGTCCACAGTTTCCAAAAAACAATTTGAAATGTGGACTCGTCAGACCACAGAACACTTTTCCACTTTGCATCAGTCCATCTTAGATGAGCTTGGGCCCACGGAAGCCGGGCGCTTTCTGGGTGCTGTTGATAAATGGCTTTCGCTTTGCATTGTAGAGCTTTAACTTGCACTTGCAGATGTAGCGACGAACTGTAGTTACTGACAGTGGTTTTCTGAAGTGTTCCTGAGCCCATGTGGTGATGTCCTTTACACACTGATGTCGGTTTTGATGCAGTACCGCCTGAGGGATCGAAGGTCACGGGCATTCAATGTTGGTTTTCGCCTTGTCGCTACGTGCAGTGATTTCTCCAGATTCTCTGAACCTTTTGACGATATTACGGACCGTAGATGATGAAATCCCTAAATTTCTTGCAATAGCTCGTTGAGGAATGTTGTTTTTAAACTGTTCGACAATCAGCTCACGATTTGTTCACTAAGTGGTGACCCTCGCCCCATCCTTGTTTGTGAATGACTGAGCATTTCAGGAAGCTGCTTTTTATACCCAATCATGGCACCCACCTGTTCCCAATTAGCCTGTTCACCTGTGGGATGTTCCAAATAAGTGTTTGATGAGCATTCCTCAACTCTCTCAGTCTTTTTTGCCACTTGTGCCAGCTTTTTTGAAACATGTTGCAGGCATCAAATTCCAAATGAGCTAATATTTGCAAAAAATTACAAAGTTTACCTGTTCGAACATTAAGTAACTTGTCTTTGCAGTGTATTCAATTGAATATAGGTTGAAAAGGATTTGCAAATCATTGTATTCTGTTTTTATTTACGATTTACACAACGTGCCAACTTCACTGGTTTTGGGTTTTGTATCAGAGAATCAGCTGAAAAAACATTTAGCAAGTAATTAAGTTAACTGGCATCAAGTGTGTAACATGATTGGCTATAAAAGGGATGTCTTAGAGAGGCTGAGTCTCTCAGAAGTACAGATGGCCAGAGGCTCTCCAACCTGTGAAGGCTTGCGTAAAAAAAATTGTAGAATACTTCAGAAGCAATGTTCCTCAATGTCAAATTGCAAAGCCTTTGAAGGTCTCATCATCGACAGTGCATAACATCATCAAAGGATTCAGAGAAACTGGAAAAATCTCTGTGCGTAAGGGACAAGGCCGAAGACCTTTACTGGATGCCCGTAATCTTCGGGCCCTCAGACGACACTGCATCACTCACTGGCATGATTCTGCCATTGACATTACTAAATGGACCCAGGAATACTTCAAGAAACCACTGTCTGTAAACACAGTCCGCCGTGCCATCCACAGATGCCACCTAAAACTCTATCATGCAAGAAGGAAGCCATTGTTGAGCGTGATCCAGAAGCGCTGCTGTGTTCTGTGGGCCAAGGCTCGTTTAAAATGGACTGTAGCAAAATGGCAAAGTGTCCTGCGGTCAGACAAGTCCACATTTGACATTCTTGTTGGAAAACATGGGTGTTGTGTCCTCCAGGCTAAAGAGGAGAAAGACCACCCCTCCTGTTATCAGCGTTCAGTTCAAAAGCCTGCATCTCTGATGGTATGGGGATACATTAGTGCATATGGTGTGGGACACTTGCATGTTTTAAAAAGCACCATGAATGCTGAAAGGTATTTAAAGGTTTTAGAGCAACATACGCTCCCCTCCAGACGACATCTATTCCAGGGAAGGTCTTGTGTATTTCAGCAGGACAATGCAAAATCACATACAGCAGCTACTAAAACAGCATGGCTTCGTAGGAGAAGAATCTGTGTGCTGAACTGGCCTGCCTGCAGTCCTGATCTTTCACCGACTGAGAACATTTGGCGCATAATTGAACAAAAAGTCTGTCAAAGGAGACCCAAAACTCTCCAGCAGCTGGAGGCCTGAATTAACCAAGAGTGGAATCAAATTTCACTGTCTAAACTCAAGAGACTTGTCTCCTCAATGCCCAGACACCTCCACTCTGTGTTAAAAAGAAGAGGGGATGCCACACCATGGTAAACAGGCCCCTGTCCCAACTTTTTTGAGACACGTACAAGCCATCAAATTTGAAATGAGCTCATTTTGTGGATAAAATTGTAAAATTTCTCAGTTTCAATATTTGCTACGTTCTATTGTGAATAAAATACTGACTGGTGTGATTTGAAAGTCATTGCATTTCGATTTTATTCACAATTTACACCTTGCCCCAACTTTTTCGAAATTGGGGTTGTACATTTAGTCCTCCATTTTCAGAGGCTCGGAAGTAATTGGACAAACCAACATAATTACTGTATGTTGTTATTATCCAGACCAGGAATCAATTGTGGAGCCAGAAGCACAATCCAACTGGTAGGTTATTGACAGCAATACGGTAGAGATTGGGGGCGAAACACCGAGAAATGATAGCAGGGAAAGAACCCCGAGGAGGATAGACAGTTCAGCACTGTTGTACTAAGCTAAGCTTGAGCTGTAATTTCCGGCCACGCTTCCGGGATGCTGCCAGGTGTTACACAGGCTCAGCCAACACTGAACTGCTTCAGAGGATGGAGAGGCTGCTTGAGGGAAGCGCGGTACCAACCCTGGCTCTAATTCAGGACTGGAAGCTTGCTCCTAATGAACTGGACAAGGAAAGCAAACTGGATGGGTTAGCAAGAACGTGGTCCCAGTCTTGGACCTTGATTAAGATTGAAAGCTTGTTCTTGATGATTTGAGAGGACAAAAAGGCACAGACGTGAGTTAACTTCAACTCCGTCCCAGTCCTGGACCCTGATTAGTGCTGGAAGCTTGTGCAAATTGATTCTAGTCATTCTACAATGATTACAATGACTTCCTACGGATACGGCTGTCTCTAAAATACTATTAATAAATTCCAGACCACACCTAAAATGGTAGTTGATGATTTTTAAAAATTATATTAGCATGGAAATTTGTACTGATGATGGACAGAAGAGAGTGGAGTCAGTGGAGAATAGAGTAAGATAGCGGGAAGCCCCGGACAACGAGACTCAGGGTGAGGGTCATGTCTCTTTTTGGAGTCATAAAGGCTCCTCAAGTCCCCTGGAGTTCATGTAGAGTGATAGGGTTAGAGATGAAAAGAAGGGAATGGGAGGAAGGGACGTCGAACGAGTCAGACGAGGACTTTAGAATGAAGGTGGTATAAATAGTCTGGTTGGTTAGGACGTAGATGAATGGAATGAGGTTTGTAGGCGTGGTCTGGTTCACTAACTTACATGCAGAACTCCACGTTGCATTAAACAAAGACAAAAGAGTATAACTTAGCATTGACTCGGGTGACTTGCATGAAAGTGAGTTTACAATGCGGAAACTTGCACATGAACAAAACGGCGTAAATACTTGTTCTGCCGTTGTTAAGCGCAAAACCACATAAAAAGATTCAGCTGAGGGGAAGAGACACACAGGACATAAACCAATCATAGCGCACATTCTGTACACTTAACAGACACACAAACTGCTGCATTACGAAGAGACACAATGGGATTCACATGAGGGTTGAGACGTGGGCCATTTAAACTGTATATGAAATGACACTCACTGGTTTTAAAACAAAGACCACAGTGGAGAAACAGTGATGGCATTTAAAGGTGTTTTGGCTGATTCAAACCCAAGCAAGTACATGGACGCAAAAATAGCACAGCGCCATCTTCATGCATGACAAACCCTCCTCTGCGCAGGCCAATCCTCTGTGTCACAAGTGCTTTTGCGTTTGGGCACCCATCTACCAAAAAGTTCAAAGGTCATAAAAATTCTGCTCCGAAATGGACGAAACCGTGCATAACGTTACTGCCACGTGCATTTCTGTTTGTGATGGCAGGAAAATAGCGCTCATTGTCTATAGCAAGCATCAGCATTCTTGCATTACCTGTTGATGAATTTACATTAATACTTTTATGAGCCAGAAGTTTCACAGGTGTTTTTACTCACATAGTTTAAATGTTTTCTCTTACTCTGCTCTGTTCAATTCTGTTTACACTTGCCACTCCTTTTCCCAGAAACCATGTGACTTTACATAAATTTGGGCTGATTATTTTATCAGCAGAGCAATGCTGCATCAAATACGCTATAATTAATACTTTGGGCGCTTATCAAAAATACAAAAAATGTTTCATGTACTGTGAATATATAATTACATATTACAAATGGTGTAGTCAATGCATTTATCACTAAATTGTATGCCAAACTTACATTTTGAATGTATTTTACAATACATTTCAAATGCATCTGTATATTATTTTTGTTAGTTTTGAGTTCTATTTGCATATGTTTGAAAAGTGCAGTAATATTTACCATCTATTTTACATACATCGGAAATACATTTCTGGCTGGCCAATATTGACATGCATCACCAATAAAGACTGGAATTTGTTTGAATATATCCTTTTCCCAGTGGTGTCAATTGAATGCTGGGCATCGGCCGGTAGGCAGCTTTGTAGAGCAGGATGTGCCGTAATTCCGAGAGCCTGAAACACTGATCAACACAACTGGACAGATAAACCAGCACGCAGGCATAATCATCAGGATATGTGGTAATTTTGCCTTTTCAAAACAATTATATCAGAACTGGTCCTCCATGAAAAGTGGATGTTCAGCAGGACATAAGAACTGAAATTGGGGAAGAGACCAAATTCAGCTGGGCAGCAAGTCAGTGCTGCGAGTTCAACAGTCTAGCGTGTCCTGAACTGTTTTATTGTTTTCAATCCAGCTGGTTTGTCTGGTTTTTCCTTCTGTTCCTCTCATTGGTTTCCATCATTCAGTGATTGTCTTGTGGACTTGTGCTCTCCTTCCTTCCGTGCTCCCTCCCCCGCCTGCTCAGCTATTATTGAATTTTGTGCTGCATATTTAAAGGTTACCTATTATGCCATTTTTCCAAGTTTATATTTTGGTCTTTGACTCCCCTAGAGTACTCCTGATCGCGCAAAGTAAAAAAAAGGGTTCTTATTTCGCTCATACTGCCATCCTCAAAAAACCCCATTTGTAGTTCATAGTGGTCTCTACCTGAAACGCCTCACTGGGGTGGCTCTTCCGCTATGGCCCCCACTCCCCGTGTGCCCACTTTCTTCTGACTGGCCAGCTCTGTGGAGGGCGGAGTTGGGCGGGACAGGCAGCAGAACGCAGTTTTCCGTGTCCCTCTCTCCAGAGTGAAACTTGAGACACGGCTGCCATCTGATAAGCAAACGGCGGGCAAATTCCGCAATCTAACGCAGTACATGTGTCTAGATCTAATGAAATGAACTTGTTCTAATAAACGCAGCGTCGAAAGTGGAGGGCGCACTGCAAAAGTCTGGCAGCTCAAGCACGAATTTGCGATCGGCTACAGTTTGCTACAGCGACAGTGGTGAGTTCCAGCGGTTCTTTTACTCTAGCTAGGATGCAGGGAAAGCTAGAATCCACCTTATTTAGACACATTTGTAGAACGGGTCGACATGCCCAAGTGTAGACCGGAGACCGTCGAAATCCGGTGGGTCTGAGTTTAGAGGGAAACATGGACAGTGAGGAGCAGCTAAAAGTGGACCAACAGCTTATGGACTGCTTCGGTGTGTATTAGGACCTGCTGGTTCGTGTGCATAGCTGTGGTGTGTTGTTAGCGTGGAGAAACGAACAGCTTCTGCGCTGGTATATGAATGAGGGGCGAAAGCTCCAGGCTAAACGGCCTTTTCGGAAATTGCCCGTGGTAATGGTTTACTTATTGCTTCGGAATGACCAGCTTTTCCTCACGGAAAATGGGCGAGTTATGGATAGTGCCGAGAGCGAGATAGAGCTCTGGTTATGTCATGAACATAATACAGGTTTTACAGACCGGTAGTTCGTTCCGTTTGCATGAACCGTTGCTTATGTGGAGCTAGCGAATCGATCAGTTTTACAGGAAAGAATTTAATATTCAATCGATGGCAATGCAGAGAAATCGTTTGTTACACACTGGACACGTTATAGCCTGTGCAATTCCTTATTGCTTTCACTGGTAGCATCAGAGAGCTTGCCCAGACATTGGAGATGTATCAGGCTGACCTCGGTCATGGATAAGTAAAGCAATTGTTCCACAAGCACCCAAAAACGCACCCCAAGCTCTGCAAAACCTACGTCTGGTCTAACTGCAGCCCAACTCGGCAGACACATACAGCACCTCTCCGGTTAGCTTCAACTGTAGTGGCTACAATCAGGCAACGTTATGATGAAACTGCCACATTGATGCTTACTGAAGTAACACAAGCATACCGATCAGAATTATTGCATATAAGTTAACCAGGAGCATTTTTAATTAGCAGAGCACGCAAACTAACATGCAGTAGCTGATAAGCGGTCATGACTTTGAATGTAATCTGTCGCAAAAAATTTGTTTCATGTCCGGTGTGAAAGCTGCTTAACTCGCCCTTAACGCGTGTATTCGCGTCTTTGCATTGACTTTGAATGTAGGCTAATCTGTCCCGCGAATCATTCGTTTCGTGTCCGATGTGAAAGCAGCTTTATGGATAGTACGCGACAGCTAGAGAGAGCTCGGTTATGTTATGAACATAATACAGGTTTTGCAAACCGTAAGTTCCGTTAGCGCGGACAAGTTGCTTATGTGGAGCCAGCGAATCGATCACTTCTACAGGAAAGAATTACCTATTTGATCTCCGCCTTTTTATTAGCCACAACAATTTCTAAAGGGGGATGAAATTATGTCACGGTAGTGCAGAGAAATCATTTGTAAACCGGTAGAGCTTCTGCGTTTCGCATTGCTTTCACGGTAGCACCAGAGAGCTTGCTCAGACATTTGTGAAGTATCCGGCTGATCCCGGTCATGGATAAGTGAAGTGATCACTAACTGTAGTGGCTACAATCGGGCAACGTTATGATGAAACTGCCACATTGATGCTTACCAAAGTAACTCAAGCATACCGATCAGAATTACTGCATCTAACTTAACTAGGAGCATTTATAATTAGCACGGCACGCAAACTAACATGCAGTAGCTGGTAACCGAGCGGTCATAACAACCACAGAGACAAACCCTTGCAATACAGGTTTTACAGACGGCAAGTTCTGTTACTGTGAACAGTTGTACCAAGCATCCAAATTACAAACAAGTATTAAAAGTTACCTTCAAATGAGGTTTATGATCACACACCTTCTGTAGAATTTCCCGATATCACTCTTGCCTATTTAGGACACAAACATTAGCAACAGTAACATGGCTACGTTAGCCGCTGTGCTACAGCCACAATCAACTGGCTATCATCTCAGGTTGGCTTATGCAGTAAAAGCAACTTACAGCTTCTGTGTCTGTGAGTCACGGACAGTCGCGACCAATACAGGCTTTATCTTCAGATATTTTACAAAGCCTGTGTTTGAGGCCAGTTGTTAGTGCCAACTATCGCTAGCAGTCCTGCTAGCCACCCGTAACACGTTAGCTTCACTTACAGTATTTGCTGTTATATCGTTACTTACAGCTTGTGGCTCCGAGCGCATGATCGATGCAGCTGCTTCAGGTTTGAGAAGCAGCTGAAACGCTTATCCTGTGTCGAATTATCCTTTATTGATAAAGCTGTCTTTGGTGAAATGCTGAGCACAATCAGCTAGCGTTCCCTTTGGCCGTGGCTGTTTGCTGCCAGCAAACAAAAAAGCTACCCATTGATATCTGGTGGCATCCTCTTTTGGAAGAGAAATAAGTGTTTTTCTTCGCGTCCAAAAGTAAACGGACAAGCAGCTTTGGGAGAGATACTGACAAAACTGCACCTCAAATGATCTTTGGTTCTTCTTTTGTATTTCCAAAAGTGTCGACGCTACTAAGGCATAGTATGATCTGCCGTTGTTTGTATCTGCTAGAATAGTGTCCGGTGTGGGCAGGTCCAGTGCCGTGATTGGCTCTGGCTAGGTCTGTACTAATTGGACGGCACAACCTGACGTCAGGTTTTGCCCAGATCTCGCGAAGATCTCGGGAGGAGCTGTTCAGAGAGGAAATCACGTTCACGAAATTACGTTCTTGGATTACAGCAAAACCCCTGTATCTTATGTTTAGAAACTTTTCAGTGGTTGAGTATGGACAACTAACATTATAACATTACTAATATGTATTAAAAGAAGGATCAGCATCATCGGTCCCCTTTAATTTCCTGGGCCCGTAATCATAAAGATTCTAACCCCTTTTCTCGACCGCAAGCGCCACGTCAGCATCATGCTCCTGTGAAGACAGCGTTCACGCGACACAGAAGCGACTGTCTATACAGATTACGTCTTGCCCGCATATGATTCGAAGCGTAGAGCAGTAAAGGAGCAGCCAAACCTTCTGTGCAGTGTGCATCCCCTCGCGTTTACGCGCGTATTTGTCGGAAAAATAGACACAAAGCTAAATAAAAGCTTCGGGTCTTGTTTACGCCCCTGAGACGCAGCTGAGACGCGAGCCGCACGGAGCCGGTGCAAACAGCTGCGTAGATTAAAATGAGAGTTTATCTGCTGCATCAGACGCGCGAGTAAAAAAACGCGTCTCAAACGCTTGCGGTCTAGACAAGGGGCAAGAATTCTGTTAAGAATTTATACTTAAGGACAGAATAATTTTTAGTTAAAAAAATTCTTAAATATGTATTCATAAAAATTCTTTTCGGAATTCTTATCTCATCTGATTGTAAAACATTTCTTAACGCTTGACCCTTGACAATGGGAGAGCTCTCTAAACATGGAGATAGCTTTACTACCGAAATTAGGTTGCATTATCATTTGTTTGGAACGTGCATTTGCTGACCACACATCTGAGTTTACAGATAACCCAGACAATGGACGTCAGAAAAAGCGAAAGCCAAACTGGGCAAGTTACGAGTGTTTGGCACTCGATAACTATGTGGCTGAATATAACCACGTTCTGTGAGGGAAGCAGAGTCTGATCTTGACTTCTGAAAAGAAAAAGGCGAGGTGGAAGCATAGCCTCGCAGAGCACACGACCCTGCCTGATTCATTGTCTGAAATCCTGCAGGTCCGTCTTGCCAACTACCGTCGTCCAACAATTTCACGGCAAAATTTTTACGGCCCAATCAGGGAAAGAGAGGCGGAGCTGCAGACGTGACATCACCAGGAAGCGACTTTATGCTTGAATACAACGGCGGCGTGCGAAGCGGTTCCTGTGGATGGGTCAATATCAGCAGTTTTATCAGAAATAGACTCAATTTCTTCATTAAAAGAGGAGCAAAGAACGTCACTAAAAGCTTTTCTGACTTGAAACGATGTTTTTGCTGTTCTCCCGACCGGTTTCGGTAAGAGTTTGATCTACCAGCTGGCTCCTCTGGTCGTGAAAAAGATGGGAAAGACCCGACTGGTCGGTGATGAGTGTGACTAGAAGAACCATCGTCCAATCAGCAGCCGCAGATGTTTTTGAAGGTTCCTCCTCTGAAAACTTTTTTGAACGGCTCTTTCCCAGATGGACTTGTGAAATATTTCCGTGGCGGATATATGGAACTGTCCGTCTGGCATGTCAGGTTAGTGGAGGCATAGACTGTACAAAAAGATGGACAAAGCAACTGTGACGTCACTCATTGGTTTCAGCATACCATTTAGGAAGCCTTGATTTTGGCAATTTGAACAGCACTATTTTGTCATTTTGGAAACTCCTATTGGACAGAGCATGAATTGAAGATCCGTTCGTACATAGCAAGAGTTGCTTGGACTAATTGGTAGAACCATCGAAAGTCTCATTTATTTAATTATTTATTTTTCGAAAGCCTTGTTATACATTGCGCTACGACATTATATGGCATTTTCTTCCACACATCGATGACTACGAAAAATATCAATAAGTCTTTGTAATTTCTGTGCTCATGTAGTTCGTGAAAACAATGCATTTTCGCGTAAATAAGTTTGCAAGGCTCATAGAGCGATAAGCAATGAGAATCCGTTCTAGGGTCTGAATGTAGTGGCAGCTAAATGAAGTTGTAAGGTACGATGCACAGCTGAGTGATGGCGAATATAATTGCTGCGAAGACAGCGAGAGCTTCGGATTTGCAGATTGTCATCCTTGCAGAGTCACATCAATTATATCATCGTAGCCAACAGGCAATCGCTTACCGACAGCCAAAGCATAATGCAAGATCGAGGGCGAGTGTAAAGTAATCGTCCAGTTCTTGCCCCGATGAGGAAAGGACTGGGGGATTGTGTATCGGTAGAGTGGGACGGCGAATGGTGAACTCGGTTCGCGTGGGCTCCCCGGAACGAGCGGGGTTCGGGTGCCTGAGCTGTGCAGGGTCGATGACGGCTAGGATTTTTATTTATCTTTATTTTTTAAATATATATGCTATGAAAATATGAATGCGGTAACAGGGGCAAAATATCCGTGGTATGGTAAATTCTTGCTCTGCCGAAGCGAACAGCGAGACCGTAAACTAGTGTAAGGTAATCGTCCGGTTCTTGCCTCCGATGAGGCAAGGACTGGTGGATTGTGCCGGTAGAGGGGAATGGAAGTAGCGAACTCATTTCGCGTAGCCTATATTCTCCGCTACGAGCGGGGGTCGGGTGTTGGAGCTGTGCGAGGTCAATGACGGTTTGGATTTTTTTTTTTTCTTCTCACAACCAGTGAACGACAAATCGATTGCCCGGGCACCCGGGACAATCAGTTTTTCACGCGGACAAGTAAAAATGAAAAATCAGTTGCCCGTCAGACAACTGCCTTCACGCGCTTGAAACATTTCTGCTTGCACTCAAACATGCTACTCGCGCTTGGATTTTTTCTGCGGTACATTCCTTTCAAAAATCGCAAACCAATAGAATGCCAGGTTCCGTGCTGACCAATGAAATTATCCCTGCCTCGCTGCAGGCCCATTCGTTTAACTTCATACGGTGTACCGTGGGGGCGGTGACGTTTACGCAGACCCGCTCCGAAGATACCGTAAAATCTGTGGCTATGCTACGAATACGCCACCGTTTATTAAACATTAGCCATGTTTCCATCCACACTTTCTTATGCGAATGAAGTCATATCGAATTAAAAATGCCTTAACCCAGCTAACACAGTTACGTTGCCGCGACGTTGCAGCAACGTCTTGTGTTAGCTGGATTATGGAAACGGTGACATTCGACTTGATTTCAAGAATATCGACACAAAGTTTATACGGTTGATCTGATCGGATTTTCTCTTGATCGGTAAAAGGCTTATGCGATAAATGCTGAAGGAAACGTTATTTGCCGAATAAATCTGCAACTGCATCGTGACGGTGTTTTGATGCCGTCGTTGCCTTCTGATAATGGTTTGCTATGTTGCTAATAGCTGGCACATAAGCATGTACAACTTGTGCAAATTATCATCATTTGTTGGTAGACGCGATCCATTTTGGCTAACTAGCTAAATTAGTCGGCTAACACGCTACTTCTGTTCACTTGAAGGTTCCGCGATTCAGTGAGAAAATGAATGGAAACAGCTTAAAATGTCAGAAATCTATTCGATACACCACTTTGACCGCATCACAGCATGTGACGTCATTACGCACAACTTCTTATTCGCTTTAATGCCGTTAGATGGAAACGTATTTTCACCTGCTTACTTCGCATGAATATTTTTGGCGAACTTCAGATAGTTCGATTGACAAGTGGATGAAAACATAGCTTATGTTACTCTATAGATTATGTAGCCATCTAGCTAGCTTGCAAACGTTAACTATGGAGAATCTCTGTAAATAATCGTCATAATTAAGCGGTGTCATTTGTTTTTTACTCTAACTTCACTAGCTAGTTTGCAGTACTAGTGATTGCTTTTGAGCTAGCTTCCTAGCTAGCCAACGTCCCAGAAATGTGAAAATGCAGTTTGGATGCACGGAAGCCAGCGAAGATAGTAAAGTCATGGCCAAATCAAATCATATCGCTTAAACAGGATTTTCCACAGTTAACGTTAGTGTGACAGCGTTTTTTAAATCCATCGACTCTCAGCAGACAGTGTAGATCTTTCACCATTATAGCCTTGCAGTTCCTTGTCATGTTAGCCCTTTTTCTCAAGCTATGCCTGTAATGCAGCTCGTAGCAATTTGTATAGAAGTTGCTTCATGTGAAACAAAGTTGTCCAAGTTTTGAAGCATTTGATTGGACTTGAAGATGCCCGCTCAGTTATATATTAATTTGAACGATTGCGTTTACTCTCTCTCGATAGTCAGTCTGCCACAAGATGCAATGAGAGCAGGAGATATCCGTGAGGTTGAGAGACCGTTTTGTCTAATGCCTTCATGCTGATATGGTATATGCAGCAGTGAATGTGCACCTCGGGGCCGTGTTTGTAATTAAAGCCGTGACATATCTCGTCTTTGCCACAGAGGTGCAAATAACAGTCTACACCTGAGGTGGCTGGCATCCTTCTGAGTCCATTACATTAGCTAACTAGATGGCTAAATAATCAAAAGAGTACCGTCGTTTAATCAGCGATCGGTCACACAGCATATAGCCAAAGTTACTACAGTGTCTTCGGGAGGGGGTCTGGTAGTCACCTCTCCCAGCCCCCACGGTATGCTACCTCAAGAGTAATCATTGGTACAACTAAAAAGCGGGTTAAATTAGGGCAAAAACAAATGACGCTGCTTAACTTTACGATCATTTAGAAAGATTCTCCATAGTTAACGTTAGCTAGCTAGCTAGATGGCTACATAATCCACAGAGTAACAGTTTAATAAGCGATCGCGCATTCGCGACATAGCCACACATTCCGCAGAATCTTTGGAGTAGGTCTGTGTAAACGTCACCGCCCCCCACGGTACACTGTATGAAGTTAAACGAATGGATCCTTCAAAGTAATAATCAAATCACCCCGAGAGGAAAATTTTATTGGAACTCCCATTTAGAAGATAAACTTGAAAAAAGCATGGCTTTTACCTAATAAGTTTTGTATTCCTAACAAAGTCAAAGAAATCCATTTCAAAATTTTGCATAAAATTTATCCTGTGAACTCTATAATTTCCAAATACGTGGACAGTATTAACTCTTGTTCATTCTGTGGACATGCTGATGAAACATCTGTCCATCTATTTTTTCAATGCACAATAACAGAAAAATTTTGGGCTAACCTAAATTGTCATGTCTTCAATATCACTGATGTTTCTCATTGTTTCACGCTTAAAGATATAATTTGTTATTATGATAATAGGAGTAACGAATCTTTAAACCATGTTGTCAACTTTTTTTATTTTAGTGGGTAAATTTTATATTCATAAGCAGAATTTTTAGGTTGTCAACCTTCTTTCCACCTCTTTTTGATTGAATTTAATTCATTGCTGGAATCTCTTGCCCTTACAAACAATAAAAAACATCAGGTTCTTGGATTATTACAGAAACATATTTGATGTAACCCCTTGAAGTGTAAATTTTCTGTCTGTCCTTAATTACTTTTTGATTCTGAATTATTGTATTGTGGGTGGGTTTTTTTTTTTTCATTTATATATTTATTCTATTATTGAATCTCTCAAGTCCCTTAGTATAGGGGCTTGTCTGTCATTGCATTGTCGTTGTCACATCCTTTCTTCTTTTGCTTATTTTGATGTCATCAGCTCTCACGTTTTGTTGTGTATTCGTTTGCACCTGACTTGATTTGTATACTCGTAACTTTGTTAAATAAAGTTTTGTTCAATAAAAAAAAAAAAAGTTTAAACGAATGGGCCTGCAGCGAGGCAGCGATAATTTCATTGGTCAACATGGAACTTGGCATTCTATTTGTTGGCGATTTGATATACGGACAACGACCATTCCAGACAAGCAACTGATTTTCATTGAAGAGCTTGTCCGTGGACAACAAGTCAAAAAATTGATTTGTTGTTCACTGACAACTAAAATATGAATGTGGAAATAGGATGGTTGAATGAACTGGGCCAGGTCGACGTGCATGCCCGATAAAATCTGTTGTCTAAGTGTGGGAGATAATGGCGAAAGGTTAGGAATAGGCTATGAGGGGCGTATGGGAGGTAAGGTGGCGGCTAGTGTGTGTTGAAACCAAGGACTGTAAAAAACGTGGGCAGCCGAACGTCTCCTGAAAAGTGAAGCCAAAACGTCTTGATCACCAACTACTGGCAGGCTGCAGTACAAATTATAAGCCAACCCCCTCCATGTTTGTGAAGGGGAGAAATGCCACGCAGAAAAAATTGCATACATGAAAAATTTTTTCTGAAGATGGTTTCTTCCTTTTTAAGAAATTCTTACCATGCTGATCTATATTCTAGCATCAATTTTTCCGATAAGTTTGCTGTAAACTTTTTATTTGATATTATGCAAAAGGGGCGTGTAGTCATAATAAACGGCAGTGATTGACAACTGCAGTGCATGGACTGAGTCCCGATAGCCCCTGCCCCCTGCGGATTTCGTTTCACGAATAGTAATTTTACGTAGAGCTGGAGTAGGAACGTCGACAGGAGACCTAACATTATCTGAAATTCTTCATAGCAAACAGCGATTGTGCTTCAAGCAGGACAGATTGCAACAAAAAACGACGAAATGAGTTGCTCTGCTGTGGAGTATACTAACCAGCTGGACCGATCGGAGGGATCTTTCCAGTTTTTTCGGTAAGTTTATTTTTTGTTTATTGAAGTTGAACGGTCAGTTATTACCAAGTTAGCTAGCTACCTTGGCTACATTAAGATAGCAAGCAGAGTAGCAAACAATTAGGATTAATATGGGGGGAAAAAGAAAATGGTGATCGGTAGCCATTCGTAACTGGCAAAATATACATTTTTAATTTTAGAGAATACCTATTAAGGTAAGCATTTGAATGAAGTTAACGGCACTGTGTCATAAAATGTCGTTCTTATGAACTTGAACTTGAAATATTAGGCCAGTGCCGCAGTAGTTTCAGCCTTTAGCTTCCAGTTCTGCAGTCTGTATCTCGGAATTTTAGAACGAACACAGATTGCGAGTCACTTTTCCCGGTAGGAATTCTGCTTACCCAGGGGATCAACGTTAGAACCTTGCAAATGGCTGGCTAATTCCTGCAACTTTTCTCGTAGCTGATTGAAGTCGCATAGGCTATTAAAGTAGGGTAAACCATGTAGCAAGCTTGCTATCTAATGTTCAGTAGACGAGCCCCTAGGTTCGAGTGTTTCCATAAGCATCAGCAAGCCAACTTCTCGTTTTTCAGCAGGTAACACAACAAAATTCCAACCTTATGTTGCAACCTTACAGACAGCAGCTAAAACTGCAAGAAAAACTAATTGGATGGAGGAGGTACAGATTATTTTACCAACGACAATATGACAAAAATGAAACATACCGAAAGCGGGTTCAATTCATCAATAATTTCAATGTCGGCAGGTTTTGGATGAAATTACGGCTGGAATCAGTGCATCTACTTTAGTGGAATTGCCTAGGTTACGGGGTAACTCTTATAAGATTGATCGGGCGAAGTATTGGGGAAAACCTGACAACATTTCGAGTTTGGCTTGGAAGGTGATGGGCACAAAATGTAAATGAGGGAGTGGTGTAAACCGGAAAGAATATCATTTAAAAATTGTTTATAGCGTGATGGTTGTTGCACTACTAAATTATACATTAATTATGGCCGATGTTATTCGCACTTATACGTGTGGCCAATGCTGAATTTTTTTCTTGGCCAGACTTCTAAGTGTGCCAGTTGATGACCATTCCAGTGCCATTATTTCTGCCAAAGTATATTCTAATCAAGTAAATCAGAACAAAATTGGAGAGGAATGTCTAGGTGGCTTCTCCAAATTGGCAATTCAGGTACCTTGTGTGACTGCCAAATCAGATTTCTCAGATATTAAACTGTAAAACTCATCTAAGTTCACTTATATGTCACGACAGGCATACATTCCACCCAAATACAACCAAATTTAATTTTTAGAATTTATATATATTTTTTTATTATTTCTGCCAGTCCAATAGCTATACAATTTCCCATTCAAAGACAATAAATACAAAGAAAATGAAGTTTGGCTCCACTGGAGCAGATTTATTTAAAAAAAGCAAATTAATAAGATTATGAATACAAAAAAGGTTAAAAATGGGGGGGAAAGTAAAAAGAACTAGAGAGGCAATTCCTGAAGAAATTGCGAGTGTGAATGCTGCACGCTGAACCCAAACTGCAATGCTGTCTTGAATACAATAAAGTTTGAATGATTCGAATGTTTGCTGACGCCACACTGAATAGCTGCCATGAAAATATAATATTTGAATTATGTCGAATACTTGAATGTTTATTAAAAAAACACAGAAAGCTGAGCAAAGAAAGAATGAAAACAGTTACTGGTAGCTATATGCTGGAATAGGATCTCGAGCTATTGTTTTTTCTGCTTTGCCATTTTTACTGTAACGTGTTGTCTTGGATGCACCCAGCAAAAAGTGCCTCCTTTTCCACACTCAATCTGCTTTCGCGGGAGGCGAAATGGTTTTTTCTCCATTAGAGTTCCGGACACCAACAGAAACTCATTTGCATACAGCCAATCGCCAACCTTGTGCCGGACTTCTGAAGGAGTGTTAATTTTTTTCTCTTCACTGGCCTTGCAATAATAATGTAAAAATAACCGAGATAGCGTCAGCTTATTCTAGAAGATATGAATGCTCTGAACAGATTATTTTAACCAATCCTAGCTGGAAACATTAAAAATGATAGGCAGGAATGGAAACGGCCAGCGCATTTTCAAATGAAGTCCACGAAGATTTCATGTCCTGGAGCTGGTTTCAGCGACTGTGCCAACAACTATACCGGAAATTCTTTCACTGAGTTTGACGCAGAATTATTCTTTTAGAGTCGTCTGTATCTTTGTCTCTTAAAAATGACGGTGTTGAGGTGTGGAAAAAGGCCAGCAGAGGGCAGAATCGAACCGCAAATGATCCATATTTAAGATACCGTATATGACCATTTAGTAGCCCGGGCGTTTATTTCACAAAATCAACTTGGACCCCAGGCGTTTATAAGAACCAGGCGGGTATTTGTAACAGGCCATTATTTATTTTTGCACCGACCTGCACCAGGCCAGTTCGGCTTTCCAACACAGTTATAAACTAACTGAATTTAACCGTTAAATTAACGCATTGTCTGCTTGGCATTTTAACTGTAAGTGGAGTCCTGCACGCACTTGACTGTGGTTTACACTGAACTTGTGCTGAACTCCGTGGTAAACTTAATGTAAAACTAGAAAATTCCTGTAGAAATTTTGAATGTGCCTGCTGCTCTACACGTACAGTATTCAAGGTGCTTGCCAGGGATCTGGTAAGCCGTTGATGTGGTGTTCTGGGTGCTCTATAGGGCGTTGCTGAGTGGTTGCTATGGAGTTCCAGGTGGTTGCTAGGGCATTGCTAGGCAGTTGCTATGGTGTTCTGGGTGGTTGCTAGGGCCTTGCTAGGCAGTTGCTATGGTGTTCTGGGTGGTTGCTAGGGCGTTGCTAGGCGGTTGCCATGGTGTTCTGGGTGGTTGCTAGGGCGTTGCTAGGCGGTTGCTATGGTGTTCTGGGTGGTTGCTAGGGCGTTGCTAGGCGGTTGCTATGGTGTTCCCGGTGGTTGCCAGGGCGTTGCTCGGCGGTTGCTATGGTGTTCTGGGTGGTTGCTAGGGCATTGCTAGGCAGTTGCTGTTGTGTTCACGGTCGTTGCTAGGCGGTTACTATGGTGTTCTGGGTGGTTGCTATGGTGTTTTGGGTGGTTGCTAGGGCGTTCTGGGTGGTTGCCAGGGCGTTGCTAGGCAGTTGCTATGGTGTTCTGGGTGGTTGCTAGGGCGTTGCTAGGCGTTTGCTATGGTGTTTTGGGTGGTTGCTAGGGCGTTGCTAGGCGGTTTTTATGGTGTTCTGGGTGGTTACTAGGGCGTTGCTAGGCAGTTGCTATTGTGTTCTGGGTGGTTGCTAGGGCATTGCTAGGCAGTTGCTATGGTGTTCTGGGTGGTTGCTAGGGCGTTGCTAGGCAGTTGCTATGGTGTTCTGGGTGGTTGCTAGGGCTTTGCTAGGTGGTTGCCATGGTGCTCTGCGTGGTTTCTAGGGCATTACTAGGCGGTTGCTATGGTGTTCTGGGTAGTTGCTAGGTCGTTGCTAGGTGGTTGCTATGCTGTTCCTAATGGTTGCTTGGGCATTGCTTGTCAATGTTTGGGAGTTGGAACAGAGTTTCTACGTGAATATATGAGTTCACGGTGAGAGGGTGAAGATGAGTGAGTTTTCTTCCTTTATAACAAGGTTTAAGAAGTCCATGTTTTTTGGGAATTGTGGGAAATCCGTAAGTCGGATCGCTTAGAAAAGTCATAGCACACTCCTCACAAGGGAGCCGCACGTTTTCATGTGTAATGTGTAGGGATCGGGTGAAAACTGTGGGAGGAGTAGTGAACCGTGCGATTACGGAAGAAAATGGAATAATAATAACTAGAAATTTTGAGTGTGCCTGCTGCTCTACACGTACAGTGTTTAAGGTGCTTGCTAGGGATCTGGTAAGCTGTTGATATGGTGTTCTGGATGCTCTATAGGGCGTTGCTAGGGCGGTTGCTAGGGCATTGCTTGGCGGTTGCTATGGTGTTCTGGGTGGTTGGTAGGTCGTTGCTAGGCGGTTGCTATGGTGTTCTGGGTGGTTGCTAGGGCTTTGTTAGGCGGTTGCTATGGTGTTCTGGGTGGTTGCTAGGGCTTTGCTAGGCGGTTGCTATGGTGTTCTGGGTGGTTGCTAGGGCATTGCTAGGCAGTTGCTATGGTGTTCTGAATGGTTGCTAGGGTGTTGCTAGGCGGTTGCTATGGTGTTCTGGGTGGTTGGTAGGTCGTTGCTAGGCGGTTGCTATGGTGTTCTGGGTGGTTGCTAGGGCTTTGCTAGGCGGTTGCTATGGTGTTCTGGGTGGTTGCTAGGGCGTTGCTAGGCAGTTGCTATGGTGTTCTGGGTGGTTGCTAGGGCTTTGTTAGGCAGTTGCTATGGTGTTCTGGGTGGTTGCTAGGGTGTTGCTAGGCGTTTGCTATGGTGTTCTGGGTGGTTGCTAGGTCGTTGCTAGGCGGTTGCGATGCTGTTCCTAATGATGGCTTGGGCGTTGCTTGTCAATGTTTGGAAGTTGGAACAGAGTTTCTATGTGAATATAAGAGTTCACGGTGAGAGGGTGAAGATGAGTGAGTTTTCTCATTGACTTCCATTATGACGAGGTTTCAGAAGTCAGTGTTTTCTGGGAATTGTGGGAAATCCGTAAGTCGGACCGCTTAGAAAAGTCATAGCACACTCCTCACAAGGGAGCCGCACGTTTTCTTGTGTAATGTGTGGGGATCGGGTGAAAACTGTGGGAGGATTAGCGAACCGTGCGATTACGGAAGAATATGGAAGAATAATAATAATAACTAGAAAATTCCGGTAGAAATTTTGAATGTGCCTGCTGCTCTACACGTACAGTGTTTAAGGTGCTTGCCAGGGATCTGGTAAGCCGTTGATATGGTGTTCTGGGTGCTCTATAGGGCATTGCTGGGCGGTTGCTATGGAGTTCCAGGTGGTTGCAAGGGCATTGCTAGGCGGTTGCTATGGTGTTCTGGGTGGTTGCTAGGGCGTTGCTAGGCGGTTGCTATGGTGTTCTGGGTGGTTGCTAGGGCGTTTCTAGGCGGCTGCTATGGTGCTCTGGGTGGTTGCTAGGGCGTTGGTAGGCGGTTGCTATGCTGTTCCTAATGGTTGCTTGGGCGTTGCTTGTCAATGTTTGGGAGTTGGAACAGAGTTTCTACGTGAATATATGAGTTCACGGTGAGGGTGAAGGTGAGTGAGTTTTCTGATTGACTTCCATTATAACGAGGTTTCAGAAGTCCATGTTTTTCGGGAATTGTGGGAAATCCGTAAGTCTGATCGCTTAGAAAAGTCATAGCACACTCCTCACAAGGGAGCCGCACGTTTTCATGTGTAATGTGTGGGGATCGGGTGAAAACTGTGGGAGGAGTAGCGAACCGTGCGATTACGGAAGAATATGGAATAATAATAATAAAGAAGTATGCAGGATTATAATATGTGTCTGCATTGCTGCAGGCACATAACTAGAGTATGTAATTCCAGGGAATTACGAGTGCATGAAAATGCAAATTGTAGTTGCTTAAGGTGGAATGTGGGCAGAGGAAACAAGTTGGCGGGAGTTATAGTTGATGACAGTTGGAATGGCTGAACAGTTAAATAGTTGAGTAGTTTAAAAAGTTATATAATTTAACAGTGAATTATTTCAGTGAGGTCTTTTATTTTGAAACAGTTTTGGACCGAGGAAACAGTTGACGGGAGTCATAGGTGATGACAACGGGCAGTTGGAATGGCTGCACAGTTGAAAAGTTGAGTAGATTAAATAGTTAAAATATTTAATTGTAATTTATTGTATTGAGGACTTTTATTTTGAAACAGTTGTGGACAGAGGAAACAGTTGGCTGGAGTCATAGTTAATGACAACTGACAGTTGGAATGGCTGAACAGTAAAATAGATGAGTTGATTAAATTATTTAACAGTGAATTATTGTAGTGAGGACTTTTATTTTGAAACAGTTTGGTACCGAGGAAACAGTTGACAGGAGTCAAAGTTGATGACAACTGACAGTTGGAATGGCTGAATGGTTGACACATAGAGTAGTTTAAATAGTTAAATTATTTAATTGTGATTTATTGTAATGAGTACTTTTATTTTGAAACAGTTGTGGACAGAGGAAACAGTTGGCAGGAGACATAGTTGATGACAACTGACATTTGTAATGGCTGAATAGTTAAGTATTTGAGTAGTTTAAATGGTTATATTATTTAATAGTGAATTATTGTAGTGAGGACTTTTATTTTGAAACCGTTTTGGACCGAGGAAACAGTTGACAGGAGTCAAAGTTGATGACAACTGACAGTTGGAATGGCTGAACAGTTAAATATTTGAGTAGTTTAAATGATTAAATTATTTAATAGTGAATTGTTGTAGTGAGGACTTTTATTTTGAAACAGTTTTGGACTGAGGAAACCGTTGACGGGAGTCATAGTTGATGACAACTGACAGTTGTAATGGCTGAACAGTTCAATAGTCGAGTAGTTTAAATGATTAAATTATTTAATAGTGAATTATTGTAGTGAGGACTTTTATTTTGAAACAGTTTGGTACCGAGGAAACAGTTGATGGGAGTCATAGTTGATGACAACTGACAGTTGGAATGGCTGAACAATTATGTCTCCCCCCGAAGGGTTGGTATTTTATTTGACAATGAATTATTTCAGTTAGGACTTTTATTTTGAACAGTTTATTTTCAACAGTTAAATAGTTGTGTAGTTTAAAAAGTTATATAATTCAACAGTGAATTATTTCTGTGAGGTCTTTTATTTTGAAACAGTTTTGGAAACAGTTGACGGGAGTCATAGTTGATGACAACGGGCAGTTGGAATGGCTGAACAGTTGAAAAGTTGAGTAGATTAAATAGTTAAAATATTTAATTGTAATTTATTGTCGTGAGGATTTTTATTTTGAAACAGTTGTGGACAGAGGAAACATTTGGCAGGAGTCATAGTTGATGACAACTGACAGTTGGAATGGCTGAACAGTAAATTAGCTGAGTTGTTTAAATAGTTAAATTGTTTAACAGTGAATTATTGTCGTGAGGACTTTTATTTTGAAACAGTTTGGTACCGAGGAAACAGTTGATGGGAGTCATAGTTGATGACAACTGACAGTTGGAATGGCTGAACAATTATGTCTCCCTCCCCGAAGGGTTTGGGGGGGGAGACATATTGTTTTTGGTTGAGTTCCCGTCGGCGTTGGCGTCGGCGTTCCCATTGTTTCCGGACCATAACTCAAAAACTACTGGTCCGATTTCAACCAAATTTCGTATGATGTTTCTCTATAACATGTAGATGTGCCTTTTGGGGGTTTGAGATTTTTCTGAATTTTGTTTTTTTTCTGTTTCCATGCCAACAAGTTGGACTTAGTCTTTTTGAAGGGTTGGGCTCATTTCCGGAGCATAACTCTAAAACTACCTCTCCGATTTCAACCAAACTTGGTATAAATCTTCTCTATATCATACAAATGTGCCTTTTGGGGGTTTCAGATATAATGAATTATATATTTATGTCTCCCCCCCAGAGGGAGAGGGGAGACGTATTGTTTTAGGCTCAGTTCCCGTTCCCGTTCGCGTATGCGTCGGCTTCGGCGTTCCCACTTCGTTTCCGGAGTGTCACTCCAAAACTTTTTGCGTGATCTTAATGAAATTTTGCATACTTACTACTCAGGTCCTGCAGTGGTGCCTTTTGGTCTGTGTCTGTCTGTCCGTCCTTGTCATCCATTTTTGTTCGGAGCGTAACTCCGCAACCGTTTGCAGGATCTCAGTGAAACTCTGCATACTTACTACTCAGGTCCTGCAGTGGTGCCTTTTGGTCTGTGTCTGTCCGTCCGTCCGTCTGTCATCAATTTTTGTTCGGAGCGTAACTCCGCAACCGTTTGCATGATCTCAGTGAAACTCTGCATGCTTACTCGTCAGGTCCTGCAGTGGTGCCTTTTGGTCTGTGTCTGTCCGTCCGTCCATCCGTCCGGCGTGTTAGGCAGGGGAGGGGGCCGGGAGGAGACATCCGTTTTTACGAGTAAAAACACATTCTAGTTAAATAGTTGAGTTGTTTAAATAGTTAAATTAGTCTATTTAACAGTCAATTATTGTAGTGAGGACTTTTATTTTGAAACAGTTTTGGACCGAGGAAACAGTTGACGGGAGTCAAAGTTGATGACAACTGACAGTTGGAATGGCTGAACAGTTAAATATTTGAGTAGTTTAAATAGTTAAATTATTTAATTGTGATTTATTGTCGTGAGGACTTTTATTTTGAAACATTTGTGGACAGAGGAAACCGTTGACGGGAGTCATAGTTGATGACAAATGACAGTTGTAATGGCTGAACAGTTAAATATTTGAGTAGTTTAAATAGTTAAATTATTTAATTGTGATTTATTGTAATGAGGACTGTTATTTTGAAACAGTTTTAGACAGAGGAAACCGTTGATGGGAGTCATAGTTGATGACAAATTGGAATGGCTGAACGATTAAATAGTTGAATTGTTTAGATAGTTAAATTATTTAACAATGAAATTTTGTAGTGAGGACTTTTATTGTGAAACAGTTTTGGACCGAGGAAACAGTTGGCTGGAGTTATAGTTGATGACAACTGACAGTTGGAATGGCTGAACAATTAAATATTTGATTGTTTAAATATTTACATTATTTAGCAGTGAATTATTTCAGTGAGGACTTTTATTTTGAAACAGTTTTGGACAGAGGTAACAGTTGACAGGAGTCATAGTTGATGACAACTGGCAGTTGGAATGGCTGAACGGTTGGGAAGTTGAGTAGTTTAAAAAGTTAAATTATTTAATTGTATTTTTTCGTAATGAGGACTTTTATTTTGAATCAGTTGTGGACAGAGGAAACAGTTGGCGGGAGTCATAGTTGAAGACAATGGGCACTTGGAATGGCTGAACGGTTGAAAAGTTGAGTAGTTTAAATAGTTAAATTATTTAATTGTGATTTATTGTCGTGAGGACTTTTATTTTGAAACAGTTTTGGACAGGTGAAACAGTTGGCAGGAGTCATAGTTGATGACAACTGACAGTTGGAATGGCTGAACGGTTGAAAAGTTGAGTAGTTTAAATAGTTAAATTATTTAATTGTGATTTATTGTCGTGAGGACTTTTATTTTGAAACAGTTTTGGACAGAGGAAACAGTAGGCGGGAGTCATAGTTGATGATAACTGGCTGTTGAAATGGCCGAACTGTTGAATAGTTGAGTAGTTTAAATAGTTAAAATATTTAATTGTGATTTATTGTCTTGAGGACTTTTATTTTGAAACAGTTGTGGACAGAGGAAACCGTTGGCGAGAGTCAAAGTTGATGACAACTGACATTTGGAATGGCTGAACAGTTCAATAGTTGAGTAGTTTAAATAGTTAAATTATTTTAGTGAATTCTTGCAGTGAGGACTTTTATTCTGAAACGGTTGTGGACAGAGGAAACAGTTGGCGGGAGTCATAGTTGATGATAACTGGCAGTTGAAATGGCCGAACTGTTGAATAGTTGAGTAGTTTAAATAGTTAAAATATTTAATTGTGATTTATTGTCATGAGGACTTTTATTTTGAAACAGTTGTGGACAGAGGAAACAGTTGGCGGGAGTCATAGTTGAAGACAATGGGCAGTTGGAATGGCTGAACGGTTGAAAAGTTGAGTACTTTAAATAGTTAAATTATTTAACAGTGAATTATTTCAGTGAGGACTTTTATTTTGAAACAGTTTTGGACAGGTGAAACAGTTGGCAGGAGTCATAGTTGATGACAACTGACAGTTGGAATGGCTGAACAGTTAAATATTTGAGTAGTTTAAATAGTTAAATTATTTAAGAGTGATTTCTTGTTGTGAGGACTTTTATTTTGAAACAGTTGTAGGCAGAGGAAACAGTTGAACAGGATCTGTAGTGTTAAGAGAGCCAGACTGTAGTCTGAAAGCCTGAGAAACTGACAGTTGCTGTAGGTGGTCAGAACATCCGGCACAAGATTCCATTTGCTTAATGGCCCTACTGTGATGTCATCAGCCCAATGTTAAGTCTATGGGTAAAAAATTAATAGTTTTTTATTCATAGTTTAAAAAGTATAAAAGTTACAAAGATGAAAAATACATTTCACAGGTGTCCTAAGCATGACCTACGCAACGCAGTTTGAACGAAGTTTCTACGTTAAACGATTGAAGCCGCATTAAGTGCGTTAGAAGAATAATAATAACGAGAGAATGTAATTCCAGGGAATTACGAGTGCATGAAAATGCAAACTGTAGTTGCTTAGGGTGGAATGTGGGCAGAGGAAACAAGTTGGCGGGAGTCATAGTTGACGACAGTTGGAATGGCTGTACAGTTAAATAGTTGAGTAGTTTAAAAAGTTATATCATTTAACAGTGAATTATTTCAATGAGAACTTTTATTTTGAAACGGTTTTGTACCGAGGAAACAGTTGACGGGAGTCAAACTTGATGACAGCGGGCAGTTGGAATGGTTGAACAGTTGAAAAGTTGAGTAGATTGAATACTTAAATTATTTAACAGTGATTTATTGTAGTGAGGACTTTCATTTTAGAACAGTTTTGGACAGAGGAAACAGTTGGTGGGAGTCATAGTTGATGACAACTGGCTGCTGGAATGTCTGACTGTTGCAAAGTTGAGTAGTTTAAATAGTTAAATAACTTAATTGTGATTTATTGTAGTGGGGACTTTTATTTTGAAACAGTTGTGGACAGAGGAAACAGTTGGCGGGAGTCATAGTTGATGACAACTGACAGTTGGAATGGATGAACAGTTAAATAGTTGAGTAGTTTAAAAAGTTATTTTATTTGACAATGAATTATTTCAGTTAGGACTTTTATTTTGAAACAGTTTAGGACGGAGGAAACAGTTGGCGGGAGTCAAAGTTGATGACAACAGGCAGTTGGAAGGGCTGAACGGTTGAAAAGTTGAGTAGTTTAAATAGTTAATTTATTTAATTTTGATTTATTGTAATGAGGACTTTTAATTTGAAACAGTTGTGGACAGGTGAAACAGTTGGCAGGAGTCATAGTTGATGACAACGGGCAGTTGGAATGCCCGAACAGTTAAATAGTAGAGTAGTTTAAATAGTTAAATTTGTTAACAGTGAATTATTTCAGTGAGGACTTTTAATTTTAAACAGTTGTAGGCAGAGGAAACAGTTGGCGGGAGTCATAGTTGATGACAACTGACAGTTGGAATGGCTGAACAGTTAAATTTTTGCGTAGTTTAAATAGTTAAATTATTAAAGAGTGATTTCTTGTTGTGAGGACTTTTATTTTGAAACAGTTGTAGGCAGAGGAAACAGTTGAACAGGATCTGTAGTCTTTAGAGAACCAGATTGTAGTCTTGAAGCCTGAGAAACTGACAGTTGCTGCAGGTGGTCAGAACACCTGGCACAAGATTCTCTTTGCTTAATGGTCCTACTGTGATGTCATCAGCCCAATGTTTAGTCTATGGGGAAAAAAAAAATTACTAGTTTTTAATTATTAGTTTAAAAAGTATAAAAGTTACAAAGATGAAAATTATATTGCACAGGTGTCCTAAGTTAGACCTACGCAACGCAGAATGAATGAAGTTTCTACGTTAAACGGTTTCGGCCGCATTAAGTGTGTTAGAAGAATAATAATAATAACTAGAAAATGTAATTCCAGGGAATTACGAGCGCATGAAAATGCAAACTGTAGTTGCTAAAGGTGGAATTTGGGCAGAGGAAACAAGTTGGCGGGAGTCATAGTTGATGACAGTTGGAATGGCTGAACAGTTAAATAGTTGAGTAGTTTAAGAAGTTATATTATTTTACAGTGAATTATTTCATTGAGGACTTTTATTTTGAAACAGTTTTGGACAGAGGAAACAGTTGGCGGTAGTCATAGTTGATGAAAACGGGCTGCTGGAATGGCTGAACGGTTGAAAAGTTGAGTAGTTTAAATAGTTAAATTATTTAGCAGTGATTTATTTCAGTGAGGACTTTTATTTTGAAACAGTTTTGGACCCGAGTTGATGGAATAGATGAAACAGTTGACGGAGTCATAGTTGATGACAACGGGCAGTTGGAATGGCTGAACAGTTGAAAAGTTGAGTAGATTAAATAGTTAAAATATTTAATTGTGATTTATTGTAATGAGGACTTTTATTTTGAAACAGTTGTGGACAGTGGAACCAGTTGACAGGAGTCCTAGTTGATGACAACTGACAGTTGGAATGGCTTAACAGTTTCATAGTTGAGTTGTTTAAATAGTTAAATTAGTTAACAGTGAATCATTTCAGGATGACTTTTATTTTGAAACAGTTTTGAACAGAGGAAACAGTTGGCGGCGGTCATAGTTGATGACAACCAGCAGTTGGAATGGCTGAACGGTTGAAAAGTTGAGTAGTTTAAATAGTTAAATTATTTAATTGTGATCTACTGTAATGAGGACTTTTACTTTGAAACAGTTGTGCACAGGTGAAACAGTTGGCAGGACTCATAGTTGATGACAACTGACAGTTGGTATGCCCGAACAGTTAAATAGCTGAGTAGTTTAAATAGTTAAATTATTTAATAGTGAATTATTGCAGTGAGGACTTTTATTTTGAAACAGTTTTGGACAGAGGAAACAGTTGGCGGGATTCGGAGTTGATGACAATGGGCAGTTGGAATGGTTGAACAGTTGGATGGTTGAGTAGTTTAAATAGTTAAATTATTTAATTGTGATTAATTGTAGTGAGGACTTTTATTTTGAAACAGTTGGCAGGAGTCATAGTTGATGACAACTGACAGTTGGATTGGCTGAACAGTTAAATAGTTGAGTAGTTTAGATAAATTATTTAACAGTGAATTATTTCAGTGAGGACTTTTATTTTGAAACAGTTTTGAACAGAGGAAACAGTTGGCAGGAGTCATAGTTGATGACAACTCACTGTTGGAATGCCCGAACAGTTAGATAGTTGAGTAGTTTAAATAGTTAAATTGTTTAACAGTGAATTATTTCAGTGAGGACTTTTATTTTGAAACAGTTTTGGACAGAGTGAACAGTTGGCGGGAATCATAGTTGATGACAACTGGCAGTTGGAATGGCTGAACAGTTAAATATTTCAATAGTTTAAATAGTTAAATCATTTAATCGTGAATTATTGCAGTGAGGACTTTTATTTTGAAACAGTTGTGGACAGAGCAAACACTTGGCAGGAGTCATATTTGATGACAACTGACAGTTGGAATGGCTGAACGGTTGAAATGTTGAGTAGTTTAAATAGTAAAATTATTTAATTGTGATCTATTGTAATGAGAACTTTTATTTTGAAACAGTTTTACACAGGTGAAACAGTTGGCAGGACCCATAGTTGATGACAACTGACAGTTGGAATGCCCGAACAGTTAAATAGTTGAGTAGTTTAAATAGTTAAATTATTTAACTGTGAATTAATTTAGTGAGGACTTTTATTTTGAAACAGTTTTGAACAGAGGAAACAGTTGGCGGCAGTGATAGTTGATGACAATGGGCAGTTGGAATGGCTGAACGGTTGAAAAGTTGAGTAGTTTCAATAGTTAAATTATTTAATTGTGATTTTTTGTAATGAGGACTTTTACTTTGAAACAGTTGTGGAGAGAGGAAACAGTTGGCAGGAGTCATAGTTGATGACAACTGACAGTTGGATTGGCTGAACAGTTAAATAGTTGAGTTGTTTAAATAGTTTAATTATTTAACAGTGAATTATTTCAGTGAGGACTTTTATTTTGAAACAGTTTTGGACAAGTGAAACAGTTGGCAGGAGTCATAGTTGATGACAACTGACAGTTGGAATGGCTGAACAGTTAAATATTTCAGTAGTTTAAATAGTTAAATTATTTAAGAGTGATTTCTTGTTGGAGGACTTTCATTTTGAAACAGTTGTAGGCAGCGGAAACAGTTGTACAGGATCTGTCGTGTTAAGAGCCAGACTGTAGTCTGAAAGCCTGAGAAACTGACAGTTGCTGCAGGTGGTCAGAACATCTGGCACAAGATTCCATTTGCTTAATGGCCCTACTGTGATGTCATCAGCCCAATGTGAAGTCTATGGGGAAAAAAATTAATAGTTTTTTATTCATAGTTTAAAAAGTATAGAAGTTACAAAGATGAAAAATACATTGCATAGGTGTCCTAAATAAGACCTACGCAACGCAGTTTGAACGAAGTTTCTACGTTAAACGGTTGAAGCCGCATTAAGTGAGTTAGAAGAAGAATAATAATAACTAGAAAATTCCGGTAGAAATTTTGAATGTGCCTGCTGCTCTACACGTTCAGTGTTCGAGGTGCTTGCCAGGGATCTGGTAAGCCGTTGATATGGTGTTCTGGGTGCTTTATAGGGCGTTGCTGGGCGGTTGCCATGGAGTTCCAGGTGGTTGCTAGGGCATTGCTAGGCTGTTGCTATGGTGTTCTGGGTGGTTGCTAGGGCGTTGCTAGGCGGTTGCTATGGTGTTCTGGGTGGTTGCTAGGGCGTTGCTAGGCGGTTGCTATGGTGTTCTGGGTGGTTGCTAGGGCGTTGCCAGGCGGTTGCTGTGGTGTTCTGGGTGGTTGCTAGGGCATTTCTAGGCGGTTGCTATGGTGTTCTGGGTGGTTGCTAGGGCTTTGCTAGTTGGTTGCCATAGTGTTCTTGGTGGTTGCTAGGGTGTTTCTAGGCGGTTGCTATGGTGTTCTGAGTGGTTGCTAGGGCGTTGCTAGGCCGTTGCTATGGTGTTCTGGGTGGTTGCGAGGGTGTTGCTAGGCGGTTGCTGTGGTGTTCTGGGTGGTTGCTAGGGCGTTGCTAGGCGGTTGCTATGGTGTTCTGGGTGGTTGCTAGGGCGTTCTGGGTGGTTGCTATGGTGTTCTGGGTGGTTGCTAGGTCGTTGCTAGGCCGTTGCTATGCTGTTCCGAATGGCTGCTTGGGCGTTGCTTGTCAATGTTTGGGAGTTGGAACAGAGTTTCTACGTGAATATATGAGTTCACGGTGAGAAGGTGAAGATGAGTGAGTTTTCTCATTGACTTCCATTATAACAAGGTTTCAGAAGTCCATGTTTTTTGGGAATTGTGGGAAATCTGTAAGTCGGATCGCTTAGAAAATTCATAGCACACTCCTCACAAGGGAGCCGCACGTTTTGATGTGTAATGTGTGGGGATCGGGTGAAAACTGTGGGAGGAGTAGCGAACCGTGCGATTACGGAAGAATATGGAAGAATAATAATAATAATAATAATAATAAAGATGTATGCAGGATTATAATATGTGTCTGCATTGCTGCAGGCACATAATAAGAAGAAGAACTGGAATAACAATAGTGTGCATTTTCATGCACACTAACTAGAGTATGTAATTCCAGGGAATTACGAGTGCATGAAAATGCAAACTGTAGTTGCATAAGGTGGAATGTGGGCAGAGGAAACAGGTTGGCGGGAGTCATAGTTGATGACAGTTGGAATGGCTGAACAGTTAAATAGTTTTTTACTTTAAAAAGTTTGATTATTTAACAGTGAATTATTTCAATGAGGACGTTTATTTTGAAACAGTTGGCGGGAGTCATCGTTGACTAGAACGGGCAGTTGGAAAGGCTGAACGTAGTTTAAGTAGTTAAATTATTTGATTGTGATCTATTGTGATGAGTACTTTTATTTTGAAACAGTTGTGGACAGGTGACACAGTTGGCAGGAGTCATAGTTGATGACAACTCACTGTTGGAATGCCCGAACTGTTAAATAGTTGAGTAGTTTAAATAGTTAAATTGTTTAACAGTGAATTATCTCAGTGAGGACTTTTATTTTGAAACAGTTGTGGACAGAGGAAACACTTGGCAGGAGTCATAGTTGATGACAACTGACAGTTGGAATGACTTATCAGTTCAATAGTTGAGTTGTTTAAATAGTTAAATTAGTTAACAGTGAATTATTTCAGTGATGACTTTTATTTTGAAACAGTTTTGAACAGAGGAAACAGTTGGCGGCAGTCAAAGTTGATGACAACCGGCAGTTGGCATGGCTGAACGGTTGAAAAGTTGGGTAGTTTAAGAGTTAAATTATTTAATTGTGATCTATTGTAATGAGGATTTTTATTTTGAAACAGTTGTACACAGGTGAAACAGTTGGCAGGACTCATAGTTGATGACAATTGACAGTTGGAATGCCCGAACAGTTAAATAGTTGAGTAGTTTAAATAGTTAAATTATTTAATTGTGAATTATTGCAGTGAGGACTTTTATTTTGAAACAGTTTTGGACAGGGGAAACAGTTGGTGGGAGTCGTAGTTGATGACAATGGGCAGTTGGAATGGTTGAACAGTTGGAAGGTTGAGTAGTTTAAATAGTTAAATGATTTAATTGTGATTAATTGTAGTGAGGACTTTTATTTTGAAACAGTTGGCGGGAGTCATAGTTGATGACAACTGACAGTTGGATTGGCTGAACAGTTTAATAGTTGAGTAGTTCAGATAAATTATTTAAGAGTGAATTATTTCAGTGAGGACTTTTATTTTGAAACAGTTTTGGACAGAGGAAATAGTTGATGACAACTGGCAGTTGAAATGGCTGTACTGTTGAATAGTTGAGTAATTTAAATAGTAAAAATATTTAATTGTGATTTCTTGTAGTGAGCACTTTTATTTTGAAACAGTTGTGGACACAGGAAACAGTTGGCGAAAGTCAAAGTTGATGACAACTGACAGTTGGAATGGCTGAACAGTTTAGTAGTTTAGATAAATTATTTAACAGTGAATTATTTTTGAGGACTTTTATTTTGAAACAGTTTTGGACAGAGGAAAAAGTCATGTTGATGACAACTGGCAGTTGGAATGTTGTTAAAAAAATGGCGATTAAATAGTTAAAAAATTTAACTGTTGAATAGTTGAGTGGAAAATTTAAATAGTAAACAGTTGGAATTTAAAATAGTTGTTGTTTAAATAGTTTTATTTAACAGTGAATTATTATAGTGAGAATTTTATTTTATTTTGGAAACAGTTGAGCCACTTGATGGATACAGTTGGCTGTTGAAAAATTGAGTAGTTTAAATAGTTATATTATTTAATTAAAGTGAGAACTTTTATTTTGAAACAGTTGAGGACGGAGGAAACAGTTGGCGGAAGTCAAAGTTTGACAAAGTTAACGGTTGAAAAGTTGAGTAGATTAAATAGTTAAAATATTTGTTGATTTATTGAGGACTTTTATTTTGAAACAGTTGTGGCCAGAGGATACAGTTGGCTGGAGTCATAGTTGATGACAAAGGGCAGTTGGAATGGCTGAACAGTTGAAAATTTGAGTAGTTTAAATAGTTATCTTGTTTAATTATGATTTGTTGATGACTTTTATTTTGAAACAGGCAGATGGGAATGGATGACAACGGGCTGAACGGTTGAAAATTTGAGTAGTTTAAATAGTTATTTTGTTTAATTATGATTTGTTTTAGTGAGGACTTTTATTTTGAAACAGTTAAGGATGGAGGAAACAGTTGGCGGGAGTCAAAGTGATGACAACGGGCAGTTAGAATGGCTGAACGGTTGAAAAGTTGAGTAGTTTAAATAGTTAAATTATTTGATTGTGATCTATTGTAATGAGGCCTTTCATTTTGAAACAGTTGTGGGCAGGTGACGCAGTTGGCAGGAGTCATAGTTGATGACAACTCACTGTTGGAATGCCCGAAAAGTTAAATAGTTGAGTAGTTTAAATAGTTAAATTGTTTAATAGTGAAATATTGCAGTGAGGACTTTTATTTTGAAACAGTTTTGGACAGAGGAAACAGTTGGCAGGACTCATAGTTCATGCCAACTGGCAGTTGAAATGGCTGTACTGTTGAATACTTGAGTAGTTTAAATAGTTAAAATATTTAATTGTGATTTCTTATAGTGAGAACTTTTATTTTGAAACAGTTGTGGACGGAGGAAACAGTTGGCGAGAGTCAAAGTTGATGACAACTGACAGTTGGAATGGCTGAACAGTTGAAAAGTTGAGTAATTTAAATAGTTATATTATTTAATTATGATTTATTGTAGTGAGTACTTTTATTTTGAAACAGTTAAGGATGGAGGAAACAGTTGGCAGGAGTCAAAGTTGATGACAACGGGCAGTTGGAATGGCTGAACGGTTGAAAAGTTGAGTAGTTTAAATAGTTAAATTTAATTGTGATTTATTGTAATGAGGACTTTTATTTTGAAACAGTTCTGGACAGAGGAAACACTTGGCGGGCGTCATGGTTGATGACAACTGACAGTTGGAATGGCTGAACAGTTAAATAGTTGAGTAGTTTAAATAGTTAAATTATTTGATAGTGAATTATGGTAATGAGGACTTTTATTTTGAAACAGTTCTGGACAGGTGACACAGTTGGCAGGAGTCATAGTTGATGACAACTCACTGTTGGAATGCCCGAACAGTTAAATAGTTGAGTAGTTCAAATAGTTAAATTATTTAATAGTGAATTATGGCAGTGAGGACTTTTATTTTGAAACAGTTGTACACAGGTGAAACAGTTGGCAGTACTCATAGTTTATGACAACTGACAGATGGAATGCCTGAACAGTTAAATAGTTGAGTAGTTTAAATAGTTAAATTATTTAATAGTGAATTATTGCAGTGAGGACTTTTATTTTGAAACAGTTCTGGACAGGTGACACAGTTGGCAGGAGTCATAGTTGATGACAACTCACTGTTGGAATGCCCGAACAGTTAAATAGTTGAGTAGTTCAAATAGTTAAATTATTTAACAGTGAATTATGGCAGTGAGGACTTTTATTTTGAAACAGTTGTACACAGGTGAAACAGTTGGCAGTACTCATAGTTTATGATAACTGACAGATGGAATGCCTGAACAGTTAAATAGTTGAGTAGTTTAAATAGATAAATTATTTAATAGTGAATTATTGCAGTGAGGACTTTTATTTTGAAACAGTTTTGGACAGAGGAAACAGTTCACAGGAGTCATAGTTGATGACAACTGGCAGTTGGAATGGCTGAATGGTTGAAAAGTTGAGTTGTTTAAAAAGTTAAATTATTTAATTGTTATTTATCATAATGAGGACTTTTATTTTGAAACAGTTGTGGACAGAGGAATCAGTTGGCAGGAGTCATAGTTGATGACAACTGACAGTTGGATTGGCTGAACAGTTAAATAGTTGAGTTTAAATAGTTAAATTATTTAACAGTGTATTATTTCAGGGAGAACTTTTATTTTGAATCAGTTTTGGACAGAGGAAACAGTTGGCGGGAGTCATAGTTGATGACAATGGGCAGTTGGAATGGCTGAACGGTTGAATAGTTGAGTAGTTTAAATAGTTTAATTATTTAACAGTGAATTATTTCAGTTAGGACTTTTATTTTGAAACAGTTTTGGACAGGTGAAACAGTTGGCAGGAGTCATAGTTGATGACAACTGACAGTTGGAATGGCTGAACAGTTAAATATTTGAGTAGTTTAAATAGTTAAATTATTTAATTGTGATCTATTGAAATGAGGTCCTTTATTTTGAAACAGTTGTACACAGGTGAAACAGTTGGCAGGACTCATAGTTGATGACAACTGACAGTTGGAATGCCCGAACAGTTAAATATTTGAGTAGTTTAAATAGTTAATAGTGAAATATTGCAGTGAGGACTTTTATTTTGAAACAGTTTTGGACAGAGGAAACAGTTGGCGGGAGTCGTAGTTGATGACAATGGGCAGTTGGAATGGTTGAACAGTTGGATGGTTGAGTAGTTTAAATAGTTAAATTATTTAATTATGATTAATTGTAGTGAGGACATTTATTTTGAAACAGTTGCGGGAGTCATAGTTGATGACAACTGACAGTTGGATTGGCTGAACAGTTAAATAGTTGAGTAGTTCAGATAAATTATTTAACGGTGAATTATTTTAGTGAGGACTTTTATTTTGAAACAGTTTTGGACAGAGGAAACAGTTGACAGGAGTCATAGTTGATGACAACTGGCAGTTGGAATGGCTGAACGGTTGAAAGGTTGAGTAGTTTAAAAAGTTAAATTATTTAATTGTTATTTATCATAATGAGGACTTTTATTTTGAATCAGTTTTGGACAGAGGAAACAGTTGGCGGGAGTCATAGTTGATGACAATGGGCAGTTGGAATGGCTGAACGGTTGAACACTTGAGTAGTTAAAATAGTTAAATTATTTAACAGTGAATTATTGCAGTGAGGACTTTTATTTTGAAACAGTTTTGGACAGGTGAAACAGTTGGCAGGAGTCATAATTGATGACAACTGACAGTTGGAATGGCTGAATAGTTAAATATTTCAGTAGTTTAAATAGTTAAATTATTTTAGAGTGATGTTTTGTTGTGAGGACTTTTATTTTGAAACAGTTGAACAGGATCTGTAGTCTTAAGAGAGCCAGATTGTAGACTTAAAGCCTGAGAAACTGACAATTGCCTCAGGTGGTCAGAACATCTGGCACAAGATTCCATTTGATAAATGGCCCTACTGTGATGTCATCAGCCTAATGTTATGTCTATGGGGAAAAAAATTAATAGTTTTTTATTCATAGTTTAAAATGTGTAAAAGTTACAAATAAAAAAATACATTGCACAGGTGTCCTAAGTAAGACCAACGCAACGCAGTTTGAATGAAGTGTGTTTAAGTGTGTTAGAAGAAGAAAAATAATCATAACTAAAGAATGTAATTCCAGGGAATTACAAGTGCATGAAAATGCAAACTGTAGTGCTAACCATGTTATTTAACTGAATAATGTTGTTAGCAGTTATGCTAACAATGCTAACCATGCTAACTACTTTACTCAGCTAAATTAGCTAATGTTATTATCATGTATACTAACTATGCTAACAATGCTAACTACGTTACTCAGCTAAATTAGCTAATGTTATAACCATGTATACTAACTATGCTAACAATGCTAACTACGTTACTCAGCTAAATTAGCTAATGTTATTAGCAGATATACTAACTATGCTTACTATGCTAACAATGCTAACCATGCTAAGTACGTTACTCAGCTAACTTAGCTAATGTTATTAGCAGGTATGCTAACAATTCATTCTAACAGTGCCAACCATGCTGACCACGTTACTCAGCTAACTTAGCTAATGTTATTAGCATGCATGCTAACTATGCTAACCATGCTAACCACGTTACTCAGCATATATGCTAATAACATTAGCTAATGTAGCTAACAATGCAAACCATGCTAAGCAAGTTACTCAGCTAACTTAGCTAATGTTATTAGCATGTATGCTAACAATGCTAAAAATGCTAACTATCCTAACAATGCTAACCACGTTCCTCAGCTAACTTAGCTAATGATATTAGCATGTATGCTAACAATGCTAACCATGCTAACCACGTAACTCAGCTAAATCAGCTAATGTTATTAGCATGTATGCTAACAATGCTAAATATGCTATCAGCGCTAACCATTCTAACCACGTTACTAAGCTAACTTAGCTAATAATATTAGCATGTATGCTATCTAAGCTAATATGCTAACAATGCTAACCATGCTAACCACATTACTCAGCTAACTTATCTAATTTTATTAGCATGTATGCTATCTATGCTAACTATGCTAACAATGCTAACTACGTCACTCAGCTAACTTAGCTAATGTTATTAGCATGTATGCTAACAATACTAACTTTGCTAACTATGCTAACAATGCTAACCACGTTACTCCGCTAACTTAGCTAATGATATTAGCATGTATGCTAACTATGCTAACAATGCTAACTATGCTAACCACGTTACTCAGCTAACTTAGTTAATGTTATTAGCATGTATGCTAACAATTCTAACTATGCTAACAATGTTAACCATGCTAACCACGTTACTCAGCTAAATTAGCTAATGTTATTAGCATGTATGCTAAAATGCTCACTATGCTAACAGCGCTAACTATGCTAGCCACGTTACTCAGCTAACTTACCTAATATTATTAGCATGTGTGCTAACTATGCTAAAAGTGCTAACCATGCTAACAATGCTAACCATGCTAACCACGTTACTCAGCTAACTTAGCAAATGTTGGTAGCTAAGCTGAAAGTGTGCATAGCTCGCTATCAAGGAAAATGAAAGAGGGAAAGAATGGGAAGGAAAGAGAAAAAGAAGGAAGGAAAGAAGGAAGAAAGGAAAAGAAAGAAAGAGAAAGAAGTCAGGAAAGAAGCAAAAAAGGAAGGAAAGGAAGGAAGAAAAGGAAGGAAAGAAGGAAGGCAAAAAAGAAGGAATGAAGGAAGGAAGGAAAAATAGTAGGAAGGAGGAAGGAAATGAGAAAGGAAACAAGGAAGGAAGCAAGAAAAGATGGGAGAAAGTAAGGAAAGAAGGAAGGAAGGAAGGGAAGATGGAAGGAAGCAAAGGTAGAAAGAAGGAAGAAAGGAAAGAAGGAAGGAAAGAAAAAATGAAGGAAATTAAAAAGGAATGAAGGAAGGAAAGAAGGAAGGAGATGGAAGGGAGGAAGGAAGGCAAGTAGGAAGAAATAAGGAAGGAAAGAAGGAAGGAACGAAGGAAGGATAGAAGAAAAGAAGGAAGGAAAGAAATAAAGAAAGAAGGAAGCAAAGAAGGAAAGATGGAAGGAAGGATGGAAAGCAGTAAGGAAGGTAGGAAAGAAGGAAAGAGGGTAGGAAAGAAGGAAGGAAAGATGGAAGGATGAAAGGAAAGAAAAAAGGAAGGAAGGAAAGAAGGATGGAAGGAAGGAAGGAACGAAGGAAAGAAAGGAAGGGAAGGAAGGAAGAATGAAAGAAAAAAGGAAGGAAGGAAAGAAAGTAAGAAGGACAGAAAGAAAGAAATAAAGGAATGAAGGAAAGAAGGAAGGAAATAAATAAGGAAGGAAAAAGGAAGGAAAGAAATTAAGAAAGAAAAAGGGAATGGAAGAAAGAAAGAAAGAAAGAAAGAATTCCATTTTGTAACTGTTGTAGACAGAGAATACAGTTGGCGGGAGTCAAAGTTGATGAGAACTGACAGTTGGAATGGCTGAACAGCTAAATAGTTGTGATGTCATCAGCCCAATGTTAAGTCTATGGGGGGAAAAAAATTTAAGTTTTTTTATTAATAACTCAAAAAGTATAAAAGTCACAAAGATGAAAAATACATTGCACAGGTGTCCTAAGTAAGACCTATGCAACGCAGTTTGAACGAAGTTTCTACGTTAAACGGTTGAAGCCGCATTAAGTGCGTTAGAATAATAATAATAATAACTAGAAAATTCCAGTAGAAATTTTGAATGTGCCTGCTGCTCAACATGTACACTGTTCGAGGTGCTTGCCAGGGATCTGGTCAGCCGTTGATATGGTGTTCTGGGTGCACTATAGGGCATTGCTGGGCGGTTGCTATGGAGTTCCAGGTGGTTGCTAGGGAATTGCCAGTCGGTTGCTATGGTGTTCTGGGTGGTTGCTAGGGCGTTGCTAGGCAGTTGCTATGGTGTTCTGGGTGGTTGCTAGGGAGTTGCTAGGCGGTTGCTATGGTGTTCTGGGTGGTTGCTAGGGTGTTGCTAGGCGGTTGCCATGGTGTTCTGGGTGGTTGCTAGGGCATTGCTAGGCAGTTGCTATTGTGTTCTGGGTGGTTGCTAGGGCATTGCTAGGCAGTTGCTATTGTGTCCTGAGTGGTTGCTAGGTCGTTGCTAGGCGGTTGCTATGGTGTTCCGGGTGGTTGCTAGGGCGTTGCTAGGCAGTTGCTATGGTGTTCTGGGTGGTTGCTAGGGCGTTGCTAGGCAGTTGCTATTGTGTTCTGGGTGGTTGCTTGGGCGTTGCTAGGCGGTTGCTATGGTGTTCTGGGTGGTTGCTAGGGCGTTGCTAGGCAGTTGCTATGGTGTTCTGGGTGGTTGCAAGGGCGTTGCTAGGCAGTTGCTATTGTGTTCTGGGTGGTTGCTAGGGCGTTTCTAGGTGGTTGCCATGGTGTTCTGGGTGGTTGCTAGGGCATTGCTAGGCAGTTGCTATGGTGTTCTGGGTGGTTGCAAGGGCGTTGCTAGGCGGTTGCTATTGTGTTCTGGGTGGTTGCTAGGGCTTTGCTAGGCAGTTGCTATGGTGTTCTAGGTGGTTGCTCGGGCGTTGCTAGGCGGTTGCTATGGTGTTCTGGGTGGTTGCTAGGGCGTTGCTAGGCGGTTGGTATGGTGTTCTGGGTGGCTGCTATGGCGTTGCTAGGCGGTTGCTATGGTGTTCAGGGTGGTTGCTAGGTCGTTGCTAGGCGGTTGCTATGGTGTTCTGGGTGGTTGCTAGGGCGCTGCTAGGCAGTTGCTATTGTGTTCTGGGTGGTTGCTAGGGCGTTGCTAGGCAGTTGCTATGGTGTTCTGGGTGGTTGCTAGGGCATTGCTAGGCTGTTGCTATGGTGTTTTGGGTGGTTGCTAGGGCGTTGCTAGGCAGTTGCTATGGTGTTCTGAGTGGTTGCTAGGGTGTTGCTAGGCAGTTGCTATGGTGTTCTGGGTGGTTGCTAGGGCGTTGCTAGGCAGTTGCTATTGTGTTCTGGGTGGTTGCTAGGGCGTTGCTAGGCAGTTGCTATGGTCTTCTGGGTGGTTGCTAGGGCGTTGCTAGGTGGTTGCCATGGTGTTCCGGGTGGTTGCTAGGGCATTGCTAGGCAGTTGCTATTGTGTTCTGGGTGGTTGCTAGGGCGTTGCTAGGCGGTTGCTATGGTGTTCTGGGTGGTTGCTAGTGCGTTGCTAGGCGGTTGCCATAGTATTCCGGGTGGTTGCTAGGGCATTGCTAGGCAGTTGCTATGGTGTTCTGGGTGGTTGCTAGGGTTTTGCTAGGTAGTTGCTATGGTGTTCTGGGTGGTTGCCAGGGCGTTGCTAGGCAGTTGCTATGGTGTTCTGGGTGGTTGCTAGGGCGTTGCTAGGCAGTTGCTATTGTGTTCTGGGTGGTTGCTAGGGCGTTGCTACGCGGTTGCTATGCTGTTCTGGGTGGTTGCTAGGGCATTGCAAGGCGGTTGCTATGGTGTTCTGGGTGGTTGCTAGGGCATTGCTAGGTGGTTGCTATGGTGTTCTGGGTGGTTGCTAGGGCTTTGCTAGGTGGTTGCCATGGTGCTCTGGGTGGTTTCGAGGGCGTTTCTAGGCGGTTGCTATGGTGTTCTTGGTCGTTGCTAGGGAATTCTGGGTGGTTTCTATGGTGTTCTGGGTGGTTGCTAGGTCGTTGCTAGGTGGTTGCTATGCTGTTCCTAATGGTTGCTTGGGCGTTGCTTGTCAATGTTTGGGAGTTGGAACAGAGTTTCTGCGTGAATATATGAGTTCATGGTGAGAGGGTGAAAATGAGTGAGTTTTCTCATTGACTTCCATAATAACAAGGTTTCAGAAGTCCATGTTTTTTTTGGGAATTGTGGGAAATCCGTACGTCGGATCACTTAGAAAAGTCATAGCACACTCCTCACAAGGGAGCCGCACGTTTTCATGTGTAATGTGTGGGGATGGGGCGAAAATTGTGGGAGGAGTAGCAAACCGTGCGATTACGGAAGAATATGGAATAATAACTAGAGAAGCAATTTCTGAAGAAATTGCGGGTGTGAATGCTGAAAGCTGAAGCCACACTGCGATGCTGTCCTGAATGCAATAAAGTCTGAATGATTTGAATGTTTGAATGTTTGCTGACGCCACACTGAATAGCTGCCATGAAAATATAATAATATTTGAATGATGTAGAATACTTGAATGCTTATTAAAAACCTGAAAGAAAGCTGAACAAAGAAAGAATGAAAGAATGATTGAATGAATGAGTTAAACATGAACCAGCTCAAAGTTTGAATGTATTAACAGTTAAAAAAAAGATTGCAGTCTAAAATGTCCAAGATGGACACAGAAAGACAGACACATACACAGACACAGACAGGCAGGCAGAGTGACACACAGAGACAGGCAGACTGACAGACAATCTTTTCGACTGTTCATGATTTCAAAGCTTGAGCTGCTTCACGTTATTGTCTCTGTAAGAGGTTTTTACTGTTGGTGAAATAGGCCCTTTCAGTATTCAAATTTCACTGTGCTGTTACACACAGGCGATTGGCCGAACTGCAGTTGATTCGGCCAATCACCTGTGGGCAACGGCACAGTGAAATTTGAATGACCTATGACTGCAGTCTAAAATGTCCAAGATGGACACAGCAGGACCCAGACAGGCAGGCAGACTGACAGACAGCCTTTTAGATTGTTCACGATTTCAAACCTTGAGCTGCTTCACAAGTTATTGTCTCTGTATGAGGCTTTAACTTCCAAAGAGCATTTTAGATGTAATCTAATGACCTCAGTATTGATTAGCTGAGTCCCCAGCTGTATGGGTTGCCTGTCATTTATTCATTCACTCATTCATTCTTCGTAAATTATCGACGGTACGATAGGCTATTTGATTTGTTTGTATGATTTTTTTTTTTTTTTTTTTTTACAAGAATAGAACATCGTTAACAAAACATACAATATGAGACAGAGTTGTGAAGGATTGAGAATATTTTAAATATTCATTTGACTAAATTAACCGACTAAATACATATCCGCGTTTGCTGATGCACTATGCAAGGAGCTATGGGGAGTAGGCGACAGCTCCTGTGGCTAGCAGTGGCGGCCAGTGGACAGAGAGCTGGGGGGGCGATAAACATGTCTTTAAACTGATTATTCTTGAACCGGTTTCAGTAATTTCCCTTGATTAACCCTATAATTCCCCCTATATCATATATGATACACCAAATTTGAAGGACCATGTCCACCTGGTAAGATGCCACACAACCACGACTGCTCACTGTATCATATCTGATACACCGTGCTGCCACCTGGAAGGAAGAAGTGAGATTACAGGAGCAGTCTCTCCCCTAGTCACTCACTTCAAGGTAGTAGCTCCCATGTGAATGGGAATTCATGAATTTTCTTGGACTTTTGGCAGTGAAGTTCGGCGTTCCAAGGTAAATATTACACAAAAACCTATTCTTATACATGTTAAGGGATAGCTATAGATAGTAGAGAGCATATAAATAATTTGAAATTTCGAGTGTTGAGTTCTGGAGGGGTGCTGATTTTTGGCTGTATCAGATATGATACTCCTGGAATTAGAAGAAGTTCTGTTCAGCAATGTATATTTTGCTGTCACAAAACCTAATGATGAACAGTGGATCTGAATACTACCCTTCAATACTTCAAAAATATTACTGGGTCTTATTTTTCCTATAATGATGTCTGTGTCTGGGTTTTATAGGGTTAAAGATACTTTAATTCTCCCATCTCAGGTGTAGCTAATTCACTTCGTTATTCGCAATGCTTAAATTAAGTGAATCCAATCTGCCCGGGATATGTAGTATAGTTTGCTGTAACAACAGTCGTCAGAGAATCTCCAAACGACAGTTTAATTCCATCGCGAAAGACTTCGCTACACTGGCAGAATAAATGGTTGGCTTCTTTCAGAAGGGACCACTGGCAGCTTGCATCTAACTCCCAGACTGTGCTGTCAGCGCTTTGTTTTCGGCAAGTTGCGTTTGTCCTCAACTTAGCTAATTATTATTTTTTATCCTTTAGCGCGCTTTGCCAAGAAAACTCTAGGGAAACACTTTAGGCGCTCAAATACAGTTAATTAACTTATAGGGAAACCGTCATTGAGTCGCGCTATTAATTGTTCGGTTACTCAAACCAGTTCGTCGTATTTCAGGAGACAAAGCAGTAATTAATATTGTTCACTTGTTAGCTAGACACAGTAACGTTGCAGAACTTGAACAGGTTACAGACGGAGACTTACGCACGCTTACCTGCGAGATATACTCGCACGCATTTGTCCTGTGATAGCTCTTCCGTTATCTGCACGAATATTCTCGGAGGTTTCGCTTATCTTAATGGTAACGCTGGCAAACAGCTGCTTATGGAAGCCCATAGTGGACAATATTCAAATGAAAATGTAATCCCACTATTGCATTATAATTTTCCACTTATGAATGAGTTATTTGAGACAATATTAAATTGAAAATGCATTAATCCAATTATCACTTTCTTTTTCACATACACATATGGGAAATCTATGACTATATTCAAATGATAATGAAAAGCTGATCGACATTTAATTTTCAAAGTCATGCTCCGCAATACAGTGGACAATATTCAAATGCAATAAGCAAAACAGCACCCCCACCCTATTGCATTTACATTTACATGTCATCACGCTCTTTTAGGGTCAACATGATAATGAAAATGCTGTTTTCTAATCACTTGGAAATAATAATGATATAATAATGATGACGACTTTTGACATTTCATTTTCAAAGACTTATCCTGCAATACATGGGACAATATTCAAACGCATTAAGGGAAACAACGCCTCCCAGTCCATTGCATTTTCAAATACATGTCACCACGCTCTTTTTGGGACACAATGAAAATTAAAATGCAATCTGTCAGCGTCTCATCAAGGCGGGTCTTCCGCTAGGACGTCACTTATTAGGGGCGCGAGCGGAAACCATGTTCCTTATTTGCATACCAACCAATCAGCTTCTGGGTAGCGCTTGTACGTGCGGAGGCTTACTGATAATGTCATGAGCTGTAATGTATTGTGTGCTATCGCGCATTAGGCTATGTTGCGCTTTGGATGTAGCCATCTTGGCAGCTAGTATGCTAGCTAACGTTAACTAAGGAAAATATTTAAAAATGATCATCACATTAAAGCGATATGATTTGATTTTTGCCCCAACTCTATTAACTGAGCTAGCTGTAATATGCATGAACTTATCCAAGGCTTCGCGGCAGTGTTGTGCAACTGCAACCCAAGTATGCTTGCAGATTTCATAGACGTTAGCTAGCTTGCTAGTGAGTCTAAAAGCAATCGCTTAGGTACTGCTAGCTATAATGCCTACTGGAGAAGCTCTTACAGCCCTGATTTGTCACTTTAAACGCCATCTCGCACACACGACCTCTTTCACCATTGATTAGCAGCTTCTTTTACCTAAAGAACAAACTGACAGTTCAGCCTGAGACATGTTATTTCATAGCTAGTTAAAGCAGCATTATCCTTCCATGCGTGTAGCGTATTACATTTCTCCAGATAAAACGCTATCCGTCTTCCGACCCTGCTGACGCTAGTTAGGGGAAATGTTTGTCATCATTTTTATACTAAATCGCTGTGATTCGGTTTTTGCTAGCTGACGATTCCTCTTGTGCTTGCCGAGTTGACAGTTCGCCACTCCTGAAACATGCACAATATATGCATCATGCAGAACGGTCCGATAAACGGCCGGCAGTCAGGCTGCCGCTGTTCCTAGTTTAATCGCGATTCCCAAGCCACGTAGCAATGGGAGCAGTTTTGATGACTGGCTGAAAACAATGTTCCTCACTTGCTAACTTAACCTGCTGAAATATGAACTTCTTTGATATGTTTAGCAGCACTTTTGTACGTCCCAAGAGTACTATCAGATTTCTGGGTGATTTAAATGGATAGTTCATTACCTGGCTAGCTCAAGAACAATCTGCAAGCACAAGAGCAATCGCTGTCGGCTAGCTAGCTTGTGAAGCTAGGGCAAAAACCGAATCACAGCGATTAAGTATAAAAATGATGACAAACATTTCCCCTAACTAGCGTCAGCAGGGTGGGAAGACGAATAGCGTTTTATCTGGAGTAGTGTAATACGCTATAGCACGCATATAAGGATAATGCTGCTTTAACTAGCTATGAAATAGCATGTCTCAGGGTGAACTGTCAGTTTGTTCATTAGGTAAAAGAAGCTGCTGATCAATGGTGAAAGAGGACGTGTGTGTGAGCTGGCGTTGAAAGCAACAAATCAGGGCTGTAAGAGCTTCTCCAGTAGGCATTATAGCTAGCTAGCTAGCTAGCTGTACCTAAGCGATTGCTTTTAGACTCACTAGCAAGCTAGCTAACGTCTCTGAAATCTGCAAGCACACATGGGTTGCAGTTGCACAACACTGCCGCAAAGCCTCGGATAAGTTCATGCATATTACAGCTAGCTCAGTTAATAGAGTTGGGGCAAAAATAAAATCATATCGCTTTAATGTGATGATCATGTACAAATATTTTCCTTAGTTAACGTTAGCTAGCATACTAGCTGCCAAGATGGCTACGTCCAAAGCGCAACATAGCCTAATGCGCGATGGCACACAATACATAGCAGCTCATGACATTATCAGTAAGCCTCCGTGCGTACAAGCGCTACCCAGAAGCTGATTGGTTGGTATGCAAATAAGGAACATGGTTTCCGCTCGCGCCCCTAATAAGTGACGTCCTAACGGAAAACCCACCTTGATGAGACGCTGACAGATTGCATTTTAATTTTCATTGTGTCCCAAAAAGAGCGTGGTGACATGTATTTGAAAATGCAATGGACTGGGAGGCGCTGTTTCCCTTACTGCGTTTGAATATTGTCCCATGTATTGCAGGATAAGTCTTTGAAAATGAAATGTCAAATGTCGTCAACATTATTATATCCAAGTGATTAGAAAACAGCATTTTCATTATCATGTTGACCCTAAAAGAGCGTGATGACATGTAAATGTAAATGCAATAGGGTGGGGGTGCTGTTTTGCTTATGCATTTGAATATTGTCCACTGTATTGCAGAGCATGACTTTGAAAATTAAATGTCAATCAGCATTTCATTATCATTTGAATATAGTCATAGATTTCCCATATGTGAAAGTGATAATTGGATTAATGCATTTTCAATTTAATATTGTCTCAAATAACTCATTCATGAGTGGAAAATTATAATGCAATAGTGGGATTACATTTTCATTTGAATATTGTCCACTATAGGCTTCCATAGCTGCTATTGACTTAGCTAGCCTGTATGGTAATGAGTGAAGACATAACTTTTGCCAATAAATGTTGCATTTGACCTACACTAGTTCTGCTAAGCAGTAATTTAATTTAAGGTAGACTGCAAACAGCGGCATATCGCATTCATTAACATATGTTTAAATTTTTAATGTTGCATTTCTAGCGAACGTTTTTTTCCGTTTGATTGATTGACAGAGGGCTATGCCAGTACTTGTCTCCTAGTAACAGTGCGAGGAGCAAACAACCGCCACACACACAGAGCATGAGTCACTCAGTCAAAGAAATCCTCGTTAGCGCCACCTCAAACTCCTGCTTCTCACGCAAAAAAAATGTTCGCCCTGTCACCAATGTAATCACATCGTTCAAGGCAGTAGACTTTGCTGAGTGTGTGGATGTCTTTTTTTATTTCTCTGAGTGATATAATGTTGGATTTACAGCGATCTAAAAAACTCTGCCTGTTTGCTGTTCTCCCAAAATTTTTGAGCTTAATTTTGAATGGAAGAGATAGAGAAGTTTTACCTGCTTCCTGTCCTTTGACTGTTCCTGAGCCAAAACCATGTACTTCTCTGCTACAAAAAATTATACTGCTGGAACAAGAACAAATTTTCCTACGTTTTTGTGAAATGTCATGAAGAGGGATTCAAATTTGTGGAAGTTACAGCGATTTAAAAAGTAAATTTTTCAGCTTGTCTGCTCCCAGCTCGCACTCTAAGAACACAATCAACCACTCTAGCTCCGAAGATTCCACACCATAGACACCCATTATAAAGTCTAAGAAGGGCTCAAAATTCAATGTTTTTTAAACTGCCGGTGTAGAAAAACTAAAAGAGATATTGAAAATATGAATTACTCACTGAAAGTCGACGGCAATGTGAACGTTTCAGAGTTGGAATGGAATTTCTACGTGATTGTATGAATTCGTGATGTGTGGGTGAAGATGAGTGAGTTTGAATGATTTTCTCATTGACTTCCATTATAACCAATTTTCAGAAAACGGTGAATATTTTTTAAAGTTTGAATGAGATTGAAAAGATGAATCATATGTAAAAAGTCAGGAAAATGTAGAATATTTTCCACTTTGAATGGAGTTTCTAGCTGAAAGTATGAATCGGCAGTTATCGTTTGAAAAAAGGTGAAGTTTTCTGATTTTTGAAGATTCCATAATTCATTTTCAATGGGAAAATGGTTTTGTAAAAAATGAGAATATCTGGGAAAATATGAATGTTAGGAACTAGAAAATTCCAGTAGAAATTTTGAATGTGCCTGCTGCTCAACACGTACAGTGTTTGAGGTGCTTGCCAGGGATCTGGTAAGCCGTTGATATGGTGTTCTGTGTGCTCTATAGGGTGTTGCTGGGCGGTTGCTATGGAGTTCCAGGTGGTTGCTACGGCATTGCTAGGCAGTTGCTATGGTGTTCTGGGTGGTTGCTAGGGCGTTGCTAGGCGATTGCCATGGTGTTCTGGGTGGTTGCTAGGGCGTTGCTAGGCAGTTGCTATGGTGTTCTGGGTGGTTGCTAGGGCGTTGCTAGGCGGTTGCTATGGTGTTCTGGGTGGTTGCCTGGGCGTTACTAGGCGGTTGCTATGGTGTTCTGGGTGGTTGCTAGGGCTTTGCTAGGTGGTTGCTACGGTGTTCTGTGTGGTTGCAAGGACGTTGCTAGGCGGTTGCTATGGTGTTGTGGGTGGTTGCTAGGGCATTGTTAGGCGGTTGCTATGGTGTTCTGGGTGGTTGCTAGGGCGTTGCTAGGCGGTTGCTTTGGTGTTCTGGGTGGTTGCTAGGGCGTTGCTAGGCGATTGCCATGGTGTTCTGGGTGGTTGCTAGGGCGTTGCTAGGCAGTTGCTATGGTGTTCTGGGTGGTTGCTAGGGCGTTGCTAGGCGGTTGCTATGGTGTTCTGGGTGGTTGCCTGGGCGTTACTAGGCGGTTGCTATGGTGTTCTGGGTGGTTGCTAGGGCTTTGCTAGGTGGTTGCTACGGTGTTCTGTGTGGTTGCAAGGACGTTGCTAGGCGGTTGCTATGGTGTTCTGGGTGGTTGCTAGGGCATTGTTAGGCGGTTGCTATGGTGTTCTGGGTGGTTGCTAGGGCGTTGCTAGGCGGTTGCTTTGGTGTTCTGGGTGGTTGCTAGGGCTTTGCTAGGTGGTTGCCATGGTGTTCTGGGTGGTTGCTAGGGCATTTCTAGGCGGTTGCTATGGTGTTCTGGGTGGTTGCTGTGGTGTTCTGGGTGGTTGCAAGGTTGTTGCTAGGCGGTTGCTATGCTGTTCCTAATGGTTGCTTGGGCGTTGCTTGTCAATGTTTGGGAGTTGGAACAGAGTTTCTACGTGAATATATGAGTTCACGGTGAGAGGGTGAAGATGAGTGAGTTTGAAGGATTTTCTCATTGACTTCCATTATAACGAGGTTTCAGAAGTCCATGTTTTTCGGGAATTGTGGGAAATCCGTAAGTCGGATCGCTTAGAAAAGTCATAGCACACTCCTCACAAGGGAGCCGCATGTTTTGATGTGTAATGTGTGGGGATCGGGTGAAAACTGTGGGAGGAGTAGCGAACCGTGCGATCACGGAAGAATATGGAAGAATAATAATAACTAGAAAATTCCGGTAGAAATTTTGAATGTGCCTGCTGCTCTACACGTTCAGTGTTCGAGGTGCTTGCCAGGGTTCTGGTAAGTGGTTGATATGGTGTTCTGGGTGCTTGCTAGGGCATTGCTAGGCAGTTGCTATGGTGTTCTGGGTGGTGGCTAGGGCGTTGCTAGAAGGTTGCTATGGTGTTCTGGGTGGTTGCTAGGGCATTGCTAGGCGGTTGCTATGGTGTTCTGGGTGGTTGCTAGGGCTTTGCTAGGCAGTTGCTATGGTGTTCTGGGTGGTTGCTAGGGCATTGCGAGGCGGTTGCTATGGTGTTCTGGGTGGTTGCTAGGGCATTGCTAGGCAGTTGCTACGGTGTTCTGGGTGGTTGCTAGGGTGTTGCTAGGCAGTTGCTATAGTGTTCTGGGTGGTTGTTAGGGCGTTGCTAAGCAGTTGCTATGGTGTTCTGGGTGGTTGCTAGGTCGTTGCTAGGCGGTTGCTATGGTGTTCTGGGTGGTTGCTAGGGCGTTGCTATGGTGTTCTGGGTGGTTGCTAGGTCTTTGCTAAGTGGTTGCCATGGTGCTCTGGGTGGTTTCTAGGGCGTTTCTAGACGGTTGCTATGGTGTTCTGGGTGGTCGCTAGGGCGTTCTGGGTGGTTGCTAGGTCATTGCTTGGCGATTGCTATGCTGTTCCTAATGGTTGCTTGGGCGTTGCTTGTCAGTGTTTGGGAGTTGGAACAGAGTTTCTACCTGAATATATGAGTTCACTGTGAGAGGGTGAAGATGAGTGAGTTTTCTCATTGACTTCCATTATAACGAGGTTTCAGAAGTCCATGTTTTTCGGGAATTGTGGGAAATCCGTAAGTCGGATCGCTTAGAAAAGTCATAGCACACTCCTCACAAGGGAGCCGCGACGCGTTTTCATGTGTAATGTGTGGGGATCGGGTGAAAACTGTGGGAGGAGTAGTGAACCGTGCGATTACGGAAGAATATGGAATAATAATAATAATAATAATAAAGAAGTATGCAGGATTATAATATGTGTCTGCATTGCTGCAGGCACATAATAAAAAGAACTGGAATAACAATAGTGTGCATTTTCATGCACACTAATAAGAAGAAGACCACCAGAATAACAATAGTGTGCATTTTCATGCACACTAATAATAAGAAAACCAGAATAACAATAGTGTGCATTTTCATGCACACTAATAATAATAAGAAGACCAGAATAACAATAGTGTGCATTTTCATGCGCACTAATAATAATAAGAATGAGACCAGAATAACAATAGTGTGCATTTTCATGCACACTAATAATAATAAGAATAAGACCAGAATAACAATAGTGTGCATTTTCATGCACACTACTAATAATAAGAAGACCAGAATAACAATAGTGTGCATTTTCATGCACACTAATAATAATAAGAATAAGACCAGAATAACAATAGTGTGCATTTTCATGCACACTAATAAGAAGAACTGGAATAACAATAGTGTGCATTTTCATGCACACTAACAATAATAAAAATAATAAGACCAGAATAACAATAGTGTGCATTTTCATGCACACTAATAAAAAGAACTGGAATAACAATAGTGTGCATTTTCATGCACACTAATAAGAAGAAGACCACCAGAATAACAATAGTGTGCATTTTCATGCACACTAATAATAAGAAAACCAGAATAACAATAGTGTGCATTTTCATGCACACTAATAATAATAAGAAGACCAGAATAACAATAGTGTGCATTTTCATGCGCACTAATAATAATAAGAATGAGACCAGAATAACAATAGTGTGCATCTTCATGCACACTAATAATAATAAGAATAAGACCAGAATAACAATAGTGTGCATTTTCATGCACACTAATAAGAAGAACTGGAATAACAATAGTGTGCATTTTCATGCACACTAATAATAATAAAGAAGTGTGCAGGATTATAATATGTGTCTGCATTGCTGCAGGCACATAATAATAATAATAATAATAATAATAATAAAGAAGTATGCAGGATTATAATATGTGTCTGCATTGCTGCAGGCACATAATAAGAAGAACTGGAATAACAATAGTGTGCATTTTCATGCACACTAATAAGAAGAAGAAGACTGGAATAACAATAGTGTGCATTTTCATGCACACTAATAAGAAGAAGAAGACCAGAATAACAATAGTGTGCATTTTCATGCACACTAATAATAAGAAAACCAGAATAACAATAGTGTGCATTTTCATGCACACTAATAATAATAAGAATAAGACCAGAATAACAATAGTGTGCATTTTCATGCACACTAATAATAATAAGCATAAGACCAGAATAACAATAGTGTGCATTTTCATGCACACTAATAATAATAAGCATAAGACCAGAATAACAATAGTGTGCATTTTCATGCACACTACTAATAATAAGAAGACCAGAATAACAATAGTGTGCATTTTCATGCACACTAATAATAATAAGAATAAGACCAGAATAACAATAGTGTGCATTTTCATGCACACTAATAATAATAAGAATAAGACCAGAATAACAATAGTGTGCATTTTCATGCACACTACTAATAATAAGAAGACCAGAATAACAATAGTGTGCATTTTCATGCACACTAATAATAATAAGAAGACCAGAATAACAATAGTGTGCATTTTCATGCACACTAATAATAATAAGAATAAGACCAGAATAACAATAGTGTGCATTTTCATGCACACTAATAAGAAGAACTGGAATAACAATAGTGTGCATTTTCATGCACACTAATAAGAAGAAGAAGACCAGAATAACAATAGTGTGCATTTTCATGCACACTAATAATAAGAATAAGACCAGAATAACAATAGTGTGCATTTTCATGCACACTAATAATAATAAGAATAAGACCAGAATAACAATCGTGTGCATTTTCATGCACACTAATAATAATAAGCATAAGACCAGAATAACAATAGTGTGCATTTTCATGCACACTACTAATAATAAGAAGACCAGAATAACAATAGTGTGCATTTTCATGCACACTAATAATAATAAGAAGACCAGAATAACAATAGTGTGCATTTTCATGCACACTAATAATAATAAGAATAAGACCAGAATTACAATAGTGTGCATTTTCATGCACACTAATAAGAAGAACTGGAATAACAATAGTGTGCATTTTCATGCACACTAATAAGAAGACCAGAGTAACAATAGTGTGCATTTTCATGCACACTAATAATAAGAAAACCAGAATAACAATAGTGTGCATTTTCATGCACACTAATAATAATAAGAAGACCAGAATAACAATAGTGTGCAATTTCATGCACACTAATAATAATAAGAAGACCAGAATAACAATAGTGTGCAATTTCATGCACACTAATAATAATAAGAAATATAGCCGCAAGCGACAATTCCGGGGTTCAAGCTACGAAAGACCATTAGTAGTTGAAAGCTTTAACAGCTTAATTAACAAGTGTTGCCACTAAGCATGGCCATGTCCCCTGCCAGGTGACGGAAATCGACTGGGGTCGGCATATCACAAAATTACACATTGAAGCCAAAGATGAATAAAATCGGTCAAAGCTTTCTCGAGATTTTGCATTCACAACAAACAAGATGTGACGGACGGACAGCCGGACGGACGGACTGATGGAGCTGAATACTATGTCCCCCGGCCCTAATACACCTTGACCCCAAAGATGAATGGAATCGGTCAAACCGTTCTTGAGATATTGCATTCACAACAAACGGGATGGGACGGACGGACGGCCGGACGGATGGAGCTGAATTCTATATTCCCCGCCCCTAATACACCTTGACACCTAATATGAATGGAATCGGTCAAACCGTTCTTGAGATATCATGTTGACAAGGTATTTGTAAGTGGTCAAATGGTCGTAATGACCTTGAGAATAATGGCAAGGTCACGTTAATCGAGTGGGCTGTGAGCACTCCCCTAATACACCTTGACACCAAAGATGAATGGAATCGGTCAAACCGTTATTGAGATAACGCGTTCACAACAAATGGGACATGATGGACAGACGGACGGACGGACGGAGCTGAATACTATGTCCCCCGCCCCTAATACACCTTGACACCAAAGACGAACTGAATCGGCCAAACCGTTCTTTAGATACCACGTTCACAACAAATGGGACATGACGGATGGATGGACGGACGGACGGAGCTGAATACTATGTCCCCCATCCCTTAAACACCTTGACACCAAAGATGAATGGAATCGGTCAAACCGTTCTTGAGATATCATGTTGACAAGAAATTTGTAAGTGGTCAAATGATCATAATGACCTTGAGAATAATGGCAAGGTCACGTAAATCGAGTGGGCTGTGAGCACTCCCCTAATACACCTTGACACCAAAGATAAATAGAATTGGTCAAACCGTTCTTGAGATATCGCGTTCACAACAAACGGGACATGACTGAAGGACGGACGGACAGACGGAGCTGAATACTATGTCCCCTGCCCCTAATACACCTTGACACCAAAGACGAAAGGAATCGGTCAAACTGTTCTTGAGATATCACGTTCACAACAAACGGGACAGGACGGACGGACGGACGGACAGCCGGGCGGACGGATGGAGCTGAATACTATGTCCCCTGCCCCTAATACACCTTGACACAAAAGATGAATGGAATCGGTCCGACCGTTCTTGAGATATCATGTTGACAAGGAATTTGTAAGTGGTCAAATGATCGTAATGACCTTGAGAATAATGCCAAGGTCACGGAAATCTACTGGGGTCGGGCGATCACACCAATATACCTTAACACCAAAGATGAATGGAATTGGTCAAACCGTTCTTGAGATATCGCGTTCAGAACAAACGGGACATGACGGACGGCGGACGGAGCTGAATATTATGTCCCCGCTCCGCCGCTATCGCGGGCGGGGGGGGACAAAACCACTTTAAGAGTGTGTTGCAGGTATTTATGTGGACCTATTTTGCCAGTGTAATGATTGGAATAACAACTTATCACGCATAGTTTGATTTGTGTTATGTTAGGCTATTTTGTGCATTTATGGCACCCCCTACTGGTCAGATTTGATTGAAACTTTCAGGCTATGTTTCAGGTTATTATGTGGACATATCCTTTGAGTTTTGTAATGATTGGAAAAACTACTTATGATTTATAGTCTGATTTGTGTTATACCACGTTGCTTTGTTTTGCATTTATAGCGCCCCCTATTGGACAATTTGAATTAAATTTTCTTGATATGTTTCAGGTACTTATATGAATATATCCTGTGAGTTTTATGGCTATAGGACAAACAATTGCTGATTTATAGTCTGATTTGTAATATACCATGCTGCTTTGTTTTGCAGTTATAGCGCCCCCTATCAGTCAATTTAAATGAAATTTTCTGGGTATGTTTCAGGTACTTATATGAATATATCCTGTGAGTTTTATGGCTATAGGTCAAATGATTGCTGATTTATAATCTGATTTCTGTTATAGCGCCCCCTATGGGCCGATTTGCATGAAACTGTCAGGGTATGTTCCTGGTACTTATATGGACATATTCTGCAAGTTCTGTGATGATTGGCCCAATGGTTGTTGAATTTTGTCCATTTATGTGCTAAGCCACGCCCCTGCTGAAGTTCATTGGTCAATATCTTGGAAACGAAATGAGATTTCAACAAGCTTTATGCAATCTTTGATAAGCTTGGTCTACTGATGATCCACAGCTATATTTCGAAGGAATCGGACCTATGGCCTAGGAGGAGATGTCAAAAATGTGTTTTTCAAAGAATTCAAAATTTCGGATAATCAAATATGGCGGATCTCAGAGGTCCTTATAGGAAAGTTGTAGAGATTGGTCCAAGGAATGTCTGTACCAAGTTTCGTGTGAATCGGACTTACAGCCTAGGAGTTATGACCTTTAAAGTGAAAACCTGTTTTTCTTGAATTATAGCGCCACCATCAGGCCGATTGAGTTAAAAATGCCTTGGTCAGCATTTACACACAACTTCCAACCAATGTGCAAAATTTCAGGTCTCTACCATTTACCATCTCACGGGAATTTGCGAAAACATTTCTGAAGAAGAAGAAAATTAATAATAATAATAATAATAATAATAATAAAAATAAACCAGCACAAAAACAATAGGGTTTCAGCCCTACGGGCTTGAACCCCTAATAAGACCAGAATAACAACAGTGTGCATTTTCATGCACACTAAAAATAATAAGAATAAGACCAGAATAACAATAGTGTGCATTTTCATGCACACTAATAATAATAAGAAGACCAGAATAACAATAGTGTGCATTTTCATGCACACTAATAATAATAAGAATAAGACCAGAATAACAATAGTGTGCATTTTCATGCACACTAATAAGAAGAACTGGAATAACAATAGTGTGCATTTTCATGCACACTAGTAATAATAAAGAAGTATGCAGGATTATAATATGTGTCTGCATTGCTGCAGGCACATAATAATAATAATAATAATAATAATAATAAAGAAGTATGCAGGATTATAATGTGTGTCTGCATTGCTGCAGGCACATAATGACAGTTAAAATAACTGGCTAAAAGGCGCCAGTTAAATTACCTGGCAAAAAGGCTTCAGTTTATTCGTTTATTGTTAATAGTGTATTCGCGGAAACTGAAACTGGCACGGTTTCATTTACATACTTTAGTTTTGAGACTTCTACATTGATCCCAGTTGGGGCAACACGCAATGTCATCCTGTTATCCATCGTCTCAGGGCAAAGACGGACTAAATGAAGACAACAAGTAGGTATGAACACTTCAGAAAGAAGTTGTTCCGATCTTAATACACCAAGCATACATATAAATAAATATATGCATATAACGACTAGTTTCTTCTAGGTATAGACCTGAGTCAGACTCGCAGGCACAGCTGAATGCGAAAGCGTTTTTTTTTTTTTTTCTAATGAAACGAAAACGTAGGTAACTGAGCGATTTGCTAGGCCTATATAAAGGGTAAGGTTATTCTTTAGCTTTGCCAAATAATACAGCATAAATATTGTTGATTTACAATTCCTTATTCGTGTCCTTTTTCAAGATAAAAAAGAACACGGAGAACAAGTCCCCCACCCAAAAAAATAATAATTGTCGAAACCTATGTTTACTGTTTACATGCATCTCATTGGACATTTACACAAGATGGCAGAGCTATTCTGCCGTGTGCGCTTTGGTCCAGCCAGTGACGTTGTCCACTCCAGTTTTATATATCTCTATGCCAAAGACCGTCTGCTATTTTTTGCCCCCTCACATCTTTATTGACATCAGATTGTTATGGCCCCAATTTGTTATGGCGTCAATTTGTTATGGCGTCACGGACAGCAAGGGATGACAGACAAAATTCTTAAACTTCAACAGATTTAATTAAACAAACAGAACCAATCTACTCTCTACCCTACTGACCAAGATTGAAATAATAATAAAAAAAAAGATAGTTACAGTCCCTTGGTAATTGAGATGGGCTGCTATGTTGCGATGTTCTGGGACAGGAAAATGCTCCAACACAGGCAAAAATCCACAAAAAGCTTCACAGGTCTTGAAAAGAGTGACAGGTCTGGTCAAATGTATCCTTCCACTATCTCTCCTTGCAATGTCTCCTACTACTCCACTCTCTCAATTTTTCTCCTTATATACTCTTTTCCAGCCCCCTCTGAGGCATGCCCAGGACATGCCCCAAACCTAGCTCCAGACTGCTTAACAAAAAAAATGTCAATACTGCCATCTAGTGGCTTTTTTTTTTTTTCCCCACATTACACCTCCATTCCAAAAGGGAAAAATTTTGACTCATAAAGGCAAAATTTTTCTTTTCAATACAAAAATGGTTAAGTTGACACTTGTATATATATATATATATATATATAATACAATATGCTAATAAACACGTGATATATATACACAAACTCAAACACGGGATAAGCAATCCGCAACTACATTGTCAGTACCCTTTACATGCTTAATTTCCAAGTCAAACTCCTGTAAAATCAAACTCCAATTCAACAATCTCCGATTCTTGTTTTTCATCTTACTCAAAAACATTAACGGATTGTTGTCAGTATATAAAATCATTGGCTTTTGCCCTGTACAAACATAAACCTCAAAGTGTTGTAAGGATAGAACCAGAGCCAACAGCTCCTTCTCAATTGTGGAATAGTTCTTTTGGTGGCGATTGAACTTCCTGGAGAAGTATGCCACGGGATGCTCAATGTCATCAGAGTCACTTCTCTGTAGGAGCACAGATCCACCAGCTTGGTCGCTAGCATCGACCGCCATGGTGAAAGGTTTGTTGAAGTCAGGAGATTTGAGCACGGGTGAAGTGACACAGCAGAGACTTCAGGCGATCGAAGGCTCTTTGGCATGCTTCATCCCAAGTGAACTTTACGCCTTTCTTCAGTTGGTTGGTGAGACTGAGAGCAATCTCAGCAAAGTTCTTGCAGAACTTGCGGTAGTACCCGATCATTCCAAGGAAGCGGGGCAAAGCTTTTTTGTTGTCAGGAACTGGAAAGTCCATGATGGCTTGGACTTTAGCATTTATGGATGCCACCTTACCCTGGCCTATGACGAGCCAAGATACGTGACAGTAGCACAACCAAAGTCACTCTTGTTCAGGTTAACAGTCAGGTTAGCCTGGGTCAAGCGCTGAACAACGTCTCTACATCTTTCAGATGTTCTTCCCAGGAGTCACTCCATGTGATCAGGTCGTCGATGCACGCACCCGTGTGTGGCAACCCGGCGATTGTAGACTGTATCATCCTTTGAACGTGGCTGGGGCATTTTCCATGCCAAAGGGTAGGACTTCATACTGGTATAACCCAGATGGTGTGGCAAAAGCAGAGATGCTCTTGGCCCTCTCAGTTAAAGGCACACACTAATAACCCTTCAATAAATCAATCTTGGTCAGAAACTTTGCTTGCCCTACTCTATCGATACAATCATCAATCCTAGGTATTGGAAACACATCAGTTCTAGTTACAGCATTGACTTTGCGATAATCTGTACAGAATCTAGTACTTCCATCAGGTTTTGGAACTAGAACACAGGGTGCACTCCAATCTGAGTTAGAGGGTCTGATAGTATCATGTTCTAACATGTACTCAACCTCTTTCTCAAAAAAAAATCTTTTTTCTTTTCAGGATTCATCTGGTACGGATGCTGTTTTATTGGTTTGGCATCACCAACATCTACATCATGAGAGGCTATAGAAACTCTCTTTGGAACATCGGGAAATAGATCTTTATATTTCTTGATCAACCTCTCAAACTGATCTTTCTGTGAGGGTTCTAAGTGCTGGAGTTTTACATCAAGATTTTGCAACACTTCAGAATTTGACAATTTACATGAAAGAACTTCAGCTTTAATTCTAGGTTCATCATCTTGAAACTCCCCCTCATCTTCACAAGTCTCGACCATAGGAGGATCTGAAGTGACAGCTGCAACCCTAGCATTCCTATCATGATAAGGCTTCTGCATGTTAATGACACAACTGTTTTGGCTTTCTCCTATCTGGAGTCTTCACAATGTAATTGAGATCATTGAGTTTTGTCAGAATTTCATAAGGACCATGAAATCTAGCCTGCAATGGCTTGGATTGCAAGGGAAACAACACAAGGACCTTGTCTCCTGGTTTAAACTCACGGCTTCTAGCCTTATGATCATACCAAGTTTTCATTTTTCCCTGACTTGATTTCAAGTTCTCTTTGGCTAGGTCACAAGCTGCACGCAGTCTTTCCTTGAACTTGCTAACATAGTCTAACAGACTGATATGCGTTTTTTTCTCTTGCTATTGTTCACTCAACAATAGCAAAGGTCCTCTCACTTCATGGCCAAACACTAGCTCAAATGGACTGAATCCAGTAGACTCCTGCACTGCTTCTCTAGCTGCAAACAACAGCAAATGAACACCTTCATCCCAGTCTTTCTCATGGTCATAACAATAAGTCCTCATCATTGTCTTGAGAGTGGAATGAAACCGCTCTAAGGCACCCTGACTCTCTGGATGATAGGCACTGGAAAGAATCTGCTTCGCCCCTAGTTCATACACAACCTGCTGAAACAATCCGGAAGTGAAATTGCTACCTTGATCTGACTGAATTTCCCTGGGAAGGCCAAACAATGTGAAGAACTTTATCAAAGCCTTAGAGATTGCAGTTGCCTTGATGTTGCGAGAGGATGGCTTCAGGGAATCTGGTAGATGCACACATGATTGTCAACAAGTACTGATTTCCAGATCTAGTCTTGGGTAATGGACCAACACAATCAACAATGACCTTGGAGAAGGGCTCCCCAAATGCTGGGATAGGCTGCAATGGAGCTACAGGTGGGTCTAACTGGTGTTTTCCAACTACCTGACAAGTGTGACAGGTTTTGCAAAAGTTGGAAACATCTTTCCGAAGTCCAGGCCAGAAGAAGTGTTTCATGATCTTGTCAACAGTCTTGTTAACACCAAGATGACCTCCTAAAGGCAAACTATGAGCCATTGTTAAGATCTCATTCCTGTAGACCTTCGAACAACAATTTGCTTGACCACTGCCCAATCTGCATTGGCAGGGATATCAGGAGGGCGCCACTTCCGCATCAACACTCCATCCTTGAGATAATACCCAACTGGAACGGGCGTCTATTTCTTCATCAGGAAGGGCTCTCTTCTTTAGTACACAAATTTCAGGATCATTGGTTTGCTCCTGAATCAACCGCTTTCTGGACAGAGACAAGTCTCCAGACACATCAGAATCACCAGACCCATCTGGCTGGCTGAACAGAGAACTGATAAAAGTGTCTGATAAGTCCTCAAACGGAGAAACCATAGTAGGCTGAACAGAGTCATGAGGCGAACCACCTGAGTCATGACTTTTCAATGTGCTGAACGGCACCACATCATCTTCTTCTTGAGCCTTCTTGGCCATAGCACGAGTCACTGCACAGGAAGGATACAGAGATGGGTCTTCATCGCCATCTTCAGTGCTCGGCTGTGAAGTAAGATGAACAGGGGGGAACTACATTGCCCCCAGCCAGGTCATTGCCTAGCAACAGAGAAACACCCTTGATAGGTAGACTTGACATAAGTCCCACCTTTACCTGTCCTGTAACTAAATCTGACTTCAAGAATACAGAGCGCAGGGGTACAGATACAGTCCTCCCTTCAATACCTTGTACAAGTATGAAATCCCCAGAAGCGGTCTCATCACGAACTCCAAGGAGTCCATCAACAAAAGTGACTGAGAAGCTCGGCATGCCTTAGGATATATATGGGGACAGGAGGAGAATGCTCATTCAGAGACACAAATCCCTCTGACACAAATGGAAGGAATTCCTCCCTTACAAAGTCAGCAGTATCAGGCTTCTTAGCCTCACAAGGAGCAGGCAATTTAGCAGATCGGTCATCTACTACAGGGGTTTCTAACCTTGTCTTTACAAAGGCATTGGGTTTGGTATCCTTTTCTTTTTCTTTCTTAGCTTTAAGGAACCAACAGTTAGTTGTAACATGACCAGATTTCTTGCAATAATTGCAAACTAGACCACTTTCGTCCCTGTCAGCTTTCACACTTTGATCAGACCTTTGACTGGATTTCTGAGCACCATCACCAGATTTGTCTTTGGGTGAGGAATCTTGGGTATCACCGTTACCTTTCTTCTGAAATTGGGACCATCTATTGTTAATGCTAGACTGAAATTTGGACTTATGTGTGAGAACATATTCGTCTGCAAACTTGGCAGCTGATTGCAAATTCAGTGCTTGCTTCTCATTAAGGTAGGTCTTAATATCATCCTTGACACAGTTCTTGAATTCTTCAACTAACACCATCTCTTTTAGTGAGTTGAAATCATCCTTGACCTCCATAGAAGTACACCAGCGCTCAAAGCAAACCTTCTTCTCATTAGCAAATTCCACATAAGTCTGATTGTCAGATTTCTTCAGACCCCTGAATTTCTGTCGGTAAGCCTCTGGAACCAACTCATAAGCTGTCAAAATAACCTTTTTGACAACCTCATAATCAGAGGAATCATCTGCAGACAAAGCCGAATAGGCTTGTTGAGCTTTACCCTTGAGGACAGAAAGAAAGCTGAACAAAGAAAGAATGAAAGAACAATGCTAACCATGCCATCCACGTTACTCAGCTAACTTAGCAAGTGTTGTTAGCAGTTATGCTAACTATGCTAACCATGCTAACCACGTTATTCAGCTAACTTAGCTATTGATAGAAGTCGAATGAAGTCTCTAGGAGAAAGAATGCTGAAGTTATAGAGGTTCAAAGTAGCACGAGAGTTTGAAGACTGTTTCAATGCATTTCTATGGGACAAAAAAATAAGAAAAAGTGAAATATTTTAAAAAGTATAAATAGTATGAAAGCCAGGGCGAGAAATGAACTTTTCTTTTCAGTCATTAGCTGGGCAACCTAGAGTTTTTTAGGGTGGCAAAAACCATTTTAGGTGGTCAAGACATACGCTGTAAAAAAAAAAAAAAAAAAGCTTATATGATTGAGCTCTCACAATGTATTTTGGTTACTTTGGAAAGTTTATACTGCCTGGAATTGGATAAGAGCAGTTTGCACATGAGGCATGTCTGAGGAGTTTAATTAATGCAACTCCTGGAAATCAGGGGTAGGATCGAACGTATTAATATTACAAACCTTGTCCGAGTTCAGCTTGCCAGTGAATATTCATTGACTGATCCGGGTGTGCCATCTAGTGACAGAATAATGTAACTGCGTGCATAAATAGAGCAGCTCCAAGTCCGCTGTCATCAACATCTGCGCACACGGGTTATGGATCGGATCGGAACGTATGTAAAAAAAAAATGAAAAGAAAAAGGAAAAAGGCCATTAACAAGTACGAACTCGCGCCATGAAAACCATAATAAAACATACAATATGAGACAGAGTTGTGAATGATTGAAAATATTTCAAGTGTTCATTTGATGAAATTAAACTAAATACATGTCGGCGTTTGCTGATGCGCCACTAAAAGAGCTTCAGTCGATGAGAGCTGCTATCACAAGCAGAGGCAGCCGGTGGATAGAGAGCTCAACATTGTCTGCGCGAATATTCCTCGGAGGTTTAGATTATCTTAATGGTACCGCTGGCAAACAGACACTGTTGACTTACAGAGCCTGTATTCTAATCAGTGAAGACATAACGTTTGCGAATGAACGTAGTGGTAGACAAATACTAGTTTTGCAAAGCAGTACTTCCATTTAAGGTAGACTGCAAACAATGCCGTATCGCATTCATGAACAAAAGTTTCTCTTTTTAACGTTGCATTTGTTGCGAACTTGTCGTTGCGTTTGACTGTTTGACACAGAAAGCAACGTTTTAAAATAGTGGTTCATTAGCTGAGACCTGCAAATAGAAATAAGCAGCGTAGAGAATGAGCTGCAATAATTTCCCTCACCGCAAAATAGCTGGCTCGATTCACTTCGTTCTTATGAAGACATCTCTGTTCTAACAAAAGCATCTGCATGGAAACTCAGCTCAGCTCACTTAGATTTAAAATGAGAAAATCACGACACGGAGGGCAATGGCAGGAGCGGTGTCCTATTACCAGTGAGAGCCAGGCATGTACAGACAAGTGCACGACAGGCAATCGCTGAGTCACTCAGCCTTGTTCACAAGACACCTCAAACTCCTGCTTCTCAAGCAAAAACCGTTTATCCTGTCAGCAATGTAACCGCATCATTCAAGGCACGAGACGTTGCTGAGTGCGCGGATGTCTTTTTTATTTCTCTGAGTGATATATTTTTGGAATAACAGCGATCTAAAAACTCTGGCCGTTTTCTGTTCTCCCAAAATTTTTTGGGTGATTTTTGAATGGAAGAGATAGCGAAGTTGGATGTGCCTCCTGTCCTTTGACTGTTCCCTGAGCCAAAACTATATACTTCACTGCTACAAAAATGATACTGCTGTAACAGAACAAATTTTCCTACATTTTTGTGAAATTTCATCAAGAGGGATTCAAATTTATGGAAGTTAGAGCGATAGAGAAAGAACTTTTTCATTCTGTCTGCTCCCACTCTAGCTGTGACAGAAGAGTATGAAGACTGTTTCAATGCATTTCTAGGGACAAAAAATTTAGAAAAAGTTAAATATTCTAAAAAGTATAAATAGTATGAAAGAGAAAAATAATAGCAATAATGTCCAGAAAAATCTGAACGTTTTGATATACGAATTGTTGAAATAGCACAAAGTATGTAGGAGTAGTTTAATAGCGTGGAACGGCGGAATAAGTAAAATGGCCGACATGCTGTCAGCATTCACACTAATAAAAACCCCAGCAGTATTTATACAAGAAAAATGCTACTACAGCATCATATATATAGACTCCAGTGTTTCCCGTACACTGACGAGATTATGGCGGCCCGCCTGCACTCGGTCTGCCACCAAACATGTGCCCCCATATTCAGTGTTTTCAAAATTCTGTGGGAAACACTGGACTCACTAAAGCAGGTCTGACCAGGGATCGAACCCTGGTTGCCGGAGTTGTAGCTCTATATCCTAACCAGTAGGCTATATCTTTTGATTATCTCCCTGCTGTCAAATTGTCAATATAAAGAATGAGTCAAGAAAACAAGTCACTAACCTTGTTGTGTTGTGCCCTTAACATTCAAACGTTTCTGTCAGAAAATGACTTTGAAAACGACGGTTGACTATGTAGTGGATAATTATACTGAAAATACCACAAACAAACCTGTTGAGCGTTTATATTGTCGCGCTATTTAAGTACATTCAAATGGCCCATGGACTCGGTTTGACGCACTGGGAACGCAAGGCTCTAGCTGAGGCTAGCTTTGTACGATAAAGACGGTTTAGAGTTAGAGCTCGTTGGAAACGTCAGAAGCCATAGAATCAAATGGCTACCGGCAAAGTTTTACTGACAGCATCACAAGCCGATCACAGAGAGGAAAATACATTGCAAGCAAGCTGAGTGGTGAGGAACTGAGATCTTTGAAGCAATGCTCGAGAAGAAAAACATGCTTTGAGACTCGCAAATGTAGTTTCGTTAACACGGACACATTCAGCTAACATTACCAAGCCTGGATTTACCCTCAAACAGTTTTTTAAATACAAAAAATTAAAGGTAAGAAATTTCTTTGCTCATCTCTGTAGACTGTAAAGTGTATGCCTGCTGTTCTTTGAGTGTGGAGTCGGTTTAAAATGACAGGGCTCATATCGTTGGATTCTGTGGACTTTCCCCTTTCATTTGAGGTATCGTTTGTATGCATAGCACAAATTCAGGAGAAATTCTAGCGACTCAGCGTTGATATGATTTTATCCTATGTTTTGCTACATGCTTATTTACTTGCTTGGTGCTTGAATTGTTCGGTTGAGGTAAAAATAGTCAACATGAGCTTTTTGTCAAGTTTCCTCACTTAAAGTGAATATGCCACATGACAATGTTGCGATTTGGAAACATGCTGTATTTATTATGCGTAAGCACTGCCCCCCGGTACTGGGGCGTCGGGCTTAAGGGGTTAACAAGACCAATACATAAGCGTATAATGATTTTGAAATTATTAATGAGGAAATGACCAAGAAACCACCGACAGGCTACATTGAAAACGCGCACGTAATTATAGGGATGAAAAGTACCCCCCTTCTCACAAATAAAACCCTCCAAAATATAATGGCGAGCCCCCTTTTAAAATTGTTCTGGAAAATAAGAAGCTTAAAAAAGTTGAGGTTGGATACGGAATTATATCTGTATTCCCTTTCTCTGAATTCCATCTCCCGTTTCAGCATTTTTTACATTTAAAACAGAAACATCTTCCTGAGCGCTCTATAAAGGATTGGCGCAGGACTTCACTTTGTAAGCCTAGCTATTATGCGCCATTTTATGAGCTATAGGAGGTCGTCAGCCCCAAAAATAAACAAATAATCCTCAGGCTAAATCCTCTATTTGAATAAAGTGATTCATCACATTAAATGACGTAATTTTTAATTCAATCAACTATCCTTCATGAATGTAGCTTGTCAGTTTCGCCAACCTCCAGCCAGCAGACTAATCCCATATAAGGCAAAATTAATCGTTCCCTTTGGGATCATAATCAGCATTCTTAAAATTCTCCCAAACTGGCGATTTTTATTATTTTTTTTACATCTTGTTACGTGAAAGCCATTCTCGAGTTTTCGGTATTGAGTGCATTCTGTCACACAAGCTGCTGCGGTACGTGTCGCGATGACGGTGCCCTCTGAGCAGTATTCCTTCATGGCCCAGGAATTTAGCCGATCTGAATAAATGTTACAACACTGTCCTTGCAGAATGTTGATTCCTAGCTGCAAACTCCCAGAACATAGCGCTGACTTGAGTTACTTAAAGCATCGCTAACACACGTAATGAATCAGAGTGCAGGTCTGACAACTCATGCTGACCAAGTTCTTTCTTTTGCCTTTTCCCAGTTGCTAAATACCCCTTTAGCAAACGAATTGTCACTGAGGTTGTGCAGATAAAGCAAAGAATGAGGTCTTTAACACAATGCAATCATTGCCATTTTCAAACAAACCTCATTGAAAACGATCTGTCAAATCAAACCGTAATTCTCTTCTGCGACATTGTTTAGCTCCTCCGGCAAATGCCAAAATCCCCCTACGTGCTGTCTGCACTTGACCTTTTGCACTTTGACCTAACGCGACGACGATTGTTGTCAGGTTGGAGAAATTAATTTATTTATATTGAATAAAATAATATTTAGGCTACGTTTCAATACCTTCTTACAGGAAATGTATTACAAATTGTTGTAAAGAGGCTGCATATTTTAAAGTTGTTAATGTTTACACATTGTCTGTGTGCTCATACTCCCTGCCAACAGGGGGTGCTGCAGCATCCTCAGCACCCACCTTCTCGCGCCTATGATCTTGGCATGGATGACCGGTACCTAATTCACAAACGGCTAATCGAGGAGGTAACGATGGTCATTTTCTTTATATACAGGTTGCTCGCTAGTTTCTTCGCACGGTCAGTGTATTCGATTTGCCAGCCTCATGCGCAACCAAAGCGCGTCATGAACGTTATCTTACCGTGGCACTGAACGAGCATATGGCTTTATCGGAACCCTTATATCGAGTCGCGTTTATGCCAGATATTTTATGGATTGCGACAAATGATAAGTTTTGGCCTTCCTGCTGGACCTAATTCACTCAGGTCAAATGAAGTATCTAGAGATGGCAAATTGAAACTTTTGTAAACAACCTCTGGGACGGATGCTGCTTCTTGGCCAGGTGACTTGGTTTCAAATTGCTTGGCTTAATTTGATTGGTTAACTCTACTTCTACCTGGGTTCACGAACATGCCTTCATATGGATTGTCCACCGAGTTTTGCTTGAACAAGCTCTAAAGCTTGGTGTATTGCGGGCCCTTTTTCATTTGCCTTGTCTCAGGCCTATTAATAGCAATTCATTGGCCGAATTACTACAATTTGTCAGTTTTTCCCGTTGAAATATTCAGTAGATGTACTTTGTGTATTTGTGTATTTTTGCATGGCTTTGATTTGCTTCATGCTTAAAAGGACATTGTGTAGGAATTACTCCCATCCAGCGTTGGAATCGTGTATTACATTCAAACGAATAATGCACTCTAGCGCCTCACTTTTTTAAACACACATTGCAACTACGGCAGCCACCGTGTATCAAATAGCCTTGTCAACGCTGATGAAACCATGGATGTATTAATAGAACTGGTACCACTGAACCGAAAGCCAGCATATCGAGGGCTGACTGCAATAAACAGTTATGCCCAATACATAAGATCCGGACATAACTGTTTATTGCAGTCAGCCCTCGATATAATACATGAAGCAGCAAAACACAGTACCGTGAATCGGTGTAAGATATTCAAAGTAATGGTAATAAACAACTCAGCTTAGGTGCATCTTGAACATTTTATACTATGAAAAAGCAAAGCAAGTGTCAGCTACATGCACGCTTATAGGATGTCACCTTCAATAGTTACCGAATACATACCCGTCATCCAACCCAAGTTAACCAACAACAGCCTTTGCTACCTCACGGTTTATTCTGTAACGTTACATAAAAGACAGGTGAAGCAGTCGAGTCGCTATATAACAAAGCCACTCATCAAATACAATAACTGAAAACATTGGTTTCGTTACACCTGCTCACTTTAACGACTTGGTAATGACATAAGCCGACAGCACGGAATCTCCTGACCAGTGCTACACGCAGAGAACCGCAGCAGTGCAGCTTACGAGAACGCTCTTAGAGACAAGGTCCCCTTGGTGTTCGCGTAGCCTGGATTAATATAATTAATTAATTTCCTTCATTGAGGCGTTTTCCAATTATCTTCATTGGCAACTGAAGACACGGTTTATCTCCATATGCTATCTAACAGCGATGCAATCATGGGCTTAATTCAGTACAGAAAAATAATGTACTTATTAAAAGGCTAATGCTTCGCCTCGATTGAACTGGTCCGCATTGTAATGAAATATCGCCTTTCACTCTCGGTATTGCATGGGTTGATAAAAAATGTGGCAGTCCTCTGTTAAATAGGCTATTAAAAGCCTACGGCTCAAGGTACTTGCGTGACAGTCGACAGGTCAATTTAAATGCAGCAAACACGCGTCCAGATGAATGATTGTCATCTTACTTAACAGGTGCTGCTTGTTCTCTCCCATTAAGCGTGGAGTGCTCTCGGAATGAACCTTTTGTTAATTATGAAAATGACTGAGAACAGGTCAGGACTAATAATTGTTTAAAACGGATGTTTTGTGCAAGCCAATTCTCTGTTCTGGCTACGCCACTGTATACTGAATTTATCCCACGATTTCATCGCTGTTAGATCGCATATGGAGAGAAACAGTGTCTTCAGTTGCCAATTATGATCATAGGAAAACGCGTCAAGCAAAGGAAAAATACGGTGGCCGAGACCCGCCATCGCTGCAAATAAAAGAAACGCTGCAAATAAAAAGAAACGCTGCTGCAAATAAACGCTGCAAATAAAAGAAACGCTGCTGCAAATAAAATAAACGCTGCAAATAAAAAGAAACGCTGCTGAAAATAAAATAAACGCTGCAAATAAAAGAAACGCTGCTGCAAATAAAAAGTAACGCTGCTGCAAATAAAAGAAACGCTGCAAACGGCTGACAGGAGGCCAAGGAACTAAATCAGCTTGATGCCTCATAGTTCGCTATGGGCAAGATGCTGCGTCATATCTGTCCTAGTAAAGGAATGCAGCTGACAACTTGCTTGCGGTGGCGGGTCGAACGCTGTTTATATCCGCAAAGCAGTAGCGAGACAAATGCTGTACACCGCTGGGAAGTTGCGGTTGTGGGCTCTGTGTATCGATATCCCCCTCGGAATGCGAACGAGTGCTCGGCCTAGCTCATTGACGCACCTTAGCCAGGTCCCATTAACGGTAGTATGGTCAGTCAAACGGTAACATTGCATTACGTAAGCTTACTAACAATCCTGGATGACCTGTATTTTCCTATCTCATACTCGCACATTTTGATATGAAGCATTATCATCCTACATTTTGACTTCGGTGAATGCTGAATTAATTCGGTACTGTGGCCAGCATACGTATGGGTTATCAATGCTAACGCAGCTAGGCGTCATGTCCTAAGCTAAACCATGGTTCTTTCATCAGCTGCCCAGCTAATCTATGACCTGTATATTAGCGAACAATACCACTGCGACGCGGACCTTTCCTATCGCGTCGTATAATTAAAGGTGCTTCTGGACCTTGACGAGGAGCCCTTGCTCTTAGTTTCACTTTTTCTCTCGCGTAAATGGAGCGTCACTGGACACCGAATATAGCCGAACGTGGCTAGTTAGTGATACTGTTTTCCGTTGCCGTTTGGCTTATGAATTAGGTTAATGTAGTTGGCTAACTTGTGGATGATGGACTTTATGAAGAAATACATTTAGCGACCGCTAGGTAGCTCGCTAGATGACGTAGGATAGGTTTACTTGGCAATTGAGCTAGCTAGCCTCTCTATACACAATAATATATCGCTTATCGCACTGAAAATAGTGCGAATCTATTCGTTGCAATCGTCGTATTTGGGTTGTGTGGCTTGCATCGGCAAAAACAGTCCCCGGTAATCCACTTCCGTTGTGGCTTTTTTATTTGCGTTGTTTTTTTTTTTTATTTGCAGCGGCGTTTGTTTTTGTTTGCAGCGTTTCTTTTATTTGCAGCAGCGTTTCTTTTTATTTGCAGCATTTATTTTATTTGCAGCAGCGTTTCTTTTTATTTGCAGCGTTTATTTTATTTGCAGCAGCGTTTCTTTTAATTTGCAGCATTTATTTTATTTGCAGCGATGCAGCTAACTAACCCCCCCACCAATTCCCCGTTCGATTTGCGCCACTGCCAACATCATAAAGTGCAATAACAGCATTCTGTCCAGACCGCACAAGAAGAAACGTCAAGGAGTACAAAGAACTCTGACGGCGAATGAAAAATAAAACTAAGTCTGCCGATCGAGCCCGGAAAATTGATGCACTGAAAACAGGTGGTGGCACCTTCCCATTATTAAAACATGATAAGCGTAGCTTATTCTTTAGTCCTATATGACAAAAATTAAGCACGTTTTAGGAACCGTTTAGCAGTTTCATTCACGTATAGGAGATGAGCACCTTTCGTAGTTATGAGCCTGTATGTTTACGTGGTTTCAGTAGCTTTAGTCGCGCTGAACGCCGCCTTTTAGTCAAACTAAATGCCAGCTTCTAAAGTCTACCTACCAGCTTCACCGCCACTAAATGCCGGTGGGTAGGCTTTGAAAGCTGGCGTTTACCGCGATTATGAAAGCTACTGAAACCACGTAAACATATAGTTCCACCAGTAACAATGAGGATGCAGTATTTTAGCAAGATCTACTATTATGCTGCTTATGGTAACAAGCAACACTGTGTAACAAAACTGAATGAAAAGTTGCGTTTAGGCTAATTTAGGCAGTACAGTTGACTTACTTGTCGAGGAGAAAGCTGGCAACTTCAGCGTCCCTTAGAAAATCTTTCTCCTTCGTTAGCTCCTTCCACCTGGGGAAGGCTAGCCCGATGTTCACCCTTGTTTTTTGAGCGCGCCGGTCGCGCTGCCTTTTCAATTCTTTTTCGTTTTTTTGCGGATGAGGATTCAGTTTCCTGTGCTGCTGCTGCGTATGTATGGTCCTGCATTATGCTGCAGTAGTACTGATTTTCAAAGTCGCCGCGATAGCCTCTCTTCCTGATTGCCTCCGGTGTCTCAATCACTCTGCACTGTCTGGCAGGGCAAACGCGGATTTATTCCGCGTTTGGTGCTATTTGTCCCTTGCCGGCGGCAACAGTTTCAAGATGGCTGACTGTCATGGCGCTCCCCTACCAGCTTACCCGTCCAATGTAGAAACAAGTCTAAAATTCTTTGTTTACGAGAACATACCAGATTATTAGCGGAGGTCATAATACACCAATGATGACATATATATGAATGCAGACTTAGATTTTGGCAAATAAAAAAATGAAAATGTTACACAGTGTCCCTTTAAAAAAAAAAAAAAATTGTGGAGATTAAGGTTGAAATTTTCGAACTTGCTGCGATCTCTCGAGTTCTATCCACCTCTTCACGGTGCTTCAACTCTGGTGTTTCATAAATAAATAAAAATAAAAAAGTATTGCATCAAATGACGTCATTTGGGTAAGCACAACAGCTTGGTTGCTACACGGATCGATTGCGTGTACATGGGTAGGAATCAAACAAAGCTACTTTTCTACTTTTTCTCTCTCTCGCTTTGCTTCCGTTTTTTCGGACTATTATACATCCTTTGGAAGCGCGAGTACTTTCTGGTGGTCTGTGTGATTCTCTGTGTTTGTATTATTTCTGTGCTGCTCGTTCTCTCCCTGGCCGCTGCACCTGGCCTCTCTATTTTACCAGCCATAACAGAGGTATTATTTATTCATCGGCATAATGCACATTTTGGCTCACTAATGATTTTTACGCTTTATTAATACTGTTTATCTGGTTCAGCTTGGTTTGTCAGAACACTGGCGTTATGTTTTATGGGCTGCTGCGGCCATATTGTTGAGCAGCAACCTGGGGTTTGTCATCTATGTTTCGTATGGTGCTTTGTGTCCTATTGTGTTTTGGTGCTTACGATGGTTATACAAGTGGAGTGTGTATTGAGCATTGGCCTGCTCTTCGATTCGTCTTTCTATATATTCATTTAAAAAAAAAAAGAAGCAATTTCTCCCCTCATAAGACGGCCTTCAGGGTTTCCCATAACAGTGAGTAGGAGACTGAGTCAGATTTATTCTCAGTCAAAAAAAAAATCTATAGATTTGGAGATTTTGTTACAAAACACCTCATCTCTGAGCAACAGAGTATCCAGGCGCCAAGGAGAGTGTTTTTTAAAATTAACAGGAAATGAAATATCTAATTGAAGTGGTGCATGATCAGAAATTACTATAGCCAAATATTCCACTAACACAACAGAGCTGAGAAAATGCCTGTCTATAAAAAAAAAAATCTATCCTCGAAAAAGCTTGGTGGGCATGTGAATAAAACGAAAAACTTTTAGATAATGGATTCAATGATCTCCAAGGGTCAACACACCCATTGTCTTCCATAAAAGCTGATAAAGACTTGGACATTTTTGATACAGCCACATTTTTGGGGTTGGAACGATCTAGTAGTGGACTAATCACAAAATTTAAGTCTCCTCCAAAAATAAGTTTGAGTATTTAAATCTGGAAGATAGGACAAAAGCCTATTCATGAATTCAATATCATCCCAGTTGGGAGCATAAATATTAACTAATAACACTGGAGTTTGAAATAAAATTCCTGTCATCATGATGTACCTTCCATTTGGGTCTGATTTTATATCTGAAGCTGAAAATTGAGTTTTGTTATTAATTAATATTGCTACACCTCTCGCTTTAGCATTAAATTTTGATTGGAAGACTTGGCTAATCCAGGGCTTATGTAGTCTCTTCTGATCTTCAATTTTTAAATGGGTTTCTTGTAAGAATATAATGTCTGCATTTAAAGCTTTGATATGAGTGAACACTTTACGTTTTATTGGACCATTCAGTCCACATACATTCCAGCTAAGCAACCTCACAGAACAGTCTGACCTGTTTTCCGTATTATCTGACGTATGGGCCATACACTATGTTCTAGTTAAAGCTATGGTATTTAGTAACCTACTAAAAAAAAAAAAAAAAAATTCCTCCGGTTTCATAATCCAGTTTAGAAAGGAAGTATACCTGGCAATGGGTCTGACATGGCTTAGCAAACAATTCCACCATAACAACTGTACCTACAAGGTGATGAGTAAAACTAAAATATACACACAAAACAAAAAAAAAAAAAAAACTAAATCCTAAGTTCCCTCGACAAACATAGGGAACTGCAGGTGACAGGAATTATACCACCGGTGCATCCTACCCTCCTACACTGAGAGGGTGGCCCCTCCTATACAAAAAAAAAAATTTAAATAGTAGCGTATAATATATATCGGTGAACTATAAAAAGTAGTAAACCGTGCATTTCAAACAAGACATCATAAACATTGTTTTCACAGAACAGGTATGGAAGCGTTCTCAGGGTGAAAATATTCGTAGACCTGTGATCAACAGAGCGCTGCCAGCTGATTGCAATTGTTGTGACGAAAACATTACGCGACCCGCACAAAACAAACCATAAAAATACATCTAGAAAAAAAAAAAAAGGCAGTCCAATAAAGTCTAGGAAAAGGAAAGGGAGAAAAATAATAATAATAATAATAATAAATTCACCCGGAATAACAATCACTTAATATACCAACAGTCCTGCCTGTAACTTAGCAGCTGACATGTTATTATGAATCACTCACCCCAATGTTCGTTGTAAAAAGCCTGAGCTTCATTGGGAGTGTTACAAAGAAAAATCTTATTGTTCTTGTGGACCCGGAGCCGTGCTGGGTAAAGCAAAGAGAACCGAACATTCTTCTCGTAGAAGCTAGCTTTAACATTGTTAAAGGCTGCGTGTCTTCTAGCAAGGCTTGCTCTGAGATCCGGGAAAAGCAGAATCCTGTGGCCACAGAAAGTCATGTCCCGGCCCCTTTTGGCCATCACGAGTTCTTTTTGCTGATAGTAATGGAACCGAACGATAATAGGTCTGGGTCCTCTGTTGCTCCCTCCGTCCTCTGTTGCACGGCCAAGTCTGTGTGCTCGATCAAGTAAAAATGGCGGGGAGAAGAGGTCTGCCCCAAACATTTCAATGAAAAAAGTGGTCATAAATTTCACCGGGTCCGATCCTTCCAGCTTTTCAGGAATTCCAACAATCCTAACATTTGAACGGCGAGAACGGTTTTCCAATTCGTCCACTTTGTCCAACAGCTTCTCGTTCTGTAATTTCAGTGATCTGCAACAGGACTCCAGTTCAACGAGCTTATCACCGTGATCGAACAGTGCCGTCTCCATTTTTGTCATGCGCTGGTTTTGCGCATCGATAGTTAACTTGATGGATTCCAGTGTCCCGTTGATAGGAGTGAGGGCAGTGTCCAGCAGGGTTGAAACGGTTGAGGCTAAGTCGGTATGGATCGCTGCCCGAAGGGTTTCCAGGGCAGTAGGAAGTAGCGGGTCTGGGCACAGCTCATCCGAAGCGGCACTGGACTGGCTAGGAAAAGCCATGGCAGGATAATTGGCTTGGTTCTGACTACCGTTAGCTTCATCATCGTTAGCCCGGGGGCTCTCAAGTTCGCTCGGCTTGCTCAGCTCTTTCTTCTTTTTAAGAGGCATGTTGGAGCTCAAAGAATGCACATTGCGTTTACAATACTTTAAAACTCAGGTTAAACGTGAATGGTGTTCACCAAAGCAAGACAAGACGTAAAGAAAATTAAAACTTTACGGAGCCACCTCAACTCGTGTCTTTCACCCTTGCATGCTAAACCGGAAATTTACCTCAGTATTAATTAAGCATTACTCTGATGACGGTTGCCTTACTGCTGGACCAAATTGTGATTGCCATGAATGTTTAAATCAATTGCTGTTATGCCGCTTGAATTCTACTTGTTTCCAATAGTTATGCCGCAACTACTCCTTGGTGTTTTTCATCTATCCCTAGCAGGTGCTGCCATTGGTAGCAGTGTCCAGTTAAGGTAACAGTTTTCAAATCGCATTGTATGCACCTTGTGACAAACCCATAACAACTGCTAGCAACTGGAGTGCTCAGCAAATGTTTGGGGAGGAAGAACCCAAAAAGAAAGTGGATGTGGTTCCAACCAAAAATTCTACCTAATGCTGTGGAATGATCAGGACTCGATGTAGCCATTCAAGTTTGCACTGGAATTTCTGTTATCAAGCAGGTGATACTCAACCTTGTTTGTAAATGAATTGGAAACATATTAGCATTACCTTTCCGACTGCCAAAAGCTCTGTGTTTTCCTCATAATTTGGCAGTAATGTTTTTAGCATTATTATACGCGCACTAGTACCCTAGTTTAGATATAATTAGTTTAGATATAATTATGATTGCTGTGTGTTTGCTTGGCAAGTAAGCCTTGCGTTGCTTGCCAACATCAAGCTCACATCCTCAAGACGTGGCTATCTCATGGTATTTTTATTGTTGTATCAACTTTATTGAGTACACAACATTCTCGTGGTAAATAACCAGCACTGTTTCCACCTGCTGCTCTCCACTGGTTTTGCCTGGTTTTGTGTTCAGTCCATGTCTGCGGTGGGGCCCTGCCCTGAGCATGTTGCTGCTGCTGGTCTTCGCCATCATCGCCCTCTGCCCTAGTGCTGCCTAGTCTCCGCATTAGAACAGTCTGGTCCATGGAGTCTATCCAGCGAACTACAAATCCTGGACTACTCATCAAATGGACTGTTTTGCATTATGACAACCCTGGGCCAGTCAGAGGAGGATGGATTACCCCTCTTAAGCCTGGTTCCTCCCACGGTTTCTTCCTATTTTGATTCAAATAGGGAGTTTTTCCTTGCCGCTGTTGCCACTAGCTTGCTTTTGAGGAGATTCAGGCCAGGGCTTACTTGTCATGGTTTTGTCATTGCATGTTGCATCCGGCGGGCACTGAGACCATGTACCCAAAAACAGAGAAAGGGACCCTCTCGCACAGGCTGGTACAAAAATAGAAAAACATTTAATCAATATATTTTTTAAAAGAGACAAAGCAACAGGGGAGCAGCAGCAAACACATACAGGGCTAAAAACCAGAATGCAGCTGCACTGCCAAATGTGCAGCTCTTAAATACTCTACTCTTCACCTCCACTTCAACGAGCAACAGGTGTGGCTTGTTGAAGTGGAGGCAAAGACAGCAGGAGGGGGAGGGACTACAGGGCAGAACCATCACATTATTGAAGTGCATCGTGGTAATATTTTATTCTATTTTCAAATGTGTAATTCTGATGAAACAAAAGGTTTCTCTTATATTAAGTTAGAGCATATGACAGTTCAATCAGGAGAGACTCGAGTGAAATCGGGAAAATATTTATCATGCTTTGAGCATAAAATGCTTAGAATCAAACAAGTCTTTGGCGCTTGGACTCTTTGGGAGACTCGTAGAGCAGGAGTGCTGCTCGGAGCAGCAGCAGGAAAATCCCCCGAAGAGTCCAGACACTGGTGGCTGATGGCTGGTGGAGCTGGAGTGGCAGAATGGGAGGTCCGATGAGTAGGGTGGCGTTGGGGCGGAGGAGGGTTGGCAAACGGCAGCATGGGTGAACTAGGGTGGAGAAAATGACATTTTTTAAAAAGACCGCGGCAGAACGATTGGCTAGCGACGTGCCTGAGGTGAGCCCCAATTGGATAGAAGAGATCAGCTGCTACGCCAGCTGACAGCTCAACTGAAAGCCCCGCTAAGCTTCATTTCAATCAGGAGAGACTCGAGTGAAATCAGGAAAATATTTATTATGCTTTAAGCATAAAGGGGTAACATGCTTAGAACCAAACAAGACTATGGCGCTTGGACTCTTCGGGAAAACTCGTAGGGCAGGAGCACTGCTTAGAGCAGCAGCAGGAAATCCCCGAAAAAATGAGGGGCGGAAGCCCCCTGAAAACGCAGCCTGATGAATCCCCAAAGGAAAGGAAGGAATGCTCACTAAGCAGGAACAAAATAACAGAGGAGCATGGGCTGCTGAGAGAAGAAAACGTGATGAGCATGACAGAAAACCAATGAGGTCTAAACAACTGTACAAATCCAGACATAAGACAGCAATGCTAAGGGCTGCAAAGCCCTGTGGGGATTTTTTTTTCTTTTTAATGACGTAAGCCAGCAATGGTTGCAATTTTTTTTTTTTTTTTTTTGATGTTGAAACCGGCAATGGCTTAAGGGCTGGAAAGCCCTGCTTGTGAAAACACAATGGCTAGCATTGGCTATGGGGCTGCAAGCCCCACATGCAATTAGCGAATGACAATAAAGCCAAAATGCCAACCACCAGCCACCAGTTATTTGCAAGCTTACCATGGATTGATAAGGCTTCAGGGATCTTTGGGCTTTGATGATTGCTGATGCTTTGGGGCACACGTAAGATGCATATGCCGATGACAACCAGTGGCCCAGTTGTTGGAAGAAGGATGTAGACATTCCTTGAGTAGCTGCCGAAGTAGCAGCACCTATTCTAAAGGAATGGCCTGAATAATGCTTAGGGGCTAAGTTGCATCTCAATAGGGTTTGATTTAAATAGGAACTAAACCAGGATTTAGAAACGGGTTTACCGTCTGGGCTGAGAAAGAGGGGAGAGTCGGCTTCAGATGGAGGCCTAATCTTTAAATATTTGCACATGGATCTAAAAGGGCAAAATTGAGAACCTGTATGAGCAATAACAACATGACAAGCACCGCCAGCTTTTGAATGTTTCAGATGAAGACTATAGAAGTCCGGAGAGAAGGTCAAATCTGAGAAAGTGACATCTTTTGATGGATCAAATGAGCTCGATGAAGTGGTAAATTTGCCGCTCCTTAAAAACCCGTAAAAAGCTAAAAGAAAAGAACAATCCAAAAGAGAATCTATGTAAGGTGAAAAGCAGCCTTGTCTCAGAACTACTACCATCCTATGCAAGATGGAGAGAGTGATGGGGAGTCTATTATCCAGTTTCGGGGGATGAACCTTGGCAATACCTTTGAGCAGTAGTTTAATGGAAGGATTGGAAAATAAACTTGCAAAGGATGGTTCGGAGCATCTAGCAACAAACTGAACACCAGCTACCAGAGCTCTTATATAGTGGAGCTTGAAGTGACGAACATCATCACAATGACAAATGAATACGCAGACAGTACTGACTGAAACCAGTTTTAGTGGCAGATACAGGGCAGCACAGAACAAGGCAAACATTCTCCAAGCAAAATCATATAGTTTTAGAGTGGAGGGAGCGAGACCCTTTCTCATATAGAACCTAGCAGACTCTAAATAAGGCTGCAGGGGGGGCTGCTGAATCTAGAGGGGGGACTGCCACCGGTGCTCGGCTGGCGTTCAGGCAAAGGCTCCTGAAAACCTGGAAATTAAAACATGAAAGAGAATCGGCAATTACATTAACATGACCCGGCACATGACGAGCTGTAATAATAAAATTTTGGTAAACTGATAGCCAGGTGATGCGTCTCTTGAACTGCATAATTTCGAATGAGGATGAGCGACCTTTGTTAATGATGCTAACTACTGCTTTGTTGTCGCGCAAAACTGCAATGCTTTTGCGATGCCAGAGCTTGCCCCAAACGCAACAGGCTACGGCAATGGGGTAAATTTCGTGCAGTGCGGAAGATTCGAGCTTAGGAAAGGTGCAAGGCCATTTGCATGCAAACCACTGACCTTGGAAATAACCTCCAAATCCCACGGAAGGGGCAGCATCAGTGAAGAATTGAAGTGAATCGGAGGAACAGACCAGATCATCATAAAAAAACGTTACGCCATTCCAGTGAGTCAATAGTCTAGACCAGAAACTCAGATCGGAGCAGCAGCCCTCGTCCAGGGAAATGACGTCATGTAGATTAGGCACGGATAAGGCCGAAAGCAGCAGACGGGAAATGAACGCACATCCCTGGGGAACTACACGCGTGGCGAAATTAAGATGGCCAAGGAGAGAAAGCATTTGCTGTTTAGTAACGACCTTAACTGATATAAATGACCGAATAATCGAGCGTATGCGCTCGAACTTGTCATTAGGTAGGGATGCTTTCATTTCTACCACGTCCAAAGTAATACCTAAGAACTCTAGACAAGTAGCCAGGCCAGTAGTTTTAGAGTCGGAGAGAGGCACGCCTAAGTGAGCAAACAGGTGTTTGAGTTTGGAAAGAGACTGTCCCGAATCGTCTTGAGGCGGATCGATCAACAAAAAATCGTCCAGGAGATGGAGGAGGGAGGGAATACGAACTCTATTTAGAAGGATTCAGCTAAGGGCCTCGGAAACCTGATTAAAAATTGAAGGACTACTTTTACAGCCGAACGTAAGATGAACTGCGAAATATAATGTGGATTCCTGTTTCATGCCGAAGAAATGCCACTGTGAAGGATGAATAGGAACTATTTTAAATGCATCGGTGATGTCGGCTTTCGAAAGCCACGCGCCCTGACCAGCTAGTTTAACGAGTTTAATTGCATTGTCAATTTAGCGTAATAGAGAGAAAAAGGTTTGAGCGGTATAAGGCTGTTGACGCTAGAAATTGGGCCCGAGCAAGGAGCAGACAGATCTAATATAAGCCTTTTCTTACCGGAATACTTCCTTGTAGCTAGACCTATGGGGCTGGAACGAAATACGAGGAATGGAGAGGACTCGAACAGGCCAATTATATAGCCTTTATCTAGCTCCTTTTTTAGGAGCTGGGAAACCGTGGCTGGCTCATCTTGAGCCGACTGAAGGTTTTTAAAAACGGTGGAGGTGACCAGAGGCGAGAAAACCCCAACCCGAAACCCTTGAGAGAGGCCAGTCAGCAAATGATTTACAAAAACAGGATCAGGGTGAGAAGACAGTTCAGATGCTAAAGCAGGGATATTTATTGGAGTACACGGGTGAATTTTCAGGAAGTCTTGGCACGGCAACGCTGCTGAGGGCGAAACCTGCATAGGCACACGGATTTTGGGTGTGCGTTTTTGCAGATGCTGCAGATTTGGAGAAAGATGCAGTTGTAAGTACAAACATTTTTGTTGAAGTTATTGCAAATGGGTTTCTTGTTGAATGTGAATACCTTGCGACGACGGCTGTCGTATTTATCAAACAGAGGAAATACTGAATCAGATCACGTTGCATGCGGGGCAGTGAGTTTATGGGGGAAAATGGGAACCAGGGGGCAAAGGGTTTCAGAATGGCCCACGCAGCCGCAAGATGAGCAGGTCAAAGCTTGGGAGCCTCCTGCAATCATAACTAAAAGTTTGGTGTCCAGAACGGGCCAGTCCAGCTGGACATTAGCCTGGGAGATACAGAGTGCTGCCTTGTTTGAAATGCTCTTGTGATATTGGCAAAATAAGTTTTTTTCCATATCAAGTTCAGGTCGCCAAGCAAAGCCAGATAGGTGTTCAATTCTTGTCTGCATTTAGGGTATATGGAGCAGATCACGTCGCGAAATATGCCAAAGGCTACGACAAATTCGGCGAAAGACAGATCTTTAGACAACCTGGGGTAAACCGTTTTGACAGCAGCAGTAACGAATTCCCCTGTGACAAATTTATTCTCACATTCCGGAGACAGGAGAATTAAACTGACGAGGTTGACGTTTTTGCCTTGCAATATTTTTTGACTGTAAAATAGGAGATATATTAGCTCCGAAGGGAATGTACGGCCTGCCTTACAAGGGGGCGGTGATAGCCGAGGCAAGCGAGTAATGAGGCATGTTCAGGGAGCTTGCAGCTGAAGTGGGAGGCTGGGAAGCCAGCGCTGGAGCTAACGCACGTTGGTTAGGGGTGACCGGATGCGTAGCTGGGAAGGATGCAGGCTGCGAATTCTCAAGAAGCTGGAGGCGAGCATCGATAGCTTGCACCGAGTTGAGCAGGGACTGGAGGGGGGACAGAAAGGTGAGGCACTGCGAAGAGGAGGCGGTTTCGGGATGCATAGGAGCGGAGCTGGTAGGGGAAGACCGGCGCTTTGCTTACGGAGCCAAGTGGAGCGTTTTTTCGGGAGCGCTTTCGACTAATGGCTGAGGAGGAGGCGAGGGGAGCGGTGGGAGCGTTACGGACTGGGGTGGAATGGGCCACGTCGTCAGCCAAAGCCTGGAGCTGTGGAAGAGGCAGGCCCGGATCCGGAGTGATGCCCTGGGCCCTCAGCATGTCCTGGATGTCCGATGCAGTGCATTTTTGGCTGCGAATCTGAGATTTAGTATTTAGTTAGTACGGCAGCAGTCACTTGAGTCGTCCATTCGTTTAGGTTGGAATTTAAACGGTAAGGTTTACTGGAGTGCTCCGCCTCCTCCCTCCTCCAGTTTCTCCTAGACGTTGTAGCCAGTCTGTTTTATCTGGGTTCTCAGCTAAGCCCTGTGATATTTTCAGGTTAGTGTATTAATAGTAATGGGACTAGATAAACTCAAGTTGGCTTATTTGGAGTGCTTACTACATATAGTTTGTCTCAATTTGGTATTTCATTTCTGTTAACTGAAACTAAGCCCCTGTTAAAAGAGGCTTATTATCCATTTACATAGTTTCCCCACGGCTTCTATTGTGACTGCTGCTTAGGGCTTCTTAGGTTAATACATTAATAATTGTGGTTCCTGAGCTTCTGTCTCAGCACTAGTAATTTTCTTCGTTATCTAGGGTGAGCGAGGTCATTAGGTAGGGGGTTCAAAATGTGGCCAAAACTATGTGACAGTTGCAGGATGATCGCACTTTTGGAAAGAGATTTCCAGGGTGGGTTTGTAGTTAGTTTAAACATAGGAGTATGCTATCAACCGCCAGCTTTGGACAGTATTGTCAATGAAATGCTCTTTAAGAGGATTACGCAAGCTTGTAGAGGAGGAGGGACTATTATTATGGGAGACTTCAATTATCCTGGTATTGATTGGGAAATGGTGAAAGGACAGGGTAGGGGGGAGGAAGAATTTCTAGATGTTATAAATGATAATTTTTTGGTGCAGTATGTTAATAAACCTACAAGAGAGAAGGCAATTTTAGATTTATTGCTCTGTAATGACCCAGATAGAATTAGCAATGTTGAGGTACTGGAGCCACTTGGGACTAGTGATCACTCTACTGTTAATTTTGATGTTTCATGGGAAGTTAAAAAGGTGGCTTCTAAAACCAAAATTTTCAGTTTTAGGCGAGCAAATTTTGACTGGATGCGCTCATATTTAAGTGAAATAAAATGGGAGACACTCCTGGGCAGTGAGTCTGTAAATAAGATGTGGGAAAGATTTAAGTGGGTTTTACTTGATTCACAACGTAAATTCATTCCAAAGGTGTCCAAAAGTAAGCTGAAAAAGCAGAATCCTCGGTGGATGACCACAGCTATTCGTAGGAGTTTGAGGGAAAAGAGGAATCTTTATCAGATGTATGGGTGTTTCCATGCTAATGGGGTGTACAGCAGTGACATGAATGTTCAAAAATAGAAAGTGTCATGGAACCACATCAAGTCATCCCAGTTGTTGTGGATGATCTGTCCAGTAATTTTTTCAGTGTGGTTTGATAAAAAATTGGGGCCATAATAAAATGAAGCATCCCAAAGACAGTGGCTTGAAATTTACTTATTTTAAGACTTAAAACACTTATTTCTATCACCATTTTCTAAGTAAGACAAGAAATTTGTCCTTGATTTTAGGTAATTTTGACTACCTTGCCAATGGGGTTCACTTGTCAAGTGAAATTTACTTACCCCATTGGCAAGATAATCAAAATAACCTCAAATCAAGGAAAAATTTCTTGTCTTACTAAGAAAATGGTGATAGAAATAAGTGTTTTAAGTCTTAAAATAAGTAAATTTCCCTTTCTTGAAAATAACTTTTTGCAGTGATGATTACCACTTCTGAGACCAGTAGAGCTTAAAAGCTATTGAATGAACATTTCAAACACATTTCATACTAATCATGCTAATTGCAATGGTCAACTTCAACATTCACAGAAGGCTTTTCAAGAGTTCTGAATCCGAGAAAGTGTAATGTCCCCGACGATCCATGGATGGAACTTGCAGTTTCATGATCATGTCCTCCTTATGTTGCCACGATGTCTGCTCCATCCATTCAAAGTATGCTGAGCCTGCAATAAAAAGCAACTTATTTTTATTAGATACACCCTTGTCATACCGGTTCTTTCCAACTTTGGTGGTAGACTGTAATCCCCCACCTCTTCTTGTAGCTAATGCAACTGACCAGGTGTCAATTCAATTGACACCGACAGTAGATCTTATTTTATCAATTTTACATGTATTTCATTTCAGGTTGTCAAGCATGTAGACTGCTTCATCCTTTGTTTTACTAATTCCTGTATCCTCAGCTTTTCATTCATCATTTCACTTTCAGGTCCTCCATTGCAGTGACTGTCATTTGAGGCGAGCTATTCCTGTGTCACAGAAACAGCTTGCCTCAAACGGCAAGTCACTGCTGTTGTTTATATTTGAACCATTCCTCAACTACTTATTTCTCTTTTCAATCCATTTCAGAATCAGCTTGTTAGCTTGTCATCCTGCCTGCCAGCTAGTGTAGATTTGCCAAGTTTCCACACAACATTCACCTCCAAGCACTGCTATTACGATATTCACCTCAATGCCCTAGGACAACACTCCTTTAAGTCTGTGAAAGACAAAATCGGCTTAATACAGTGTTGTTCTATAGGTTTGAGGGAAGCACAATACCACTGATCACATGCTTCATCACCAGCACCGACCACATTCCTCATTGTTCATCACCAGCACTGCATGCCTCCGCTATTAGTGTATTACGCATCATGCATGGCGAATCCTTTCCTGTACTGTAGAGAAGCACTGCATGCCTTCACATTCTTCTCTGTACTTCTTTTTAATCTGTAACATAGTCTTATTCTGTAACACATTCTCATGGCTTGTTTAAAAAAAGAAAAAAGAAAAAAGAAAATTACCTCTGCTGGTCTGTTTCATGTATTTTACTTCAAACTGGCCATCATCTGTGTTGAGAAGCAACGCCGCGAAAGTTTTGGCCCCACACCTGACGATGGCATAATCGCCTGGGTTGTACGTAACTTCTGGTTCCGGAATGACCTCAGATTTCTGCTGGGGTGTTTTCAGCACTTCAGCTTCCTGAAAATAATAAAAAAAAATCTAGTCACTGGGGTGGCTTTGAACATTGGGGCAACTTTGAACACCCCCTAGAAAAGTATACAAATCTAGCTAAATGCTTTTCCCGAGGTATTCAAAGTTACCCAATTGTTCAAAATCATCCCAGGCGATGGTACAGGTAATGGACTTTCCACTCCAAGAATAATTGGCCAAGAAAAATGAAAATGTACCTTATTTTCATCACCAACATTGCTGTTATGGTTATTGTTCATGTCTGTCTTCTGCATGTTCTGTGGCATTGTAGGCACTGTAGCTTCCTAAAAATTAGTAATGCAAAAATTACGTGAAGCAGACAATTCACATGATCCATACCAAGAACAATGGGCCATTGAGGGGCCAATTCCACAGTCTGTGGAATCGGCCCCTCAATGACCCATTATTCTTGGTGTGGAGATAGATTAATGCACTCCATCAAACTGATTCAGTGAGCACACCATTTTCCTGACAAAGGTTACTGGTACTTGACCCTCTGGCATGGGTGAAGAAGTTGGCGACATACATACACATGCTTGATGCTACCTGTACCACACAGCCCATATTAACAATGTCAATGGCAATTTACCTGATTTTGTTCATTGGTCTGGCCATCTTCTTCACCAATGCTGGGAGTGGTATCATTATTCTTCACGTCAGTCTTCTGTGGTGCTGCTTCGAGTGTCAACGTCAGTACTATAAGTTCAGCATCCAACAATGGAGGAGACAAAGAGGACAGATTATAGACCCCTCATGAATATATTCATGAGAGGTCTATAATCTTTGAAACCCACTTAACCTAGAAAGTATTTTTTAATATATTAGAAAGTATTAGTAATACCAGAAAGCATTTTTTAATATATTAAAAAATACTTTCTAGCATGTCTAGGTTAGGTGGGTTTCAAAGACCTAAATGAGATGCAAATTATATGTACCTTATTTTCCTGGAGGTCGTCTACTAGTACTTCACCTAGGGAAGTGTTGTTATTACTGCTGTGGGTCAGTGAGTCAATAATTTCGGTGACAGAGATATCAAGCCCATCTGCTTCAGCAAGTGGTATAGAGACATCTGAAAGGTAAGTATAATTTATAAGACACAGAAATAAAATTCTGGAAAAGGTAGCCCACGAACCAGTTAAGCGCATCACAAGAAGAATCAGAGATGCCCATGATTTCTTTCGGGGTTCAGGGACACACGATATAATGTACCATGTTGCAGATCAATACATGTAGCTTCAATAGTTACAAAACGTGCCCTGCTAACGTGGCTAGCAAGCCTTTACGTTTGAGGAGCTCGATTTCTCTGAACAATAGAATGGCCACAACGATCATTTCAACAACGCAAACACTTGATTGTAAGCTCACCCAGGTCAGCTGTAAGACCTTAAAAATCTTACCAAGAGGAACCACGGTGTCCAGATGGGAATCATCTTGGCAATCAACTGGCATGACTGGGTTTCTCCTGCTGTTGCTGATCACATGTTGATCATTGGATGAGTTCACTTCAGGTGGTGGTTGTTCTGCTGTTTGGGAAATGGTGCACTTACTCCAAGGTTTCATGTAGTCAGGGTTTTCACACTTCGTTCCTTCGCTGGGATACAGGCAGCCATCACAGAAGCATGACAACCTCCTTGTTACGATATTATATGGCGAAAGACCTACAATTGCATGCAGTTTCCTTGTACCAACAACTGCCCTAACGTCTGTTCTTTCTGGCCGGTTCCGGTCTATCTCGCCTTCTTTAACAAGATAGAATATCCTCCTAGAATGGTTGCACCCTCCGTCTTCAAGGTACGCACCTTTTGACAAGCTGGTACGGCAAATTTTGAAAAATGCATCTGCGTGGTCCACTGTCCATTCTTCTTTATCTGGATTCGACTTGACACTTCTGGTAACATAACTTTTGATTACTCCCCCTTCCCCGTCGCAAGGGTTTTTGCCGTGTCTTGAACCGAAATAGTGCCTTTCAGCACGTGTAATACCCAGGTCTTCCATACTGTGTGAGATGTCAGTGAAGGCAATACTGGACTTGTACTGGGCGCCACACCCATCACTCCATTGAATGAGTCTTTCCAGGTCAATTCCTCGGACATGTTGTAAGTGGACAGTAGCGATTTTAGAAAATGGGCAACTGCATGTGAATCATGTGTCATGTCCTCGCTAATGATATCGATGGCTTCACGGACCTTTCCGCTCTGACAATTCTCCCTATTACATGGGTAGAAAGCTACCATTGGATGTATAGTGACCATCATCTTTGTCCAATGGGCCGACTGAACTTCGTTTTGCATCAGACAAGAGTAATTCTCCGCAAAGTCCATCACAATCACGGCAGATTTCTCTGGTGGGGAGTTTGATATCAAGGAGAACATACTTTGCTGCCAGTGTGCCTGAAACAAATGACATGCAAACGACTCCAGTTATTCCAGAAGCTCCTGCTGAAGGTCAGTGAAGGTGCCTGTATGACGAAGTAAAGCTTTACGTTTATTCCCTTTGTAGGTACCATTGCCCCAAATCTGCCAGTGCAATTCCTCATCGCCGAGTACATCCATCAGCGGTTTCAAATGTTCTACCATTTTCTCAGTGCCACATTCACTGCAATTCCGGTCCACACAATCCAGCATGTGAAATCTTCCAACCTTTCCACAGGTGGTTATGTCTGCTGCATGAAATTTGTCTTGTATCCGTATGTTCACTTTGTGTTGTGATGCCAGCATATTTATGACCTTCAGCTTCAGTTCCATATTTCGGCAGTATTCACACAGACATTGAAAGAGTTCTGCTTGCTTTTGTAGGAGAACATTCTTTGGGCGTAATGATGTGAACTTTGAGAAACAAACTTTCACGGCAGGGTTTTCAGCTTTGAAGGATTTGTATGTCTTATCCAGTGACTGGTGGAGAACTTGCTTAGCTTTTCCATCTTTTCCTATGGCTTTCTTGTTCGGCATTGTAGTGGAAACATCCGACCGGTGGTAGTGCTCAACAATGGCTTGCTTCACGTCAACACTCAAAGCATCCGACCTTCTCTTTTGATCACCATTAAGCTGTTTTAGTTGTGCATATTTGTGCAGTATTTTCCACCTAAGCCCAAGATGCTTGCTGGCCTCTTTCTTCATACCACGGCGTGTGATGGAACTACATGTAGCCAGTTTTGCAACAAACACTCGTTTTTCTTTCCTCCCCATTGATTTACAGGTTTCTTTTACAGCTTCAAGGACAGCAGTTTCTTTTCTGATCCCCAACATGCCCAATCTTGCTTTCTTAAGTGGTGATGCCTTGTCCACAAGGGCAGCCAGCACATCTACATATTTGTTGCTATTCTGAGGCAAGGCCTCCTTGGCCCGGGCTACCGCTTTCCGCTTAGCCACTGAAGATGGAAAACTTTGCTGTTCTGGGTCTTCTCCATCATGGTCCACACCCCGCTCAGTCATGTCAGTTGTTCTGACTGGTTCAGACTCTGCTTGTACCTGATGCACATTCTTTGCACGTTTTCTTTCCCTATCTTTTTCTCTTATGCAACGTTTCTTCTGAGAGCTCAGATTGGCATGGTACCTTTTTTTTGCTTCCTTCCATTTTTGTCGCTGAAGTAGTTGTTTTTCCTTTTCTGACCTGGTTACTCAAACACTTTTTTCACCTGACGTGGCAGTTGGCAGATCTGTGGTTGTGATACGGGCTTTCTCCAACCTTTTTTTCTCGCGGTATTTTCTCATCCGGATTTTTGCGGATTCCCTCTCTTGATTTTTTTGAACTGCTGACTGATGTTTGCGGTATTGTTTAACTCTCTCCGTTTCCCTAGCCCTGAAAGCATCGTATTTATTTTTATCAGCCTTCATTTTCTTCCTGTAGTGCCTCATGTACAGTGCTTGACTTGAGAGGCCAGGATTAGTATCGCTATCATGGTCATCTTGAGCTTCAGTGGGCCGTTTCCGCTTGAAGGAACACAGCTTTACTGTGACCGCTGGCATTATGGTGGTCCTGAAATGATATTATCAGCCAATTACTACACTAGCCTTCACGGTCTATCAAAGGCCTCGGGCATTATTATTAACATGTTGCATGTTAATAATACATAGGATTAGGGTAAGCTGTGAAATGACTGTCAGAACTGTTGACTGTGACTGTCAAAAAGTTCACACTGCTGCTCAGTGAACGTCGCTTCGTGCTAAAACAATAGCTGAAATGCTTGCAGGATGATAGCCGATACCTATTGCCACATGGTCTAGGGTCCTCAAAGCCTTATCATGGGAATACATGACATGTTAGCTTTCAAACAAATGTACGGAAATTACCCATTATGTTCAAACAAAAGACGGAGAATAGGGGGCATTCCGTCCACAAAGGCCTGTTACAAACGTAAATTTTCTGGGAAAAAATAGTAAGTGACGACATGGACCATGATAGTCACAATGTTCAAACCACATCAAAATAAAATTGACCCAATTCTTTCTATTAAGTTAGCTGACAAGAGTATAATTGGAGATAAAAACAGGATTTTGACATTACTTTCGAACAAATGGACGGAAATCACTCATTATGTTCAAACAGAAGAAGAATGAGGGGCATTCCGTCCACAAAGCCTGTTTACGAACGTTAAACGGTTAATTTCCTGGGGAAAACACTGACTGATGGCATGACCATGATCAGACACTGTGATCAGTCAAAACCAAAATAAAATTAATCCAATTCTTTCTATTAATTTCGCTGACAAGAGTACAAAGTTGGATAACAACAGGATTTTGGCATAACGTTCAAATAAAAGACGGATTCGCTGCTTCCGTCTGTGTTACGAAAGTAAGCAAGCACACTCCGTCCGAATGCAATGTGTCGCTTGCCCAAGTACTATACAATGTACGGCAGTGTCGCCGAACTCGCACTAAATTCCCTCTAGAGTCACAATATTAACAGCGTTCTATAGTTATAAACATTTACTTACTGTTCAGTATTATTTAGATCATTATTCCTTTATGTACGCAACATTCTTACTTTCGTCACTTTGCTGGACGGAATAAAAAAATTCGAGGAAAATGACCGAGGGGAATCACTGACAGTTGTTCACACGCTCCAACATCACGATTACGCAGGCGCCAGCTAAACGAAGTTAAGCTGGCCTCCTTTAGACCAGCCGCTGATAAATTTTGAGAGATTTTGGATTCGTTCGAAAGTAAGAAAAATGAGACGGAAAATCGTTTGGTGAAATTTAAAAAGCTTTATCCTGAAATCCATTCCAAATCTGAGGACAAGTTTTTACCTTGTAAGACCAGTATTGTAGTACTATTTAATGAGAGTGACAGATTATTTTCAGGTTTTTATACTTACCATGCATTCGGCCATTTACCTTCGTAACGGCGAGGACGGAAGCTGGTTACGCTACGTAATATTTTACAAAAGGTGCGATTTGGGGAAAATGGTTGAGAAAAAAACCCAAAAGTACACGTTACTGAAAATGTAAAATACATGTTTTGTTTTTGTAAAAACAGGGTTATTGCATCCTGTGATTTCTCGTGTGTTGGCATATAAAGTTGGGTCAATGATTTCATGTCACACTTTTCCCGCAAAAATAATATAGATGGAAAGCAACTAAATCACTATAACTTCACAACTGGTTGCATTTGGCAATTAAAACTATTTATTTTATATCAAAGGAATACAACACAGAGATGTGTGATGCAATTATAAAAATTTATTGACAAAGGAGAAAATTATGGCTGTTCATATAGGACGCCTAACGCAATTGCCCATTAGCATGGAAACACCCATATAAAGGATAACAATGAGAACACTAAGGCTGAATACTGTAAAATGCAGGCTGTGGTCAAAAAAGACCTGAGGAATGCTGGAAGACTGCATGAAAGACAAATTGCAGAGGGGGCAAAAACTAAACCTAAGTGCTTCTTTCAGTACTGTAGCAGTAAAAGGAAAGTCAAAGAGGAGGTTAAGTGCATAAAGAATAAATATGGATCGCTGCTATATGATAACAAGGATACTGCGGATACCTTAAACAGTTACTTTGTTGAGAATTTTACCTTAGAGCGGGTTTTTATTCGGCCAGAGGGCATGTCCAATGCCCAAGATTATTTAGCAGAAATTGAGGGTAGGGATAACGAAGTATTAGGCAAGTTTCGTAAACTAAAGGCAGATAAGGCGGCGGGTCCTGATGGCTTATATCCTAGAGTGCTCAGGGAAGTTAGTGAGATCATCTTTAAGCCGCTATCCGCCATCTTCAGACGGTCTTTAGAAACTGGAGAAATACCAAATGATTGGAAACAGGGCAATAGAATACCAATACAGAAGAAAGGGGACCGTACTGAGCCAGGAAATTACAGGCCAGTCAGTTTAACTTGCATTGCATGCAAAATACTGGAATCTATCATAAAAGATGAGCTGGACTTATTTCTTGAACGTAATAATATCTTGAGGATAGCCAACATGGTTTCCGTAAGGGGAAGGTCATGCCTGACAAACCTTCTGGAATTTTTTGAAGAGGCCACCAAGACTTATGACCAGAGCAGGGCTTATGACATCATATACTTGGATTTTCAGAAAGCATTTGATACAGTACCGCATAAGAGACTGATTTTTAAAATGAGCTCCATTAGAGTCACAGGAGGTATTCTGAAGTGGATTCAAAACTGGTTACAGGACAGAACCCAAAGAGTGGTGGTCAGTGGTATCTCATCTGAGCTAGGTATGGCGGGGAGTGGCGTCCCCCAGGGATCGGTGTTGGGACCCCTGCTGTTCCTCATCTACATTAATGACCTTGATAGGAACATTGAGAGCAAATTAGTTAAATTTGCAGATGATACTAAATTGGGAGGTTTGGCAAATAGTTTAGAGTCCACTAAAGTGATTCAGGATGATTTTGATTGAATCCAGAATTGGGCAGAAATGTGGCAAATGAAATTTAATGTAACAAAATGTAAAGTTGTACATGTAGGTAATAAAAACATTAGACGGGATTACTTCATGGGAGGTTTAAAACTGGAATGTGCTCCACACGAAAAAGATCTGGGAGTGATTGTTGACCAAACCCTCACAGGCTCTAGCCACTGTGCCGTAGCAGTTAAAAAAGCCAATCGGATGCTGGGATACATTATCAAAAGTATTGAGTACAAATCCAAAGAGGTGATGCCACTTTTGTACAACACATTTGTCAGACCACATCTGGAGTATTGTGTACAGTTCTGGGGACCATACTTTAAGAAAGATATAGAGGCTCTAGAAAAGTTCAGAGATGAGCCACTACAATAATTCTGGGTATAAAAGATGAAAGCTATGAGAAGAGGCTGAAGATCCTTAATCTCTTTAGTCTTAGGAAAATGAGACTTAGGGATGATCTGATTGAGGTCTTTTAATATGGTAAAGGGATTAACAAAGTGAATTATGAAGGATTCCTTCGACCAAGTGTTGTTAGCAGAACTCGGGGTCACAAATGGAAGTTGACCAAAGGTAAATTTAGCACTGATATTCGCAAATATTTCTTCACCCAAAGAGTAATTTTGATGTGGAATAGCTTGCCTGACCATATTGTTGAGGCAGAGACCTTGGGAGTTTTCAAGAGCAGGCTTGACTTTAAACTAGATACCATTGAGTCATTGAGTATCTGAAGTGATACATTCACAATAAAAAGAAACTGGCGAGTCTAGTTGGGCTGAACGGCCTGTTCTTGCCATTCATGTCATGTTATGTTATGTTACTCAGTACACTTTATAGCATATTTCTATTGAATCAGCTTTAACTGAAATTCTACCAGCCACTGGGATGTCACTACGCATAGTACATATCATAACATGACATTCAGCCCAGCAAAGCTCACCATTTTTTCCTATCTCTTAAGTTTATCTAACTCATCAGATACTAGTTCACTAAATGGTTTGTATAGCGTATTTCTCTTGTATTGGCATCAAGAGACATCATGGCAGCCGCAAGGTTGTCAGTAGACATGGTGCACTTCATATAGTATATTTCTCTTGTATTGGCTTCAAGAGAAATTGTGCCGGCCGCCAGGCTGCCACTACACATTGAACATTTATTCCGCATTCAAATAAGCCTATGCCCGGCATGGTTCTGTTTGGGGGGTTAGTAGCAGCTCCCTGCCTTCGGTTCCACGCTTGGACGGGCAGGGATCTCTCAGAACAGAGCCATGCTGCCAAACTCAATGTATGCTTGTATGCTGATATGCGTGTATGCTTTCAATAAGTGTTCTCTTTTTGGCAAAGTGGTCCTATCAGAAATGGAGCTTTGACGGAAATTCTGATAAGCAAGCTTGACTCCGTGGCCTAACGTTGGAGTTGCTACCTCCTAGAGAGTCACCTGAGTGCATTTGATTGTCATCTGACTTTGCTGTCACATGATTGCTTGGCCAGTAATATGTTGGGCTTATTTAAGTTTGCCTCCCCAAGTAGCTGTTCCTCGGCGCGCTAGCTCAACAACCCTCCTCCACCCCAGTTCCACCTGTCTTTTGTAGCATGCATTGATTATTTTCTCTTATGAGTAAATTACCATTCAGAAAAACATTGTCTCTTCCTTTTGAGGTCATTGTTGCTTTAGGCTCTGTTCTATGCAGGGGGGGTTAGTAGCAGCTCCCTGCCTTCGGTTCCACGCTTGGACGGGCAGGGATCTCTCAGAACAGAGCCATGTTGCCAAACCCAATGTACGCACGTATGCCTGTATGCTTTCAAGAAATTTTCTCTTTTTGACAAAGTGGTCCTATCAGAATGGAAATTAAATATTCTTCAGAAATTCTTCCCAACTCTGTTGCAAATTTTCCCATAAATGTGTGGCACTTGTAGGTTGCTTTGCTTTCACTCTTCTGTCCAGCTCATCCCAAACCATCTCGATGGGGTTTAAGTCTGGAAACTGTGCTGGCTGCTCCATGTTTTCAAGCTTACCATCTTGTTCTTTTTTCCTAAGGCAGTTCTGGCAGAGCTTGGACTTATGTTTTGGGTCATTATCTTGCTGTAGGATGAACACCCGACCAACTAGGCGCATACTAGAGGGTACTGCATGGTACTGCAGAATGCTGTGGGAGCCGTTTTGGTTCAGGGTGCCTTTCACTCTATAAGTCACTGACCCTGGATCCAACAAAACAGCCCGAGACCATCACGCTTCCTCCTCCATGTTTTACAGTTAATGTCACACACTGAGGAACCATCCTTTCACCTACTTGACGGTGTACAAAAAACCTGGGTAACCTTACCTTTTGTTTAAAACTTCTGACAGTTCACCGCTTACGTTTGTACCATTTCAAGCTATTCGTTGGACCGGAACTGCATAATTTTCAATAAAAAACTGGAAAAATTTGGAGTGTCTTAAAACTTTTGACCGGTAGTGTACATGTGCACAATTTACCTGGGGGAGAGATGGCAGCAGAGTGCACTGTGGAAAGATGATAAACTGGGGGAGGGAGTGTAATGCTTTGGAAAATGCTGTGCTATGAAGCCCTGGGTTTGGAGAATCTTAATTGACATCAGTTTGATGGAGCTGTTTTTGCGGAAAGAGGGGGTGCTAGAAAATATTCAGCATGAGGTTTTGATGTTGTGGCTAATCAGTGTTTAAATGTGTATTATATCAACATAATAATAATAATGTATGCATGGTTTTGGTTTTACCTTACTTTATTTTTTCCGTCCTCACCCATCAATCAATTTCAGACTTCAATCCTGGAAAACCAGTCAGACTACACATACACACACACGCACAGGCACGCACGCAAATACACACACACACACACACATATGCATGAACCAGCATCAAACTGACATAACACACAGCCATCCTATTTTTTTCCTTCTTGAAATTTTGTTTCTGGCTGATACTAAAAGCTCATTGTTGTTGTTTCTCATATGTTGTGACTGTTCATGATTTGTCTTTTTTTGTGTTCTTCTGTCTTCATGAATTTTAAAAAGTTACGGTATTTCAGAAGGGGCAAATTATTGCCCTGCATCTAGCAAAGAAAACAATGAAGGAAGAGAACAAGTATGAGGAATCATTTTCACGCATGAACTGGTCACCACAAAGTCCTGACCTTAACCACATCGAAAGTTATTGGGATGTGCAGGAGAAGACAACAAAGTGGTTGACAACAAAGTCCTCAAGGCAAGATCTCCGGCAAAAAATAATGTGACTCTAAAAATAAATGATCTGACATTACATATGGTTGTCAGAACAAAGACACAATGAATTTGTGCTGTAATCAAAGCTACAAGGGTTTCAACTAAATATTTTAGTGTGCGATTTTTTTTTTTTTTTTTTGGCCAGGCAGTGTACGTCAGAACCTGACTGTATTTTACATACGTAGGAAATATATTTTGTGCAAACCTATTTTGACATGCATCAATAATACATAGTGGAATTTGTTTGAATGTATCTCATTCCCAGTGGTGTCAACTGATTGCTTGGGCGTTGGCCAGTAGGTAGGCAGCGTATAAAAGAAAGTTTTGTAGAGCAGGATATGCCATATCTCCGAAAGTCAACACAGCTCTACTGATCGACACACCTGTACTGACAAACCAGCACGCAGACATGGCCAGCAGAACTGATGGTAGGTTTTCCTTTTCAAAATAATTATATCACAGCTGATCCTTCAAGAAAAGTGCTCTTAACAAAAATATAAATGCCCCATTTGACATTTTTAAACTTTAATTAGCATTAAGGGTTTTGCAATATATTAAGTTATCCACAATTCATTTTATTATTCAATATGCAACAGATTACTGTTCATTAAACCAAGATAGTGGCGTATGGCAATCAGGGATACTCGTGGACACAGTTGGGATCACGATGAGGACGACGAGTGTGTAGGTTCGCTTCTCTCAGGCGGTTCCGGACTTTTTGAGGTGTGATGCGTCTGTTGTGCAGACCAACTGTTTCATCTGCTGTGCGTGTTGCTGGTTTGAAGCGATCACTCAAGTGGAGAAGCCAGATGTGACGATCTTGTGCCCGTGTGGTCACACACGGATGACGAGGGTGAGGTTGATTTGCTTTTCTGCCAGTCTGCCTAAAACTAACTCTTAAACCGCCAATTGTCCGGTAGTGAACAGTCAGCTGTGCAGCAACCGCTCTGGTGGACATTCTTGCATCCAACATTCCTATGGCGCGTTCCCGCATGATTTGGGACATTTGTGGCGTGGTGACTTGATGAAATTTGACATTTTGGGGTGGCCTTTTATTGTCCCCAGTTTTAGGGAGTGTCTGAGTTCTGTTCATGCTGTTTGAGCAGCGTCTGCACATGCCACACCTGTGTTGTGGGTGGAATCAATGCATCACTGAGCAAGTGCTCACTGGCAGAGATGAACACAAATGTTGTATACAAATCAAGACAAATAACCATTTAGCACAATTAAGACATTACCAGCTCATTTAGGGTAACACATTTCATGTTACATAAATAATTTACATGGGGCGTTTATATTTTTGTTTAGTGTATATAGTCAGCAGTGTAACAGAACTGAAGCTGAGAATGAGGGGAACTTCAGTTAGAAGGAAAGTCAGATCATTGAGTGTTACTTAAACTAACGGTTCGTCGTCGTAAATCCGGCCTCTGAATCGTTGTTTCAGTTTCTGTAGCGTCAGCTTTTTTACGTAGCTGGGTTGCTGGCCCAGCGCACAACCTTCCTCCTTTCTCATCCTGGACTTGGGACCAGGCAATGGCGGAGTTCATATATAATGATGCTCAGCGCAGGCAAAATAGCCTATCACAGTCAAAAACTAGGAATATAATCGGTTTATTTAATTTAGCAACAACAAATACCATCTTTGTGCGACAACAGATAGGCCTATGAATGATAAACAAAAGGCCGTGGCTACAAGTACGGGACCGTATTGCAAAGTCGTCAGGCTAGCAGTATGGGAGTCTAATGCGCATGCGCAGTCCCAGACTGAGATGGCAAGAGGCGACCCACATGGAAAGAATCTATATGAACATATATGCGCATATATGCAACCTATATGCAGCATATATGCGCATATATGCCGCATATAGGCCAAATTCAGGTACATATATGTGCTTATAGAGGGCATATAGGTCTCCTATATAGGCATGGGCAATACAAATGAATAAAATGACAACATTTCTTGAGTTGCTGAGAAAAAAGTTATTATTATTTTCTTATGATTTTTTGCAGGTAAGTACAGAAGACACAGACGAAGAGTTTGCCACAAGTCCAACGCCTTTACAGGAAAGGGTCTCAGAGCCACAGGGTCCCAAAAATGGCTGATTTCGGCATTTATCAACAAAACCCATTGTGAAAATTGGGGGGTGAAGCCTGAGGGCATTTTCGAAAATGCAGTCTACTCAGAAATAAACCTGGCCAAATTATCCATTAGGGTACCCTAACAGAAATAATTGATGCTAAAGTCATCAACCCCTTTTCTGAAGTACAGCAGTGCCCCCTAGGCCCTTTTTAATGGAAAATGCATTGAATTTCACCCAATTATGTTCAACAAACATTAGGTTTTGCATTGATATTAAAAAATGGTATGAATGGGTTGCCTGTGAAGTTTTTTTTGGATCAATGGCCTGCAAAAATGTCAAAATTATCAGTGGGAGGGCAAACATTAACGCTACTCGCCCATTACTGTATAAAATGCAGTGAAGTCGCTGATGCCGGCAGTTGTTTGCCCTCCCACTGCTACTAAACGTTCCCCCTTCCTAACCCGTGGTGATTAAAAAAAAAAAAAAAACTTTACACTGTTTTTATAATGTCCATATACCCTCCTCCGTGATAGTTTCAATGAGCTACTGTGAATAATTCATAGTAAAACACAGTGACGTGCAGTCGGAGGTTAGTTTGGCGAGGCAGAAACCTCCCCTTGCTTGATTAGCAATCAGACGATTAACTAGTTTAGTAAGACTATTCGGCAGAATGACGGGCCAGTTTAGGTTTCCGCGGCGTTATTACTCAGTATATCGAACCTGAAATGCTCACAGGACAGCAGATTTGTGCGTACTTGCTTCCAGGAAGCCGAAGCAATGTCATCAACAAATATTAAAACAGTTCGACTTATGCAGAGTTCAATGCTTAATCAATATACAATGTTATTCTCCTTTAAATACGCGCTTTTACACCCAAACAAAAAGCGGGCGCTTATTTTCAGTCTTCTTTCATAATCCGATTAACAAAATGTTTAAACGATATACAGAATTACCAAGAGCCGAGAATTTTTCCTAATTGATTATTCAGATTTCCATCCTCGCAGTCTCGAATTGAAGGGTATAAGTGAATGAATCTTGTGACCGGTGTTCGCGAGGTGGCATAGGTAGCAAAATTCGTCAGAACACTGGTAGGTTTTGAACGCCTGGCGCTGGTTTATTCCTTGGTATATTTTACTGAAACTTCACAAATAGGGTCACAGGATATTCTGTCAACTAACTATGTATGTTTGCAGTAAAAATACACTCACCTTTCTTGCTATTGTTGAGAAGAAGTCACGGCGAACTCTAGACTAACTTCAACAACTTCTGTCGAACTAATTTCACATCCCCTGGAGGTCTTGACTGGACGAACAGACTCGTAATTTCTCAAATTAGATGGCTGTAAGGCAATCAGGGCCGTAGCTGGGATATCACGTCAGCGCGGGCTGTCTGAAATCTACCTCCAAAATGGATATTTTTGCCACGCCTTGCACTTGAAAGTTTGTAAACACGGCGCAAATTGAGGTCACGCATTCATCCAACGGGCGAATAATAGCTCCGTTCAAATCGCGTTATTGGCTGTAATAGGCAGAGTTCATGTATGAAATGCGGGTATCCTATTGAAAAGGTTGCTTTTAATCAAACCATGGTGTTCTTTTTGTATGAAAATGGTATTTACATCATTTTTTTTATAAGTTTTCTGAGGCTTGTTTACCGCCCCAGTTCAGCTGTTACGCATTCCATTAGAGTATATGCAGAGCGTTGCCCATGCCTATCCTATATTGCTTCTTTATTTCTACATATTGGCCCTATATGTACATACAAGGTATATGTCTCCTATATAGCTCATATACCCAGTGGCAGGTTCTGTTTGTCATTCCCATTGTATAGCTCATCTCTCACTTTTGCAACTGTCATACATGATGCCAAGCTCATATTTTTATTCTCAAGGTAATATCTGCATATTAGTCCAAAGTCCCTTACAGAAATAACAAGAATTTAGCGCAATAACTTATTAATCGCATGTGAACACGTGAAATTGACATCACATTTGATCCTAAATACATGTTGACATGTGACAACGGCATGTTATGTGTAAACCAGTCATTATTAACTATGGCAAATGAGAAGAGACAAAAAGCTATGATATCAACACAAATATCTAATACTATTTGTTACATTTTTTTCCTGAAACATTAACAATAACAAGGTCATCAATTCTTTCTTGACCATACTTATTTCCATTCTATGAAGATTGAGTTGTGTATTGTGGAAGAGAAGGAAATGTATAAAAACAAAATGGTTTGATTATGTTTATTTCATCAATTAAGCATTTTTTCAAGTTTAAGTCACTGCCAGATTCACCACATTAGATAAAATTGGATTCACATCATTACAGCTCATACACATCCACTGAAAGGTTGTACACTACACTGTTACATCCTCCAAGTGCAATGTTTTCTATCTTGTCTGTAATGCAGTTTCTAGATGAATATGGCTCAGAGGTTCTTGGTCTAAATGTAGCAAAATAAATCAGAAATAACAAGAAGAACATACATTCAAGTAAACATGCCTTTCAAAACTCATTTTCATCCCCACATCTATTTGAGCATTTCACTGTGGTTTATGAATTTGAAGACAAAGTCTACATTTCTGTTCACAGTTTTAATGAACAGACTCTTGTCTTTTATCTGAGATGCTTGTATTGCAACTAAAGGTCCCAGACTTTTTCCTACAGGGATGAAATTACAAGGATTCTTAAATTCCTACACGGAAAGAACCTATATAAACATATAGGTTTTAATCCCGCCTTGTGTCAACCAGCAGTGGTCGGCAGCACTTTTCAGAAGTAGCGTGCAATTGGCCAATGAGCTACAGGGATGCAAATTGCAAAGGGCCTGCTGGGAAGGGTTATGAAGATTACAGTTCCCCTAGGCGCGTCCTGTTGGCTAGACGGGCGCTCATAAATAAGATTCTGACCTATTTCATTTGGAACTATCCTCTGTCCAACTTCTGAGCATGCAAAGTTTCGCCCAGCAAATGTACAAAAAGCATTTTCTTTCGGCCACGGGCAGTGTACACTATACTGACTTGTCAATAAGGGGCTGCATGTGCGAATAAGCCTAAGAACTTGTATGTAGTTCCCTTATTGGTTACCCCAGTTTCAGGTGGGATTGGAACTGCCAAATAAAAAATTTTCAAAAAAGTATAAGTTTTAATTGGCCGTTTTCATATATTATAGGTACATATATGTACCTATAATATATGAAAATGGCCAATTTTATGTATGTCGCATATATGCGAAACCTATATGTGGCCCTATATTAAAACCTATATGTTTATATAGGTTCTTTCCGTGTGGGGATCAATATGGGGCTGCATCCAAATAGTCTTTTTTACCTATAAAAGTTCCTTAATCCTGGAAAATGATCCAGAAATAATTACGTGGCAGCCATGATAAGTGTATCCGAATTCTTTAAATGTTCAGGAATGGTGTTTCAGTGATTCCTAATTTACCTCCTTTAGTATAGGGTACACAGAACCATCCTTTTCGAAAAGTAAAGAGATAACGCTATCCCACAATTCTGCGCAGCAGCAATATTTAAAGCGGCGACCATTCATCTGGCAAATCGCATAAAGAAGCATATATGCTGGGCAGGGGACTTATGATCATTCTGCCTGGTGTAAGTGTATTCAGATTCTCTAATTAGCGCGGTTGTCTTCCTAAGCCATTAGGAATTCCCTTTTACAATTTTCCTTTACCTTATGATGTAAGGTTGAAGAAAAGTGGTTAGAAATTAGTGGATAGGCGGATTCTAATATCCCAGCAGTCCCTTCTCAATTTATTTATAATTGCGCGCTACTCTGAAAAGGATACCGAGCGGGGATCAAACCCGCGTTGTGATAGTCACTACTATTATTCTGCGCTGCAGCACCATAATCGAATCAAGGAATCAAGTGATTTGTCAATAGACTTAATGCAATATGGGACTCACCATCTTGTACTCAGAGAATGACATGACTCCCGTCCTGTGCCGTACGGTCCCGTACTGGTCGACACTTTGTAAATTCAAATAGATGGGTCCAAATGGGGCCATTCACAGCATCTGTGGTTGGATCAAATAAAGTGCTATTAAAAAATGAAACTAGATCATGTCAGTTGACAATGAATCCAAAATAAAACTGTTGGCGCAGCCATTCTTCGGCGTGGAAAATGAATGTCGGTACAAAGATGAACATTCGATCATAGTGGAGGAAAAACTTTGCAAGGGCACCATCAGTTTGCTCAGTTGCTAAGAGTAATCGGTCGCATGACTAACTCGTTCATTTTTGATACCATTATTGTAAATCGCATGACAAAGTTATTGGGCGTTTTCCTATGCACAGAAATGACAGCTTGTCTTTTGAAGATTCTGAACACTCATAAATATGTAGCTCATAAAACGGCATAGATTTTCATTTTTTCGCAGCTTATCGCCATTGAAGCATTTTACCTGTCAGTATGGTTTCATTAGCCTAAAATCTAAGATCTCTTCCTCGTGGGATGTATTCGTTTCAATGCTAAAAACAAAACAGATTATAATTAAATCAAGAGCCATCTAACAACTAATTATGAATTATGCTGCTTAAAATGCTATAATGAGAGATTGAGATCAAAATTGATGTGTGTGTGTGTGTGTGTGTGTGTGTGTGTGTGCGGGTCTAGGAAAAGAGGTCACTTGGGATTTTTTTCCATTCTGAGATTAACGGGGTATCTCAGTGATATCCCAGTGATAGTGATATCCCAGCACTACTGTACTGTCAATTTACAACACTTTGCTGTGCACAAATTCACCCAATTTTTTCTCAAAATAAAAAACTTGGATCACTCCTTAATTTTGTTGAAAAATCTCAATTTTCATAAAATGACCCAAGTGACCCTTTTTGACCATGACAGGACCCCCCCCTCTCAGGGACGGCACCAGAAGTTCCCCGAGAACCCCGTGCACAGAACTCAGAGATGAGGCTGGGATCGAGGATATCCCGAGAAGGGACCCAGCACCGCTCCTCAGGCCCATATCCCTCCCAGTCTACCAAAAATTGGGCTCCACGACCTCCACGCCTCTCGGCCAAAATGCAACGCACAGTATAAATCAAGCCCCCCTCAATTATCTGTGGCGGCGGCGGAGGCTTGTCAACCGGAGCCAGGATGCTAGTGCTAACTGATTTTAGCCTTGAGACATGAAACGAGGGGTGGATACGCAAGGACTTTGGGAGTTTTAACCTGACAGTAACAGGGTTGATCCTCCGCACTATTTTAAAAGGGCCAATGAAGCAAGGAGCCAACTTTCGTGACTCCACCTTTAAGGGAAGGTCCCGAGTAGAAAGCCAAACTCCTTGGCCAACCCGATAAGATGGGGCCAACTGGCGCCTTCTATCGGCAGCGGTCTTCTGTCTCAGCCTAGCTCGCAACGAAGAGGACCGGACCCTGGCCCAGACAGAGCGACAGCGTCAAATAAAATAATTGACAGAGGGGACTTCAGAATCCTTTTCAGTCTCAGGAAAAAGGGGGGGTTGATAGCCCAACTGAGCCTGAAATGATGAGAGGCCTGTGGAGGAGTTGTCCAGAGAATTTTGGGAATATTCAGCCCAAGCTAAAAAAAGACTCCATGATGATGGATTATCAGCCGCCAAACATCGAAGGGTATTCTCCAGAGACTGGTTGGTCCGCTCTGTCTGTCCATTAGTCTCTGGATGAAAGCCAGAAGAAAGGCTCACAGTGGCCCCCAACAGACTGCAAAAGGCCCGCCAGAACTTAGCCGTGAATTGAGGGCCTCTGTCCGAAACCATATCTTGCGGGAGACCATGCAGGCAGAAAACATGGTCCACAACAAGAATGGCCGTCTCCCGCACCAAAGGCAACTTCGGCAGGGCAATAACATGGGCGGCCTTAGAGAAACGGTCAACCACGACCAAAATGACCGGGTTTCCCTCAGAATTAGGCAAACCCATAATAAAATCAAGAGCGATATGGCTCCACGGGCATTTAGGGATGGGTAATGGCCGCAACAAACCAGAGGGAGGGAGGTGGGAAGTCTTATTTCTAGCACAAACGCCGCATGCTGCTACAATCTCCCGGATATCTTCCATCATGCTGGGCCACCAAAAACGTTGGGCCAAGAACTGTTCGGTCCGATGAACCCCCGGGTGACCCACCAGACGGGAAGAGTGCCCCCACTGGAGAACCTGGGCGCGTACCGAAGGCGGAACAAACAAACAACCCCACCAGGACCGGGATCGGACCGTAAGGCCCCCCGCACATCAGACTCAATGTCCCACTAAACGGGAGCCACAATCTGATCAGTCGGGATAACCGGTTCAGGCATAGGGTCGTGACCAGAGGGTCGTAAATCCGCGACAAGGCGTCAGGCTTGGCGTTTTTAGACCCCGGGCGGTAGGTTAACGTACAGTTATAGCGATTAAAAAATAACGACCACCGTGCCTGCCGGGAATTACGTCGCTTAGTCTGTTGAATGAATTGGAGATTTTTATGATCCGTCCAAACCTCAAACGGATGCTCAGCCCCTTCCAACCAATGGCGCCATTCTTCTAACGCCAGCTTAACTGCTAGCAACTCTCGGTCACCAATACTGCAATTCCGTTCGGCCGCTGACAATGGCCGGGAGAAGTAGGCGCATGGGTGTAGCTTATTGTCCCGAAGGAGGCGCTGGGACAAAATGGCACCCACCCCGACTTCAGAGGCATCTACCTCCACAACGAACGGGAGGGAGGGCTCGGGCAAGACAAGAATGGGCTCTGAGCTAAAACGTTTCTTTAACTCCTGAAAAGCAGCCTCAGCTGCTGGGGACCAATCAAATGGCGAGGAGGAATTCTTCTTGGTAAGCGCAATAATGGGGGCAGCTACTGCGCTAAAATTACGGATAAACCTCCTATAAAAATTGGCAAACCCCAAAAACCGTTGCACCTCCTTAACGTTTTGAGGGGCAGGCCAATTCCTGACCGCTGCCACCTTAACAGGGTCCATATGGACCGACCCCTCGAACACAATGAATCCCAAGAAACGAGACAGTCTTGGCGTGAAAAACACATTTCTCAGCCTTGACAAAAAGCTTGTCATTAAGGAGAGCCTCAAGCACACGTCTGACATGTTGTTTATACTCTGAGAGCGTTTGTTATGACCCGGCTTGTAAGGGGAAAGGGAAGCAACACACAGAATGAATCCGATGGTCAGGATAGTTGACAGGGCATTTATTAGGGTGGCAAAAGGCAAAAGTAGTGGCAGAACAAACAGAAATGGGCTGGTGGGTACGTCAAATAAAAGAAAGAAATATAACAAAAAGGACTTTGAAACAAAAATAACTAGCTTCTTTAGTTCAGTAGGTGAAGTGATAAACAACAGAATTAACCTTTAGAAAATAAAATCCTGGCTGAGTATGCTGTGGGCATAAAACAGAAACACAAAGTGATCAGCACCCCTCAAACCTAGTGTGTACTAATACAGTGAATAAAAACCTCAAAGTGAGTGCAGGAGAACAAAAATCAGTATTGGATCTTACCCTGGCCCAAATCTGGGTAACACAATTGGCAAACGCTACTGACATCGAAACACAATCAAACAATCAACACAAACTCTGTTACGAATACTAACTAAGGTGTCTGCCAGCGACTGATGGCCAAGCACAGCTTTTAAACTCTTCTGGCCAGCTGTCACCCACTGATTGGTGGGGTGGAAGGCGGGCTGCTCCAATCAGCCACCAGGGAAAGGTAAAAGGGAGAGGAGCCACCAACCAGTCCACTGGCAGCCAATCACGAGCAGGGACAGTACTCTCAACTTTACTAGCCCTGAAACAAGTGACAGCAGGCACAGACACTACAACAGCAACAATAAGAAAAGTGGAAAACATCAAGGCCAGGGGCTGTAACACCCCCCCCACTTAAAATGCAGGCCTCAGCCTATGTTAAGACATTTTTCTTTTGTATGAAACACGTTTTGTTCACACTCACAGCATCACAATCTGGACAAGGCATCAGCTACAACGTTCTCACTCCCGTTTTTATGCCGGATCTCAAGGTTGTAGTCCTGCATTGTCAGTGCCCACCGCATGAAGCGCTGGTTATGGTTGTACATACGGGCTAGAAAAACAAGTGGGTTATGATCGGTGAATACAACAAGGGGTAATGGACTTGACCCCATGTACACTTCAAAGTGTTGGAGAGCTAACAGTAAGGCAAGTGTTTCTTTTTCGATGGTGGAGTACTTGACCTGATGGATGTTAAACTTTTTGGAGAAATAACACACTGGATGGTTGACCCCCTCTGCATCTTCCTGAAGAAGGATAGCTCCCACACCCGCCGCGCTGGCATCGACTTCAAGTTTAAACGGCTTAGTAAAATCAGGTGCAGCGAGTACAGGGGCGTGGCTGAGGAGGGACTTTACGCTCTTGAATGCATGCTGACACTCCGTGGTCCACACAAACTTAACTTTGGGGCTGAGCAGACAGGTTAACGGATAAACAACTGACGAGAAATTTCGGCAGAAGCTCCGGTAATAAGAAAAAATCAGAATGTCGTCAAGATAAACGAAGACGGATTTCTCCAACATCTCTCGGAGGACGTCATTAACGAGTGCTTGAAACACAGAGGGGGCGTTAACCAATCTGAACGGCATGACCAAATATTTCCAGTGCCCATCATGCGTATTAAATGCCTTTTTCCATTCGTCCCCCTCCCGAATGCGAACTAAGTTATCAGCGTTTCGGAGATCTAGCTTGGTAAAAAATGACGCCTCCTGCAGACATTCAAACGCGGAATTCATCAACGGAAGAGGCCATCGGTTTTTAATGGTGATCTTATTCAAACCCCTATAATCAATACAGGGTCTCAGACCGCCATCTTTTTTCCCACAAAAAAAAAACCCTGCTCCGGCAGGAGACGTGGATAGCCGAATAAAACCATTAGCAAGAGCCTCCTGAATAAATTCTCGCATGGCCTCACGCTCAGGCCCTGACAGCGAGTATAGCGAACCCCTAGGAGGAGTAGTACCAGGGTGGAGATTGATCTCGCAATCGTACGGGCGATGAGGAGGTGAAGTCGAGGCTCGTTTTTTGCTAAAAACCTCGGCGAGATCAGCATAATCACTAGGAATGTTAGGAGGCAGATCAAAATTCAAAGCGGCCCCCAAACTCTCCACTTGTTCGGGACTCGCCATATCCATGACCGAATCACAGTCAAAGAGATCCTCCAAATCACAATCATCCTCTGGCTGCTGCCAGTTAAATTGAGGATCCCACTCCGACCCCTCCTCCACCTCCTCTTTCTGACTAGGAGGGCTGTTTGAGACAAACTCAGCAGAATCACTCGCGGCATCTGCCTCCGCCCTAGGTTGATGCCCGGATCTAAACGTCAAACTCTCCCTACAGTGGCATCTACAATTGGCGCCCCAATGGACAATAGGGCTAGTCTGACTACCCCAACGGATGTGAGGCTTATGTTTCCGTAACCACGAGTGCCCTAACACAACAGGAAAAACGGGAACAAATAATAAAAAAATCGGACCTCCTCAGAATGGCAACCGAAGGGAATGAACATGGTTAGTGCTTCAGAGACCTCAGTTATAATTCCAGAACCTAGCGGGTGACCGTCCAAAGATTTAATAGTGCGTGAGTGTAGCAGAGGGCATATAGGTTTAGAATGCCTCTCAGCCCACTCTGCATCCATAGAACAATCCACGGCCCCCAAGTCCAAAAAAACCTCCACAGGAATTATCTGTCTACCCACAGTTAATTCTACAGGAATCAAGGTTCGGAAGGGACTTTGAGTCTGTCCCTCTAGCGCCCCCCATACAGCTAGAGGGGTCTTCCCGTTTCCCTTAAGATCAGGGCAGTGTGGGCGAATTTGTCCCGGTTTGTAGCAGTTATAGCAGATAATTGGTTTACGAACGGGCTTATGAGCCCAGCTCACATATGAACCATCGACCTGCATAGGTTCCCCAGGAGTGGAAATTTTGGTGGATGGAATAGGAGCTATATGGCTACTACGAGGAAGACTAGCCCCGTTGTCAGCGAGAGCTAAAGCAGTACGTTTTTCTCTGTTGCATTCACAGATTCGATTATCAATTCGCACAGTAGTGCGAACCAACGAATCCAGAGAAGTACAGGGTTCTAATGTAGCCAGAGCGTCCTTCACCTCCTCCGCCAAGGCATGAACAAAAACAGTCATTAGAGGCACCTCTGGCCAGCCCGTCTCTGTAGCTAGAGAGCGAAAGGCTATAGAAAACTCAGCAACGCTCTCGGAACCCTGCCTAAGATGCATTAGACGCGTAGCCGCGTCTTGCCCACACACATCTTGATCAAACACCGACACCATCTTCCTAATGAGTCTCCACTGAACTCACGACAGGTGAATTAGATTGAATAAGTGGCCCGACCCAAGTAAGGGCTGTGTCAGTCAACAGAGATAAATTAAATGAAACCAGAGACTCTTCATTTACAAAACGCAAAGGCTGAGCTTTGAAAAATATTTCACATTGGGCGAAGAAGTCTTTACATTGCCCTGCCTCGCCTCCATATCGTGGAGGTAGCTGGAGCTTAGGCTCATGGGGGGAGTGTAGTGTTTGTGCAACATTCTGTGTAATTTGAGTGGACAAGGCTGAGTGGACAAGGCTTGAACACTCTCAGTGAGACTTAACAGGACGCTTTCCTGTTTTTGTAAAGCCTCGTCCTGATGGCGGACTCGCTCCGCTAACTCAGCCTGTCGACTGTTCAGGGTAGGCAAGCCCTTGCCATAGCCTGAGAGTGTGGCTTGCTGATCAGCAAAAACTTTCTCTAACGTAGCCGCGGCTGACGACTCCATGTTTGGCTAGAGTGTACTGTAATGGGCGGTGAGAGAAACAACTGAGAGCAGCCCAGATAAGAGACAAACACAAAAGAGGTACACACCTCTGGTAAAAGCTCGGGCTTCCAAGGACGAATATAAGTCCGCAACACGGAAGCAGTGCGAGAGAGAATAAACAACAAGCGAGAAAATTTCTAAAAGAAGCAATTCCTAACATTAAATGGAATGTAACAAATCACTATGAAATCTGACTAGAGATTTTCTCCGGCTGAAGTGCTAGAAACAAACAGACACTCTTGCGATAGGCGTGGCGAACCCCCGGCCATATATATAGAGTCCGGAAAACTCCGCCCGAGCTCAATCAGCCAGCTGGGCCAGGAATTCGATGGAAAAGAAATCCGATATCGTCTCGGACGATACAACAAAGAAAGGTCCAACAAATAAACGCATGCCTAAACCATGACACCATTTCCTAGTCCTGCACACACACACACACACACACATATATATATATATATATAAATTACGTGTCTCCCAGTACCTTTTCAAGTTTCCTGGTTTTTTTCCTTTAGCGAACTTGCGCATGCATTATCAACATGCGGCAATTCCGCATTCACTTAGAATTAACGGGAATCAACTTGCGGTGCTCCACACTGAAGCTGTGGCGCCCCGCCACAGAATGGTCTATGTGTGGGAAACCCTGGGAACAGTGCAAAATAAAAGAATGGTTTCAGTGGAAGGACCATGTGGTCCAGCTGGGAACAATCAAACAAACGTATCATTGAATAGCATGCAAAGGGGCAAGACAGAAAGCAAACTTGGATTCACAAACAAGGTCACACTCAGAAAATTAATCAAGCAGCCAGACCGAAGGCGTAAGGCGAGAATTGGAGGCAAGTCAGGGGTCAACCCATGGTGTACAGTGATGATTCTAGGACGCGTAATTTGCGGGATCCTGCAAGTTTGACAGACTTGGCGCTAAACGAAGATTTCAGTGCGCCAGCAACCACGCATTACATTATGATTTGGCGAGAACCCTTTGTTCTAGTGCGTAGATTGATATGAAAACATCGTCTATGACAAACTTCTGTGCATTTATTCAACAAATTTATAAACCTACTGCAAAGATTGTTGTCTAAATGTCGGCAGCAAGAGACTTCTGTTTATGCCTGTATATGCCTGTGGCTGGATGCATGTTTCTGTAATCCCCTGTCAAGCTCGAGTGCTGCTTTCCAGTTGGTAAAACCATGCAAGGTAAAAACAGCATCCCTCTCACCGGCAGTAACATATTTCCTGCAGGGAAAGCAAAAACATGCATCCCGCTAAACTGAGTACTCCAGCCACGGTCGAGTACGAGACCAGGCAGGAATGAATGATTGCCATAAAGCACCGAATGCCTGCTTCGGGTAGCTAGTTAATATTTGCTGGGATGAAGCATCGCCATTTAAGTCGCTAACCGCGTGAGGTAGGGCTGAGGCAGCAGAGAGAGGGAACTGGTTTGGTGCAGTGCTTGTGAAGGGCACTGGAGCCGAAGCCATAGCCATAGTCATAGCTTCTGGTGTGCAAGCTACGGCATCGCTGCATCGGTTGAAGCAGCACAAGGCTTGCTAATTGGTTTTAAAAAACGATACATGGCTGAGAACTTGTTTGAATGAATAAAACAAAATGTAGGTAAAATCGTGAGTCTCTGCACGCTGCTCAACGTACACCAATGAAGAGAATGGCTTCGCTGCCTGGTGAAGTATCCTTACTTACAACTTTAGCGGTGGGACTTCGGTTTGGAGGCGGGCTTTAAGCTATGCACCAAATCAGGCATTAAGAACTATCATTTTATGCGCTATTTTGTCATTGACTTTATAATTGTTATGATTGGCACAGACTGTGAAGGTTTTCTATTAAAACTGTAAACTCAAACTGTCATTCATTTCTTAGTTTTGTCAATAAGGTGTAAAAACTGAATGTATGTACATATAAATAAGTGAACCAGTCAAGGTACTGTTTAAAAACTTGATATAAATGGCATTTTACCAGGTATACCCAGTTGGCCCACTTTTTTCCCCATTGGCCCACTTTTTTAAAGTCGGGGGGGAGTTGGCCCACTTTTGAAATTTTCTAGAATCATCACTGGTGTAGTCAAGCCAGGGGTCAACCACAAAAATCCTGTCGAACCATAGGAAAGGGCAAGGCAAGAATCAAAAGTAAAAGGAAACCCGACTGTACGGACATAGGTGGAAAAAATCCCCAATCCATCAATTGTAAGCACAAGCTCAAGGAGCTTGTCTCCCCCAGGAATACAAAGTGGCAGATTTTAAAAAGCGCTGTACCCGGAAGTGCAAACATTCAATTAGGGATGAGCTGGAATTCTCCCAAGATAATCACACACAGAGCAAACACCTGCAACCGCATGGAAATCCTACTACAGGGGGCTGTGACCAGCATTTATATTGGTTTGGCATTCGATTAGTGGAAAAAGCTAGAAGCTTTGAAGGGGATGAATAGTGATGGGGGCCTAGTTGCACTGCGTTTAGACAGGTAAGTAACAGTTTACTTTGCAATAATTAAATGGATATTTGTTAACCAGGTTGGATTGTTGGTGGTTTTTACCCGGTTAGCAAATGTAAGTTTATAACTACCTGGACACTGATTAATTGCGCCAGACATGACTTTGGTTTGCTGGATAACAACAGCAGTAAAGCTTGCTGTTAATTCAGTAGCTAATATTAGCTGTTGTTATGTGTTTCATTATACAACAGCAGGAAACAAACTCCCTTATACTTGCTAACTTTGCAGACAAGTTGATGACTGAGTAGTGAAACATTTGATAATAATGTTTATCTGGCCTTGAGACGATGAGACACTGCTCAACATCGACTCCATCAAACACCTGCCTGAGTAGAACTGTTGCATAAAATTACAACAGTTACAACCACTCAAATCATTACTAAATTCTGCAGCTTCATAGCTTGGATAATTCACCATTCAAATAATTTGCTTGCAAGTTTTCAGTAGCGAACTTACTGACTCAGAAAACCCGACAAACAATTCCCAGTTGCTGTATTAATGTTTGCAAATGATCTTAGGATTATCTGTTTAACCAGTGGCGTGTTATCACCTCATTGATAAAATCGGATAAAATGTTCATAGCCACTGCTAATGGTACCATACTATTGATCTAGCCAGTAGGAAACTAGCTATGCTAGTTAATATTTTCAAACACCATATTCATACTAAAGGTACCATTGACTTCAGTAGATGGCTGGCAGGCTACATTTATTACCAGTGTATGATTTTATTGCACTTACTACTTTGAGGTAAATGAGCCACTGCTCTCTTTTCCTGCTGTGCATATTAATGTAGCTATGGTGCTGTCGCGAAGACCGCCGCGAGTTCATGGGATGATGTGGGAAGGAGGGCGGGAGCTGCCAACTGCAAGAACAGACAGGAAGTTTGCCAAAATACCAATGTTGCTTACTGCAGCTTTAATTAATTAACAATGAAAACGTGCCAGACAGGTGTCTTTTATATCTCGCGTCTCGTCTACCATGTTTGAACGCCGAGCACTCACATTTTTAAGCAGCATTCAAAGATAAAATCTATTCAGCTTTTGAGGAAATGTGCTGTTTTTCAATGTAAGTTTGTCAACAGGAAGACAGTCACCCAAGAGAATGGGTGAAACTTGCATTTCCATTTATCTACTTTCATGACCAGAATACATGAAAATGTCAGAATATCAGATGTAGTCAACGGGTATAGCAGTCACTTGCTGCCATCACAATGTTTCAATGCTTCTCCGTCTTTCCTGAGTTTTAAAAGACTTGCATGTATTGTTGTGTCTTGTGTTTTTAGTTTGAAATCAAGTCTCCTGTGTGAACAGCCCCTTTGATATTTAAATTGTTGCCTACTTTCCTGGAAGATTCATAAAAATAGATCTAGATGAATAATTAAGCAATCATTGTTGTTGTAATTGAATCTTGCATTTAAATCCTTCTCTTGAATAAAGAATCATGTTTTTACAAAAATCAAAGCTTAGAATGGTCTCCTTTAACAGCAGTTTGAAGAGGTAACTGTAGTGTGCTTATCGCTCCACAGGACAGCAGCAGCAGCCAAAAGAGCTGAGGATTCTGCTGGTGGGAAAGACTGGAGCAGGAAAGACTTCAACAGGAAACACCATCCTGGGGAGAGAGGCATTTGTGTCAGACATCTTTGCTTCCTCTGTGACTAAGGAGTGTCAAAAGAAAAGAGCTGAAGTGGAACACAGAAAGGTGGCTGTGATCGACACTCCAAGCCTGTTTGACACCGACCTCGATGAAGATGAGGTCATTGAGGAGATCGTAAAGTGCATCTGCCTGTCTTCTCCAGGACCCCATGTCTTCCTGGTGGTGATTAAGATTGGCAGATTCACACCAGAGCAGCAGGAAACAGTGGAGATCATTCAGGAGACCTTTGGTGAGGTCTCCGCCAAATACACCATGGTGCTGTTCACTCACGGAGACAAACTGAGAGGGAGAACAATTGAAGAATTTCTGGCCAGGAATGGAAGACTTGCAGACTTCATTAGTTTGTGTGGTGGAGGATATCATGTCTTTAACAATGAGGACAAGGATCCCTCTCAGGTCTTGGAGCTGATAAAGAAGATTGATAATATGGTAACAACAAATGGAGGAGGCTACTACACCAATGAGATGTTCAGGAAGGCTGAAGAAGCGATTGAAGAGAAGATAAAGAAGAACCTAGAAAGCATGGCAGAGGTATCAGAAGATGGAGCTAGAGACATGGCAGAGGAAGATAACAGCTTACTGTATCCGATTGAAAATGAAGTTAGTGATGCTGCATCAGTAGCTGTAGAAGCAAGAGTAGAAGGAAGAGTAGAAGGAAGAACAGGAGGAAGAGCAAGAGGAAGAGCAAGAGGAAGAGCAGGAGGAAGAGTAGGAGGAAGAGTAGGAGGAAGAGCAGGGGGAAGAGCAGGAGGAAGAGCAGGGGGAAGAGCAGGGGAAGAGCAGGGGGAAGAGCAGGAGGAAGAGTAGGAGGGAAGAGCAGGGGAAGAGCAGGAGGAAGAGCAGGAGGAAGAGTAGGGGGAAGAGCAGGGGGAAGAGCAGGGGGAAGAGTAGGGGAAGAGCAGGAGGAAGAGTAGGAGGAAGAGCAGGAGGAAGAGCAGGAGGAAGAGCAGGAGGAAGAGTAGGAGGAAGAGCAGGAGGAAGAGTAGGAGGAAGAGCAGGAGGAAGAGTAGGGGGAAGAGCAGGAGGAAGAGTAGGAGGAAGAGTAGGAGGAAGAGCAGTAGGAAGAGTAGGAGGAAGAATAGGAGGAAGAGCAGTAGGAAGAGTAGGAGGAAGAGCATTAGGAAGATTAGGAGGAAGAGCATTAGGAGGAGTAGGAGCAAGAGTAGGAGCAAGACTAGGATTAATAGCGGGTCCAGTTGGCGGAATGGTAGGTGCAGCAGTTGGAGCAGCTGCAGACTCAATGACTGCATCAGAAAAATGCACTATACAGTAAAGAACCAGCTTTCTGTTATTAGTAATTGTTTTAAAGCTGTTTAACTGAAGACCCCAGTGCTAAAGGTAATTAAGTCACAAAATGTCCATTTTGAGAAAATTGAGGCGATGGACTTGGGTAGCCATAAAAGATGTTTTCCTGTCCTTAGTTCACGGCGTGTGAAAATGTGACTTAAGTACTTTTTTGTTTTATTTGTTTGTTTGTTTGTTTGTTTGAAAAATGCTGGTTATGGTAAATTCCAAGGTGTGTGCACATGCACATACATAAATAAACCATTATTTGTCTCTTGCGTGGTGAGTTTTTTCTTTATTAATTTTATATTTCAATTTTATCTGACCCCCACCCAAAAAACAAAAATCAATTCTGTCTTTATGTTTTGGAATTTATAGTCCATTTATGCTATTTAAAACATGTACAAACAGCACAGGAGGGACTGAGATTAGAGCTTTTAATTGCTTTAAAAACTAGGCCTAAACTAAAGGTAAGAGTGCATGCAGCTGCAATGTACATTACATTGTAATAAACAAGGACGTGTAGTCTGGGTAAACAGCGACTGCACCTTTAATTTGTAAATAATAATAATAATAGTTACAAATAATAAAATAATATTAAAATATAAATACAATATTTTATATAATGTATATAATATAAAAAATATTTAAAAATTAGAAATAATAATAATAATAATCACAATAAATTATTCTCGACCTGTTTCCAATCGAGAATCACAGAATCAATTTTCTGAATAATAAATGCTAATAGCTATAGCCACCAATTAAGATGTGATCGTGACAAAGCTTTACCGAGGCTACAATATGAGATTGTATTGATAAAATCATCTCAATGATTCATTAGAAATGAATTTTTCCCCAGAATTCCATTGTGGTTTTTTTTTAGCTCCGCTGTGACGACAGTCACAGTCAGCGGAGCTTTTCTAATGCCGAGTTGTCCGGCGTCTGTCTGTCTGTCTGGCGTCAACTTCTCACTTCAACTATGAATATCTCAAAAACTGTCTGATAAGTTTTTTCTAATTTGGTGTGAGCCTTATGATATTCTGAATATTCACTGTGAAAATTAGAAAATTCTATGTCCCGGTTTTTGAGAAATTAAGCATTTTGGACTGAGAAAATCAGTGTTTGCGCTAATTTTTTCAGTCTTTCATTAATATCTCAAAAACTGTCTGATAACTTTTGTTCTAATTTGGTGTGAGCCTTCTTTATGATATTCTGCATAATCACTGTGAAAATTAGAAAATTCTATGTCCCGGTTTTGAGAAATTCAGCATTTTGGACTTAGAAAATCAGTGTTTGTGCGCATTTTTTCAGTCTTTCATTAATATCTCAAAAACTGTCCGATAACTTTTTGTCTAATTTGTTGTGAGCCTTTCTTATGATGTTCTGAATATCCCTTGCGAAAATGAGAAAATTCTACATCCCAGTTCTTGAGAAATTCAGCATTTTGGACTTAGAACATCAGTGTTTGTGCTCATTTTTTCAGTCTTTCATTAATATCTCAAAAACTGTCTGATAACTTTTTCGCTCTGCTGTGACCATAGTCAGCAGTCAGCGGAGGTTTTCTAATACCGAGTCGTCCGGCTTCATCTGTCTGTCCGTCCAGCGTCAACTTTTCACTTCAAAGTTGAATATCTCAAAAACTGTCCGATAACTTTTGTTCTAATTTGGTGTGAGCCTTCTTTATGATATTCTGCATATTCAGTGTGAAAATTAGAAAATTCTATGTCCTGGTTTTGAGAAATTCAGCATTTTGGACTTAGAAAATCAGTGTTTATGCTCATTTTTTCAGTCTTCCAATAATGTGTCATATATGTTAATATTGCAGTACTTTTCAAGGATTTCTGAAATTAAGTTATGACATGGACATTTCAGTCATCCATAGTGGAGCTCTCTAGGCTGACAGGCCTCTTGTTTTAGCTTAACGGCCCTATGGGCCATTATGATTGAATCATTTTTGTCCGTTGTATGGGCCCTTGAAATTTAGGCCCCAATGTTAAAGATAGGACTGAGAAATTTAAAAAAATTTTTTCTCAAAAACTGCGCGACATATTTTTTTTCAAATCAGGCAATCAACTTACCTTGGTACCATCAATGTACATTGTGAGCTCCATTTGGATTCAATCAACGAAAGTGGGTCTAGTGGGGGCGCTGTACTTTAACATTGGGTCTTAGGGAGAATATGCAGGATGGCCTGCGGAGGCCAAAAGGTTGCAGATAGAGATTAAGTTTGTATTATTGACAGATAGGAAGTCATATACGACCTATATTTAGGCTGTGTTAAAGTTGACCTCAGATGACCTTGAAAGGTCAAACTTGAGGTCAAGCAAAATGTTCCAATTTTCAAAGGCTTCTAGGCTTGAAAATATTGAAGACTGGGAACATATGTTTATTGAACACTTATAGGAAGTCATATATGAAGTTTCATTTGGTGGCCTTGAACTTGACCATCGGTGACTTTCGAAGGTCAAACTTCACAGTGAAATTTCAATGACGTCTATCACCAAAACTATTACAGATAGAGCTTAGGTTTGTATTGAGGACATATAGGAAATCATGTATGAAGTTTCATTTGGTGTCCTTGAACGTGACCTTCACTGACCTTCAAAGGCCAGACTTTACAGCAAAATTTCAATGACTTATATCAGCAAAATCGTTACAGATATAGCGTAGGTTTGTATTAGAGACATTTAGGAAGTCACATATGAACTTTCATTTGGTGACCTTCATATTGACCTTTGAAGGTCAGACTTGACCTAGTGAAAATTCAATGACTTCTATCACTAGATAGGTGACAGAGCCCAAGTTTGTATCACTGAAAGGAAGTCACATATGAACTTTCATTTGGTGACCTTCATATTGACCTTTGAAGGTCAGACTTGACCTAGTGAAAATTCAATGACTTCTATCACTAGATAGGTGACAGAGCCCAAGTTTGTATCACTGAAAGGAAGTCACATATGAACTTTCATTTGGTGAAAAGTTACAACTTGACTGTCAGTGACCTTTGAGGGTCAAACTCGCAGTGAAATTACAATGACTTGTATCACCAAAATGGTCACAGATGGAGCCAAGATTTGTATATTAAGAAAGTCATATATGAAGTCCATTTGCTGACCTCAACTGGACCTTCTGGACCTTTAAAGTTCACAGTTGACATATTGAGTTTTCAGTGACTTGTATCACCAAAACTGCTTCAGAGCTTAGGATTGTATTACAGGGGGTTTTATAAATGTATGTGAACTTTTATTTAGTGACCTTCACATTGACCTTCAATGATTCAAGTTCAAACTTCACATGAAATTTTCATAACTTGTATCATCACTATAAGATTGCTTGCCGGTGGGGCGCCCCGTCGGCTTGTCGGTCTGGGCGTGCGCACCATGGGGGCTGTGTCCTTCTCGCGGCGACCCAGGTTCGGCTCCGGCTCGGGTCATTTGCCGCATGTCTTCCCCATTCTTCTCCCCAGCTTTCCTGTCTATCTCCACTGTATACCTATCAAATAAAGAAAGAAAATCCCAAAAAAAAAATCTATAAAAAAAGATTGCTTGCCGGTAAGCCACAGGACTATTGGTCCTTTTTTTTTTCAAATCAGCATTGAACGCAATAGGCTTCCATAGGTTATAACTTTTAAAGGAGTCAGCCATGCTGACATAAATATATACCACGACATTTGTATTTCATGAACACATTAATGCTAACTAAGCATACAGTGCCGTGAAAAATATTTGCCCCCTTCCTGATTTCTTACTTTTTTGCATATTTTTCACACTTAAATGTTTCAGATCATCAAACAAATTTTAATAAAAGACAAGATAACCTGAGTAAATACAAAATGCAGTTTTTCAATGATGATTTCATTTTTTATGGGGAAAAAGCTATCCAAACCCTCCTGGCCCTATGTGAAAAAGTAATTGCCCCCCATTCTTAAATCATAAATTAACTGTGATTAACCACATTTTTTGAGTCCAGTTTCACTAGCCACACCCAGGCCCGATTATTGCCAGACCTGTTGAATCAAGAAATCATTTCAATAGAACCTGTTTGACAAAGTGAAGTAGGCTAAAAGATCTCAAAAAGCAACATGTCATGCCGCGAACTAAAGAAATTCAACAACAGATGAGAAACAAAGAAATTGACATCTATCAGTCTGGAAAGGGTTGCAAAGCCATTTCTAAGGCTTTGCGACTACGGCGAATCACGGTGAAAGCCATTATCCACAAATGGAGAAAACTTGGAACAGTGGTGAACCTTCCCAGGAGTGGCCGGCCTACCAAAATTGCTCCAAGAGCGCATCGACAACTCATCCAGGAGGTCACAAAAGAACCCAGAACAACATCTGAAGAACTGCAGGCCTCACTTGCCTCAGTTAAAGTCAGTGTTCATGATTCAACAATAAGACAGAGACTGGGCAAAAATGGCATCCATGGGAGAGTTCCAAGGAGAAAACCACTGCTGACCAAAAAGAATACAAAGGCTTGTCTCATATTTGCCAAAATACATCTTCATGATCCCCAAGACTTTTCGGAAAATATTCTGTGGACTGACGAGACAAAAGTTGAACTTTTTGGAATGTGTGCGTCCCGTTACATCAGGCATAAAACTAACACAGCATTTCATAAAAAGAACATCATACCAACAGTCAAACATGGTGATGGTAGTGTGATGGTCTGGGGCTGCTTTGCTGCTTCAAGACCTGAACGACTTGTCGTAATTGATGGAACTATGAATTCTGCTCTCAACTAAAAATCCTGAAGAGAATGTCCAACCATCAGTTTGTGACCTCAAGCTCAAGTGCACTTGCGTTATGCAGCAGGACAATGATCCAAAACACACGAGCAAGTCCACTTCTGAATGGCTTAAAAAAACAAAATGAAGATTTTGGAGTGGCCTAGTCAAAGTCTGGACTTAAATCTGCTTGAGATGCGGTGGCATAACCTTAAACAGGCTGTTCATGCTCAAAAACCCTCCAATGTGGCTGAATTAAAACAATTCTGCAAAGAAGAGTGGACTAAAATTCTTCCACAGCGATGTTTGCCAGTTATCGCAAACGTTTGATTGCAGTTGTTGTCACCGAGGATGGCAAAACCAGTTATTAGGATTTAGGGGCAATTACTTTTTCACATAGGGCCAGGTAGGTTTGCGTACCTTTTTACCCTTAATAAATGAAACAATCATTTAAAAACTGCATTTTGTATTTACTCGGGTTGTCTTTGTGTAATATTAAAATTAGTTTGATGATCTGATAAGTGTGACAAATATGCAAAAAAAATAAGAAATCAGGAAGGGGGCAAAAAATTTTTCACAGCACTGTAAATTGCCTAGTTATCTAACTGATTACTTTCGTGTTGGGAGAATGGTGCCTAACGTATTGCCTTCTGGTGGCACATCTCAATAATAATAATAATAATATGTAATGATAGTTTCTAGGTTTTAGCCTGATATGACTGAAAGGGGACCTATTATGTTATACATTTTTTTCAAGTTAGAATATCTTGTGTCCAAGAGAGCAGCTGATAAACTTGTTTAAAAAAAAAAAAAAAAAAAAACATTAATATTTCATGATTTCTGGGCAGTTTGATTACAGTCTTTCCTAACCCTTTGAAAAACAAGCTGGTCTGAGTGGGGGGGTCTCCCCTCTTGAATGAGCTTTCTTGTAATTGTCAAGCGAACAGAGCCACCGTATCAACGAAGAGTGATTATTTTGCAATCCCCCAGTTACAGGCAAGTCTCTAATACAAATGACTGAAAAAGTAGCAAGCTAGCTACATATTAAACTATGCAATGAGTATGAAGAGGCAGCAAATGTCTGCAGGCGAAGCAAGCCTGCAGACATTCGATATGTGAATGTAATGGACATTACATTCACAGAAGTGTGGCATGCAGTCACCATAATAGTTTTGCTTCACTTCCAATTCAGTCTCTTATGTTGATCATGATCCATAGCATTCATTCTGTAGCATTCTATTTACTGCACTTGCTACTCCATTAAGAACAGACTGAATCAATTGAAAATGGTCTCGTACATTGCTTCTGACTGAACTTGCAACAGTTTCTAAATTCACTGACAATTTAGGCCTCTATCTTACACCCAGCACAAAGCGTAACACGAGTGGCTTTGCTGCTTTATGGCCTACGTAGATACCACCTTTCTGTCCACTGTCCATGCGGCATCAGTTTCGAATGCACTTGCGCCAAATTGAGCGCCCATGGGCGATTTGGTCTTAAAATGAGTTGTGATCAGGCCCTCTGCTTGCATATTGCGATCTTGAGGTCGCATAAAGCTTTTGCACAACTGACCAACAAAAACATGGCCAAAAGTCAATAGACTGTTGTTAACTGCAATAATAAGGGCACATTAATAAAATAGTATTATGTGCCTTTGTAGTTGTGCAAGTGCACAACACGGTACCCTCGGCTTCTTACACATCGTAGGCCTCATACCATAATTGCTTATCTCATTTTTTAAGGTTTTGAGAAAAAAATGAAAAAAATGCATTTTTTGCCAACACCAAAGAACAGGCAGCTGATATCCCAATTTGGCAAAAATTTGACTTAGGCAAGTATGGTAAGGGGCTAGCAACATTCAAGGAAAACAGCAGCATGCAGATATGGGCCAGGTCACACGGTAACGGAGTTACAAAATTGGTGTATTTTGTATCATAGCTCCAAAACTAAGTAAGATAGAGTTACAATTTAAATGGCTTTGTGTAGGTCTTCCCGAGTACTTCAAATGACAAAATTGTTAATTTTGTTCATTTGATTTATTTTGGGTGAAAACGGCAAAAAACTGTTCGGTAACGGAGTTACAAATTTGTCACTCCATTACAGACCAGATTTTTTTTTTTTTTTTTTTTTTAATTTGGCATCTCCAATCTCACCCGAATCTGGAATATCCAATTAGAGAACTATGTACAAGTACTTAGGCTTTTTCGCATCTGCGGCCTCCTGTTGCCAGCTCAGGAGAGTGTACACAGTAGGTTTTTCTCCGAAGCACGCGCCCGTTAGCCACTGCTTCTTATACATTCACTGGTTGAGACTTCGCAAGCTTAGAACCAGGGCGGAGGATACCCTAACATAGACGAGCTCAGAATCTTCCTTATGAGCGCCCGTCTGGCCAACAGGAGGTGCCTAGGGGAACACTAATCTACATAACCCTTCCCAGCAGACCCTTCCCAATTTGCATCCCTGTAGCGCATTGGCCAATGCGCGCTACTTCTAAAAAGAGCTGCCGACCACTGCTGGTTGGTACGAGGCGGGGATCGAACCCGCGCCGTGATGGTCACTTCTGCTTCGCAACGCGATGCTTTTCCGAGTGAGCCATCCGGCAGCTCACTGACCAGATTTTTGCCGTTTTCACCCAAAATAAATCAAATGAACAAACTTAGCTATTTTGTTGTTTGAAGTACTAGGGAAGACCTACATAAAGCCATTGAAATTGTAACTCTATCTTACTTAGTTCTGGAGCTATGTTACGAAATACACCAATTTTGTAACTCCGTTACCGCGTGACCTGGCCCATATGCAAACAATTGAAAATTAAAAGATTACACTGTGAAAGATTATTAACATGTAAATGAAGTTATTTTAAGAAATAGATGCCATAATGGCGAGTACAATCTTTAGCACGCCCCTGCACCTGTGTGCCTGAATGCTCTGATTTATTTAATTTGTGTGGGAACCTAGTCCATCCACATCCGGGTGATTCGCGACTCAGCATGCAAGATTGCACATACAGGTATTCACAAAATATTCAGGATAAAACCATGACCCTTTATACTTGTGAACTCTGCCATAATTGCAGTCTTCAAGGTGATCCCCGGAAGGTTAGCTATTAGGAGACCATGGCACATCATGCCTATAACAGCGTAAATTTTAGTTCAGTCAAAAGTAGGAAACACAAGTTAGTTAATGTCCTGGCATCATCACCAAGAACTGACAGCCAAACAAAGAAATGTTTGAGGCAATGAGTGTAAATGAGCATGTGCTAATAATAAATTAGATTTTTAAAATAATTACACACTTTCTTAGTTTCTGGTCAGTATTAATTTTTGTTCCCTTTGTTTAAAAAAGATGTTTGCAGCACTTCGGAGGTTCGGGGAAGTCCAGTACAGATCAACCCATAACCTGCAATTATCTCAATATCAATTTTTTTCGTTTTAAATGTGCTCATTATAATTTACAGTTAGGCTGACAGATGAAGCAACCGAAAAATGCTGAACTTAATGGGCATTAAAGCGATTGATTAAATTGTGGTCACTGTCCAAAAAAACTAATCCAAATTTCTTCCATACATCCGACTTGGCCTTCAAGGATGAGATGTGAACAAACTTGGGACAGTCATTTTTGTTCTTATGTCATCCTGATTGATCCATTTCTTTCCTAGCCTCGCTGTGTTCATTTCACTCCTGCTGGACATTCGGCTATTCAAGGGATTACAGTACTGTAATTGGAATAACATCGTATAGTTTCTTTCTCCCAAGATTTTATTTTCCTCGATCATTTTAATTTCTCTCAGTCGTCGCCCCGTCCACACTTAATTATGTTTTTACCCACGACCCTGAATTAAAAGGTTTTTTTTTCTTTTTTTAAATTTCATTTCCTTGTTTTCTGCACACGTTCAAATGCAACTCCAGAATTCACAGAGTATGAAGACTTTTTTCATCGGAATATAATTAAAGCAATTTTGAACAATATTTGAAAATCCTTGTCTTGTTCGTGAACATTTTTGGACATTGCAGATACCAGGTTTTAGCAGTGTTTGCTCGTGCACCTTTACTTCACGAATTAGTTCACTCACTCTGCAGAGAAGTGTCTTTCTTACTATGTGGAAAATACGCCCTTAGAATAGCAACTCACCAAGCTACAAGGGCATCTGGCTTTTCAAGGGCATGGGAGATGACAATCTGATTGGTTTACCCAATGTTGCACCCAACACGCCTATGACTAATTAAGAAATTAAGTGCGACCCCTTTGAACATTGCGCCATACTTTGCGCCCTGATAACCCAACATTAAACTAGCAAAAATGGATGTGGACATGCCCTTAATGTACTTGCACCGTGTGCCTCAGACTGTATGCTAAGATTGTTAAAATAGGGCCCTCAGTACCTAGCCAGGTTGCTAGCTAGCTTGTTGATAAACCACATAGTAATAGAAAGGCAATGTGTGTATGTTACAAAGTAAGCTAGTTTTCAGAGCAGCTCTTAGCTAGCTTGCTAATTAGTCACATCAACAACCAAGCCATTGAGATTTAACCGCTTAAACCCGAACGCCCCTAGTACCAGGGGCAAGCTGGGCATGAGCCTCTGACCATTAAAGTGCATGTGGCAGGTTTTTATTTTTTTCAAAATTCATAATCAATTTGCCCTGAAAATAACAATTTAAAGGATTAATGTTTGAGTTAATAAGTTTTCCATGACCAATTGGCAGAAATCAAGAAGAAAGAGTGGCATTTTGAGCCTCTCTTATCAAAACTGTTTTTTTTTTTTTTACCACGTGATAAGTGTATCCGGAGGGGCAAGTTGAACCTACAGCACATGCATGTCAGCTGATGGCACTGGCTGACATATACCACACAAGCACCTGCAGTGGTGGCGGCCTTAAGCATCTGGGAGCCCGTTTCAAAAGCTAATGTGGGGCCCTAAAAATATAAGAGTGAAATAAAAGTGAAGATTCAACTTTGTCAATAATGGCTTATTTTTGGACTTCAGCTAAAATTCTTGAGTGCATTAAGTGCACTTTCAGCGTCATGGACACCTCCACATACAAAAAATCCAATAAAGTCCCTTAGACCAGACCAATTTATTGTTTTGGATTGTGGGTCGCCGAAATTTGGAGGCGATGCGGTGAACGGTTCTCATGAAAATTGAAAGACATATACAAGCTTGAAAGTGCATTATCTCTCCAAACCCATTCCCATTTACGTTTCCTAATTAGCAACTACGTGGTATTCATTCAATTGCGAAGATTAATCATTGGAATTACTGTCCATTTCCCTTTAGACTATGGGACGAAACCTGCTAAATGCTGCGAAAAATGATTCTTGCTCTCCATTTCTGGGCAGAAGATGGAATGTCCATAAAAGTGAAGCTAATTTATATAAAATCAATAATCAAACTTATCCCACTTTCAGAGCTTGCAGATTAACGTAAAATTTGTGCCCAAAGTTAATGTGGTGAGCAAGAGAAGTTTTTTAAAAAGTACTGCACGTTGTCACGATGTACAATCTGGTTTATGCAGCTTTTTTGGTTGAAATATGCACGTTCTTGCCTAGTAACATCAAAACCGACACACATGACTTCGTATCAATAAAAATAGCATCTACATGAAAGCAGAAAATGTAACGTACACTTGATGAACACAGTATGATTGGCATTTTTATTTCATTTATTTTACTTTTTAAATTTTATACATGAATTTTTTATTTATTTTTTTCATGGTGGTAAACTGAATTTAAATATCCACGTTTATCGTGTTTACTGCCTCTAAGACAAGTTTTCTGAAGGTAAATTCATCACTTTTTTTCAATGTGAGGACACTCAGACTTAATTCATTTTGTCTTACTATATTCGTGATCATCAATGAGTTGCATACTCCAATATGCATGCTGTGAAATGAATGTGTTCATTTTACCTATCTGTTTGTTTTTAAACCATTTTACTTTTCATTGTATCTTCAAGACTTTCAAAATATACCTACAAGTTTCAGACTTGTCTGGGGCGCGTTTCCCAAAAGCGTAGTTGCTAACTAAGTTAGCAACTTACACAGTTCGTCCATTCACAGTCAATGGGTCCAACTATGTAAGTTAGCATTAGTGATTTTGGGGAACTCACCCCTGATCAGTGAAAGAAAGGGTCTGCATTTCACATCTATAATTACATCTTTATAATGAACTTAATCATGATGATCAGCTGTATTTTCTAACTCTTTTCAATCCAAGTCAATAAAATAAGACACGAAGTGACCCATTCTGACTGGGGGCAGAGAACTTGTGAAATTAAATAGGTTCTTGGAAAATATTAGATCAGAATGGATCACTATAATAAGACCTCAATAAAACACTTCAGTGATAATTTTTATGTCAAATAAGTCTGAAAAATACGAGTGGAAATAATATAATGTAATATTCAGAAAAGGTATAATTTAGGTACCAATTTTTCATCTAGTTTATGATGGAATTAAAACATGTTGTACCCTTGATGAATGAGTGGGAGTGAAGTATACGTTGTCATAATATTTTGTTTAAAGTATTATTTTGTTTGTCTGATCAGAAGTTCACAAGTAAAGCATTTATACCTTTCGGATGTTGATGACCAATTAAACTAAACAAGACTAAATATCTCTTATACAGTTCATACAGTGGTTTAAAAGACAATTTCAAAAATCATCTGATAGTTTTGGATACAAAACTCACATGTAGAAGTAAGCACATGTACATTGGCTGCCAACTTAATATATTATATTACATTGCACTATGAATCTCCAAGACAGTGAAAAAAATGTACGGTATTATGAAATAGGCATGGGCAATACAAATGAATAAAATGACAACATTTCTTGAGTTGCTGAGCAAAAAGTTTTTATTATTTTCTAATGATTTTTTGCAGGTAAGTACAGAAGACACAGACGAAGAGTTTGCCACAAGTCCAACGCTTTTACAGGAAAGGGTCTCAGAGCCACAGGGTCCCAAAAATGGCTGATTTCGGCATTTATCAACAAAACCCATTGTGAAAATTGGGGGGTGAAGCCTGAGGGCATTTTCGAAAATGCAGTCTACTCAGAAATAAACCTGGCCAAATTATCCATTAGGGTACCCTAACAGAAATAATTGATGCTAAAGTCATCAACCCCTTTTCTGAAGTACAGCAGCGCCCTCTAGGCCCTTTTTAATGGAAAATGCACTGAATTTCACCCAGTTATGTTCAACAAACATTAGGATTTGCACTGATATTAAAAAATGGTATGAATGGGTTGCCTGTGAAGTTTTTTTTGGATCAATGGCCTGCAAAAATGTCAAAATTATCTGTGAGAGGGCAAACATTAACGCTACTCACCCATTACTGTATAAAATGCAGTGAAGTCGCTGATGCCGGCAGTTGTTTGCCCTCCCACTGCTACGAAATGAATCAAACGTTCCCCCTTCAATAACCTGTGGTGATTAAAAAAAAAAAACCTTTGCACAGTTTTTTACAATGTCCATATACCCTCCTCCCATGATAGTTTCAATGAGCTACTGTGAATAATTCATAGTAAAACACAGTGCGTGCAGTCGGAGGTTAGTTTGGTGAGGCAGAAACCTCCCTTTGCTTGATTAGCAATCAGACGATTAACTAGTTTAGTAAGACTATTCGGCAGAATGACGGGCCAGTTTAAGTTTCATGGCGTTATTACTCAGTACATCGAACCTGAAATGCTCACTAGACAGCAGATTTATGATACTTGCTTGCAGGAAGCCGAAGCAATGTCATCAACAAATATTAAAACAGTTCGACTTATGCAGAGTTCAATGCTTAATCAATATACAATGTATTCTCCTTTAAATACGCGCTTTTACACCCAAACAAAAAGCGGGCGCTTATTTTCAGTCTTCTTTCATAATCCGATTAACAAAATGTTTAAACGATATACAGAATTACCGAGAGCCGAGAATTTTTCCTAATTGATTATTCAGATTTCCATCCTCGCAGTCTCGAATTGAAAGGTATAAGTGAATGAATCCTGTGACCGGTGTTCGCGAGGTGGCATAGGTAGCAAAATTTGTCAGAACACTGGTAGGTTTTGAACGCCTAGCGCTGGTTTATTCCTTGGTATATTTTACTGAAACTTCACAAATAGGGTCACAGGATATTCTGTCAACTAACTATGTACGTTAACAGTAAAAATACACTCACCTTTCTTGCTATTGTTGAGAAGAAGTCACGGCGAACTCGCGACGAACTTCAACAACTTCTGTCGAACTAATTTCACATCCCCTGGAGGTCTAGACTGGACGAACAGACTCGTAATTTCTCAAATTAGATGGCTGTAATTCAATCAGGGCCGTAGCTGGGATATCATGTCATCGCGGGCTATTTGAAATCTACCTCCAAAATGGATATTTTTTGCCACGCCGCACTTGACAGTTTGTAAACACGGCGCAAATTGAGGTCACGCATTCATCCAACGGGCGAATAATAGCTCTGTTCAAATCGCGTTATTGGCCGTAATACGCAGAGTTCATGTATGAAATGCGGGTATCCTATTGAAAAGGTTGCTTTTAATCAAACCATGGTGTTCTTTTTGTATGAAAATGGTATTTACATCATTTTTTTATAAGTTTTCTGAGGCTTGTTTACCGCCCCAGTTCAGCTGTTACGCATTCCATTAGAGTTTATGCAGAGCGTTGCCCATGCCTATTTTATTCAAAATTTACACTTTGTCCCAACTATTTCGGAATTGGGGTTGTATTATATTGCCCTGCTTCCAATCATTTGGTATTTCCCCAGTTTCTAAAGACCATCTGAAGATAGCTGAGAGCAGTTTAAAGATGATCTCACCAACTTCCATGAGCACTCCAGGATATAAGCCATCAGGACCCGCTGCCTTATCTGCCTTTAGTTTATGAAACTTGCCTAATACTTCGTTATACCTACCCTCAATTTCTGCTAAATAATCTCGAGCATTGGACATGCCCTCTGGCTGAATTAAAACCCGCTCCGAGGTAAAATTCTCAACAAAGTAAATGTTTTAGGTATCCGCAATATCCTTGTCATCATATAGCAGCGATCCAAATTTATTCTTTATGCACTTAACCTCCTCTTTGACTTTCCTTTTTCTGCTACAGTACTGAAAGAAGCGCTTAGGGTTAGTTTTTGCCCCCTCTGCAATTTGTCTTTCATACAGTCTTCTAGCATTCCTCAGCTCCTTTTTGACCACAGCCCACATTTTACAGTATTCAGCCTTAGTATTCTCATTGTTATCCTTCATGTACATCTTATAAAGATTCCTTTTTTTCCCTCAAACTTCTACGAATAGCTGTGGTCATCCACTGAAGATTCTGCTTTTTCAGCTTACTTTTGGTCACCTTTGGAATGAATTTACATGGTGAATCAAGTAAAACCCCCTTAAATCTTTCCCACATCTCATCTACAGATTCACAGTCCAAGAGTGTCTCCCATTTTATTTCATTTAAATATGAGCTCATCTTCTGAAAGTTTGCTCGCCTAAAATTGAAAATTTTGGTTTTAGAAGACACCTTTTTAACTCCCCATGAAATATCAAAATTAACAGTAGAGTGATCACTAGTCCCACGTGGCTCCAGTACCTCAACATTGCTCATTCTATCAGGGTCATTACAGAGCACTAAATCTAAAATTTCCTTCTCTCTTGCAGGTTTATACTGCACCAAAAAATTGTCATTTATAACTTTTACAAATTCTTCCTCCCCTTTACCCTGTCCTTTCACCATTTCCCAATCGATACCAGGATAATTGAAGTCTCCCATAATAATAGTCCCTCCTCCTCCTCCACAAGCTTGCCTAATCCTGTTAAAGAGCATTTCATTGACAGTACTGTCCAAAGCTGGCGGTCGATAGCAGACTCCTGTGTTTAAACCTGTCTCGTGTTTGCCAATGTGCCTGACATAGATATCTTCACAGGGCAAGGAATGTTCAATTTCAGGAATTTCCTGCACATTTATGTTCTCGTTCACAAAGAGTGCTATAATTCTTATGTGTCACATCTCTTGCCATTACTATGCAGGCAAGACACAGATATACCTTTTATTTTGACCTGGTGACCCTAATAGCCTTGCAGCCCAAGTGAATTGCCACAATGACATTAAATGTTGGATGACACAGCACTTTTTCAAACTCATTGAATCCATGTCAAAATTCACATTGCTCAGACCTTCAGATGTTGCCCTGACCTTAGCACCCCTACATGGAGATGTAAAATTTGCTGCCGAGTAAGAAGGGGGGGGGGTGCAATTTAAGGCAAGGCAAAAATAAGGGCTGCCGTGAAATGCACCCCACTGTTTTTTTGTTCTCTATTAGTGTGCATATGGGGCTAATACATGTTACCGAAGTAAATTTCATGCATGTGGCACTTTCCTAGTCCTATTTATATGGGGGGGTGCAAATCATGGCAAGCCAAAAATCACAGCTGCTGTGTAATGCACTGCCCTAGATTTTTTGTTCATTGACCACAGCTTCAAGTGCTTTTAACATTGGTTGCATGGACTGGCCCGCTATGCACAGAGTAAGTTTCATGCATTTGGCACATCCCTCGTTTGATTCAGGTTGGGAGTGGAACCACCAGAAAACCATCTTCCTTGATTTTATTCCAGTTCAACCCAGTATCGGGTACATTTTACACTCTAAGAAGAAAAGGTTTGTGAAGGGTGCTCGTTGGCACCGAAAAGGTACGCACTTAGGAATGGTTCCTTTCAAAACCTATAGATGGAGGTGAAACCTATAGGGTGCCCGTTCGCACCCTTGAACAGTCTCTCACTCAACCGCACAACCGATCATTATTTAACACTTCTGACCCATTTTGTGTTGAACTTCTGGTATAGCATATTTTTTTTCATTGTGCAAAATGAGTAGAATGCAACGCTGCCGCATTTTTCAACTTACTTATTCCAATAAAATAAATGGGAGAATGAACGACTTTTCGATCAGACAACACCTCGAAACATACAACAACCAATGGCAGCGCGACACTTGTTCATGCAAGAATAACAAAAACCCCAGCGATTATTTGTAGAAGGAAACTGCGATTATTTCCCAAAAAAATGTGCCTACACCAGGAATTGAACCTTTAGAATCTCCCTTGCAGCGCAGCATTTTAACCATTAGGCTACGCCAACTGACTGTGCAAGTGTGGTCAAATTTCCTATTTAAGGAATGGGTACAGAAAATACGTACTGTACTGTTGTAGTCTCAGTATTTGTGTGGAATAGCACAAAGATTCTGTCAGAAAACAACTTTGAAAATGAATGTTGAATATTTAGCGGATAAATATTTGGACAATAGGCTACATCAAACAAACTAGTTATGCGTTTATATTGTCACGCTATTCAAGAACATGCAAATGGCCCATGGGCTCAGTTTGACGCTCTGGGAACGCAAGGCTGTAGCTCAGGCTAGGTTTCTGCGATGAAGGTGGTTTAGAGTTCGTTGGAAACAACAGGACCCATAGAATCAAATGGCTACCAGCATAGTCTTACTGACAGCATCACAAGCCGATCGCAGAGAGGAAAATACATTGCAAGCAAGCTGAATGCTAAGGAGCTGAGATCTTTGAAGCAACGCCCTAGGAAAGAACATGCGAGGATACTGGCAGATCTAGTTTTGTTATAACACGAACACATAGGGCTAACGATAGCAAGCGCAGATTTACCCTCGAGCAGTTTTTTATTACAAAATATCAAAGTTAAGAATTTTTCTTGCTCATCTCTGTAGACTGTAAAGTGTATGCCTGCTGTTCTTTGAGTGTGGTGTCAGTTTAAAATGACAAGGCTCATATCGTTGGCTTCTGTGGACTTTCCTCTTTGATTTGAGGTATCGTTTTTATGCATAGCTCAAATACAGGAGAAATTTTGGCGATTCAGCGCTGATATGATTTTATCCTATGTTTTGCTACATGCTTATTTACTTGCTTGGTGCTTGAATTGTGTTCGGTTGAGGTAAAAATGGTCTACATGAGCTTTTGGCCGAGTTTCTTTGCGAAATGTGGATATGCCTTATGACAATGTTGCGATTTGGAAACATGCTGTATTTATTATGCGTAACAACCGGCCCCCGGTGCCGGAGCGTAGGGCTTAAAGAGGACATGAAACACTAAATGTAGTTAATTTAATGAAGGTCTCTCACCCTAAAAAGATTATTTAAGTTTTAACACTGATGGAGAAAGAAAAGTCAAAATCCTGCCGTTGAAGTTCAACTGTCAAAACAAAGGAGGGCGCCATCGCTATTGTGTTGCCGGACGTGACGTCATCGCAGTGGTTGGCTCAACTCGTCAAGCTTGCGATCGCACTGAGGAACTACGTCCGCTAATTCAAAATGACAGAGAAAGAGGAGCAAATTAAAAAGTGAGTAAAGGGAGGCATGTTTTGCATTGCCCCTGGATGTTCAAATGAAATTTACAGTAAAGATCGGGAGAAACCAGTACATTTCCATCATTTACCACTTCAACGACCACCTGTTCTCCGACATTGGCTAGCTGCACTCCAAAGGAAGAACCCACCAGTTAACAGCAATGCTAAAGTTTGTAGTGATCACTTTGTAGCTTAAGACTACGTGGAGGAGAAGTTTTTTGATGAGGCAGCAGTACTGGTGACTCGTAGAAACAACAGGTTGAAACCAGATGCAACTCCCTCAGTGTTTGACTTTTCTTCCTATGGTGCATGGAAGACAGACCGTCCCACACAGTCCACTAACGTTAGTTCAGAAGTGGCTGTGCGCCGTAAGGAAAGAGCCCGACGGCGTAACTATTTAACAGAACAGAGAGAGGTAATTATACGACCAGCAAATGTTCAACAATCCAGTTTAAATGTTCCACAACCCAGTTCAATCTCAATCATGATCATCCCTTCAGTTGCTTATAAGACAATAATTTCACGGATCGGCCTTAAATGTGTGGCAGATAAACACAACGAAATAAAATGATACGAACGGCATGAAAACAAATGTAAAATTTATTAAGAAACATAACTCACCATTAGGCTGAAGCGGTAGGAGCCCTGAACTTGTTTCTCTGCTACGAGACGATCACACCTGGGGGTAATGAGGGACAATGACTGCGTTTACATGCACACCATATTCCGATTAAGGTCCATATTCGGGTTAAGGTAATACTCCGAATAAGCTGTTTACATGCGCTAAGCGATGGGAATATTTCGTTTACATGTTTATTAGCATATCCACCACTTAGGTCCAATCTCAACACCGGGTTTTCAGCAAATATAACGCTCGGAAGTAATCGTTATGGCTTTGGTTGCCTTCAATTAGAGCTTCAAAGCCGACATCGACTCCACTCTCTTGGCCATTGCCATCGCCAGCGGTCTCTGTCCCAGAATTTCATCCATGACCGCGAAATAAATGAAACTGGCTAGATTAGGGCCGCTGGTATTCTTTTGTTTTTTTGGCAGTAGCTATTTTTACGCCAGTCGTGAGCTTACTGTAATTTGCTATTCTTACGAGCTTCCATATCCGCATGCACAATAGAAAATTCGGCCTCGGAAAAAACTGCAACTGGGTTGAAAACATCCCGCTTTCGCCGCGTGCCTTGTGGCTCACATTATTAGACCGACTAGCCTGCTTACTTACTTTAAGTTGCAGTCAGGATGTCCTCTACTCAAGTTCGGTAGGGTTAGTTATTAGCCAGCTAACTTTGCCAGCTTGCCATCTAACTCATTAGCCAATTTGAACTCTAGAATTTCTTGCAAGGACAAACTTTGTGCAGCTGTCAGCTCTTCTACACGACACTAATCACTACTGACTATTGATTGCGGAGAGTGCCGACCTGACAGTTCCCCAAATAGGCTATTAGGAAGCAAACGTTGAACCTAAAATTACACTCTCGTAACTACCTAGCCCGTTTGCTAAGTTAAGCAACTAGCTAGAAAACATAAGTAACGTTACAGCCGTCCCGCTGGCTAACATCAGATGATACATTATAGTTAATGCCGTGGTCTAAGCATAGAATGTATAAATCAGCCTATGGGTCCAAGTCCACATTCCCATCATTGCACATGCACATACGGAAGCTCGGAAGAATACCAAATTAGAGTAAGATTACGATCGGCGTAAAAACAGCCACTGCCTGTATTTTTTTTTCGCTTTGGAGTATGCCGCCTTAGAGTTTTCCAGCGATGCATAACTTGGTTGGCAGTCAACACAAAACCAGCCTCTCTCCACTTTTCGCACATCTTAAAGATATCGTAGTTACGGTGCCAATCGATATATTCCATGATATTCATGTCTTTCATTATCTGAATGCACACAGTCGTCTCCTCCTCCCTCCAAGAAGGATTCAATTCCTTGCGAATTGAACAGGCGCAGACGTAGTTGAATATTCTGTTCGGGGGCATTTTCCGATTAAGGTGTATACATGAGCCAATATTCCGATTAAAACAGGCATATTCCAGGGCTCTTATTCGGAATATTTCGAATCGGAAAATGACCTTAATCGGGTTATTGCACGCGTTTACATGACAGGTACGCAATCGGAATATTCTCATATTACGATTAATACAGGAATATGGTGTGCATGTAAACGCAGTCAATGACTGGAGCTAGCTATGTGGCCGAGAAGTGGCAAAAATCTGACGCCTGCGTTACTTAATGTAATTAGCTACATACCTAGTTTGTTAAGCAAGATTCAGTGACAAGATATCATAGATAAACTGGCTATCTGGGAAATTAGGTACTTCAACAAATTTCGGAACAGATGACTGTCGGGTGGGGTGTGTTTGGCCATAGAGTCTATTTACCTTATTAACGATCGAATAGTTAAGCAGCCAGCAGTTGGGTCCTTCCACTTTACTATGGTAAACTGTACCGTCTCCGTGTGAGAGCTGGCCATTACGGGCACTTACGTTAACAGCGTAGCTGCCAGCCCAGGTTAGAAGTTCAGGGGGCTGTTCGGGTGAGTGTGTGGGCGGGATTCGATAGCGCGGCTCTACCTCCTGATCACTACTGCGCTGACTCAGGCTCCAAATGTGCAACATGGCAGCGCCCATATCGAGGAAATTTTGGCTCCATTTTTGTTGAATGGAAGTGAATGGAGACGCGTCGTCCATGTTTTATACAGTCCTTGGTCCGGAGCCGCTGCAGCTCCCTCATCCTCCGCAAAAACGGGTCTCTCAACCCTCCTCCTCGTCACTGGCTCAAATGCGTAAGCCATTGGATAAGATGACAGAAAAATAACCCTTTCTGCCTCGTCCTCGGACATTTTTCCTCCTTCTACAACTCGTGAAAACTCTATACTCAAACCAACCGAACTGCCAACAAACCACTCCGAAGACGTAGGCAGTGACGTAAAATAAAGATGGCGGAGAGTACGCCCCAAAACGTAATATAAATGCATTTAAAAAGTTGATTTTCAAGAGGATTCTTCTTCTGTGGAAATCATCGCAACCGCCTTCCTTTAAAGCCTGGCTACAGGACATTTAATTTCTACTAAAACTGGAGAAAATTAAGTTCAGCCTTCGAGGCTGTTCTTGGAAATTTCATTCTCACTGGAAGCCACTGCTTAATTACCTTGAACACCTTCCCTCTTGTGAAGTGGCTCCATAACGATATGTCTGAGCCCAATTTGTGCCCAGTCAGACTTCGCACCCTGGCAGCCTGTCCGCGGGTCCCCAGATATGAACCCCCTGATCGGGGGCAATATACAACACACAAGTAAGAGGGTAATCTCGTTCTTCGCATCAGGTCGGCTTGAGGGCGAGCAGCACCAATGAATTAATCAGGAATAATTAATCATTATTTATTTACATTGGATTTATTCTGCATATTATTTAGCTTATTATTGTTGTTATCATTTTTTATTTATTTATTTTTTTCCCATTTTTTATTAATTTATTGACTTATTTTATTTATCTATCTTTTATTGCTGTTATTGCAATAACGTTACTTTAAACTGACGAGGTCATGCTGGGCAGTGGGAGGGTTAAGGGTCGGGGGGAGAATGTTGGCTGATGGAGAAGGTTGTAAATGTGAGGAGGGGGAAAAAAAGTCTATAAGTTCAATGTACATGATTGTAACCTGATTTTGAATGAGTGAATAAAACGTATGTAAAAAAAAAAAAGTTGATTTTCTTTAAAACGGCTGATTTTTTAAAACGTTTTATTTCGGTATTTTGTTTTAAATATATACACATATCCTATGTTGGTGTCTATTCTGTTGTTTCATGTCCTCTTTAAGGGGTTAATACATATAGGCAATGTTATTATGTTGGATGTCCATACTCATCCTCTGTAAAGTTTCTAAACATAAGATACAGGGTTTTTGCCGTAATCCAAGAACGTGATTTCGTGAACGTGATTTCCTCTCTGAACAGCCCGTCCCGAGATCTTCACGAAATCTGGGCAAAACCTGACGTCAGGTTGTGCCATCCAATTAATACAGACCTAGCCAGAGCCAATCACTGCGCTGGACCTGCCCACACCGGAAACTATTCTAGCAGGCGCAAACAACTGCGGATCATACTATGCCTTAGTCGCATCTACACTTCCACAAATACAAAAGAAGAACCGCAGATCATTTGAGGTGCAGTTTTGTCAGTATCTCTCCCAAAGCTGCTCGTCCGTTTATTTTTGGACGCGAAGAAAAGCACCCATTTCTTTTCCAAAAGCCGATGCCTCCAGATATCAGTGGGTAGCTTTTTTGTTTGTTGGCAGCAAACAGCCACAGCCAAAGAGGACGTTAGCTGTTTGTGCTCAGCATTTCACCAAAGACAGCTTTGTCAATAAAGGATAACTCGACACTGGATAAGCATTTCAGCTGCTTCTCAAACCTGAAGCAGTTGCATCGATCAAGCGCTCGGAGCCACAAGCTGTAAGTAACGATATAACATCAAATAATGTAAGTGAAGCTAACATGTTACGGGTGGCTAACAGGACCGCTAACGGTAGTTAGCACTAACAACTGGCCTCAAACGCAGGCTTTGTAAAATATCTGAAGATAAAGCCTGGATCATTCGCGAATGTCCGTGACTCACAGACGCAGAAGCTGTAAGTTGCTTTTACAGCATAAGCCTACCTAACGTGATTGCCAGTTGGCGGGAGATTATTTTTCATTTAGTTGAGGGAGGGCAGGTTCTCTCACATTACTCTAGAGGCTGTGAGCAGACGGAGTCAATCAATGAATCGGGGGGAAATAGCATAAATGTAAAACAATTAGGTCGCTGGTTACACTTCCCTAACAAGCAACCAGATTTTTAAAAACAAGCCCAAAAAAACCGCAAACCGCGACACGTAATTTTATTAAGCGACTTCAAGAAAAAAGAAGCCCAAAGTCACATATTATAAGCGGACATGGCAACTCTGGAGGTGATGTAAGTGTCTGCAAAGTTGGGCTGAAAAGGCTGCAGTTAGACCAGACGTAAGTTTTGCCGGATACTTCGCCAATATCTGGCCTAGCTCTCTGATGCTACCGCGGTGTCTGGTATAACAAACGATTTCTCTGCATTGCCATGGCGTAATTTCATCCCCCTTTAGAACTTGTTCTGGCTAATAAAATGCCGAAAAAGGCAGAGATTGAATACAAAATTCTTTCCTGTAGAAGTTATTGATTCGCTAGTTCCACATAAGCAACTGTTCACGCTCACAGAACTTACGGTCTGTAAAACCTGTATTATGTTCATAACATAACCGGAGCTCTCTCTAGCTGTCGCGTACTATCCATAACGTGCCCATTTTCCGCAAGCAAACGCTAGTCATTCCGGCATAAGAAGTAAACCATTACCACGGGCAATTTCCGAAAAGACCGTTTAGCCTGGAGCTTTCGCCCCCCACCATATACCAGCGCAGAAGCTGTTCGTTACTCCACGCTAATGACACACCACAGGTATGCACACGGATTAGCAGGTCCTTATAGTACACACCTAAGCAGTCCATAAATTGTTGGTTCACTTTTTGCTGCTCCTCACTGTCCATGTTTCCCCTCTAAACTCAGACCCACCGGATTTCTACGGATTTCACTTGGGTATGTCAACCCGTTCTACAAATGTGTCTGTATGGGGTGGATTCTAGCTTTCCCTCAATCCTAGCTATAGAGTAGAAACACTGGTGTACTCACCATAGTAGCCGTAGGTAGATAGCAAATTCGAGCTTGAGCTGTCAGGCATTCGCACTGCGTCCTCCACTTTCGCTGCTGCGTTTATTAGAACAAGTTCATTTCACTTGATCTATACACATGTACAGCGTTTGATTACGGAATTTCCCCGCCGATTCCTTAGCTCAGATGGCAGACGCGTCTCACTTTTCCCACTAGGGAGGCGGACCCGGAAAACTGCGTTCTGCCTTGTCCCGCCCAGCTCCGACCTCCACAGAGCTGGCCAATCAGAACAAATTGGGTACACGGGGAGGGGGGGCCCAAAGCGGAAGAGCCACCCAAACGAGGCCTTTCGGGCAGCGACTGCAATGGACTACAAATGGGGTTTTTTGAGGATGGCAGTATGAGCTAAATAAGGACCCTATTTTGGACTTTGAATGATCAGGAGTACTCTAGGGGAGTCCAAGATCAAAATATAACCTTGGAAATATAGCAAAATAGGTCCCCTTTAATACAAAATAAACCTTTTGTTTAATCAGAATTGCACATTTAAAAATAATAATAAAATATTGCCACAATGCACTTCGGTAAACCCTGGCCTGAACCTCCTCAAAAGCAAGCCAATGGCAACAGCGGCAAGGAAAAACTCCCTGTGTGAATGAAAATAGGAAGTTACCTTGGGAGGAACCAGGCTTAAGAGGGGTAGTCCATCCTCCTCTGACCGGCCCAGGGTATGAGCTCACAGTGCCATAATGCAAAACAGTCCATTTGACGAGCAGTCCAGGATTTGTTGTTCGCTGGATAGACGCCATGGACCAGACCGTTCTGATGGTGGAGACTGGGCAGCACTTGGGCAGAGGGTCAGATGGCGATGATGGCGAAGACCTGCAGCAGCAACATGCTCAGGGCAGGGCCCCACCGCAGATATGGAGGGAACACAAAACCAGGCAATTAGTGGAGCAGCAGCAGGTGAAAGCAGTGCTGGGGATATACCATGAGATAATGTTGTGTACTCAAAGTTGATATAAAAATAAAAATACGATAATCGCAAAATATGAAGATAATTCATGAATCTGAAAGCGGCTACAATCCCCCAAAACCAATGATGCAGGCATAATACAAAGACCAGAGGCTAATGGCAGCGTATCTTTAGAGCCAGAGACCACGTGGTCTTTATGGCTTTAGGGTTAACCAACTAGCACAGTTAAAGGCTATAGGACATTCTGAGCAGGCAGAAAAAAACCATTTTGAATGAAATGATGGGCAGATGACCAACGCACAAGCTAGCTGGCTGACGTGGGGTAAAGTATCAGCAACATGTCGCCGTACCATGGCATTGCTGAGCGTGCGCAAGATCAGTCACATCTTGAGGATGTGAGTTTGATGTTGTCAAGCAACCCAAGGCTTACTTACCAAACAAGGCATAACTTGCACCAGGGCTGCAGATCCGATGTCAAGATTGGGGGGGACACAAAAGTGATTTTTTTTTGCACATATGCAAATCATACCATGCCTCCATATTTCACAACTTCGTAGAGGCTCATCACCATATCATTCAAAACGTGCTGGACAGGGAATCATTAATAGTGCTTACCTTTCTTGTTTATTTCTCCTAACGGCCAACAGGACATATCACTGCTTACTTAACTGTTAGTAAATAACACTTCTAGTTTAAGGGTCTCAGGCATGTAATGTCCACTCACGTTCTCATCTTTCGCCTCCCTCCCAGATCCCCAATTCTTCTCACCATCTTCTTCTTCTCCCAGTGTATGGGACTACTGTATATGCATGATCAATTGATATGGATGAATATCAAAACATGAAGCCCTAACCAAGCTTGTGTAAACTAACTGATCAAAAAAATCTGATTTATTTAAATAAATTTATATAAAATCATTCCTGGTTTGTTCTCATCTGCCATTTTACAACTTGACAATTAATTCATATCCATTCATTGTCATGTTGTATGTAAAGAAAATGTCCTTATAACAAAATGTATCTATGTTGTCCTTTTTTAAATCATATTTCTGACCAGTAGCCTCGACAAAATCATGAAAATCATCAAGAAGTAGACTCAACAGCATCATGAATTCATATCCATTCATTTATACAATCGTGAGTATTGACCACTATATACACTGCCCGTCCAAAAAAAAAAAAAGTCACCACGTGGATTTAACTAAGCAAATAGGTAAGAGGGTCATTCCGTATGAAATCAACCAAATTCCAGGAACTTCCCAGTGTCATGGTCATGGATTTCTTTTAGATTTTAGTAGAACGTTGCATATGGGCCCAAATGAGGAAATACCAAGTTTTAGCTCAATACCCCCAGCGGTTTTCATTTTCTGGAGGGTCGAAAAAAGTGGGCGTGGCACCCTCAGATGCGGCAAAATGAATTGTAGCCATTTTCATGGGGCCATAACTATAATACAGATATGGACTACATTTTTTTTCAGGAATTATTACCCTTCCATATGTAAACAATTTACAAGTAAAAGGAACAAAATTAACCTATTCATGTCAATGCTGTCGTCGTTCAAAAACAGGCAGAACCCAAAATTTGGCACACTTCAGATGGCCCTTTCACCCGAACAGAATGAGAAATCTCAAAATGTTTTGTCTTTTATTGTAAGTGCACATACACTCAGGTCTCCATTGGAACATTGATATCTTGTATATATTTTGCAGTTGTTCTGTGGTGGGGGCAATTATGACCCCCTGTCTTGGGGGGAAACCCATATTCGGGCCGTTTTTTCTCAATGGGAGTATCCTCCGATTTTTACGGGACCTATATCATTAGAAAGCTCTTTGTCTGTACTTTCACCACAAGTTTTAAAGTGGTCTCTCAATTGGTTCATTATTAAAATTGTATCCAAAAGTTGCACTTTTTATGGTTTTCGTGCACAGTGTATTTGTACCTTTTTCATACGTGCTCATGGACAAAATCAGCACATTTCAGAAGACACTGCAGTCTCTACTGAAAATTTTAGGTATTTACTGTGTCACTCATTCGATGGCACCACAACCCGATGCTCTAATTTGGGGGCAGCACCCACTAATTAGAGCACATGGCCTCAAGAGACATTATGGCTTCAACTTCCAATCCTCCGCTTGATCCACTCACCGTAACTGTTGGAAAAGTCAGCAGGTCAACAGATGACTGTCATCGAAGACATACAATGCAAGGAAAGTTTCTTACAAATGAGGTACCCAGTGAAAGTACATGTATAGCCACCTTTAAGCCTTATACAGTGCACATACTACGTTGATACCCACCACTATGGACTGCAGACCTGAACAACTGAGCTGATGATCAGAAAGTGGTCTTTCCTCAACTGCTTTCATTTTGATTCAGCAGTCACTTAAAAGTTTGGTGAAATTATAATGTAAAAAAGAAAACTACAGTAGGACTCACGGCTATGTTTAATAGTGAAAGTAAGAGCATTTCCATATGCACAATGCGAAGGGAACTCAAGGGATTGGGACTAAACAGCTGTATATTAGCGCGTGTGACTTTTTTTTGGACGGGCAGTGTATATGATCATGTGAGTCTGATCACTACACTCAAAAACTATGATACCTTGCTAATATAGTTTATAGTTAACAAACACCTGATCAATGTGCAGTAGCCAGCAGGCAAGCTATCTAGCTAGTGCATGGAAGTATTAGGGCTAGTGCTAACAAGCAACTAACTTTATCTAGCTAGCTAGCTAGCAACCACTAGCTGGTGCTAACAAGAAAATAGCACTAGCTAGCAAGCTAGTGCTAAACTAGCTTCTAGCGAAGTTACTTCACTACAGGTGGCAAACAGAGTCTGATTACATTTTTAAATCATTTATGGGCACATTACTTTTCTTGAAGTATTCTACTTTCGATCAAAATTATTCACAGAACGGCATCTGCTTCTGCACCAAATTACCAGAGCACCAGCTGACAGCCACTTTCCAGAGCTGTGAGACAGAGTGAGGAGGTCATTTTTTTTTTAAAAAGCCTGTTGACGTCATCAGTGTCTGTGTAAGAAACTACCCATTAAGTTGCATTGTCATGGAGGAGGCCAGAGATGGAATGTGGAGTGAGAAATATATTAGTCAAACATTATTTGTTCCACCATTTCAATCATTTCTTTTTAGATGTGAATCTAAAATCTGAAGAATGTGAAGTCCGAAAATACATTTGTTCAATTTTGATCATTTAGGGTATTTTTATTGGGGAGGACAATTCATGTTTTTCAGCCCCCCCCCCCCCAGGATCTGCATCCATGACATGCACAGCAATCATAACTCTACCAAAACTAGGGTACTACTGCGTGTACAATGATGCAAAGACATTACTGCCAAATTATGGGGAAAACACAGAGCTTTGGCAATTGGAAAGTTAGTGCAAATATGATAGCAATTCATTTACAAACAAGGTTGCGCATGACCTGCTTGATAACAGAAATTCCAGTGCCAACTGGAATAGCTACACCGAGTCCTGATCATTCCACAGCATTAGATAGAAATCTTGGTTGGAACCACATCCACCAATTTAACAATTGCTGAGCACTTCAGTTGCTAGCATTTGTTGTGGGTTTGTCACGAGGTGTATGTAATGCAATTTGCAAACTGTTACCTTAACTGGACTCTGCTACCAATGGCAGCACCTGCTAGGGATAGACAAATAACTAACAAAGGAGTAGTTGTGGCATAACTTTTGGAAACAAGTAGAATTCAAGCAGCATAACAGCAATTGATTTAAACATTCATGGCAATCACAATTTGGTCCAGTCATTTAACAGCAGTAAGGCAACCATCATCTGAATAATTCTCAATCCATTTTCAGCCACGGTTATTCAAATTATGGAATTATGAAAATTAACGAACAATTTCCTGTGCCAAACATACAGTTGCTGAAAGCATTAATGAGAAACCAACAGCTTTAAAAGGACATAAGTGAGAAATTGCTTTAAATAAATAAATAAATATATAAATAGACAAATCGAACAGCAGGCAATGCTCAATACACACTCCACTTGTATAACCATCGTAAGCGCCAAGACACAATAGGACACAAAGCACTATGCAGAACATCAGATGACAAACCCCAGGTTGCTGTTCATCAATGTTGCCGCAGCAGCCCGAAACGCCAGTGTTCTGGCAAACCGATCTGAACCGGATGAACAGTATTAATAAAGCATACAAATCTTTAGTGAGCCGAAATGTGCATTATACTGATGTACAAATAATACCTCAAGAGGTTGCAATTTTGAAACTCAAGTTTGATTTGTTTTGGACTCTTACACGTCTGACAACAGATACAAAGGGCTTAGTTTTATTGCCACCCGTGTACACTCAATTGATCCGTGAAGCAACCGAGCCGTCGTGTTCACTACCCAAATGACGTCATTTGATGCATTTTTTTTTTTTTTTAAACAGGAGTTGAAGCACCGTGAGGAGGTGGGTAGAACTCGAGATAACATGGCAGCGTTGACATCACAGCAAGTTCACAAATTTCAAGCTTTATCTCCACAATATTTAAAAAGCATGAATCAAATCAAAACCATGAAAAAAAAAACATAAAACAATGCACAAAGTACATCCATTGAATATTTCATCGGGAATAACAGGCAAATTGTCGTAATTCTGCCAATGAATTGATATTAATAGGCCTGAGACTGGGGAAATGCAGTTGGGTCTGCAATCCACCAAACCTTAGAGCTTGTTTGAGCAAAACTCAGATTGAACATGAGCAAGCGATCCATATGACGGCATGTTCGTAAACCCAGGAAGAAGTAGAGTTAGCCAATTGAATTAAGCCAAGCAGTTTGAAACAAAGTCACTTGACCAAAAAGTAGCATCCAGCCCAGAGGTTGTTTACAGAAGTTTCAATTCGCCATCTTAAAACACTTCATTGTAGCCCAGTAAATTAGGTCCAGCAGGAAGGCCAAAAGTTATCATTTGTAGTAATCCATAGAGTACCAGGCAAGAACGCAACTTGATGTAAGGGTTTCTATAAGACATGAGCTCATTCAGAGCTACGGTAAGATAAGTTCACTATGCGCTTTGTTTGGCTTGCAAATCATACATCCTGACCGCGCGAAGAAACTAGCGAGCAACTTGTATATAAAGAAAATAAAAGTGACAACTCCTCAATAAGCGGTTTGTGAATTCGGGACAGGTCATCCGTGCCAAGGTCATATTTCTCTTACCGCCCCTGGTCGTGCTAACGACACATTGATTGATTAGTGCATGACGCTTGAGTCTCATCACAAAAACTCCTTCCTAAGCTTTGCTTATCCAGGAGTATAAAACGAGGAGAAACTAGCAGCTCGGGTAACTTCACAAAATGCGATCTTACTGCACTAAAAGTTCAAGCACTGCCACGACTTCCATTAAATATTTGCACTCCCGCACAAACTTGTTTGCAAGACATAAGCCCTTTTTCCATCAAAAAGATTATTTGCTTTAAAATGATGCGCATCAAAACGTTAGTGCGACATTTGTGATGGAAAAAGAGTTATATCGCTCTAACGCAGATTTTGTCGCGCTAAGTTAATTCGCTCGGCAGAGGTGGTTTTGGGAAAGTTTTATCGACATAAAAGTGATGGAAAAGGGTTGAAGCGATATAGAATGTCGCGCATGCGCATTGGTAACGAGAATTCGAATGTGCCGCCGGCTGCAGGGTGAAGTTGCCTTCAGCCGTCGACTTCCAGGCTGCTCAGCCTGTCAGGCTGCGTAAACACCGCCCCCAAGTACAGCCAATCAGATCGCGAGCTAGAGTACAACCAATCTGCTCACGAGACAGCCAATTCAATTCAAATTCCTCTCCTCAAAGCGGAGCGGGCTTAAGAACATCAATATTGTTAAAAACGAATGCATTTAATCGTCTTTTCTCATTAAAAAAAACTGATTCGGGAGGTAACCTTAGATATTTTAGCTATTTTTATTATGTTAACCAATGCAAAGAAGTGCTTTTTTTTGTCTTACAGTTAACTTATAAACCTAACCTTAGCTAAACAGGTCATACTTGTTAACCTAAACACTTCTACAGTATAACTTTAAGTATAACTCTGTTTGAAACATAAAATTGGCCTACTTGTGTGATATTTTGTTCAATGAGCTGTTTAGTTGAGCTTCTTAAAAACTTCAACTGCAAGTTGCTGTAACGTTCGCTGCCTTCAAGGCTGATTGCAGAGACTAGTGCCTTGCAGGCTGGTTAGAAGGCTAATGTTGATTTCATCTTGTATAATCATTAATAGTATTCAGTCAGATGCCTTTAAGGCTGACTGTAGAACGCTAGTGCCTTCCAGGCTGACCGAAGAGACGAGTGCCTTGCAGGCTGGTTAGAGGGCTAATGTTGATTTCATATTGTATAATCTTTAAAAGTATTCAGTCAGATGCCTTCAAGGCTGATGTAGGGACTAGTGCCTTCCAGGCTGACTGTAGAGACTAGTGCCTTGCAGGCTGGTTAGAAGGCTAATGTTAATTTCGTATTGTATGATCTTTCATAGTATTCAGTCAGATGCCTTCAAGGCTGATTGTACAGACTAGTGCCTTCCAGGCTGACCATAGAGACTAGTGCCTTGCAGGCTGGTTAGAAGGCTAATGTTGATTTTGTAAAACCCACAAAACAATAACCAACGGCGGAAATTGTAGGGTTGAAGGTTTATGCGTATGGATTCCTAGTATTAGCACGCGCGACGTCCTGGCTGGTGCGAATCACAATAAAATGGATATATTTTCTCCGTTCGAACAACGGGGCACAAAAGCACAACGGTTACAATTAATCTGACTCCATAATAAATTTAGAATACCAAATTTAGTTATACCCTCGTTAAATATCTGACTCCAACTTAGAATTAGAATTTATAGTTTAGGGACACATGCGTGAATCTCGGGCAGCTACGCCAGACTCTTCCGTGAAAACCCAGTTACTCAACTGACGCCCCCGGGTAATAGCTCAGTTGCCGGATCTTAGTTCGGTGAGAGCTCTAGAGGATGGAAGAAATTACCATGATAGTAGCAACTTTGGCATAAACATATCATGAACCCAGATTTATGCACACCACAGGGCCCCTTAAGGGGATCGCCAGGCACCGCTTATAAACTCAAGAAAACCCTTAAGGTCAATCCCCAGGACCGATGCTACATAATGCGCACCACAGGGCCCCTTAAGGGATCGGCCAGGTACCGGTTTATAAGCTCAAGAAAGCCCTTAAGGTCAAAATCCCAGGACCGATACTACATAAACCCTTTATATGAGTAGACCGTAACTTGCAATCCAACTTAAAGCCCATCACATCCTTTTAAAAACATCAGCTAGCTAGTCTGGAATGATAAGGACTTACCCCTAAGTACCGGTTAACGTGGCTAGAAAGGACAAAAGGATTAGGAGTCCCGGAGACCACGCAAGCTTAAAGGAATAGCAATGATTTATTCACCAGGTAGGCAAAAGCTTAAATCATACAAATCAATACTAAGCCAATTACAAGTTACACATAATTTAGAAGAGGAGAATAAAGTCATACCTGGAGGAAAAGGATACACGCACTAATGTGCGCGGGAAGTTCGAATTACGATGTTACATCATTGAAAAGCTACTCACGCACTAACGCAGGCGCTGGGAGAGATCGGATTGATCTTCCCTGACTATATAGATTGGCTACATACGGCATAATGGAATGGCTACTCACGCACTTATTGGCGGGGACAGATCAGATACGATCTTCCCAGAATAGATTGTTTCTCTTTGCTTTAAGCCAAACCACGTCTTTGATCCAGGCGGCATGGCCATAAACCCTGGAAAAGGGGTCGAATCCGGTTTTTGGGCTACCCCTATGGGGAGGAGGTAATAAAACACTTCAGCAGAGAGGGGAGAATAGGGTGATTACCAGAGAGTATTCTGACCAAATTCTCAGGAGTTTCCAAAAGGAATGAACCATAATTTCAATGGGAATGAAACATACTCCACTCAACTCCTTGGATTCTCCGAGAATAACGAGACCAAACATGATATGAATATGTACTAATATGATGCAGTTGTCATGAAAAAGTCTTAAGATGAATTAATATATAGTTTAATTGGGTTATAAGTATATAAGTGCTATTTGGATATATAAGAACATGATTTAACATATAAGCACATTATGCACTTCCCAGTGGTTTAGATTATTTGAAACAAATTAATATAACTGGACTTTAACTTAAGACTTAGGCCAGTAATATGACTCGCACAGGGGCATTGTGTCAGCCAGAGCCCTCTAACAACCCCCCCCATACAGAGGAACAGTAAGACTGTTAACACCTTAGCAAGCATTTTGGGGAGGAAGTCCACAAAAGCTTTATTGCTATCTGGCATGGCTCTGGACTAAGCTTATCAGCCATTTGTCATACAGTCGCTGGGCTCCCCACGCATCAGCGTCTGCAGATCTTACAGAGGTGCCGCTCAGAACCTAACCCAAAGGCACAGATGAATTTTACGGGTTTTGGAATGGAACAATTTTTTATAAAATGAAATATGCAATGTCTACAGTCCACCCCCTGAACATGTGGATGGGCTAAGCTCCACCCACAGGGTCAAAAATAGCTTCAGAGAATATTTGCTGAGATTATGGATGGAATATTGATGAGAAATTACAGATTTAAGAGTAGTTGAGTTTTTCATGACAGTTGCATCACACGATAAAGTGGAAAAAAATGGATTGTTTCCTCTCACTGCAATATAATTGAGAATTTAGAGAAGTGTGATTTGGGAAGTTAAAAGAAAGAGAGACAACCGTTTTATTAACATGAAACGTGAAGAGATTAAAAGGAAAACAAACAAAAAAGTAAAAATAAAATTAAAAAGTATGTTATCTAGGTTTGTTCTATGAGTCTATTATCTGAAGTTAGTTGGTGTACTAGTTGAACTAATTTTATTATGCCAAATGAAATGATGGTTTGAAAAGTAATTTTTCCTAAAATCATGAATAATAGAAATCGCAGAACAAACCAGCACATAAACCAAAAACTTTCCCACCCTTGGCTAGGGAAAGCAAAAAAGATTATATATTGCCACTAACTAAGTAACCAACCAATTGGAAAAAACCCCAGAGGGAAAAAATCCAATGGCGGTCACAATATCAAATCATTTAAGCAGCTGATTTAAAGTGCAAAAAAATAAACAGTTACAGATGAAAAAAAAAAAAACAATAGAACATTTACATGAGCCATACTGAAGTGATATGGTGAAATATTGGAAATCGTGAAATTCATATGTCCAGACATTCAGCAATTTACGTCACATGATATGATTTGGAGATTAACTGAGAGAGTGGGGCTGATACACATAATAGGCTGGTCAGAAGCACTTTTGTAGGAATTCCCAATTTAATTCTGAAAAATATTAAAGGTAAATGGGACTTATTTGGATCAATGCATATGTAGTTTTACCTCACTTTATGAACTTTTAAGGCACACTACCTTTGGCCTTCAGTGTAAGAAACCTCTATGCTCCAGTCCATTAAATGCCACATTATAAAATAGAATTTTGATTGATTCCTCTCAACCTATTTTTGTATCAACCCACACTCTTTTACATGTAATTTACAAATCACAATCACAAACACCACTGCAGTTTGTCCATATGAAAATGTCCTTTGTCCTGTATGAATCCGGTAGCTGTAGAGATGTTTGAGGTCCGGCTGGCGCCTGCGTTGGTGCAACATATTGTTGGAATTTGAATGTGTGTCCATAATAAGTTGAATAGTGGAAGAAATGGCTCCCAAGAGCCAGAAGGGTGGACAGGGATTATTGTGCCCTGCGTGTCATACCCTCGCTCTGCTACCATGTTTATGATGAAATCCCGAAATCCAAATCAGCCAAAAGCATATGAATGGATGCTTCTGTTCCTCAGGTGTAAATGGCAAAGTCAGGTCCTCGAATCCTTGATGCCTGTATAGAAAATTTTAGAAACAGCACCCTGCCAAATTGACAACAACAAGGAGACCAAGACAAGACATGACCAAGGTACTCTGGTAAAACTCAACCTGCAGGAATCAGAAAGTGTGAAAGTTAATTGGAAACATTTAGTTGGGGGTCTTCCTGCCAGCAAACTGTCCTGTGGAAAACAATGGATGAAAAAGTTAATGCAGTGCATGCAATTACCCTACAATTCACATGTCCCCGCCTCTGGGTAACCCACGACACCTCAAAGGGGACAATGACTGAGGATGAGTGAATGGCACTGTTGAAGATTCCATCACCCTGTTTTCAGAAAGAAAGAACAGATGAAGTTAGTACCAGTTTTAAATGGAACAATGCTTTATGGCTTTTCCTCGGATCAGGATAAACACATACAAACATGGAGAAACGCAAGTGGTGTATGTATGTGTTGCCACTGTGTGACTAAGGGTTGTAAAGTGGCTCGGATGGGGCCTGTTACCCACGAGCGGGTGTTTTATGGCCCGCAACTTCTTCCACCCCTGAGAGGATGTCATCACCTTAGACATCTGCTGTAAAACCAAGGCTCTCAGGTGTGAAGACTGTAAGAGAATGAACTATGCAGGGTGAATGTCTGCATAGCTTCAGACACTGAAAAGACAATGACAAACAGACATTAAAAATAGGCTGAACCATGCAATCCAGTAGGAATGCAGGCAACCATCGTTGAGTTACTGATGTACTAGTAACTCTTGCACTCTATAAAGAGTACAGGCTTATAAATTGAAGTGATCCATGTTTCGAGGAACATAGTCCTAACTGACAGAGGGGTGAATAGGATCAGAGAGAGGAGCACAAGCAGAGGAATGGCAGGCTGTGAGAAACACAGCAAGTATGAGTAGAAAGACATTCATCTTTAAAAGTGACCAAACCCATCTGGCTCCAATACTTTACGACGGATGCAAATTTAATAGAAATGAATTACAGGAAAAAATAAATGTAGGGGAGGAATATTTCTCCCTAAAAGGCAACTCATGAGGCATTCTAAATCTAATTACCTACTCCCATGAGGCCATAAACAGTACCCCCTGCTGGGGCAGACAAAAGAGACTCAATGTCCCACTAGACATTTAGAGCTCAGATGTTGCTTGATGACTAGTGGCAATGACAGTATACAACAATGGTTAACCAAACATTAGTTCCAATAAACGATTTGGTGGTTGGTGAAATCCACACAAAACGTAATTATGTTAGACGGTTTGCTTCAAACATAACGGTTAAAACGGCAAACGTTGTTAGTGAATGGCCACACTCAAGATGGTGGTCACAGCATGCGACTTAGTGTTGGTTCCGCCTTCTCCTTCTCCTTCTTCTCGAAGGAAGACCGAAACCAGCAATAAACGTGGCAGTGATTGGCCGATTTGAAGAGCGCCATTTGACTCGTATTGATGATGAGGGCCGGGTCAGCCAACCAGCTCACCGACAACGGGCTACGTCACCATATTACACGGATTGACTCGGGGCTGTATCAGCCAACCAGCTCCCCGCGAATAGTCACGTGACCTAATGGGTCGGCTAAGACTTCCCCCCTCTGGAGGAAGCACCTACCCACATGCAAACTCAACCAATGGCTGCCTCAGATGAAACCACGTTATATTCCCCAACAAAGCGAAGTCAAAAATGGCGGGCCGTTCAACTTGTTAATCCTTTGTGCAAAAGTAATATGGCAGCTTCAATGCGCACTTGGGATAAGCTTAAATGCAAGCAGATTTTAGAGCGGTTATAATGGCAATTTCCCAATTTTACGTGCACTGCAAAAATATTCAACCCTTTCAGCAATAAGCTTTCCGTTGCTATGTCCAGGACACATATCCTCCCACACCGCACAGTCTAGTCGCCTGAAGCAAAACAACCTGCAGTCCGAGAAGCCCACGTGGCCCGTAACAGCAAACTTCAGCCCATACCGAAATTGCTGAACATTCCGCCATAAAAACCACATTACAAACCCAATCAAGAATTAGTCTAATCACTGTCCGTGTCCCCAAAGACTGCGGCATTTAAAACTTCTGCCGACTTTGTCCAACTTCGAAAACCCATTGGTGCAGAATGCACCCTACTTAAACGTTTGAGTCCAAATTATTACAATTTTTCGAATGCCGACAGCTCTCTCAGGGCGCTGATCAAAAGAGCGCAAACACTGGGCAGTGAAACCGTAAGTTATTACCTTGACACAAAGTTTAACAAGACAAGAGGATGGAAATATTTGTCAATTTAAACCGAACCAATGATGCGGGTCAGAGCACTAAAGAACATACTTTTGATTGTTACAACGATAAAACAGAAGTCCAACGATATTTCGAAGCTAATCTCCTCACTCCCCCACGACAAGACTCCTTCAAAATCACACTGGCATTTCACCAGTGTCCCATTTCTTCCAGTATTTGGGCAAGATTGTCTGCACAGTTACAGCAGGACCTTGCACCAAATCCATCAAATGCACACACATTGCGGATTACTTTCGGCACACATACGCAAACCTTCGAACACAATCTTTCCTGGCTTCAAGAACAGGCCAAGAGTATTCAACACTTTCAGTGGCAAGCTTTATCCCTGCTATGGCATTACCACCGGATCCTCGCTGTCCCAACCGCCCAGTCTAGGTGCCAAAGCACAAACAAACAACCTACGGTCGAAGAAGAGTCAAGCCCGATGTGCCAAGCAACAACAACAGATATTCGCATCCACTTCAAAAATGCCGAAACCCCCGACTGCACAAGGAAACCCAATCACCTCCAACTTGCCATTAAACCTTCTACACAAAAGCACGAAAATATCAAGTGACCCGGATTAGTCTGAAAACAGAGCGGTCTGAAGAGATCACAGAAATACAAAGTAGGCTCATGCAAACATTCCTACAACTTGCACACCATTCTCTGATCCCGAAAAAGATAGAATTAAAACTTGTGCCTGGTTTCTACGGTCCCAGGCCTATTTGGGGATATGTCGATCCCTTAGCAGCGGTTTCTATGCAGTGAATTCTAACTTTTCTGCAAAATAGAAAGCACCGCATTACTTACCACATGTGGATGGCGACTGATGGAGCCGGCCAGATCGCGCAAGAAACCAGGATCACATTGGATGTGGAGATTCACACTTCAGCCAGCACAATGCGGAAACATCTCGGAAGGCGTCGGAAAACAGAATCACGCGCTCCCGATTATAGGCATCGCCCAGTATGGTACGCAAGCCGTCCACGCCGCAAAAAATGCAAAGATTCCCAAACCGACATATTACGGTATAATACACGAAAGCCATCACGGAGGGCAGTCACCAGCTGTAAAACCCACAAAACAATAACCAACGGCGGAAATTGTAGGGTTGAAGGTTTATCGCGTATGGATTCCTAGTATTAGCACGCCGCGACGCCCTGGCTGGTGCGAATCACAATAAAATGGATATATTTTCTCGTTCGAACAACGGGCACAAAAGCACAACGGTTACAATTAATCTGACTCCATAATAAATTTAGAATACCAAATTTAGTTATACCCTCGTTAAATATCTGACTCCAACTTAGAATTAGAATTTATAGTTTAGGGACACATGCGTGAATCTCGGGCAGCTACGCCGCCAGACTCTTCCGTGAAAACCCAGTTACTCAACTGACGCCCCGGTAATAGCTCAGTTGCCGGATCTTAGTTCGGTGAGAGCTCTAGAGGATGGAAGAAATTACCATGATAGTAGCAACTTTGGCATAAACATATCATGAACCCAGATTTATGCACACCACAGGGCCCCCTTAAGGGGATCGCCAGGCACCGGCTTATAAACTTAAGGTCAATCCCCAGGACCGATGCTACATAATGCGCACCACAGGGCCCCTTAGGGGATCGGCCAGGTACCGGTTTATAAGCTCAAGAAAGCCCTTAAGGTCAAAATCCCAGGACCGATACTACATAAACCCTTTATATGAGTAGACCGTAACTTGCAATCCAACTTAAAGCCCATCACATCCTTTAAAAACATCAGCTAGCTAGTCTGGAATGATAAGGACTTACCCCTAAGTACCGGTCGAACGTGGCTAGAAAGGACAAAAGGATTAGGAGTCCCGGAGACCACGCAAGCTTAAAGGAATAGCAATGATTTATTCACCAGGTAGGCAAAAGCTTAAATCATACAAATCAATACTAAGCCAATTACAAGTTACACATAATTTAGAAGAGGAGAATAAAGTCATACCTGGAGGAAAGGATACACGCACTAATGTGCGCGGGGAAGTTCGAATTACGATGTTACATCATTGAAAAAAGCTACTCACGACTAATGTCTGGGGAGAGATCGGATACGATCTTCCCTGACTATATAGATTGGCTACATATGCATACGGAATGGCTACTCACGCACTTCTTGCGCAAGGGGACAGATCAGATACGATCTTCCCAGAATAGATTGTTTCTCTTTTGCTTTAAGCCAAACCACGTCTTTGATCCAGGCGGCATGGCCATAAACCCTGGAAAAGGGTCGAAGTTTTTGGGCTACCCCTATGGGGAGGAGGTAATAAAACACTTCAGCAGAGAGGGGAGAATAGGGTGATTACCAGAGAGTATTCTGACCAAATTCTCAGGAGTTTCCAAAAGGGAATAAACCATAATTTCAATGGGAATGAAACATACTCCACTCAACTCCTTGGATTCTCCCGAGAATAACGAGACCAAACATGATATGAATATGTACTAATATGATGCAGTTGTCATGAAAAAAGTCTTAAGATGAATTAATATATAGTTTAATTGGGTTATAAGTATATAAGTGCTATTTGGATATATAAGAACATGATTTAACATATAAGCACATTATGCACTTCCCAGTGGTTTAGATTATTTGAAACAAATTAATATAACTGGACTTTAACTTAAGACTTAGGCCAGTAATATGACTCGCACAGGGGCATTGTGTCAGCCAGAGCCCTCTAACAACCCCCCCATACAGAGGAACAGTAAGACTGTTAACACCTTAGCAAGCATTTTGGGGAGGAAGTCCACAAAAGCTTTATTGCTATCTGGCATGGCTCTGGACTAAGCTTATCAGCCATTTGTCGCATACAGTCGCTGGGCTCCCCCACGCATCAGCGTCTGCAGATCTTACAGAGGTGCCGCTCAGAACCTAACCCAAAGGCACAGATGAATTTTACGGGTTTTGGAATGGAACAATTTTTTATAAAATGAAATATGCAATGTCTACAATTTCATACTGTATAATCTTTTAATTGTATTTAGTCAGATGACTTCCAGGCTGACTGTAGAGACTAGTGCCTTGCAGGCTGGTTAGAAGGCTAATGTTGATTTCATATTGTATGATCTTTCATAGTATTCAGTCAGATGCCTTCAAGGCTGATTGTACAGACTAGTGCCTTCCAGGCTGACCATAGAGACTAGTGCCTTGCAGGCTGGTTAGAAGGCTAATGTTGATTTCATACTGTATAATCTTTTAATTGTATTTAGTCAGATGACTTCCAGGCTGACTGTAGAGACTAGTGCCTTGCAGGCTGGTTAGAAGGCTAATGTTGATTTCATATTGTATGATCTTTCATAGTATTCAGTCAGATGCCTTCAAGGCAACAGGGCCAGGGGTGGGTGCTGGGGCGGGACCTGCTGCAGGAGCATCAGGGCCCGGGGTGGGTGCTGGGGCTGTTTTTTTTTTAAACTTTTTTAGCGGGGTGGGTAGATAGGGCTCCACGACGGCGCCGAGACATCGTTTCAACTCCTAAAGAGAGTATAAAAAGTAAAGACAACATCGATATGCAACAACACCTTGGTCAGTTTTCTGAGGTAACGTGGTTGGTTTTGAACTGTAATAAATCTATGGGCTGAAAAATAGAAGATGTTAAATTAGCCTTGGAAGGCTGCAACTCAGTAGAGACTCCCAGTAGAGACCCCCTCAGTAATGCTGAGGGAGTCTCTACTGTCAGCCTTGAAGGCATCAAAATTGTAAACACACACACACACACACACATATATATATGAAATCATCAGCCTACCAACCAGCCCGCAAGGCACTAGTCTCTACTGTCAGGCTGGAAGGCACTAGTCTCTACAATCAGCCTTGAAGGCATTTGACTGAATATTATCAAAGATTATACAATATGAAATCAACATTAGCCTTCTAACCAGTCTGCAAGGCACTAGTCTCTATGGTCAGCCTGGAAGGCACTAGTGCTCTACAATCAGCCTTGAAGGCATCTGAGGCAATACTATTGAAGATTATACAGTATCAAATCAACATTAGCCTTCTAACCAGCCTGCAAGGCACTAGTCTCTACAATCAGCCTTGAAGGCAGCTAACGTTATAGCAACTTGCAGTTGAAGTTTTTAAGAAGCTCAACTAAACAGCTTATTGAACAAAATCTCACAAGTAGGCCATTTTTATGTTTCAAACAGAGTTATACTTGAAGTTATATTGTAGAAGTGTTTAAGTTAACAAGTATGACCTGTTTAGCTAAGGTTAGGTCTATCAGTTCACTGTAAGACAAAAAAATAGCACTTGTTTGCATTGGTTAATATAATCAAAATAGCCAAAATATCTAACGTTACCTCCCGAATCAGTTTCTTTAATGAGAAAACTCACGATTAAATGCATTCGTTTTTAACAATATTAATGTTCTTAAGCCCACTTACCGAGTAAAGGCTTCCGAATTGAATTGGCTGCCTCAAGAGCGGATTGGTTGTACTCTAGCTCACGATCTGATTGGTTGTACTTGGGGGCGGTGTTAACGCAGCCTGACAGGCTGAGCAGCCTGGAGGTCGACGTCTGAAGGCAACTTCACCCTGCAGCCTTGTGCCGCCTCTGCGGGCTGCTGTCTCGCGCAGTTTAGTTCAGTTCACCTCAGAAATGATCCTATCGCCTAACTTCGGAAGAATGATGACTAAATAAAAAAGACTTCAGCCGTTGTCTTTAGTTTTGTCAGAATTTCATAAGGACCATGAAAGCTAGCCTGCGATGGATTGGACTGCAAGGGAAACAACACAAGGACCTTGTCTCCTGGTTTAAACTCACGGCTTCTAGCCTTATGATCATACCAAGTTTTCATTTTTCCCTGACTTGATTTCAAGTTCTCTTTGGCTAGGTCACAAGCTGCACGCAGTCTTTCCTTGAACTTGCTATCAAAGTCTAACAGGCTGATATGTGGCTCTTTCTCTTGCCATTGTTCACTCAACAATAGCAAAGGTCCTCTCACTTGATGGCCAAACACTAGCTCAAACGGACTGAATCCAGTAGACTCCTGCACTGCTTCTCTAGCTGCAAACAACAGCAAATGAACACCTTCATCCCAGTCTTTCTCATGGTCATAACAATAAATCCTCATCATTGTCTTGAGAGTGGAATGAAACCGCTCTAAGGCACCCTGACTCTCTGGATGATAGGCACTGGAAAGAATCTGCTTCGCACCTAGTTCATACACAACCTGCTGAAACAATCCGGAAGTGAAATTGCTACCTTGATCTGACTGAATTTCCCTGGGAAGGCCAAACAACGTGAAGAACTTTATCAAAGCCTTCGAAATTGCAGTTGCCTTGATGTTGCGTGGAGGGATGGCTTCAGGGAATCTGGTAGATGCACACATGATGGTCAACAAGTACTGATTTCCAGATCTAGTCTTGGGTAATGGACCAACACAATCAACGATGACCTTGGAGAAGGGCTCCCCAAATGCTGGGATAGGCTGCAATGGAGCTACAGGTGGGTCTAACTGGTGTTTTCCAACTACCTGACAAGTGTGACAGGTTTTACAAAAGTTGGAAACATCTTTCCGAAGTCCAGGCCAGAAGAAGTGTTTCATGATCTTGTCAACAGTCTTGTTAACACTAAGATGACCTCCTAAAGGCAAACTATGAGCCATTGTTAAGATCTCATTCCTGTAGACCTTCGGAACAACAATTTGCTTGACCACTGCCCAATCTGCATTGGCAGGGATATCAGGAGGGCGCCACTTCCGCATCAACACTCCATCCTTGAGATAATACCCAACTGGAACTGCGTCCATTTCTTCATCAGGAAGGGCCCTCTTCTTTAGTACACAAATTTCAGGATCATTGGTTTGCTCCTGAATCAACCGCTTTCTGGACAGAGACCAGTCTCCAGACACATCAGAATCACCAGACCCATCTGGCTGGCTGAACAGAGAACTGATAAAAGTGTCTGATAAGTCCTCAAACGGAGAAACCATAGTAGGCTGAACAGAGTCATGAGGCGAACCACCTGAGTCATGACTATTCAATGTTCTGGACGGCACCACATCATCTTCTTCTTGAGCCTTCTTGGCCATAGCACGGGTCACTGCACAGGATAGGCATGGGCAACGCTCTGCATAAACTCTAATGGAATGCGTAACAGCTGAACTAGGGCGGTAAACAAGCCTCAGAAAACTTATAAAAAAATGATGTAAATACCATTTTCATACAAAAAGAACACCATGGTTTGATTAAAAGCAACCTTTCCAATAGGATACCCGCATTTCATACATGAACTCTGCGTATTACGGCCAATAACGCGATTTGAACAGAGCTATTATTCGCCCGTTGGATGAATGCTTGACCTCAATTTGCGCCGTGTTTACAAACTTTCAAGTGCACGGCGTGGCAAAAATATCCATTTTGGAGGTAGATTTCAAACAGCCTGCACTGACGTGATATCCCAGCTACGGCCCTGATTGAATTACAGCCATCTAATTTGAGAAATTACGAGTCTGTTCGTCCAGTCTAGACCTCCAGGGGATGTGAAATAAGTTCGACAGAAGTTGTTGAAGTTCGTCGTGAGTTCGCCGTGACTTCTTCTCAACAATAGCAAGAAAGGTGAGTGTATTTTTACTGTTAACGTACATAGTTTGTTGACAGAATATCCTGTGACCCTATTTGTGAAGTTTCAGTAAAATATACCAAGGAATAAACCAGCGCCAGGTGTTCAAAACCTACCAGCGTTCTGACAAATTTTGCTACCTATGCCACCTCGCGAACACCGGTCACAAGATTCATTCACGTATACGCTTCAATTCGAGACTGCGAGGATGGAAATCTGAATAATCAATTTGGAAAAATTCTCGGCTCTCGGTAATTCTGTATATCGTTAAACATTTTGTTAATTGGATTATGAAAGAAGACTGAAAATAAGCGCCCGCTTTTTGTTTGGGTGTAAAAGCACGTATTTAAAGGAGAATACATTGTATATTGATTAAGCATTGAACTCTGCATAAGTCTAACTGTTTTAATATTTGTTGATGACATTGCTTCGCTTCCTGGAAGCAAGCACGCCGCAAATCTGCTGTCTAGTGAGCATTTCAGGTTCAATGTACTGAGTAATAACGCCGCGGAAACTTAAACTGGCCTGTCATTCTGCCGAATAGTCTTACGAAACTAGTTAATCGTCTGATTGCTAATCAAGCAAAGGGGAGGTTTCTGCCTCACCAAACTAACCTCCGACTGCATGTCACTGTGTTTTACTATGAATTATTCACAGTAGCTCATTGAAACTATCATGGGAGGAGGGTATATGGACATTGTAAAAAACAGTGCAAAGGTTTTTTTTTTTTTTAATCACCACGGGTTATTGAAGGGGGAACGTTTGATTCATTTCGTAGCAGTGGGAGGGCAAACAACTGCCGGCATCAGCGACTTCACTGCATTTTATACAGTAATGGTCGAGTAGCGTTAATGTTTGCCCTCCCACCGATAATTTTGACATTTTTGCAGGCCATTGATCCAAAAAAAACTTCACAGGCAACCCATTCATACCATTTTTTAATATCAATGCAAAACCTAATGTTTGTTGAACATAATTGGGTGAAATTCAATGCATTTTCCATTAAAAAGGGCCTAGAGGGCGCTGCTGTACTTCAGAGAAGGAGTTGATGACTTTAGCATCAATTATTTCTGTTAGGGTACCCTAATGGATAATTTGGCCTGGTTTATTTCTGAGTAGACTGCATTTTCGAAAATGCCCTCAGGCTTCACCCCCCAATTTTCACAATGGGTTTTGTTGATAAATGCCGAAATCAGCCATTTTTGGGACCCTGTGGCTCTGAGACCCTTTCCTGTAAAGGCGTTGGACTTGTGGCAAACTCTTCGTCTGTGTCTTCTGTACTTACCTGCAAAAAATCATTAGAAAATAATAAAAACTTTTTTCTCAGCAACTCAAGAAATGTGGTCATTTTATTCATTTGTATTGCCCATGCCTACACAGGAAGGATACAGAGATGGGTCTTCATCGCCATCTTCAGTGCTCGGCTGTGAAGTAAGATGAACAGGGGGAACTACATTGCCCCCAGCCAGGTCATTGCCTAGCAACAGAGAAACACCCTTGATAGGTAGACTTGAAATAAGTCCCACATTTACCTGTCCTGTAACTAAATCTGACTTCAAGAATACAGAGTGCAGAGGTACAGATACAGTCCTCCCTTCAATACCTTGTACAAGTATGAAATCCCCAGAAGCAGTTTCATCACGTAACTCCAAGGAGTCCATCAACAAAAGTGACTGAGAAGCTCCGGTATCCCTTAGGATATATATGGGGACAGGAGGGGAATGCTCATTCAGAGCCACAAATCCCTCTGACACAAATGGAAGAAATTCCTCCCTCACAAAGTCAGCAGTATCAGGCTTCTTAGCCTCACAAGGAGCAGGCAATTTAGCAGATCGGTCATCTACTACAGGGGTTTCTAACCTTGTCTTCACAAAGGCATTGGGTTTGGTATCCCTTTCTTTTGCTTTCTTAGCTTTAAGGAACCAACAGTTAGTTGTAACATGACCAGATTTCTTGCAATAATTGCAAACTAGACCACTTTTGTCACTGTCAGCTTTCACACTTTGATCAGACCTTTTACTGGATTTCTGAGCACCATCACCAGGTTTGTCTTTGTCTTTGGGTGAGGAATCTTGGGTATCACCGTTACCTTTCTTCTGAAATTGGGACCATCTTTTGTTACTGCTAGACTGAAATTTGGACTTATGTGTTAGAACATATTCGTCTGCAAACTTGGCAGCTGATTGCAAATTCAGTGCTTGCTTCTCATTAAGGTAGGTCTTAATATCATCCTTGACACAGTTCTTGAATTCTTCAACTAACACCATCTCTTTTAGTGAGTTGAAATCATCCTTGACCTCCATAGAGGTACACCAGCGCTCAAAGCAAACCTTCTTCTCGTTAGCAAATTCCACATAAGTCTGATTGTCAGATTTCTTCAGACCTCTGAATTTCTGTCGGTAAGCCTCTGGGACCAACTCATAAGCTGTCAAAATAACCTTTTGACAACCTCATAATCAGAGGAATCATCTGCAGACAAAGCCGAATAGGCTTGTTGAGCTTACCCTTGAGGACAGTTTGCAACATCAGAGGCCAGTGTTCCTTTGGCCACTGACAACTCTTAGCTACCTTCTCGAAGCACTGGAAATACTTATCAACCTCCTTCTCTGAGAATGGAGGCACCAGCTTTACCTCCTGGCTAGCCCGAAATTTGTTTTCACCTTGCATTTTGATTTTTAGTAGCTCCATTTGGAGCCTTTCTTCTCTATCTAATTTTTCTAAATCGAAATATCTCTGTCTCTGTCTCTCTCTTTCTGCTCTTTCCTCTTTCTCTCTCTCTTTTTCTCTTCTCTTGCTAATTTTTCTAACTCAAACTGCCTTTGTTTTTCTTTTTCCTCCCTTTGTTTTTTCTCTTTCTCTCTCTCAAATTCTCTGTTTTTCTTTTTCCTCCCTTTCTTTTTCTCTTTCTCTCAAACTCTCGTTGTTTTTCTTTTTCTTCCCTTTCAATCTCTAGCATTTTTAATTTAAGTTCCAATTCTACATTTGGATTTTCCACCGGAAACTGTTCCAGATCTCCTGGTGCAAACACATTTTCATCAATGCTTGCTTTTCGCATGGCTGGGTTTACATCTGTCAGCTCTAACTGTCTGCATATTTCTAGCAGTTCTGTCTTTTTAAAAGACTTCAAAACCTCTACGGTTGGTGATGCCAAGAAATCATCCATTGCTGTTGATCTGCCAATATATATCTAGGAAAATTCAAAAAAACAATTTCACTATTTGAAATTTTAGATTTTCAATAAATGACTCGCACAATGGTCTATCCCGGACGAGCCCCCAATTTGTTATGGCGTCAATTTGTTATGACGTCACGGACAGCAAGGGATGACAGACAAAATTCTTAAACTTCAACAGATTTAATTAAACACACGCTTTGAACTAGTCTACAATCTACCTCTACTGACCAAGATTGAAATAAAAAAAAAATGAGATATTTACAGTCCCTCGGTAATGGAGATGGCGCTGCTATATTGCGATGTCTTGGGACAGGAAAATGCTCCAACACAGGCAAAAATCCACAAAAAGCTTCACAGGTCTTGAAAAGAGTGACAGGTCTGGTCAAATGTATCCTTCCACTATTTCTCCTTGCAATGTCTCCTACTACTACACTCTCTCGATTTTTCTCCTTATATACTCTTTTCCAGCCCCCTCTGAGGCATGCCCAGGACATGCCCAACCTAGCTCCAGACTGGGCTTAACAAAAAAAATTGTCAATACTGCCATCTAGTGGCTTTTTTTTTTTTTTTTTTTTCCCCATTACAGCTTGAAAACAGTTACACTTAAAATAGTTACACCGTAAAGGCGGTTTGTTATTTTGTTCTTTACTTCTAATTCTAAAAGTAGTTGTAGTTTATTACAACCTGCAGTTTATGGCAGTTTAGTTTTATTTTTTCAAAAAAGGTTGAGGTTTATATTAATTACAATGTGTGAAATAAACTGCAATGGACTCTGAAAACAAAATATGTGTATGTATGTCCTGTTTTGCTTTTTTTTTTTTTGGGGGGGGAGGGGGCAAAAATTCTCTTATGTACCAAAGGGGGGCCCAGCAGAGAAAGTTTGGGAACCACTGACTTAAGTTACAGTAGGCTACGGCGTTTGTTAGTTCGCAGTGTCTACGTGTCCGAAACCGGTGTTGCTCAAATTAAGTTAGCTACCCAGTTTTATTCTCTTGCATGGGCATTTCATCATGAGTTAAGTCACAGTACTACGTGTCTGTTCGCAGCATCTATGTGTCCGAAACCGGTGTTGCTCAAATTAAGTTAGCTGCCCAGTTTTCTTCTCTTACATGGGCATTTCATCATGACTTAAGTTACAGTAGGCTACAGCGTTTGTTTGTTCGTAGTGTCTACGTGTCCGAAATCGGTGTTGCTCAAATTAAGTTAGCTACCCAGTTTTATTCTCTTGCATGAGGTTCATGGCTTGAAAAAAAAGCTAAAAAGTGAATTATGCATTATTGAAAACCATCCGACTGTCGGACACGGAGACACCTCGAAGCAGTGTCTACGTGTCCGAAAGTGGACATGGTTTTAATATAACTTCGTGTCCGACAGTCTGATGGTTTCAATAGAAATCTTAATATAGCGGATGCATATGCTGCGCTCCCCCTAGCTAGCATCCCGGTCTTTTAAAAAGTTCCATTCGATTTTTCATTATGAGCACAATCCGACCATTATTAGGCTAATCTTCTTTCACTCTACATTGGTTCGGTTTGTGTCAGTCCTCCATGCTTATTTTCTTTGGCACCGGTTGTGAGATTCCATAGAGATAGAGGAATGTAACAAATCGTACCAATCTAGCGTGAAAGAATAATAACAATGGTTGGAATGTGTTTTTAATTTCCCTACTCAATCTCACAACCGATACGACAGTTAACAAGCATGGAGGACAGTATCTGTTGCGAGGTTGAATAGGGAAATTAAAAACACATTCCGACCATTGTTAAGATTCTATTACGTTAGATTGGTACGATGTGTTACATTCCTCTATCTCCCTATTGAATTTTCGTGAGCCGGTGCCAGAATCATTTCCTTAATCTTTTTTCTATTGAATCTCGCAACCGATACGAGAGAAAACGGGTACAATGAAGGGATTTGGGATACATTATCATACAGAGGTGTACATGTACTTCGTTACAATACTGAGGTAGTTTTTTTTTTTTTTTGAGGAGCCCTATTTGTACTTTACTTGAGTTTTTTTTCAACCGGGACTTTTACTTTTACTCTACCACATTTAAAAGATTAAAAAGTATACTTTCACTTCGTTACTTTGACACTGGCCACTTCGTTTCTCGTTACACATTAAAATATGAATGTAATCCGTCATTTAAGGATTATCTGGATTTGGCGTGTTCGAGAAGAACAACGGTGCTCGGCAGGGTATCTTAGCCGCTTTGTGCAGATGCGTTTGCCAAACAGGCATGGAGCTGCAAATTTATGTGCGCAGTTACACTATTATATCACTAGATGGCACACCCGGATCAGTTATTGAATATTCCCAAGCAAGCCGAGCTTAGAATATGGACGAGTTCACTCCAATACCTGTTTTTCAGGACTTGCCTTAATTTAACTCCTCAGCTAAGCCTGATGTGCAAACTGCGCAATATACTTGCCCATAGCAGTTAAAAAAAAATCATTATAAAAATTATATATAGTATCCCAATTCGAAGTTCAGAATAAGCAGTTTATTGAAGCAAAAATTCAACATGGTATTGATTCCATGTAATTCTATTAATTACAGTCAATTATTTTGGTTTTTTTAATCCGCCAGTAAACTCAAAGAAGAAGAAGAAATGTATAAAGGAGAGACTGCCAGTTTGTTTTTTAGATACTGTATCTTTCATTCACCTGAAAATTAATTAAAGAGCACAAGGAGAGAACAATGTGTGGTTGCTTTGCTTCTTTCCATGCGTACTATGAAAAATACTTTGCACTTGTGCTTGCACTTTTGATACTTAATTATATTTTTTCACAAGATACTACTTAAGTACATTTTATGTGAGCTACTTTAAGACTTTTACTGAAATCATTTTCTTATGGGTGACTTCAACTCTTACCAAAGTAACTTTCAGTAATGGTACTTTTACTCTTTCTTAACTTTTTTCCCAGTTCTTTATACACCTTTGTTATCATATTAGCTATGTGACAAAGTGCAATACTTGGTCAGGTTGTAACTGTCGCTTATGAAAATCGTTCATGCTTTCTTTCCTGAATTCTTGTATTTTACTGCATTTTTTTTTTTAAACATTGCTTATATCATTTCTTTGACTGTCTACCATATTTGAGGTAAAATTGACCTAAATTGCTCACTTCAAGAACACATTTTTTTTTTTCTTTATCCAAGAGCGACTGAAATAAATACCAAACAATTCGCTATTTGGGGGCACTATAAAATTTCAAAACTTTCTTATTTCTCGGCCAATTCTCATGATCTTGGTGTCAACTACAAGGCCTTTTCGAGAGCTTTCAATAGGTAATCAATTCATTAAAATTAATTGCATTTCAATTTTTTTGTCACAGTTAACCATATTCAACCATCACCAACATCGAATAACGCTTTATGTAAACACACTTACACACTCTCACTCTCCCACTCTCCTCACCCACTTTGTAAATAATTTATCAACTCCAGCTCACTACGAAACTTGCACTTCATATAACAGAATGAGCTTTGTCTCATTTAGCACCCTTTTTCTTGGGCGCACATTCTCATACAGCACTCGGCGGCCGAGCCATGTACTAGGTTGCACCTAGTCTTGTTTTGTGTCTGGCTGGGTTGGTATTCTTCTCACTAAATAACAGGGTGCTTGTTTATGCTCAGGTAAACCATTCTCAAAGAACTCGAGAAACACCGCTCAAGCCGTGGTTTGTGAGTGATAAGAATGGCAATGTGATCCTCGCACATTGTGATTGAATGGCTGGATTAAGCGAGGCTTGTTCCCAAATTGGAGCTTTGCTCTTTGCGACTGAAGCTGGATATAGAATCGGGAACTTGGGAACATGTACTGAAGTAAAAAGCAAGTGGCTGCCAGCGCACGTAAACAAAGTGCCCTATTTGCCAGAAAGCAATATTGATTTGAATGAGATGGGATTCTGAAGAAACTCTTGTCTTTATCACGAGTAGCATTATTGCCGCAATTAAAAACCGCACACAAAGTAGGCATTGTTTTCTTTTAAAAGGAAGCACAAATCCGAAGAAAATCACGAAGCGTTGCAGGAGCTCAATGGTATAGCGCAGCTATCTTGGTTGTTGTTATCATCCATCATGGCGGACTTCCTGTTTGGAAATTATGCGTGACGTCACGTGCACACCAAGAATACGGCAAGAATTGTAATCTGCTCACCTATTGCAAATCGCCACTGTTCGAAAGCTGGGGCCTGTACCATAAAGCTGGATTAACATACCCGGGGTTTCTCTTAGTTATCTGCCTACACTTAACCAGATTTCCGCATTCCTGATAAGCGGTACCACAAAGCCAGTAATCAACTCGGTAACTGAACCCAGGGTTTTCCAATCTAGGTTTGTGCGCGTTCACATAAAAAGGGTGGTGTTTGAAGCAATTGACCAATTGCAAACATGGACGAACCGATTGGAAGTGAAGCTGCGTACTTTTCAAATGCGGAGCAAGTGCTCTTAATTAAAATTTGAAAAGAATAAACATATCATCCTGGCAAAAATTAACACCAATGCAGCTGCCAAATACAGAAAGGACAGTTAGCAAAAAATCACCGACCGTGTAAATGCACAAGTCAGTTATAATGATAATATCACTGCAGTAGCTCCCGTATTTATGATTGTATTAGGCTATTGCTGCAAAAGTGATGGTTTAATTTTAGTTCTGCTGCAGTAAATCATGATAACAGGTGCTATAGGCTAGTGACCGCATCTCTCTCCTTTTCTGCTTTACAGGATATGTTTGATCCAGCACGAAGCCTATTGGGTATAGGGATGTGCGTGTTTTATCGTTTATAATGTCACTGCCCCATCAGTAAAATTTCAGTTGTGTATTTCATTAAATTGACGTGATGCAAGGATGTATTCTTATGGCGTGCATAGATTTTTTTTTTTTTTTCCAGCTGCAACCCCGGCGGTGTCAAAAGAGCCGGAGAACAAATAATGAATTAATACAAAAACATAGTTCAAAGCGGTCAGTAGGTTTACTTTCATAAGTGCAACAAGTACAAGGCTCTAGTGCTTTTGCCCGTGGAAAAATACAGGATTGTGATACACAAAGATGTGAAACTATATGCGCATGACTCCGCTGCGTTCGCCACGTCAAACCCTCAGGTGAGAACCTGCATCGTACATATTGGTATTCATCACGCACCAAACTCCACTTAAACCTCTACGGACGGTAATGCAATTTTCTCAGAGAACTGATTGGTCAGTAGGCAGTGCTTTTGCACACTGTGATCTGAATCTAGAACTAAACCTGCTCTGTTCAGCTTATGTTGCCGCGGTGATATACCTTGGTAAGAAGTGAGCCGCCTTCATGGTACAGAAAACCCAGGGTTAAACCAGAAGTTACCGCGATAAGCCCAAGTCCAGCTTTATGGTACAGGCTCCAGGTCTTTTCCGGGGGTCGAAAAAGCATGTGGATGCCTTAAAAAGCAGTAAGTGTATTGCGGTACTGTCCTAAATCGGGAATGTGCCAGTTTGACCTGTATGATAAGTCAGTGCATAATATCACAACCAGTGGTGCAACCAGTGAATTCAAAACTGGGACAATTTAGATTTAAAAATAAACCTAAATTTTAAAGATCCCGTCCTACCAAGTTTCAAGATGCATGTAAAATACTTTTCTTTCACTGATAATGTGTTTCTGATATGGTTTTTTTCCATATCCTTAAAATGGCATCTGCTTCTTCTCCTTTATTAAAAATGCTGAATCTATGAATGTGCAAATGTTTCTCATTTCAAGTTTAGCCACTTCACAGGAGATGTCTCTACTGTACTGAAGAGACCATTCTCAGTGTTTGTGCATTAGAGGCTTCAAGTCAACACATCACACTTGTGTTAGTAAGTTGAATATTGACCCAGGATTGGCTCCAAAGGATTTGTGATGTCACAGATCTGCTTGTGAGCCTACCTCTTTAAATAGGAATTTTAATGAGCTCAGATAAACTTAAAACTTTACCTTATTCTACAAGCTCAAACATTCAACTTTAGGAACAAGAAGAAAAACATTTTTTAAATGGGGGGGGGTCTTTAACCCTTTCATTACCATTGTCGCATTTCCGCGACAGCGCCGATCCCACATCACTTACCATTGTCGCTATTTTGCGCCTAGAGAAAGTCCCTCACAAAAACTGTCAAAGCTCCGCAACAAAACACCCCTTTGGACGAGTCAGGTATCGCACAACACATCAGTGATGTCATCAGGCTTCCCGTAGTTCCCAATCCTCCGTTTATGCACAGTTTTATTTTATTTTCTACAGGTTATTGCAGGCAGTGCGTCCTGCAGCATGTGTATCTCCGTTTGTACACAAATACACGTGTATCTCCGTTTGTACAGAAATGCGAGTGTATCTCGTTTGTACATAAATCCCATAGAGGAGAAATCGTCTTGTCTTGACAAACCGAAATACGGTTTTTATCCTCATTTTCTGTTTTTACTTTTAGAAAAACTAAGCAAAGATATGTGTCAATGGAAAGGTAAATGTATTTTGAACATGTTTTCTGTACATAAGATTGTCCATTTCTGGCGTTTTTAGTTCGAAAAAGGGGGTGAAAATCCACATGCAATATCATGCTGCGATTGCACAAAAATTTACGGTAAGCAAGGGTTGTCTTATTCCCAGTAAGCGGTAGTGAAAGGGTTAAATGTTTACTGTGACTGAGACTTTGTGTTTTTCTAAATTACAATTGAAATAAATCTGACACATTTCTGAAAAGCATATTAAAAGGGATTTGCTATACATTTTTAATACTTATCAAATATTAGAAATGTATCTGCCCTAAATATGTTAGAAATATATTTCAAATGAATTGATAATGCATTGAAAATACCTATTTATAAACAAGCGTTGTCACTAAGGTGACATCATCCCCCGCCACAAATTATCAATTCAAAATTAAAGAGGTATGAAGTGATGGTGATAGGTTAAGATGAAGCTAAATGTCATCAGAAACATGATCCAGTCAACATCCGTTGATATTTTGCACTGTGGTTGAAACGCAAAAATATTTTCAAGACTTACTGTGACCTTGACATGAATGTCACAGTGTATGAATGGTAAAAATACACTGACCAAAAATATAAACGCAACACTTCTTATTGTTAGAAATATGACCATGTTCAGAAGCTCATTGTACTTTCATTGATTGTTGACAGATTGTATGACCATATTGCAATACATTTCGATCAATGATTTAAAAAGACAAACAAGAATCTCGCGATGGTGTGATGATAAAGGGGAAGGGGTCTATTGTTCAAATTTCACAAATCAACACTGGGTATGTCCGCCTTTGGCCTGCTGCACTGCTACACATCTCTGCTGTGTGGACTGTAACAAATTTTCATTGGTGACTTGGGGGACGTGTTCCCATTTCTCTTCAAGAGCTGTGCGGAGTTGGCGGCTATTGGCCGAAAATGGGAACCAATGACGAACTTGTTGCTTGTGGACATCCCAAAGATGCTGGAAGGGGGACAAATCCAAGGAATAAGCCAGCCATTCAAGCACACAAATGTTTTCAGGCTCAGGGAATTCTGTGCATACACGGTGACTTGGGTCTGGCATGGTCATGCTGGATGGTTATTGTTTTGATGGATGAATGGTAGGACAATAGGCAGCAGCATCTCATCGTGAAATCACACTGCATTCAAGTTGCTGTTCTTGAACTGCAGTTGGGTACAATGTCCTTGGAATATTCCCACCCCCCAAACCAGCACTCCACCACCATGTGCCACCGTGTGCACCACAGTGATGTCAGCATAACGATCCCCTGTCCATCCGCTCTGTGAAGTTGGAAACGTGACTTGTCTGTAAAGAAAACAGTCCTCCATTGTGCCATTGGCCATCAAACATGTCTATTCACTCAGTCGAACCAACTTTTTCATCGAGCTGAGGAGAGGTCCAATCCACAAAGGGCAAAAGACGTAAAGATATGGATTTCCTGGAGATTATTTTTCGCGGTTTCGGCAAAAATGGGGTGATGGTGGGGACCAGCTGTCTCATCTGAAGTGAGAGTTACTGGTGTTACGACCCTGGCTCAGAGGGAAGCAACAAAAAGCAACAAAAAACCAAAACGCAACCAAAACGCAACCAAAATAAAGCCTCAAAGCCAACAAAATTGATCTAACCATTACAATTCGACCTAGAGGCTCACAAAATACAGCCACTGGAGTTACCAAAAACCAAACAAAACAAATATCAAAATACAAAATCCAAATTGAAATTCAAAACATTCCAAAATCTAACAAAACTCAATTGGACGAGCCCCCATTTGTTACGACCCTGGCTCAGAGGGAAGCAACAAAAAGAGGGAACACGCACCATTTATAAGAAATCTTACAAGTTTATTCACTCCAAAACCAATACCAACTTCACAGGACCCTAAAACAATTAAAACACATCACAAAGACCGCCACTAAACCAAAACCCCAAACTGGCTGCCCCCAGACATAGATTAAGGCCGCCTTTTAAAACCCCCAAAGCCCAATCAAAAGAAACCAGATACCCACCCCCCCCAATTAACCAATCAAGGGGTGGAAAAAAATCCCAGCTGACGAACCTCTGGGTCGTCACACTGGTCTCAAACGACCACAGAGATGGAGAATCCAGATATAGCGGACTTGGGTGGGGGTTGTCACACATGGTCGTGATGCATGTGGGCAGTGTGCTGTCTTGCCTCATTCCTCAAAAAGGTGTTTTATGCGACTTATCGTTGAAACATGGACATCAAGAGCCCTTTCATCATCCCTGAGAAACATTCCTGCATTAAGCCTGCCAATGGCACGCTCCCTGATGGCTCGAGTCATTGATGGCATTTTGAACAATGGCAGAACTGGGACTTTTGAGGTGGCCTTTTATTGACCAGAGTACAGGATGTGCCTGGGCCGACCATACCTGATTTCAGCAGCTCTGGATCAGGCCCCACCTGTCTGACAGGCCAGTTTTGACAAAGGGCATGAACTTGGCAATGATATGGAGAAGGTGACTGAAATGCACACAGACCAGTGGCACACAACCTTGGTCACATAAATAAACCCAACTAAGCCAACCTCAGAAATAATTATGCGGAATATTGAAAGGACTAAACTGTTGCGTTTATATTTTTGTTCAGTATAGTAACAAAGAAACTGCTTATCAATAAACATTCAACAGAATTCAAATGAAGCTTGGTGTCAAATATAAAGAAAATCCAGTGAACCTTTCTTGAGATATCTCGCTGACGAGGGTAAAATGACAAAAAAGCGTTAAAGTCACCTTGTGACCTTGAAATGAAGGTCAAGGTCACCAAATATGACTGGCACCTTTCTCTTATTGTGATCAACCTAGATGTGAAATATGAAGAGAATCCAGTCAACGGTTCTTAAGGTATTCCAATTCATACACACGGCACGGACGTACGAACGGACGGACTGGGCCCTGCCCCTTCCCTAGATGGAGCTTGGCGTCGATAATGAAGAAAGTCCAGTGAACTGATCTTGAGAGATCTCGCTGACAAGTTTAACATGCAGGTAAACATGCAGAAATATTCAATGTGTCGTTGTGACCTTGAAAATAATGTCTAGGTCACCAAGATCGACTGGGCCCTGTGCCTTTACTAGATGAAGCTTGGTGTCAAATATGAAGACTTTCCTGTGAAAAGTTTTTGAGAGATCACGCTTACAAGATTAACATGCAGGTAAACATACTGAAATATTCAATGTTTCGCTATGACCTTGAAAATTATGCCAAGGTCACCAAAATCGACTGGGCCCTTTGCCTTCCACAGATGAAGCTTTGTGTCAAATATGAAGCAGGGATGTGATTGGCCAAGGACAAAAAAGCAGGAAAATATACGGCCCATAGCGCGACGCAGCAACATCGTGGTGTGGCGCGGAAACTGCGCGGTGCGGCAACAGTCTAGCCATTACACACAGTGACATAATTTTGACACTTAATGAAAAGTGCAAAATGCAAACATTTAGTGCAAATTAGCAACACAGAATTTGAAAAACCTCAAAAACAACATGTCAAACAATAGGAGATATTACAGTGTGTGTGTCTGTGTGAGTATGTGTAGGTAGTGACGACCACACACCCAGGCACACACACACACACACACACACACACACACAGTAATATCATTTTTGACCTTTCAAAATGTCCAATGAAAAGTGCAAAGTCAGAATGTGCAACATGGACATTCAAGGAAAAAATCTAACAATCAGACACAGATAATAGAAAAATGAGAGAGAGAGAGAGAGAGAGAGAGAGATGTTGCTGTCTATTTCCGAGCCAGTTTCTTCAGAGTCTCTAGGCGCCTCTTCCGAAAATCTTTTCGTGCCTTTGCAGCTGCTGCTAAGAGGACATCTTTGGCTCTTTTCTTCCCAGAGGTGCAGGGTGCATGATACAGGCGCTTCCTGGCCTCTGCCCTCCTCCTTATTTGTGCCCTGTACCTCTGGCTTGAAAGTTTAATGTTCCTGACCAGTGGTATATTGACGGGGCTTTCTTTGGTGGGTCTTGAATAAAGGCCAATTGCAGACGTTTGCATGGCCTTCAGGTTATATTTGACCACTTCATAGGCCTGATTTATGATAGGTACTGATTTATGCTACTTTCTGTACTTTCTGTTTCCTTATGCTACTTTCTGTACTGATTTCACTTATTTAAAGCACATTTATTGACACAGATGGAGGACACAATACTTAATGAATAATAATATATCTTTTAGTCAAAATGCAGTTATGCCCTTCTGGCTCTAACTGCTGTGTGTTCACAGTTAAGACTTTTGGTTTTTGTTTAATAATTACAAATGTATTACTATTTTACTTCTATAATTTTGTCAGTGGAAAGAGCTCATCAAGAGCCTTCAGGTGATATATATAACTCACATTTGGATTTACGTCCAAGGCGGCGATAATGGATTTGTTCCCGATATATGATTATCCTTTCCTAACAGAAAAAAAGCCTTCCCCAACTCTACACGTAAATCATCTAAACACGTTCAAGAGGAGAACGTATGTCTATAATCTCACTAATAGCGTGCTGTTTTCAACGTAGCTTTTTAGATATCCTAGCCTGATTGCTAAGCATTGACTAACATAATTGGCTAGCTCAGAAACGTTTGACTTGCGTTAATATTAGCGCCACCGCGGCAAACCTTGGACATTGAGATTAGCGAAAAATCAGTCGTAAACTAACGTTAATCACCTGATAATGTAAAAGTACACCTGCATCTAACAAGTACATGAAAACAATATTGTCGTACTTGGATCATCCAAATGTCAATCCTCTTGAACTGATCACGAAGACACCAGTGACACAAGAAAGTGCGGTGAGAGTTGTATCCGCTCCAACAACTACCGCGGTTGCGTCTTATACCCCTTTCCCACTGGCCAAAAAACCCGTTTAAACCCGCTAACAATCGGTTTTTGGTGGCAGTGGGAAAGGCTCACCTACCCGCATCGACCCGTGTCAAACGACTCGGCAAGCGACGCGGGTTAAAATCGCCTTCAATCGGCTCAGCTCCGATCGGCTTGCAGTGGGAACACCAGACCCGGGTCAACCTGCTAATTTACCTTTTACGAAATTCTTCAGCTCTATGGAGTGTATTTTTGGTCATAATCCAAATGAAAATAAAAATTAAAATAATCAGGCCAAAATTAAATGTTAAAAATAAAAAGCAAATTGAAAAACCTAATGAAACATGTAAAATGATAATGTGAAACTACAAAACGAAAATGAAACAAGTAAAATTTCAAATGCAAATACGTAAATCGATAAAACGACAATGAAACGTTAAATTTAAAATGCTAATATGTAAATAGAAATGGTCAAACGGAAAACTTTAATTGTACAGATGAAACTGAAAATGAAAATTTAAATAGCAATAGGGAAACATCAAATGTAAAACTCAAAATGGGAAATGGAAAGGCTTAAATGGAAATGCTTAAATCAAAAGCTTAAATGGAAAAGATAAAATGATCATTTAATTTTTTATTTATGTTTGCATTTTTCCGTTACCATTTTACATTTGGCATTTTGCATTTGCCATTTGCCATTTTCCAGTTTGATTTTCCATTTTCCATTTGGTTTCTCCATTTGGATTTCTCATTTGGCGTTTCCATTTTCCATTTGCCTTTTCCATTTTCCATTTGGCTTTTCAACCTGTATGCAAATAAGGAGGTGTGGCCCAGAGGTCGGGGGGACGGTCTGAACCGGCCGACTGCAGTGGCATCTTGTGGACAGCAGGGGGCTCTTGACTGACATTTTTTAATAGCTGGATTTGTTTTTAGTTTACTACATCAAAGTTGCAGTAAATTTATGGGGCAGTGTTCAAATCTATGTCAATGCACTGAGTAAGTAATGACAGCACAACAAACATGACTTGGCTGAGCTGAAAATCATGTAATAATCAGGTCTTGTAATTTTGATGGCTTATTTTCTTGTCAAAGGGCTGTTCTCATCACTTCTGCAAAACTGCGCTTTTCTGTGGTATTGTGTTACCTGCTGATCCTGGTTAGATCCTGATGTCTCTCACTGTAGCAGATGAAGGAATCTGTCCAGCACCTGTAGATGATCTGATCAGATGACTGCAGACAACCACACCGTCCGTGGCTCCTTGTAGTTCACTCTAAATAACACAGGAAAGGCTTTTGGGCTCAATTCACTTAAGGTTTCTGGTCCTAAATTCATCCAACCGAAAGTAACTGGTCTAAGGTTTCTCTCTCACCTTCTGTCACATTACCTGGTATCATTCACCTGATGTGTTGGCTGACTGTGACTCAGCATGCCGTCTGTTGCTGGTTTCTAACTGATAATACTGTTAAACATGCAGGTTGCTGCCACTAACATACAGATCCGTACCGCCTGTTGTTGATAACATGTCTGGTCCCTGCTTACATCCCATAAGCTAGCGTTAGCTTACATCTGCTGACTGAAACGGGCTAGATGCAAACACTAGCAAAGAAGAAGAAATTGTGCACATTCTCTGCATTAATGTTAGCCATGACAGAATACCTTATACGTGATATTAGTGTTTAATTACGGTTGAGGTTGTGTTGGGAAAAACGGTGCTGTGGTATCCTGTCAGTAACCAACGTTAGCTAGCGCTATATGTACATTGTATAGCTGCCTACATTGTCTACTTACCTGTGTAACTTACTTGGCTCGAACTACAAGTGTAGTGTGCACAAAACCTGAGCCTGTTAACGTTGGATAAAATGTCACTAAACACCGACAGCTCTCGAAGCTCATTTAGCTGTAACGTTACCTGAACTTTGCCTTGAAAACGGAATACTGCTCGCAACGTTTTAACGTTACTTACCTTGAACAGTCTGTCGGGCCACTGTAAAGGCCCTCGATGGATCAGGAGAGGGAGAAGCGATGTGCCCGGGTCTTGCAGTGTAAGGTGGAGGATGAACTGGCGGTGGAAGTAGCCCCCTGGTCTTTGTCCAGGACCTCCAGGGCCTGTCTCAGTAAAGAGGCAAGCTCTGGCCACGCAATTGTTCCACTGTTGTGTGCATGGGACAGCATAGATATATATACTGCTTTGCCAGTTTATATCATAGACTGTAGGTTGGCTCAGCTGTCAGGAGCCCCCTGCTGTCCACAAGATGCCACTGCAGTCGGCCGGTTCAGACCGTCCCCCCGACCTCTGGGCCACACTTCCTTATTTGCATACAGGTTGAAAAGCCAAATGGAAAATGGAAAAGGCAAATGGAAAATGGAAACGCCAAATGAGAAATCCAAATGGAGAAACCAAATGGAAAATGGAAAATCAAAATGGAAAATGGCAAATGGCAAATGCAAAATGCCAAATGTAAAATGGTAACGGAAAAATGCAAACATAAATAAAAAATTAAATGATAATTTTATCTTTTCCATTTAAGCTTTTGATTTAAGCATTTCCATTTAAGCCTTTCCATTTCCCATTTTGAGTTTTACATTTGATGTTTCCCTATTGCTATTTAAATTTTCATTTTCAGTTTCATCTGTACAATTAAAGTTTTCCGTTTGACCATTTCTATTTACATATTAGCATTTTAAATTTAACGTTTCATTGTCGTTTTATCGATTTACGTATTTGCATTTGAAATTTTACTTGTTTCATTTTCGTTTTGTAGTTTCACATTATCATTTTACATGTTTCATTAGGTTTTTCAATTTGCTTTTTATTTTTAACATTTAATTTTGGCCTGATTATTTTAATTTTCATTTTCATTTGGATTATGACCAAAAATACCCTCCATAGTTATGTTATAACACGTGTGAAGGCTTATCGTCGCCCAATCATTCCAATAAGATCTGCGTCATTCGCTGTTAACATTTGACCAGAAAATAGGCAAACATACCTCGGGATTCGGCCCAGAAATTTCACTACATTATCTCTGAGCCCCAATCATGTTAACCAGCTTGTCTGAACCAAGTTCCAATGCGACATTTCGCCACAAACATCGTTCGTATTGCTTATCAAAGTCAATGCAAAGACGCGCGTCAATGCAAAGTCAATGCGTTTCGCATGTATTTCCGTCTTTGCTTTGACTTTGAATGTAATCTGTCGTGCAAAAAAATCGTTTCGCGTCCGGTGGAAAAGCAACTTAATAGTGCTGCACCTGATTTTACTGATCAGGGTCTGCATTGAACCCCATGCGCACTTTTTCAATAATTAAACATTTCTTTGACAAACAAGGTCGCTATTTTGTGAATAATATTGCCAGTTACATAGCATACTGTTTGTGTATGAGGATCATATAGTATATAGCATCACATCCCTAATGATAAAAGCATATCAGAACTATGATTTCTTTCTCTTTATTCAGCATTGATCTCTGCATTTTACTTTACTGTACCTTGCAGCCTCATCTTGAGCAGTTTGTCCACATTTCTCTAATAATTAAAAACATATATTTGACAGATAATGGTGATATTCTTAGAATTGTATCACCATAGCTATGAAGTCTATGTTCTTTCTCCTTCAATCACCAGATGGCTGAGAGGGTGACACCCATAAATTACCATTGCTTTTGTCTGAGGAGCCTCAGGTTCAAATCCCAGTGGAGACATACGCTTCATGCATTTCTATGGATGCCCGCTCGATTTTTTTCGTAGACTTTAGCGATTTTGGATGAAAAGTACATTATGCCAGGGTAAACATCTGTGAACCAATTTGCTGGTAGCCTGGAATTTTTTTTTTTTTTTTTTTTTGCCTTACCTTGCAGTCTCACCTGTGCTGCAGTCTGTTCACCAAGCCAAGGAAATAGCCCTCATCCTTTTTGCTTTAGTCTTATAAACCATTTCTAAAACACATTCCACAATCCATCTGATATCATGTATTGGCAACTTCACATTAACCACCTTAGATTTACTATTTACTGACATTTGTCACCAGGTGAAGGCACAAGCTCGCCCACCTTCACCTTCTACCCTAAGGAATGAACCACACCCACCAATAAGGGTCACAGGCACAGGAGGCACAGCACAAAAGGAGTAAATATTTATTAAGTTCCAAGAATGAATAAAAATATTTAAAAAGACAATATCTAGAGTGAAATTGGAAACTGGTCCTATTGCTGTCTAGGGCACCCCCCTCAGCTAAATGGGGTCCTCCCGCACCAAACATTCAAACCCCCCCCCACACCCCCCAGCTGCCTTTTTCGCTGTCTGCAAAATGTTTAACCTGTTCAAACTGTACTTTTCATATGTAAAAGTGAACATTTTTACCAATGTTATTACTTTTTTATGATATTATTAAAAAATATTCACCTGCCTTCCTAGCCATTTTTTTTCTGATTTGGATGTTACAGCAAACAAAAATATATCTAAGGATGGCCAGCGTTGGTAAATGAGAGGTTGGCAGTAGTAAATGAGAGGCCGGCGGTAGTGAATGAAGACCCGGCAACTAATTCGCTGAGGTTTGTAACCCATTGGATTTGCTATTGACTTGGCTGGTCACTGGCATTCCTCCGCTAGCCACTAGCATTCCTCAGTAAGCAACGCACTGGATTTGTGACTGACTAGGCTTGCCACTCATGTACCTAGGCTGGTAACCTATACGTAACTTGGCACTGGATTTGCGACTTTATCGTTCCTAAATTGACGTGGGATCTCGTTTGCAAATTTTGAAAGAGTGGGTCAGGAAGGGAGTGTACATCGTACACATAATGCATTACCACCAACAGAATAGTACTGCTGTTTGCTTCCCTCTCTTTCCATTCCTGTAATAATAACTGAATAAATCAAATAAAAAATTTGCAACCTTATCATTATGACACCGTGAACCTGTAGGTTTGAATCAATCTTGATAAATCATTGCCCCCCGCAAAAAAGTAGCCTATACAAAACAAGAAATTGATCTGTCCCAGTGGGCACCTTGATGTCAATTTGATGTTAAATTGATGTTACTGATGTTAATTTGATGTTAAATTGACATCAGGTGAGTATTGTTTTAGCATTAGCGCCATCTTTAATTGATTTTGCTTCATCTTTTGAATCTTAAGACAGAATTGAAAGTGGTAATATAATTGAATCAGTGAATTCAACAAGGGCCCAACTCCATTTTGAAAATGTATGGAATTGGGCCCTAATTGAATTCACCAATTCAATTGTGTTAGTGCAATCTCTGCTCACTGAAACATCTGATGCATTAGGTGAGACTGTGTACACAGTAGCCTACCATAAAAAATTGAATAGGTGAATTCAGAGAGGCCCAACTCCGTACATTTTCAAAATGGAGTTGGGCCCTTGTTGAATTCACTGATTCAATTATATTACCACGTTCAATTCTGTCTTAAGATTCAAAAGACGAAGCAAAATCAATTAAAGATGGCGCTAATGCTAAAATAATACTCACCTGATGTCAATTTAACATCAAATTAACATCAGTAACATCAATTTAACATCAAATTGACATCAAGGTGCCCACTGGGACGGATCAATTTTTTGTTTTGTATAGGCTACTTTCAATTGCGGGGGCAATGATTTATCAAGTCGATGCAAACCTACAGGTTCTCGGTGTCATTATGATCAGGTTTCAAATTTTTTTTATTTGATTTATTCAGTCATTATTATATGAATGGAAAAGAGGGAAGCAAACAGCAGTACTATTCTGTTGGTGGTAATGCATTATGTAGATGTACATTTCCTGACCCACTCTTAAACAATTTTTAAACGAGATCCCACGTTAATTTTAGAAACAAAGTCAAATCCAGTGCCAAAAGACGATAGGTTACCAGCCTAGATGCGTGAGTGGCGACAAGCGTAATCAGTTTGAAATCCAAAATAAAAGACTGAGGAATGTTTGGTGGCGGAGGAATGCCATTGACCAGCTTGGTTCAATAGCAAATCCAATGGGTTACAAACCTCATGGTAATTAGTTGCGGGTCCTCAGACATATTGTAGTGAAATTTACTACACCAACCTAAAATTTACCAAGAATGGCCATCCTTAGATATATTTGTTTGGTAACATCTAAATCAGAAAAAATGGCTTGGGAGGCAGGTGAATCTTTTTAATAATATCATAAAAAAAAAAAGTAATGACATTGATAAAAATTTCACTTTTACATATGAAAAATACAGTTTGAAAGGTAAAACATATGTGAATTTGTCTGACACTGAGGGGGGTGCAACCTAGTAAGCAATGCTTTTCCACCGGATTTCAATTTTTTAAATATTGTCATTCAAAGTCAAAGCAAATTCATTCTTGGAACTTAAAAATTTATGAACTTTTGTATGTGCGCGTCTTTGCATTAACTTTGATACCCACCAGACAAGGTACATGACTGGGGCTCAGACATAATGTAGTGAACTGGGTGACAAATGTGCCTATTTTCTGGTCAAAAGTTAAGGATTTGGTTAACCAAGGATCTAACCAGATGAATCACAGATACTGCTCAGATACATATAAAAACAATATGCTATGTAACTGGCAATATTATTCACAAAATAGCAACCGTATTTGTCCAAGAAATGTTTAATTATTGAAAAAGTGTGCATGGTTTATTTCCTTCAGGCTCGCATCAGACTGTAGCTATGCACTGCAGGCTTGTGCAAACTTTCTGACAGGAAGATCTGCAGAAGGAAATCTGGGTTGCATTGATGTGGTCTGTTTCCCTTGGCAGGTGATTGGAGGAGAGCAGTTAAAATGTGTTGGCTGAAAGAAATCAATGGGAGGAGTCATTACCATAGAAACGGCGCTTTTAACGCCGTTTTCCACAACACCATAAATAACGCCGTGTATTTGCATATGAAAACGGCGCTTTTAACGCCGTTTTCAACAACGCCGAAAATAACGCCGTTAATTTGCATATGAAAGCGGCGCTTTTAACGGCGTACTCGGGAGAAACGGCGTTAAAAGCGCCAGGGGAAAAAAAGCAATAACGGCGTTCTCGTCCCAAAACGCGTTTTATACAGACGAATTGTGGCACTATCGGCTTGCCATATACTACGCCGCCACACCCATGGCGCACGTCCGTCTACCAAATTGCCAAAGTGGCTGCGCACGGTGTTGCACCGCACGAAAGTACCACTGCGTGGGCTGCACCGGACGAAATTACCACTGCGTGGGCTACGCCACGCTGCGCCACCCTGCACTGTGCCAAGAAATTACAGCCCTCAGACATGCTGATTTTAAATACTGTGCACATGCAGAGGTTTTACTTTGCTCATCTGCTAGTCTAGATCTGGACTTGTCGTTGGCAGCTCCCACAGAGCGGCGGTTTCATGTGTTGTGACTTCAATCTGAAAAAAATACTGTACAATAAATTAGAACAATATATAATATGACAAATGGTAGTCTACAAAATCTGCGACAATCAATGGAACATAACCTGAATATTATTTCAGAACTCATCGTGTTCGTAGTGGGCTGTAAAGTGTGGCATTTTTTTTTTTGTTTGTTTTTTTTTTGGCTTGCGCGTTCACAGGTTTAAAAAGAAAGCATAATATCACAGATAATTTTGCAATTTGATATGAGCGGGACTAAGTTATCCTAGTTCTTATACTCACAGAATAGTAGAATTAAACTTGGGCTGTCGCGCAGATGATGTGATACAATGCGTAAACTATAATTTTAATGTATTTAATTTAATTAATTTCCAATCTTTTGCATACAAATTGCCTAGCGGTCGCATCATGATTTGGAATTCTAAAATGCTTTTTAATGTAAGAAGGAAAAAGTGGCATACTGACACCACACGGAAGCAATTGTCACCAGAATTACCTTCATTCGCTGAAGAGTTCTGAAATGCCGCTCTCGCTGGAAAAAAAGTTACGTCGCTGAGTGCCAGTGCATATACCTGATTTTATTTTTTCTAAAATAGGATTTTGTTCTATGCTTCATTTCAGACGGGCGAGGGAGTTGGAAGTGCATGGCGAAACGCATATTTTTTTTTTTTTTTGAAGTTTCCATCACAAAAGGGGTAGGCTTGATTTTTTTTTTTTTTTTTAATACATACCAAACATTAAACAATATGTCAATGTCAAATAAGTTAATCATGAATTGTATTACTATTATTAACAAAAACAGATCCTCCCCTGTCTAGATTTGACCTCATGCACGAGCAATTTAACTTCGTCTCCGGAGAAACTGGCGACCTTCCTCTTTCCATCACGGGTTTCGACTTGAGGATTTGGGCTAGCGCAGCCTGCTCCTAAAGGCAATGGCACCTGGCACACTGATTGGTTTAACTGACGTAACGCCCAAACCACGCCCATGCATAATATAACGGGTAGCGCTGGTGTTTTAGGGATATAGGCAGGTGTGCAAGATAGCAACTTTTGCGGGGGAACGCCTCTTACGCAATGCTAAATTCCCAAATAACGGGTTTAGGGACTCTGGCGTAAGATAGGGCCCATAATCTCGAAACTGGAGATTTGGTAGGATTTTTTTAGTCAACATGAAAACTGTTGTTTAATAGGCATGTACCTTACTATTAGGGATGCACCGATACCACTTTTTTAAAAACCGATACGAGTACGAGTATTTTATTTTGTGTACTTGCCGATACCGAGTACCGATATTTCTGAAATGTTTTCCAGGAAAGTACAATGACAATTTTGGAGTACAGGTTTTTCTTTTTATAACAAGCCTAAAGGAGGCCAATATCAAACGATTCACACATGGCTATTTCCAAAAAGAAAAAAAAAGAAAAAAGAGTAGGCCTAACTGCTAAACATCTTTCTGTATTTAAGCCTGACAAAAAGCCTTTGAACTAGCACTGCCATCAAATGAGGCAAAACATTACTGAAGCTTGACAAATGAAAAATGAACTCGCTGCATAGGCAAGGTAACACACCCAACTTCATAAAAAGTCAGTAGAACTATTAATTGGCACAGATAGTTTCTACGCACATTCATAGGCATTCTCAATCCAACTAAAGTCAATAATAGCTTTCCAAGCAAACAAGGCATCGCTTAAAGTGTGTGGTATCGCCATATTTCAATTACACAAATGACAAATTAAAAAGATTTAACTTAACCACCACTAAAATGTTTAAGGTAACCATATGTTACTAATATATTTGTAGTAAAATAAGAAGATGCACAATTCTAAGTCTGTGTGTGCGATTGTGGGTGTGTGCTTGTGCAAGCTCGGCTTGCTTGTAAATATTCAATAACTGATCCGGGTGTGCCATCTAGTGATAGAATATTGTAATTGCGTGCATAAATTTGCAGCTCCATGTCCGCTGGCAGAAACATCTGCACAAAACGCTTAAGATACCCAGCCGAACACCGTTGCTCTTCCTGAACACGCCGCATCCAGATAATTCTTAAATGATGAATTATATACATATTTTAATTTGTAACGTGTAGTGAAGTGGCCAGTGTCAAAGTAACGAAGAAAAAGTATACTTTTTATCTTTTAAATGTAGTAGAGTAGAAGTCCCAGTAGTAAAAAAAAAAAAAAAAAAAAAAAAACTCAAGTAAAATACAAATCCTCAAAAAAACTACTTAAGTACTGTAACGAAGTTGCCTACATGTACTTCTTTACTATACACCCCTTGTGTGTATGCGCGTATGCCTGCATGTGATCTGATGACTATAAAGCTCTCTTTCTCGTATTTTTTCTAACTCGCTGTCTCCACCTAGACATAGAAGTCAGATAGTACAACATACTGCAGCCTATGCGACCGTGAGCAGGCAGTTACCTTGCGTCTTACATTAAGTGGTATCGGTGCGTGGTATCGGCAAATGTGGACGAGTACCAGTACGAGCATATTAACGCGGTATCGGGCAGATACCCCATACTGGTATTGGTATCGGTGCAACACTACTTACTATATACTTCTAAATTCTGCCGGATGGGAGACGGGGAATTTTTTTCTCGTAAGAAGGAAATATTTACGCATGTTGGTGTAAATTTTGAGAAGTGGAGAGCAGATTCATTTTGTAACGCGCGAGAGGGTAGCTGCGTTAATTTTTGGATGCCGTCCGGTCAAAAATTAACACATGCTCGTTCATTTTTGAATGCAAAATGAACGCATGCTAGTTCATTTTTGAACACTCTGCCGTTCGTTTTTTAGCTGAACACGAATGGAGACTTGTTCATTTTTGAACGCCTGTTCAAATTTGAATGCGTTCAGTATATTCACAAGCTCCCTTAGTTTGATAGTGTACTTAGTGGCCAAAATATGAATCACAGGATGGCAATTTTTGGCATGCAGGTTGCTATCAGATACATATCCATACCAATTTGCAGCCATCAACGTTAAGTAATAAAATGTGCCATCCTTTCCAATGATTGGCAGACCTGACGCTATTTGACCTAGAAAATGGTCAAAATCAGGTCAAATCAAAAACCCGTCTCATATATGATGAAGGGTCATTCCGTGCACCTCCCATAAAAATTTGAGCGTCCTAGCTCAATGCATAAGGAACTTATGGCCATTTTTCAATTCTCACAAAAAGCCCCCTGGTGGCCAGAAGAGGAAATTAATTTAAATTCTAAATTCGTTGTGCCCCCCTCTGGGTCACTACCTTACACATACCAAAGTTTCAAGTTGATTGGTCTAACGGCCTAGGACGAGTTACTCTTTCAGATGGACAGTTTTTGGACGGACAGACGCCGAACTGTATTACAAGATCTCCTTGCTTTTTGGAAGCAAGGAGATAATCAGAGAATATTTTGATTGCCAAATAAGGAATTGGACCACGGCCATTAATCACAATAGAAGCTCATGTCACCTTGTTAGATGAACACAACAATTTTGAAAATGATGCCAAAAGTTAAAGACACTTGCCATTGGCAGAATGCACCTTACAAGTACTTGACCCAGAAAAAGTTCAAAAGTAGGTCAAATCACAAACCGGTTTGATATGTGATGAAGAGTCTTCATACACACAAATCTGAGCATTATGGCTCTGCAAGTTATCACCAAGATACATATCCATACCAATTTGCAGCCATCTACATTGAATAGTAACAAAACGTGCCACACTTTTCAATAATCGGCAGAGCTGACGCCATTTGACCTAGAAAATAGTCAAAATTTGGTAAAATCCAAAACTCATATAATATGTGATGAAGGGTCATCCCATGCACCTCCCATAAAAATTTGAGCGTCCTAGCTCAATGCATAAGGGAGATACAGCCATTTTTTTTTTTTCACAAAAAGCCCCCTAGTGGCCAAAATACGAATCACAGGAGGGCAATTTTTGGCATGGAGGTTGCTATCACCAAGATACATATTCATACCAATTTGCAGCCTTCTACGTTGAGTAGTAACAAAATGTGCCATCCTTTTCAACGATTGGCACACCTGACGCCATTTGACCTAATAAACGGTCAAAATTGGATCAAATCAGAAACCCGTCTAATATGTGATGAAGGGTCATCCCATGCACCTCCTATAAAAATTTGAGCGTCCTAGCTCAATGCATAAGGGAGATATGGCCATTTTTCTTTTTTTCAAAAAAGCCCCTAGTGGCCAAAAATACGAATCCCAGGACGCAATTTTTTGGCATGGAGGTTGCTATCACCAAGATACATATTCATACCAATTTGCAGCCTTCTACGTTGAGTAGTAACAAAATGTGCCATCCTTTTCCACGATTGGCACACCTGACGCCATTTGACCTAATAAACGGTCAAAATCGGATCAAATCAGAAACCCGTCTAATATGTGATGAAGGGTCATCCCATGCACCTCCTATAAAAATTTGAGCGTCCTAGCTTAATGCATAAAGTAGATATGGCCTTTTTTCTTTTTTCACAAAAAGCCCCCTAGTGGCCAAAATACGAATCACAGGAGGGCAATTTTTGGCATGGAGGTTGCTATCACCAAGATACATATTCATACCAATTTGCAGCCTTCTACGTTGAGTAGTAACAAAATGTGCCATCCTTTTCAACGATTGGCACACCTGACGCCATTTGACCTAATAAACGGTCAAAATTGGATCAAATCAGAAACCCGTCTAATATGTGATGAAGGGTCATCCCATGCACCTCCTATAAAAATTTTAGCGTCCTAGCTCAATGCATAAGGGAGATACAGCCATTTTTCTTTTTTCACAAAAAGCCCCCTAGTGGCCAAAATACGAATCCCAGGACGGCAATTTTTGGCATGGAGGTTGCTATCACCAAGATACATATTCATACCAATTTGCAGCCTTCTACGTTGAGTAGTAACAAAATGTGCCATCCTTTTCCACGATTGGCACACCTGACGCCATTTGACCTAATAAACGGTCAAAATCGGATCAAATCAGAAACCCGTCTAATATGTGATGAAGGGTCATCCCATGCACCTCCTATAAAAATTTGAGCGTCCTAGCTTAATGCATAAAGTAGATATGGCCTTTTTTCTTTTTTCGCAAAAAGCCCCCTAGTGGCCAAAATATGAATCACAGGATAGGAAATTTTGGCATGCAGGTTGCTATCACCTAGATACATATCCATACCAATTTGCAGCCTTCTACGTTGAGTAATAACAAAACGTGCCATCATTTTCAAGAATTGGCACACCTGACGCCATTTGACCTGGAAAATTGCCTAGAAAACGGTCAAAATTAGATCAAATCAAAACCCATCTGATATGTGATGAAGGGTCATCCCCTGCACCTCCCATAAAAATTTGAGCGTCCTAGCTTAATGCATAGGGAACTTATGGCCATTTTTCAATTTTCACAAAAAGGCCCCTGGTGGCCAGAAGAGGAAATTAATTTAAATTCTTAACGCGTTGTGCACCCCTCTGGGTCACTACCTCACACACATCAAAGTTTCATTTCGATTGGTCTAACGGCCTAGGAGGAGTTACTGTTTCGGACGGACAGACACCAAACTGTATTACAAGATCTCCTGGAAGCGCGAAGATAATAAACGCGACAACCACATACACGCGGGCGGGGTGAATAAACGCGACAACCACATACACCCTCCGCAACTTTCATTGCGGGCGGGGTGAAAAATAAATAAACGCGACAACCACATACACCCTCCGCAACTTCCGTTATAGGTCAACGTCACTGATATTAAATAGGAACCTGGTTCATAATCTAATCTTCTTATATGCAGAACATGGGGTCTGTAATCCAGTTTCTTCTTGAGCTATCGTGTTAACGCCACTTTTCAGACAGACGGACGGACAGATGGACGGACGCAGGCACGGATGGGGTGTATGTCTCCCTTTTGCCTGAGGTGACGGGAGACAACAAAGGGCGTAAATACTCGTTATGCCATCGTTAAGCGCATAACTGCATGAAAAGATTCAGCTGAGGGGAAGAAAAACACAGGACATAAACCAATCACAGCACACATTGACCATTGCGTTAGTTCAGGCAGGCAACGGAGTCACGCCTTAAACTTAAATCCCCTTGCCAGTGGCCCATCTGGCGCAGCAGATCGCTCGGCCCAAGCTGTTTAGCATAATTAGCCATTGGTTGAGGCAAGCGCCTCTCGCCCAGCTCGGGGCCCTGCTGACTGCCTCGGTTGATTGCACGGCCCAAGCTGTCATGCCTAGTTCGCTCATTGGTTGACGTAAGCGCCTCTGGCTCAGCTGATTGCCACAGCTGATTGTGCAGATCAGCTAACTACCCAAGCTTCCCGATTGGATGAGATCAAGTACAGCGCTTTATTTAAACCTACCTGCTGCCTTCTACTCCTTTGCCATTTTCTGCCAGCACTTTTGCAACCCACCCCCTCCCCCTCTCCACCTTGTTTTTATCCATGCCTGCTCTGCTCTGGGTGGGTTTAATTTGCTGCTCTCCCTGCCTTGGGGCATTCCATGTGTGCATATGGAAGGGCAGGGAGCTCCAGAACAGAACCATACTGCCCAAAATGTATTAATGCCAATTCTAAAAAAACTCTTTATGTTGACAAAGTTGTCCTGACTGAAATACGCTTAACAGACACAAAAGCTGCTGCATGGCAAAGAGACACAGAAGGGATTCACACGAGGGTTATGACATGTGTTAGACATTTAAACCGCATCTAAAACAGCAAGTTCTTGTACACGAAAATTGCACAGCACCAGCTTCATGCACTGACACGCCCTCCTCTGCTCAGGCCAAACCTCTGATTCACAAGTGCATTTACCTTTGGATACCAAGCTTCCGAAAAGGTCAAAGGCCATAAAAATTCTGGTCAGTGATGGACGAAACCGTGCGTAACCTTTCTGCCACATGCGTTTCTGTTTGTGATGGCAGGAAAATAGCACTCATTGTCTATAGCAAGCATCAACATTCTTGCATTACCTGTTGATGAATTTACATTAATACTTTTATGAGCCAGAAGTTTCACAGGTGTGTTTTTACTCACATAGTTTAAATGTCTTCTCTTACTCTGCTCTGTTCAATTCTGTTTACACTTGCCACTCCTTTTCCCAGAAACCATGTGACTTCACATAAATTTGGGCTAATTATCTGAGCAGCAGGGGAACCCTGCATCAAATACGCTAGAATTCATATTTTGGGCGCTTATCAAAAATATAAAAAATGTTTAATGTACTGTGAATGTATAATTCCCATATTATGTATGGTATATTCAATGCATTTATCAAAAATATCTCTAAATTGTATACCAAACTCTCAGTATTTCAGAATTTAACTCAAATACATTTTGAATGTACAACCCCAATTCTGAAATAGTTGGGACGAAGTGTAAATTGTGAATAAAATCAAAATGCAATGACTTTCAGATCACATGAGCCAATATGTTATTTACAATAGAACGTAGATAACATTTCAAATGTTAAAACTAAGACATTTTACATTTTTATCCACAAAATGAGCTTATTTTAAAATTTCTGGCTGCAACAGGCCTCAAAAAAGTTGGGACACAGGCAAAAAAGGGCTGAAAAAGCAATAAATATATAAGAGAATCAGCTGAAAGAACATTCAGCAAGCAATTAAGTTAACTGGCATCAGGTGTGTAACTGTAATTGCCAGTCCCGCCATACTCACTGTACCAACCGGGACACTGCCCTGCATGCCCTGTGCCCTTTGACTGCTTTCACAGAGCAGACCTCAGACCTGTCTCTTGACCACAGCTTACCATTACTCCATCTAATCCTTTTTGCTGATCACCTGACCCAGATCGCCCCAGACCTTCCATCTGCCTGAACCGGCCTCTGCTATTAAGTTTCTGTTTTAGCCAGTTGTGGCCAAGAATCTTCATTAAGATGCTTAAGGGCTTTTGTGATCTGCAATTTGTTCCTTCTCTGAACTTCATGACAAAATCACAATACATCATAGGTTCAAGAACACTTTACTCATGTATTTATTCAAGGTTGCAGGAAAATCTGAGCAGGTCTAACACAGTTTTACCCTGAAATTTCTGATATTATCAATATTCTGTCTGAGGCTATGAGTCATGAACTCCGCCATCCGTGAATTCGCCTTCATCCCAATGAAGAAAAAGGCCACGATTTTCTCCTTTTCACTGACTGAGCTGACCCACATCGTCAGGATAAACCAGGTTTTACCTGAACTTATGTATTATAAACCTGAAATTAAATGACTTGATGATGATCCACAGAATATGAACCCAGAGTGCGACGTCTGTCAATGAAGACAACTCAATGCAAAGAACTTAATGTTTCTAGGGTACTGTAATAAAATAAATATGGTCAAAATATTGTCTATAACAAGCATCTACACTCTTGCATTACCTGTTGATGAACTGAAAAGCCTCTTGCTAAAAATATTTACATTATATTACCAAACACCGTGGGGAAAGGATGGGTGAAAGTCTTTTATAGTACTTAAGTCCACTGCCTCAATTTTCTCAAAATGGACATTTTGTCACTTAAGTTCTTTTAGCACTGGGGTATTCAATTTACATTCATACCTTCATCAGCCAGAAGTTTCATTTGTATGTTTCTACCCACACAGCTTTAAATGTCCTATTTTAGTCTACACTGCTCAAACCAGTTATACTTGCAGCTCCTTTTCCCAGAAACCATGTGACTTGAGCAGAACAACCCTGTTTCAAATAGATAGTAATTCATATTTTGTATTTATCTCAAACATATAAAAATTGTTTCATATACTGTGAATGCATATGTAATATATTTTATATGGTATATTTAATGCATTTATCACACAAATCTCTAAATGGCGTGCCATACAGTATTTCAGAATTCAATGCAAATTCATTCATTCACAATAAATTTCAAATAAATTTGCATTTTTGTATGGTTTTGCTTTTTTGGTTATGGGTGCTGCTAGTGCGTTTGAAAAATGCAGCAATATTTACCATAACTATTTAGTCAGTATAATTTTCATAATTTTGGCTCTGAGGACAACCACAATGGATTTGAAATGAATGAATCAAAATACAGTTGAAGACTTTTGGCTTTAATTCAAAGAGTCTCACAAAAGAACTGCATTAACCATTAAGGAATTTCAGCCAGTTTTACAATCCCAATTCCAAAATAGTTGGGACGAAGCGTAAATTGTGAATAAAATCAAAATGCAATGACTTTCAGAACACATGAGCCAATATGTTATTTACAATAGAACATAGAAAACATTTCAAATGTTGAAACTGAGACATTTTACATTTTTATAAAAAAATAAGCTTATTTCAAATTTTCTGGCTGCAACAGGTCTTAAAAATGTTGGGACACAGGCAAGAAAAGGCTGAAAAAGCAATTAATATATAAGAGAATCAGCTGAAAAAACATTTAGCAAGTAATTAAGTTAACTGGCATCAGGTGTGTAACATGATTGGTTATAAAAGGGATGTCTTAGAGAGGCTGAGTCCCTCAGAAGTAAAGACAACCAGAGGCTCTCCAACCTGTGAAGGCTTGCATAAAAAAAATTGTAGAATACTTCAGAAACAATGTTCCGCAACGTCAAATTCCAAAGGCTTTGAAGGTCTCATCATCGACAGCGCATAACATCATCAAAAGATTCAGAGAAACTGGAAAAATCTCTGGGCGTAAGGGACAAGGCCGAAGACCTTTACTGGATGCCCGTGATCTTCGGGCCCTCAGACGCCACTGCATCACTCACTGGCATGATTCTGTCATTAAAATTACTAAATGGGCCCAGGAATACTTCAAGAAACCACTGTCTGTAAACACAGTCCGCCGTGCCATCCACAGATGCCACCTAAAACTCTAATGCAAAAAGGAAGCCATTGTTGAGCATGATCCAGAAGCGCTGCCGTGTTCTGTGGGCCAAGGCTCATTTTAAAATGGACTGTAGCAAAGTGGCAAAGTGTCCTGCGGTCAGACGAGTCCAAATTTGACATCCTTGTTGGAAAACATGGGCGTCGTGTCCTACGGCCTAAAGAGGAGAAAAACCACCCCTCCTGTTATCAGCGTTCAGTTCAAAAGTCAGCATCTCTGATGGTATGGGGATACATTAGTGCATATGGTGTGGGACACTTGCATGTTTTAAAAAGCACCATGAATGCTGAAAGGTATATAAAGGTTTTAGAGCAACATACGCTCCCCTCCAGACGACATCTATTCCAGGGAAGGCCTTGTGTATTTCAGCAGGACAATGCAAAACCACATACTGCAGCTATTACAACAGCATGTCTTCGTAGTAGAAGAGTCCGTGTGCTGAACTGGCCTGCCTGCACTCCTGATCTTTCACCGATTGAGAAGATTTGGTGCATAATTAAACAAAAAGTCTGTCAAAGGAGACTCAAAACTCTCCAGCAGCTGGAAGCCTGAATTAACCAAGGGTTGAATCAAATTTCACTGGCTAAACTCAAGAAACTTGTTTCCTAAATGCCCAGACACCTCCACTCTGTGTTAAAAAGAAGAGGGGATGCTACACCATGGTAAACAGGCCCCTGTCCCAACTTTTTAGAGACCTGTAACAGCCATCAAATTTGAAATGAGCTCATTTTGTGGATAAAATTATAGAATTTCTCAGTTTCAACATTCGCTATGTTCTATTGTGAATAAAATACTGGCTGGTGTGATTTGAAAGTGATTGCGTTTCGATTTTATTCACAATTTACACTTTGCCCCAACTATTTCAGAATTGGGGTTGTACATTTAGTCCTCCATTTTCAGAGGCTCAGAAGTAATTGGACAAACCAACATAATTACTGTATGTTGTTATTATCCAGACCAGGAATCAATTGTGGAATCAGAAACACAACTGGTAGGTTATTGACAGTAAGACGGTCGAGATTGGGGGCGAAACACCAAGAAATGATAGCAGGGACAGAACTCCGAGGAGGATAGACAGTTCAGCACTGTTGTACTAAGCTAAGCTTGAGCTGCAATTTCCGGCCAGGCTTCCGGGATGCTGCCAGGTGTTACACAGGCTCCGTCAGCACTGAAGTGCTTCAGAGGATGGAGAGGCTGCTTGAGGGGAGCGCGGTACCAACCCTGGCTCTAATTCAGGACTGGAAGCTTGCTCCTAATGAACTGGACAAGGAAAGCAAACTGGATGGGTTAGCAAGAACGCGGTCCCAGTCTTGGACCCTGATTAAGATTGGAAGCTTGTTCTTGATGACTTGAGAAGACAAAAAGGAACAGACGTGAATTAACTTGAACTCCGTCCCAGTCCTAGACCCTGATTAGTGCTGGAGGCTTGTGCAAATTGATTCTGATCATTCTAAATGATTACAATGACTTCCTACGGATAAGGCTGTCTCTAAAATGCTATTAATAAATTCCAGACCACACCTAAAATGGTAGTTGACGATTTTTAAAAATGACATTTGCATGGAAATTTGTACTGATGATGGACAGAAGAAAGTGGAGTCAGTGGAGAACAGAGTAGGATAGCGGGAAGCCCCGGACAACGAGACTCAGGGTGAGGGTCATGTCTCTTCTTAGAGTCATAAAGGCTCCTCAAGTCCCCTGGAGTTCACGTAGAGTGATAGGGTTAGAGATGAAAAGAAGGGAATGGGAGGAAGGGACGTCGAACGAGTCAGATGAGGACTTTAGAATGAAGGTGGTATAAATAGGCTGGCTGGTTAGGACGTAGATGAATGGAATGACGTTTGTAGGCATGGTCTGGTTCACCAACCTACGTGCAGAACTCCACGTTGCATTAAACAAAAACAAAAAAGTATAACTAAGCATTGACTCGGGTGACTTGCATGAAGTGAGTTTACAATCCGGAAACTTGCACATGAGCAAAAGGGCGTAAATACTTGCTATACCGTCGTTAAGCGCAAAACCACATAAAAAGATTCAGCTGAGGGGAAGAGACACACAGGACATAAACCAATCATAGCACACATTCTGTACACTTAACAGACACACAAACTGCTGCATTATGAAGAGTCACAATGGTATTCACATGAGGGTTGAGACGTGGGCCATTTAAACCGTATATGAAATGACACTCACTGGTTTTAAAACAAAGACCACAGTAGAGAAACAGTGATGGCATTTAAAGGTGTTTTGGCTGAGTCAAACCTAAGCAAGTTCATGGACACAAAAATAGCACAGCGCCATCTTCATGCATGACACACCCTCCTCTGCGCAGGCCAATCCTCTGTGTCACAAGTGCTTTTGCGTTTGGGCACCCATCTACCAAAAAGTTCAAAGGTCATAAAAATTCTGCTCCGAAATGGACGAAACCATGCATAACGTTACTGCCACGTGCGTTTCTGTTTGTGATAACAGGAAAATAGTGCTCATTGTCTATAGCAAGCATCAGCATTCTTGCATTGCCTGTTGATGAATTTACATTAATACTTTTATGAGCCAGAAGTTTCACAGGTATGTTTTTACTCACATAGTTTAAATGTTTTCTCTTACTCTGCTCTGTTCAATTCTGTTTACACTTGCCACTCCTTTTCCCAGAAACCATGTGACTTCACATAAATTTGGGCTGATTATTTGATCAGCAGAGCAATCCTGCATCAAATACGCTATAATTCATATTTTGGGCGCTTATCAAAAATACAAAAAATGTTTAATGTACTGTGAATATATAATTACTATAGTACGAATAGTATAGTCAATGCATTTATCGCTAAATTGTATGACAAACTTATATTTTTAATGTATTTTACAATACATTTCAAATGCATCTGTATTTTATTTTTTGTTAGTTTTGAGTTCTATTTGCATATGTTTGAAAAGTGCAGCAATATTTACCATGTATTTTACATACATCGGAAATCCATTTCTGGCTGGCCAATATTGACATGCATCACCAATAAAGACTGGAATTTGTTTGAATCTATCCTTTTCCCAGTGGTGTCAATTGAATGCTGGTCATCGGCCGGTAGGCAGCTTTGTAGAGCAGGATGTGCCGTAACTCCGAGAGCCTGAAACACTGATCAACACAACTGGACAGATAAACCAGCACGCAGACATAATCATCAGGATATGTGGTAATTTTGCCTTTTCAAAACAATTATATCAGATTTGGTCCTCCATGAAAAGTGGATGCTCAGCAGTTCATAAGAACTGAAATTGGGGAAGAGACAAAATTCAGCTGGGCGGCAAGTCAGTGCTGTGAGTGTAACAACCTGTCGCATCTTGAACCTTTTTTTTTAATTGTTTTTCTTGCAATCCAGCTGGTTTGTCTGGTTTTTTCCTTCTGTTCCTCTCATTGGTTTCCATCATTCAGTTATTGTCTTGTGCTCTCCTTCCCTCCGTGCTCCCTCCCCCGCCTGCTCAGCTATTGTTGAATGTTTGTGCTGCATGTTTAAGTTCCTGGGCCCGTATTCATAAAGATTCTAACCCCTTGTCTAGACCGCAAGCGCCACGTCAGCGTCACGCTCCTGTGAAGACAGCGTTCACGCGACACAGAAGCGACTGTCTATACCGATTCCGTCTTGCCCGCATATGATTCGAAGCGTAGAGCAGCAAAGGAGCAGCCAAACCTTCTGTGCAGTGTGCATCCCCTCGCGTTTACGCGCGTATTTGTCGGAAGAATAGACTCAAAGCGTAAATAAAAGTTTCGGGTCGCGTTTACGCCCCTGAGACGCAGCTGAGACGCGAGCCGCACGGAGCCGGTGCAGAGAGCCGCGTAGATTAAAATGAGAGCATATCTGCTGCATCAGACACGCGAGTAAAAAAAGTGTCTTGAACGTATGCGGTCTCGACAAGGGGTAAGCATTCTGTTAAGAATTTATACTTAAGGACAGAATTCATTTTTAGTCAAAAAAATTCTTAAATATGTATTCATAAAAATTCTTTACGGAATTCTTCTCTAAAAATTTTCTTTGATTGTCAAACATTTCTTAACGCTTGACCCTTGACAATGGGAGAGCTCTCTAAACATGGAGATAGCTTTACTACCGAAATTAGGTTGCATTATCATTTGTTTGGAACGTGCATTTCCTGACGACACATCTGAGTTTACAGATGACACAGACAATGGAAGTCAGAAAAAGCGAAAGCCAAACTGGGCAAGTTACGAGTGTTTGGCACTCGATAACTATGTGGCTGAATATTACCACGTCCTGCGAGGGAAGCCGAGTCTGATCTTGACTTCTGAAAAGAAAAAGGCGTGGTAGAGGCATAGACTGTATAAAAAGATGGACGAAGCAACTGTGACGTCACCCATTGGTTTCAGCATACTATTTAGGAAGCCTCGATTTTGGCAATTTGAACAGCACCATTTTGTTATTTTGAAACCGGATGCGATTCCTATTGGACGAGAGCGTGAATTGAATATCAGGGGAGGAGCGTGGCTCTAGATCTGACCGTATCGGACAAGGACCAAAGGATAGTCACGCCCCTGAAGCATATTCTGGCTTTATCCTTTATTCTAGTCAACTTGGGACCATAATTTACAAAAATGAACATCACGATATATCGAACGAGACTTGAAATGTGCGATAGAGACCATAAAATGTTGTGGAAAATCATTATTGAAATAATAAATCAGGTTGCAAAGTAGGGTCATTTTTTCATAGACTTCAATAACATTGAACTTCTTTCTGCAACCACCGATGTCGCCATCTGCTGGCCATTAAATATAATGCAAATTTTTGACATTTCCGCATCGGCCTCACTTTTCAGACCTGGTGCTGCGTCCATCTTTTTATACAGTCTATGGGTGGAGGTGATAATGGAAAGTCTAAATGATTTATTCACTGCTGTGAAGCGAAGCCCGGAAGAGTTGGAGAAAAGATGTCACAACATCTTTTCCCGATCAAAAGTTGAAATTGCAGCTCATAAGAGAAAGCTAATTACAACTGGTAAATTCAAATTATTATCACTCTCCGAGCCCAGACGTCTTTCACTGCGGAAAGATGCGAGTAGGTCTCCAAATTGACGGCTCTGTGTATCGAGGATCTCACACGAACGGTCGTCGCAAAAGAAAGTTATGTCACGAGTTCAGTAGCTAGATTTGGCATTTGTGACAAGCTTCAGAGAGCAACAAACCCACAATTTACTCAAAGCATTTCACAAGAAGACCAAGAAGGTAATATTGTGTTTAATGAATTCTGGACCAGTCCCAAAATAGAGGAGAGTATTGGGTGGGATTGCGGATAGGAGATCGGGCGGATAGGAGATCGGGGAGGGTGTGGTGTTGAACTTGGTCTGTAATTGTGCGGACGTTGGGCGCCCCCCAGGTGGCGAGACTCAGGGTGGGGCTCGCATCTCTTGTCGGAGTCTGTGTGGCTCCCAAGCCCCAAAAAGTGTTAATGTATATCAACGAGAGATGGGCTCTACGTACGTCGTCAACATTATTGCGAATATAGCTTGCATACGAGTTTGATGTCCAGCGGCCGAGGATTTTAATCAGGTGGTCCGGCACTCCTCGCTTGGAAGCTGTGGTGGTGGCGCCGATGCGGAAAGAGTGCCCAGAGGAGTATTTGGGTGGAATGTTGGATCTAATTAAAACTTGACGGCCCTGGTGTCGATCGTGAATAACGGGTCCAGGGGAGAAGCGCGGTTATTGTATTTCGAGGGACGTAGTTTGATTTTGGCTCGAGCGGACTGAGGGCAGAGTCTAGGCGAAATAGGAATATGGGCTGAGAAATGCTGAACTGATCTGTTTACTACTCTTTATCTTGAGGCAGTTGTAACATAACATTCATAACATGAGGCAGTCGGTGGAGTAGAATGAGATGTTGTTTAGGCTGGCGTGACGAGAAGGATAATAATTAGCGGAGAGCGGGGCAAACTCGGCACATCTCAAAAAAAAAAAAAAAAACCCAAATAAGTCCAATAGAAACACTGCTTCTAGAGCGGAATCCGTGGAAGGAGAATGGTCGCAGCGCCTGGATGCAGTGAGAGAGGAGGTCTGCCGTTAGGGCTAAACGTTTGGTCGGAGCGGGAGGTTCTTGTTTACGTAAACCTTTCAGCAGTGCTTACACGGGACAGTGGGAAATAGACAAGCACAGATAACCAGTAGTCAATTTGACGAAGAAGTTGATGCCGCATAGGAAGACTTGTATTGGGGCTGGTCGAACGTGGTTTATGGAGTGAATGTACGAAATGAAGCTCGTAAGGGAAACGACTTCGAGTACCGGGAATGGCAGTCGAAGGGCTGAATGGAATTTCTTGAATTGCTTCCGCCCTGCAAAGTCAGCGCTCCAGACTGCGACCAAAATGTTTTGCGACTTACATTCTCACATCGGTCGCGCACTGCGCGATCAACATTTCATGCACTGTGCGTCTATTTTGGGCAGCGATTCACTCCCTAAATATCAGCCACCGGCCGCGAATTTTTTTCTGCAGGTCGGTTGGTACCATTACGTACATCAGCCAATCACAGATCGGCTGGTGCTGTCAGCCAATCACAGCTCGGCTGTACTCATGCATCGATGAGAATGGCAAAGTATTCGACCTTGTCACTGTCAGCTGAGTTGTGCGCGCGGCAAAATTGTAAAACCTTGTCTGACAATAACGATGTAAGTGCTCCACAATACGCGAAATTACAAGTACACTAGCTGGTCTGCTGCAGAAGTCCAACAGTCTACGTATTAGGCCTTGGCTTCGGTGACTAATACTGCAGTTCGGAGAGCAAATTTCATGATATCAGAAAGTGTTTTCATTACCGGTTTTTTATTCCGCTATTTAGATTTTGCGCATTTCTAAGGGTAATGGAAACGCACCTGGAGAGTGAGAACGATGTCCGACGTTATTAGCCCGAAAACACAGACTACTTCGTGACCGTAGACTGTTTGTGACACAGTTTTGAGTCTTGTTGATACCAGCTATGGGTGCTTGCGTCCAGTGGCGAATGGTTTTATTTAGCGTTTCAATATCAATCGCTAACCTTCTATCCTGCTGGATTACGTTGGATGCGCACTTACACTCTGATCTTAAATTCCGCATGTACATGATTATTCATGCAGTATGTATGAAATCGGTGACTGGTTGGTCCGAGTGCAAGATTATTTATTTTCATTAGAGTATGATAAAGATGAGAAAAGCTGCAGTTCTTATAGATTTATAGTCCGTTTTCTTTGGGGTTCCGATAATTGGTCAGCTGTCAGAGGAACAGTATTTTGTCGATTGCAACAAATGTTCAAAACTGATTCAAAAACTGAATGGTGACGCCTGTCCAATGTACTCCAGCGACCACCATAGGCTTATCAGCGCAATGCCTCAAATATGAGTCTGTGTCACGAACAGTGTACGGTCACGAAGCAGACTGTTTTTTTGGGGCTAATAACGTCGGACATCGTCCTCACTCTCTGTGTGCGTTTCCGTTACCCTTCGAAATGTGCAAAATCTACATAGCGAAATAAAAAAAAAAAACTGGCAAATAATAATAATTATTATTATAATAAGCCGTCCTACTACATTGTTACCGGTGAAAGAATTTCTTGAAACTTTGTGCTAACGAACTTGGAATACTGCACCTACTTTTTACCAAATATTTAGGGTGGATCACTTTGGGAACTTTATTAAATTTAATGTTAAACTTTCAATTTGTGATGAAAAAATGTAGCCAAATTATGCTTTTTACGGCTTCAATTCCTCCTGGGTCTCATATTTTCAAAGCAATTAAGCCATGTTGGGTGTCAAATTGTTCCTTGGGATGGCAGCAACAATAACGGTTATAAATTTTAAAACTAGCACTGTGATAATTGGGAGTTATTCATTGATTTATCCCCATATGTTGGTTTTAGGGGGGTGCTCATCTAAATTTGGCCATAATTTTTCAATGAATGATACAGTTTATGTACTGGGGAGGGTTTGATGAAAAGTTGTCCCTTGGAGAAATGGAGACTTGTACATACATTTAAACTTGTATGATAACTCTCCAAAATGATAACTGCATTCATACATTTTTCAAACATTCTTGTGAACATCAATATCTACTTTTCAGTTCACAAAGTGCTTTCTGATAATGTTTCTTAAATGAATGCAGCAACAACTGATAGTCTGTTCAGGTATCTTTATTTGGGCTTGTAAATATTCACAAAAGTATCATGGTACTTTGCGTGACCACAGTTTTGGCCTGCGCGCCCAACTTTTTCAGGTTGGGAGCGCATGCGGTCCTAGGTCCAAAAGTAAGTCTGGAGGGTTGAAAGTACAGGAAAAGTAAGCGTGGAGCGAACCTGTTTAGAATGGTATCTTGAGATAAAGCGGCGAATGGCTCGGCTTGTGGTGTCAGGGGTTGACGGTCGCGGAAAACGGAGGAACCGGAGTGGGGTGAATGTCCAAGTGTGGTGCTAAGCGTCTGACTCTCTGCCAGGAGAAACGAGGAGGGGCGTCAGCGATGGCATTTTACGGTCATGTATATTTGCGGTTTTGAGCATGGACTGATGTTTTGAGGAAATTGTGGGTAGATTCCTGAGGAACAGCATGAACGAGAGGGAGCAGAAACGGCCTTTGTTTACGGTGTCTACTGTGGTCGGTTGTCATAATGTACGGTTATACATTTGGCAGCTTGTTCGTGACCCTGAATGAGGGAGGAAGCGATGATGGGATACAGTGAGGCGAACACCACAGTAATTGTGTTCCTTCTCAGAAACTTCAAAGGAACCCCGAAAAAGCGTGGATCAATTGGGCCGGCTTTAAGCGTTTGAAATATCGACTGTACCCGGCCATGCGCTGCGATCGGCGAGGTAGATGAAAGTGATGATATGGAGGACAGTCAGTAAAGCGTTAAGCACTGTGAGTCAAGCGGCCAGTCGGATTGTATGGAGCAACGTGCTTGAGCGTGGAGACGGCAGATGGACAGTGTGCAGGCCAGGCGGAATGATGGATTGCGGGACTGAAAGTCGGCCGAGAGCGTGAACCTTGCCACTGCGGGTGGCCGTGAGGTCGAGACGCATATGCGAATGTTTGCTGGCGAGGCGAAGTGCGCTGACAACCAAAGTACTAGCAAAGAGTAAGTGGGCTGCGCCACTGCCAGTGGCTGTGAGGAGGATACGCGTAGTATCTGTTAATGTTTGCCGGCGAGGCAAAGTGCACCAATAACCGAAGCGCTAGCGAAGCGCTAGTGGGCTGCGCCACTGCTAGTGGCTGTAAGGTGGATACTCGTGCAGTATCCGTGGATGTTTGCCGACGAGGCAAAGTGCACCTATAACTGAAGCGCTAGCGAAGCGCTATAGTGGGCTGCACCAATGCCAGTGGCCGTGAGGTAGATGCGCGCAGTATCCGTTAATGTTTGCCGGCGAGGCAAAGAGCACCAAGAACCGAAGCGCTAGCGAGCTGCGCCACTGCCAGTGGTTGTAAGGTGGATATGCGTGCAGTATCCGCAAATGTTTGCGAGTGGCCGTGAGGTGGATACGCGTAGTGTCCGTGAATGTTTGCCGGCGAGGCAAAGAACATTAGCATTTGTAATGATTTTACAATTTTGGAATAAACATTGCAATCATTCAACAGCACCATAAATGAGTGGCATTTAATTTGCGAAGAACTCGACGTTCGTATAGAGCAAGAGTTGCTCGGACTAATTGGTAGAACCGACGGAAGTCCAATTCATTTATTTATTTTTTGAAAGCCTTGTTATACATTGCGCTACAAAATTATATGGCATTTTCTTCCGCTCATCGATGACTACGAAAAATATCAATAAGTCTTGTAATTTCTGTGCTCGTGTAGTTTGTGAAAACAATGCAGATTCGCGTAAATAAGTTTGCGATGCTCATAGAGCAATAAGCCATTAAATCCGTTCTACAGTCGGAATGGAGTGGCAGCTAAATGGCGTTGTAAGGTACTATGCACAGCTGAGTGATGGCGAATATAATCGCTGCGAAGTCTGCGAGAGTTTCGGATTTGCAGATTTTCATCCTTGCAGAGTCACATCAATTATATCAACGTAGCTAACAGGCAATCGCTTACCGTACAGCCACAGCATAATGCAAGATCGAGAGCGAGTGTAAAGTAATCGTCCAGTTCTTGCCTCCGATGAGGAAAGGACTGGGGAATTGTGTCTCGGTAGAGTGGGACGGTGTCGCGGCGAATGGCGCACTCGGTTTGCGTGGGCTCCCCAGAACGAGCGGGGTTTGGGTGCCTGAGCTGTGCAGGGTCGATGACGGCTAGGATTTTTTTTTTTTTTTAATCTATTATTTTTAAATCTAAAATTTTGAAATCTATGAAAATATGAAGAGTTCGGTTCCAAAGCGCAATATATCCATTTTACTCATTTTGAGTAAATCAACTTTTTCTGTGTTGGCGCCTATTGTATTTTATGGAGAAACACAAACTTTGACCATGAAAAAATACACTCTATAGTATGATTTAAAAAAAATGAGAATTCGCACCATGTGTAAGAAGCACAGGGCTATTGCTTTATGGTATCATCTCAATTTTTGTAAATTTGGCACTTATTGCGTTTTGGAACCAAACTCTTCATATGAATGCGGTGGCAGGGGCAAGATGTACGTGATTTGGTAAGTTTTCGTACTGCCGACGCGAACAGCGAGATTGCACTCTAGCGTAAGATAATCGTCCGGTTCTTGCGTCCAATAAGGCAAGGACTATTCAATTGCATCGATAGAGTAAAATGGAAGTAGCAAGCTCAGTTCGCGTGTATTCTTTCCGCAACGAGCGGGTTCGGGTGTTGGAGCTGTGCGAGGTCAATGACGGTTTGGAATTTTTTTTTTTTTTTTTTCTCACAACTAAAATATGAATGCAGAAATAGGATGGTTGAATGAGCTGGGCCAGGTAGACGTGCATGCCCCATAAAATCTGTTGTCTAAGTGTGGGGGGTAATGGCGAAAGGTTTGGAAAAGGCTACGAGGGGCATATGGGAGGTAAGGCGGTGGCTAGTGTGTGCTGAAACTGTGGTGAGGGCAAAACTGCAAGGAGCCGAAGCAGTTGATGGGAGGGGCGGACGTGTAGGAGGAACCATAGAATTAGTGACATGAGAAACGGGTAAAGGCGCATTTATGCACAGCGCTAAATACGAATCCGGATACAGACGAAGCCTTCTGTCCGAACTCTGCTACCACTAGCTAACTGCAAAGAGGAGACATGCCACACAACTGTTATTCTAACTGCAATTGCGTAAATGTATCAAGCTAATTGCTGTATTAGCTCCGTGGCTGAAGCAACGGCTCTGGTCATTATTTCAACTCAACTCCCCTGTCTCCTCTCCTTTCTGCCCCGAGCCGAGCTGTATCACAGGCTGATACAGAAAAAGAACGATTGACTGACCCAGTAGCTCCAGCTCACTCGCTCTCCCTCCCAGCTCGTAGAGCCCCTCCCTTACCCGAGAAACTCACCAACTCGCTGCTCCGCACCGTTCACCACGCAGTAGCTGCAACTCGTAGCTCACAGCTCCCTCGCTCTCTCCCCCTCCCTGCTCCCGTGCTCTCAGAGAGCCGCTCCCTCACCTGAGCAGTGTGCTGCTCCGCTCCATTCACGGGAAGTCTCTGAGTGGCGGCGCTGAAATTATTCTCAATAATTCTCTTCTGAAATAAACTACAACCGTGTTGCTGTCTCTCTCCTGCAGTTCCGCCCCTATCACGTTATTAATTGATATTTAGAAAATTATAGATTTTGACATGTAAAATCATAATCGTAAGTGAGGGTAACCAAAATCCTTATTAATTTTGTTCCCGTAGCTACTTGTTGAATCCCAGGAATTAATATAGCCTATGTTTAATTGAAGGGATGAAATTAGATGTTACACCACTGCGGAGATCGGACCCAAAACCTCACGTGCGGAGGTCAGAAGAAAATATAGCCTACTTTTTGAAAAGGAAAAAATGGATACTCGCCGATAGAGTGATGTTTGGATGCATTTTGAAATGACAAGCCCAACACATGCAAAATGCCAGTTGTGCAAGGTTGTTTTATCTTTTCGACTGGAGTGGGACTGGAGTGGTTTGGAACTTGTTTGTACATTCTGTGGCGCACAATCTGGGTGACTGACTCAAGTGACTCGAAAATCCGATTCACTTTAGTGAGTGACTCAAACTCGAGTCAGTAAAAGGAATTGAGTATCCCATCACTACAAGTAACCTCTTTATTAGGGTATCTCCCTCTTCCTCTCAGCTCTAGTTAGGCGAATTTGCCAGTCCCTCCATACTCACTGTACCAAACGGGACACTGCCCTGCATGCCCTGTGCCCTTTGACTGCTTTCACAGAGCAGACCTCAGACCTGTCTCTTGACCACGGCTTACCATTACTCCATCTAATCCTTTTTGCTGATCACCTGACCCAGATCGCCCCAGACCTTCCATCTGCCTGAGGCGCCTTCTGCTATTAAGTTTCTGTTTTAGCCAGTTGTGGCTAAGAATCTTCATTGAAAGGGCCTCAGTGCTTTTTTTGTGATCTGCAATTTGGTCCTTCGCTGAACTTCATGACACAAGCACAATATATCAAAGGTTCAAGAACAATTTACTCTTGTTTTTATTCAGTGTTTCAGCAAAATATAAGCAGGTTTAATTCAATTTTTCCCCGAAATTTCTGATGTTATCAATATTCTGTTAGAGGCAATGATTCATGAACATCCGTGAATTTGGCTTCGTTCCAACGGAGAGAAATATGGCTGCGGACAATACAATTTCTATAGCCTGCAATTTTCTCCTTTTCACTGATTGAGCTGCCTCACATTGTCCGGCTGAACCAGGTGTTACCTGAATCTTATGTATTATAAACCTGAAATTAAGTGACTTGATATTAAGCGGTGAAGATACACAGAATCTGAACCCAGAGTGTGACTTCTATCAATGAAGACAACTCTACACGAAAAACGTACTGCTGCTTGTGTACTTTAATAAAATAAATGTGGGCAAAATTGACTATAGCAAGCATCTGCACTGTTGCAATACCTGTTGACGAATTGAAAAGTCTAGAGCTAAAAATATTTATGCCACATTTTAAAACACCATGGGCAAAGGATGGGAAAAAGTCTTTTATAGTAATAGTACTTAAGTCCACTGCCTTGATTTTCTCAAAATGAACATTTTGTGACTTAAGTTCTTTTAGCACTGGGGTATTCAAATTACATTCATACCTTCATCAGCCAGAAGTTTCATTCGTGTGTTTCTACCCACACAGCTTTAAATGACCTATTTTAGTCTACACTGCTCAAACCAGTTATACTTGCAGCTCCTTTTCCCAGAAACCATGTGACTTGAGCAGAACAACCCTGTTTCAAATACATAGTAATTCATATTTTGGATTTATCTCAAACATACACTACAGGTAAAAGTTTTAGAACACCCCAATTTTTCCAGTTTTTTAATAGAAAACAAGAGGCTCCTCAGAGCCTGTACTCGGGCCACGCATGCGCAGGACAATTGCGACCCCGAAAAAGAAGAACGGAGCCGAAACTTAGCCCCAATTCCAATCCGACCCCTTATGGACTCACTGACTTAGAAGCGCGTTCACGGGAAGTCCATGAGTGTGTGAGGGCTGTTCCATTGTCAGATCATCAAGTCAGTGAGTCCGTGAATGAGCCCTTACTGCCCCCTTACCGTAAGTCAGCACCGATGCTGACTTTGGGCAAGGAAATTACCCATAGTTCTTAGCGTTGTGAAGTCAAATACGGGGGATGCCGTCGGAATACCGGAAATGTAAACAACAAAAAAAAAACGGTAATAAACCAAAGAGCGGTCCGATCGATGTAATGGAAGGAGCAAGAAAGAAAAAGATTACGTGTAAGTATTAACGTTCATTGTCACAACTGCGTGTAGTTGTGATTATTGCAGTCTGATGATTTGGTCAAATCTAATCGTGAAAGGGGGTAAGTGCTGTTCCATTCCAATTTATAGGATCTGGAGCCCTCTCAGTCTCTCAGACTCAGTCGCTTACAGCTGACGTCAGTCAAGTCAGTGAGGGTTCAGGGCTTGAGTCTTCAGGGGGCGGATTGGAATTGGGCCTTAGACTCGTGGCCTACCGGCCCGAGTAATTATGCCGTTTAATGTCTCATTGTACTCTGGAATGAAAGCATAGACATGATAGAACAAATTAACAATCACAGTTAAAGGGGACCTATTATGCTGATCCTTCTTTTAATACATATTAGTAATGTTATAATGTTGGTTGTCCATGCTCAACCTCTGAAAAGTTTCTAAACATAAGATACAGGGGTTTTGCCGTAATCCAAGAACGTGATTTCGTGAGCGTGATTTCCTCTCTGAACAGCTCCTCCCGAGATCTTCGCGAGATCTGGGCAAAACCTGACGTCAGGTTGTGCCATCCAATTAGTACAGACCTAGCCAGAGCCAACCACTGCGCTGGACCTGCCCACACCGGAAACTATTCTAGCAGGCACTAACAACGGCAGATCATACTATGCCTTAGTAGCGTCTACACTTTTGGAAATACAAAAGAAGAACCGCAGATCATTTGAGGTGCAATTTTGTCAATATCTCTCCCAAAGCTGCTTGTCCGTTTACTTTTGGACGCGGATTTTTCTTCCAAAAGACAATGCCACCAGAAATCGGTGGGTAGCTTTTTTTTTTGTTTGCTGGCAGCAAACAGCCACGGCCAAAGGGAACGTTAGCAGTTTGTGTTCAGCATTTCACCAAAGACAGCTTTGTCAGTAAAGGATAATTCAACATAATAATAAGCGTTTCAGCTGCTTCTCAAACCTGAAGCAGTTGCATCCATCAAGCGCTCGGAGCCACAAGCTGTAAGTAACGATATAACAGCAAATAATGCTAGTGAAGCTAATGTGTTATGGGTGGCTAGCAGGACCGCTAGCAATAGTTAGCACTAACAACTGACCTCAAACGCAGGCTTTGTAATATATCTGAAGATAAAGCCTGTATCGGTCGCGACTGTCCGTGACTCACAGACACAGAGGCTGTAAGTTGCTTTTATTGCATAAGCCAACCTGACGTGATAGCCAGTTGATTGTGGCTGTAGCACAGCGGCTAACGTAGCCAAGTTACTGTTGCTAATGTTTGTGTCCTAAATATGCAAGAGTGATATCAGGGGAAATTCTACAGAAGGTGTGTGAACATAAACCTCATTTGAAGATAACTTTTTATACTTGTTCGTAATTTGGATGGTTGGTACAACTGTCCACGGTAACGGAACTTGCTGTCTGTAAAACCTGTATTGCAAGGGTTTTTCTCTGTGGTTATGACCGCTCAGTTACCAGCTACTGCATGTTAGTTTGTGTGCCGTGCTAATTAAAAATGCTCCTGGTTAAGTTATATGCAGTAATTATGATAGGTATGCTTGTGTTACTTCGGTAAGCATCAATGTGGCAGTTTCATCATAACGTTGCCCGATTGTAGCCACTACAGTTAGTGATCGCTTCACTTATCCATGACCGGGATCAGCCGGATGCTTCACAAATGTCTGAGCAAGCTCTCTGGTGCTACCGAGAAAGCAATGCGAAACGCAGAAGCTCTACCGGTTTTCAAATGATTTCTCAGCACTACCTTTACATAATTTCATCCCAATTTAGAAATTGTTGTGGCTAATAAAAAGCCAAAAAAGGCGGAGATTAAATAGGTAATTCTTTCCTGTAGAAGTGCTCGATTCGCTTGCTCCACATAACCAACTTGTCCGCGCTAACAGAACTTACGGTCTGCAAAACCTGTATTGTTCATAACATAACCGAGCTCTATCTAGCTGTGGCATACTATCCATAAAGTTGCTTACACATCGGACACGAAACGAATTTTTCGCGCGACATATTAGCTACATTCAAAGTCAATGCAAAGACGCGAATTTAGGCGTTATGCGGGCGTTAAGCAGCTTTCACACCGGACGCGAAACGAATTTTTCGCGCGACAGATTACATTCAGTCATGACCGCTTATCAGCTACTGCATGTTAGTTCGCGTGCTCTGCTAATTAAAAATGCTCCTGGTTAACTTATATGCAGTAATTCTTATCGGTATGCTTGCGTTACTTCGGTAAGCATCAATGTGGCAGTTTCATCATAACGTTGCCTGATTGTAGCCACTACAGTTAATGATCGCTTCACTTATCCATGACCGGGATCAGCCGGATGCTTCACAAATGTCTGAGCAAGCTCTCTGGTGCTACCGAGAAAGCAATGCGAAACGCAGAAGCTCTACCGGTTTACAAAGGATTTCTCTGCACTACCTTTACATAATTTCATCCCCCTTTAGAAATTGTTGTGGCTAATAAAAAGCCGAAAAAGGCGGAGATTAAATAGGTAATTCTATCCTGTAGAAGTGCTCCATTCGCTGGCTCCACATAAGCATCTTGTCCGCGCTAAGGGAACTTACGGTCAGCAAAACCTGTATTATGTTCATAACATAACCGAGCTCTCTCTAGCTGTCGCGTACTATCCATAAAGCTGCTTTCGCATCGGACACGAAACGAATTTTTCGCGGGACAGAGTAGCCTACATTCAAAGTCAATGCAAAGACGCGAATACACGTACGCGTTAAGCAGCTTTCACACGGACCTTGAAACGAATTTTTTCGCGCGACAGATTACATTCAGTCATGACCGCTTATCAGCTACTGCATGTTAGTTTGCGTGCTCTGCTAATTAAAAATGCTCCTGGTTAACTTATATGCTGCAATTATGATAGGTATGCTTGTGTTACTTCGGTAAGCATCAATGTGGCAGTTTCATCATAACGTTGCCTGATTGTAGCCACTACAGTTAGTGATCGCTTCACTTATCCATGACCGGGATCAGCGGATGCCCGCAAATGTCTGAGCAAGCTCTCTGGTGCTACCGAGAAAGCAATGCAAAACGCAGAAGCTCTACCGGTTTACAAATGATTTCTCTGCACTACCTTGACATAATTTCATCCCCTTTAGAAATTGTTGTGGCTAATAAAAAAAGCTGAAAAAAGGCGGAGATTAAATAGGTATTTCTTTCCTGTAAAAGTGATCGATTCGCTAGCTCCACATAAGCAACGGTTCACGCAGACGGAACTTAAGGTCTGTAAAACCTGTATTATGTTCATGACATAACCGGAGCTCTAGCTACCTCTCGGACACTTCCATATTGCGCCCATTTTCCGCGAGGAAAAGCTGGTCATTCCGAAGCAATAAGTAAACCATTACCACGGGCTATTTCCGAAAAGGCCATTTAGTCTGGAGCTTTCGCCCCTCCGTCATATACCAGCGCGAAAGCTGTTCGTTTCTCCACGCTAACAACACACCGCAGCTATGCACACGAACCAGCAGGTCCTAATACACACCGAAGCAGTCCATAAGCCTGTTGGTCCACTTTTAGCTGCTCCTCACTGTCCATGTTTCCCTCTAAACTCAGACCCACCGGATTTCTACGGTCTCCGGTCTACACTTAGGCATGTCGACCCATTCTACAAATGTGTCTAGATGCGGTGGATTCTAGCTTTCCCTAGGTTACACCTGCATTTTAGCTAGAGTAGAAAAACCGCTGTGCTCACCACTGTTGCCGATAGCAAATTCGTGCTTGAACTGCCGGACTTTCGCACTGCGTCCTCCACTTTCACCGTTGCATTTATTAGAACAAGTTAATTTCATTAGATCTATACGCATGTACTGCGTTAGCTTGCAGAATATTCCCGTCGATTCCTTCGGGAGACGCGTCAGTTTCACTTTGAAGCGGACCAGGAAAACCGCGTTCTGCAGCCTCGTCCCGCCTAGATCCACCCTCCACAGAGCTGGCCAGTCAGAAGAAAGTGGGCACATGGGGAGTGGGGGCCATAGCGGAAGAGCCACCTCAATGAGGCGTTTCAGGCAGAGACTACTATGGACTACAAATGGGGTTTTTTGAGGATGGCAGTATGAGCGAAATAAGTACCCTTTTTTTACTTCGCGCGATCTGGAGTACTCGAGGGGAGTCAAAGACCAAAATATAAACTTGGAAAAATAGCATAATAGGTCCCCTTTAAAAAAGAAATCATGGAATCAATTTACAAACCAAAATATATTTTAAACTTTTGACTCAAAGTAGCCTCCTTTGGCAGATAAAACGACTGAACACACTCGTGACATTCTTTCTACAAATGGAGCTTTGACGAAAATTCTGATAGGCCACGGAGTCAAGCTTGCTTAACGTAGGAGGTGCTACCTCCTAGAGAGTCACCTGAGTGCATTTGATTGTCATCTGACTTTGCTGTCACATGATTGCTTGGCCGGTAATATGTTGGGCTTATTTAAAGGATCAGTGTGTAAGATTTAGAGCCATCTAGTGGTCAGATTATAGATTGCAACCAACTGACCATTCCTTTTCTCGGAAAACCTACGGTGGCCGCAAAACTTGCGAAAACGTGAACGGCGCTCTCTTGTGTCAGTGCTTTATTCATTTACTTTTTTCCCGTTCTGGGCTACCGTAGAAAAAATGGCGGAGCAACATAGCGGTCTCCACGAAGGTGGACCCGCTCCCATGTAGGTTTAAAGGGCTTATTCTAAGCGAAATGAAACTCAAAGATTATTGTTTTCACGTGATTATACACTGCTAAAAAAGTAGTTGTGAATGTTATATTCCATTTCTGCCAAAATATCAATCTAAATTCTACACACTGCTCCTTTAAGTGTGCCTTCTCGAGTAGCTATTCCTCGGCGCGGTGGCTCAACAATCGCTTGCATCGGAGCAGGTCCACCTGCTACAGGTTCGTGGTATTCGTTTTCGCTGCAGACTTCTATAACAACGTTTATTTTGGCTACCACGCCTCGGCGGATCTCATGCTTGCCTAGCTATGCTGCTACGCTGGAAGTGCTTGGTTATGAAGGCCAGCATGCGCAAAGCTTACTTGTCTTAAAATGCAGCTTGTTTCAAGACGTTGCCAAATGTGTTTGCTGAGGGAATCTTTGGTGCAATTGGTGCGATTTGTCAAACCGTAAATTTAGAGCAGCACATGCTAATCCGGATGCAGCCACGAATACTCAAGAATTTCGGTTCTCGCTTGGCGAGGCAGCACTCTCATTGTCGGTAGCTAAAAATTTCTTATACGGCAAGAATTGCGATCTGCTCACCTATTGCGAATCGCCACTGTTCGAAAGCTGGTCTTTTCCGGGCGTCGAAAAACATTTGGATGCTTTAAAAATGCACTAAGTGTACTGCGGTACTGTCTTAAATCGGGAACGTTCTTATTGGACCTGTATGTCTTGCAAACAAGTGTGTAATGGAGTGCAAACATTTCATGGAGTCGCGGCAGTGCTTGTACTTCAGTGCAGTATGCTGCTGTAATAGAGCAATTTGTGAAGTTACTCAAGCTGCTATTTTTTCCTCGTTTTTTACTCCTGGATAAGCGAAGTTAAGGAAAAAAATTTTGTGATGAGGCTCGAGCGTCATGCACTAATCAATCAATCAATGCGTCATTTGCACGATCACGGTAAGATAAATATAATCTAGGCAGGGCGCGCAGGAAGATGTTTGAATTAGGGGGGCTGCCAACCAAAAGTAGAAGAGTAACGTCATTTTTTTTTTTTTTTTTAGCGCGGCATGAGGGCGTAATGACAATGTTGGTCTTTGCAACAGCGGTCTTAGCAACTAAGGGTGCAAACGAGTTCTGGAATAAAAGAATACTCGCCACATAAATCATAACCGATTACAAAAAATTAAAATTTATAATCGTTTTGTCCTGGGGCCTGTATTTTTTTCGATGTTTTATCCCAATAAGTTCCTTTGTTTTGTGCGCATGTGTCATTTAAAAAGCTATCATGCTTTGTTGCCTTATTTGATTCAACCTCATCAACCCCCAACTCCAGGTAATGCTGTCAGGATTTGCCTGTCTCACACATGATGGCTCACAACCCTTCCCAGTTTGATATCGCCTGATTCACAATCCAACAATTTATTATTTGAATCAACCCATTAAGCCCTGAGCCTCTTTTTCGAAAATGGCAAGCCTAAAATGAAATGAATATATCTCTGCAACTATTTGGTCCATTTGACTAATCTTGGTATCATAATAAAGGTTAAACCATTTGGGATTTCTGCTGTGGTGTAAAAATCAGTGTATATGTCACTGAGTCAGAGGAAATGAAGATGGAACACAGTATAAATCAAAGACCTCATTTGGCACCAAACAAAGTTTTACGTCTATCCCTTGTAAACTTAATTAGTCGCAGTCTGAAACCTCTAAAAATTTAGAGCACAGAATCTAACCATTATTTCTACCAAAGTATATTCCAATCAAGTAAATCAGAACAAAATTTGAGAGGAATGTCTAAGTGGCTTCTCCAAATTGGCAATTCAGGTACCTTGTGTGACTGCCAAATCAGATTTCTCAGATATTAAACTGTAAAACTCATCTAATTTCACTTATATGTCACTACAGGCATACATTCCACTAAAATACAACCAATTTTCATTTTTAGAATTTATATATATTTTTTTATTTCTGCCAGTCCTATAGCCTATACAATTTCCCATTCAAAGACAATAAATACAAAGAAAATGAAGTTTGGCTCCACTGGAGCAGATTTATTTAAAAAAAAAGCAAATTAATAAGATTATGAATACAAAAAAGCTTAAAAATGGGGGGGCGGGGGTAAAAAGAACTACAGAGGCAATTCCTGAAGAAATTGCGAGTGTGAATGCTGCACGCTGAACCCAAACTGCAATGCTGTCTTGAATACAATAAAGTTTGAATGATTTGAATGTTTGCTGACGCCACACTGAATAGCTGCCATGAAAATATAATATTTGAATTATGTCGAATACTTGAATGTTTTTTAAAAAAAACAGAAAGCTGAGCAAAGAAAGAACGAAAACAGTTACTGGTAGCAATATGCTGGAATAGGATCTCGAGCTATTGTTTTTTCTGCTTTGCCATTTTTACTGCAACGTGTTGTCTTGGACGCACCCAGCAAAAAGTGCCTCCTTTTCCGCACTCAATCTGCTTTCGCGGGAGGCGAAATGTTTTTTTCCTCACTAGAGTTCCGGACACCAACAGAAACTTATTTGCGTACAGCCAATCAGTGACCTTGTGCCGGACTTCTGAAGGAGTGTCTCGAGACAGTTAATTTTTTTCTCTTCACTGGCCTTGCACTAATAATGTAAAAATAACCGAGATTGCGTCAGCTTATTCTAGAAGATATGAATGCTCTGAACAGATGATTTTAACCAATCCTAGCTGGAAACATTAAAAATGATAGGCAGGAATGGAAACGGCCAGCGCATTTTCAAATGAAGTCCACGAAGATTTCATGTCCTGGAGCTGGTTTCAGCGACTGTGCCAACAACTATACCGGAAATTCTTTCACTGAGTTTGACGCAGAATTATTCTTTTAGATTCCTTTAGAGTCTCTAAAAAACGACAGTGTTGAGGTGTGGAAAAAGGCCAGCAGAGGGCAGAATCGAACCGCAAATGATCCATATTTAAGATACCGTATATGACCATTTAGTAGCCCAGGCGTTTATTTCGCAAAATCGACTTGGACCCCAGGCGTTTATAAGAACCAGGCGGGTATTTGTAACTGGCCATTATTTATTTTATTTATTTGTTTATTTATTTTTGCACCGACCTGCACCAGGCCAGTTCGGCTTTCCTACACAGTTATAAACTGACTGAATTTAACCGTTAAATTAACGCATTGTCTATAGGGTAAGGTTACTGTCAAAAGTTTCGTGCGTGTACACATAAAAATCGTGCACGTATTAAAAATGTGTGCGTGTTAGTCTATAGTTGTGCATAAATAAAAAATTTGTAAACTCTTGTTTAAGTCAAATCACGCATAGATTATGCAGTGTATAAATTCTCTGTGAGAATACAACTCATAAAGTTACAACTTCACTAAATTACAAATACGGATTGCAGTTTACGGACGTCACTTTCTTCAGAATGAATACGAATCTGAATAGTGTGAAATAACTGTCAAAACTACGTCACGAGGTCACGGGCATTATGTATCGAGTGGAAGATAACATCGATTCTACAAACTGCGCATGTGTTAGAAATTCGACCGTGGGTTCAATTCAATGAGTGTATATAGAACTGGAGAGGCTGTCGGAGCGAAAAGTTGAAGAAACCAATATGGCGTCCAGTGCACCGCACCTCTCAATTTCCCATTGACTATAATGGAAAAATTCCTGTCATTATTTTGTTATTTAAAGAGCATACAATCGAATTTCCTTCTTAAGTAGTACTGGAATACATATTAAAAAAATGAATCGAAGCGCAATTTTGGTTGACCCTTTGTTTGCTCCCATTTTTCATGAGCTGAACTCAAAGATCTAAGACTTTTTCTACGTACACAAAAGGCCTATTTCTCTCAAATATTGTTCACAAATCTCTAAATCTGTGTTAGTGAGCACTTCTCCTTTGCTGAGATAATCCATCCGCCTCACTGGTGTGGCATATCAAGATGCTGATTAGACAGCATGATTATTGCACAGGTGTGCCTTAGGCTGGCAACAATAAAAGGACGCTCTAAAATGTGCTGTTTTATCACACAGCACAATGCCGCAAGTTTTGAGGGAGCGCGCAATTGGCATGCTGACTGCAGGAATGTCCACCAGAGCAGTTGCTCGTAAATTGAATGTTCTTGAATGTTTCTCCACCATAAGCCGTATCCAAAGGCGTTTCAGAGAATTTGGCGGTACATCCAACCGGCCTCACAACCGCAGACCACGTGTAACCACACCAGCCCAGGACCTCCACATCCAGCATCTTCACCTCCAAAATCGTCTGAGACCAGCCATCCGGACAGCTGCTGCAACAATCGGTTTGCATGACCAAAGAATTTCTGCACAAACTGTCAGAAACCGTTTCAGGGAGGCTCATCTACATGCTCGTCGTCCTCATCGGGGTCTCGACCTTATCTCAGCAAAGGAAAAGTGCTCACTAACACAGATTTAGACAGATTTGTGAACAATATTTGAGAGAAATGGGCCTTTTGTCTTCATAGAAAAATTCTTAGATCTTCGAGTTCAGCTCATGAAAAATGGGAGCAAAAACAAAAGTGTTGCGTTAATATTTTTGTTCAGTGTAGTTGATTTTGTAAAACTTTTGACCTGCGGTGCAGTTTTCAATTGTGTACCTTTAGCACAGATAAAGTTTAACTTAATCACCCACCCAGAAACACAGACCTGCCACAATGTTAGTGTTACTAGCAAGGGCGTTAGCCTGACTCCGCCAGCCTTCGTACTTCCGCTTAATTTCATTTCGCTTCGGTACTCAGTCTGATCACTCGGAGCTCTGCCTCATTTACCATCCGCAGAAAATACGCCGGACCTACCAACGAACAGAAGGCATGGCCGAGAGCCATGATGTAGCCGCTACGCCGAGTTTGAAATTGTAGTCTCCGAAATCAACAATGGCTAGGGAGATAGATACATTGGAGGCCATTCGCTCTGTCAAGGAGAAAATCCCGGGTATCAGTGACTTATAGCCACAACAAGATGAATGTTTGGTTAGTTTTTTGAATGGAAATTATGTTGTAGCACTACTCCCTACAGATTGTCATATCTACTTAATAGCAATCATGAAATAGGTACCCTGTTAATCTCTGTGAGAGACAGCCGAACCACCTCAGCTAGCTTGTAGCTTCTAGTGTTACATTGCCTGCGAAATTTCACACTATTTAAGTTAGCAGCAAACTTTTTAAAAGCCGTGTTTTTGTTCATGTCACAATACCAATTCACTGTCTCAGTGTTATGTTGTCATTATCCATGAATGAAATGGCTGTCTGAGACAGCCAAACGCTTAGAGCCAAACTGTGTTGCTATAAAGTTCGATAGCGAGCTGGGTATGATGTTAGCGCAAGTATGGTTAACGGTTCAGTTTTCGTGTCTGCACAGATTTCGTCCTGATGTAAATAATGCATTATTCTCCCCGATTCTGCTGTTGGTTTTGGGTCTCTCGTTTTTTTTTTTTTTTTTAACAGCAGCAGTATCTGCAGGAAAAACGATAGCTCAACAGTTTGTTTCTTGTAAGGAGAACAGAAAGAGCACCTTTGGTTCTTTTAAGTGAATGAGTGAAGGCTAAAATTTGGTAGATGGGCATATGTATGGGTACAGTATTAACTTTAATGTACTGATCAGTTTGTTTTTGCTGCATTCCTGGTATGAAGGACTGTAGTTTCCAGCGGAAGTACTAGGCGGCTGAGCTGGCGCATAACATACGTCATCGCCAAACGTAAGTGATTAGTTTACGGGTACACCAATGATTTTAAACTTCTGACAAGCGCCCACCCACCAGGAAGTAAACACTTGTCAATGACCACCACCCAGACTCTGTGTACGAAGCAAAGCGAAGTAGCAGTCTGGTTTTACCAGGCTACAAGGGCGTAGGTTTAATGTGAGAATTGGTAGGGACACGTATGTGATGCGAGCATGTGAGCTGGAAAATTTTCGTAAATCTGAGTGCAGATGCCGCCTTTACTGTATACAGAGAGTATCCAAATGTCTCATGGTTTGTGAGGTGTGCGTGTTGTTTGGACTTGTCTTTGCAGCTCTCGTCCAGGGACAATATCATATTCCTGGACTATCGAATTCTTTACCCAGCTGGCTGATTGAGCTGGGGCGGCACTTTCCCAGATTCTATATAAGCAGGAAGTCCAGCACGCCCCCTTCCCTATCACGCTCACTAAGAAGAATACCTCCTCGTCAGTTGCTTGGTCTCCAGCAGCTGAGGCTGCTTTTCAAGAGTTAAAGATATAATTTAGCTCGTTTTGCCCGACCCCTCCCTCCCATTTGTTGTGGAGGTTGATGAGTCGGAAGTCGGGGTGGGTGCCATTTTGTCTCAGCGCCCCCTTCGGGAGAATAAGTTGCACCCATGCGCCCACTCCTCCCGGTCGTTGTCGGCGGCCGAACAGAATTACAGCATTAGTGACCGGGAGCTGTTGGCTGTCAAGTTGGCGTTAGAAGAGTGGCGCCATTGGTTGGAGGGGGCTGAACATCCATTAGTGGTTTGGACAAATCATAAAAATCTCCAATACATCCAATAGACTAAACGACGTAATTCTCGGTAGGCGCGGTGGTCGTTTTTTTCAACCGCTTTAACTTTACGTTAACTTATCGCCTGGGTTCTAAAAACATCAAGCCCGATGCTTTGTCGCGGATTTACAACCTCTCCGATCGCGACCCCATTCCTGAGCCGGTTATCCTGGCAGCTCAGATTGTGGCTCCCATTCAGTGTGACGTTGAGTCTGTTGTGCGGGAGGCATTGAGAACTGATCCCGGTCCTGGTGGGGAGTCGCCTGGCTGTTTGTTTGTTCCGTTGGCAGTACGGTTCCAAGTTCTCCAGTGGGGGCACTCTTCCCGCCTGGCGGGTCACCCGGGGGTTCATCGGGCCAAGCAGTTCTTGGCCTGACGTTTTTGGTGGCTCAGCATGATTGAGGACATCCGGGAGTTTGTAGCGGTGTGCTGTATCTGTGCTTGGAACAAGACTTCCCATCCCCCCCCTCTGGTCTGCTGCGGCCGTTGCCCGTCCCTAAGGACCCATGGAGCCATATCGCTCTTGTTTTTGTTGGGGGGCTGCCTGTTTCTGAAGGCAACACGGTCATCCTGGTCGTGGTCGACCGTTTTTCTAAGGCCGCCCACTTTGTCGCGCTGCCCAAGCTGCCTTCGGCGCGGGAGACGGCCCTTCTTGTTGTGGACCATGTTTTCCGGCTGCATGGCCTCCCTCAAGATGTGGTTTCTGACCGGGGCCCTCAATTTATGGCCTAATTCTGGCGTGCGTTTTGCAACCAGTTGGGGGCCACCGTGAGCCTTTCCTCTGGTTTCCACCCAGAGACTAACGGGCAGACGGAGCGAACCAACCAGTCGTTGGAGAATACGCTTCAATGTTTAGCGGCTGACAACCCATCTTCGTGGAGTCGATTTTTAGAATGGGCTGAATATTCCCACAATTCACTGGGTAACTCCTCCACAGGCCTTTCCCCGTTTGAGGCTCAGTTGGGATATCAGCCTCCGCTATTTCCTGAGACTGACAGGGATTCATAGGTTCCTTCGGTTAATCACTTTTTTCGGCATTGTCGGTCAGTTTGGGCCAGGGTCCGTTCCTCTTTGTTGCGCTCTGGATGGAAACAAAAGATCGCCGCAGATAGAAGGCGCCGTTCGGCCCCATCTTATTGGGTTGACCAAAGGGTCTGGCTTTCCACGCGGGACCGGCCCTTGAGAGTGGAGTCACGGAAGTTGGCTCCCTGTTTCATTGGTCCTTTGAAGATTGTGCGAAGGATCAATCCTGTCACAGTCTGGTTGAAGCTCCCTAGATCCTTACGGATCCACCCCTCTTTTCATGTCTCCAGGCTCAAACTGGTTGGCACTAGCGTCCTGGCTCTGGTCGACAAACCCCCACCGCGGATGATTGAGGGGGGGCCTGTTTACACTGTGCGTCTTATTTTAGCCGAGAGGCGCGTGGGTCGTGGCGCCCAGTTTTTAGTCGACTAGGAAGTTTATGGTCCTGAGGAGCGGTGCTGGGTTCCTTCTCGGGATATCTTGGATCCCACCCTTAACTCAGAGTTCCATGCACGGGGTTCTCTGGGAACTTCTGGAGTCGTTCTTTAGAGGGGGAGGTCCTGTCATGGTCCGTGAGGTGTGCGCGTTGTTTGGACTTTTCTTTACGGCTCTTGTCCCGGGACGATATCGTATTCGTGGACTATCGAATTCTTTACCCAGCTGGCTGATTGAGCTGGGGCGGCGCTTTCCCAGATTCTATATAAGCAGGAAGTCTGGCACGCCCCCTTCGCTAGAGTGTCTGTTTTTAGCTTCGCACTATAGCCGAAGATATCCGTAGTCAGGTTTTGTATGACTTTCTATCTTCTTATTATTGGAGTTTCTTCTCCCTTTTTCTATCTCGCTTTGCTTCCGTGGTTCTGACTATTATACGTCCTTTGCAAGCGCGAGTACTTTCGTTTGGTCTGTATTATTCTCTGTTTGTGCTGTGTCCGTGCTACTCTCTTTCGCTCTGGTCGTTGCACTTGGCCTCCTAATTCTACTGGCCATTACAGAATGAGTGTTTCTCAGTTCTTTTAATTGTGCTACGCAAGGTGCCTTCAAAATTTTCATACAAAGATGCACATACATAAACTTGCCACAACCTTACCTGACAGCTGCAAACCATCTCAGCGCACTCATGAAACCTGCTCAGATCTTGTAACCTGCACATTGATACCAAGTGAGTGGATATATAACAACGTTAGCAGGCCAGCTCCCAATCCTCTCTAATAAGCATCTTAATATGTGGTAACGCAATTGCAGCCACCATAAACACCTCAAAATGGACCACCGACTATGAATTGGACAAGCCGCAAACCGAGCGTTAATCAGACTGGATCATGTTAGATTTACGATTACGTGGTTCTTTCATTTCCCCCACTGAGCCAAAGTTGGTTGGGACATTTTGACTTTCAAAGGTTGTATTTGCTGAACATCATGAGACTAACTTCAATGCTTTCCCTATAATTCCACAGAACAAGTCATAATTATGACCTCACCAGAAGCCCTGATACACCTGTATCCTCAATAGCTTGCTCTGTTTCTTTAGCTTGCTGCTGTGGTTCCTGGATGTAAAATAATGAATTAATAATGGCACCTTCACGGGATTTCTCCACTGAAATTCACCTAATGATTTGACGTATCCAACTGGCTTATATTTACTACTGCTAGCAACACGATTACTAACCAACATGTGACAGAAACCAGATTTAGTTCGCTAGCTGAAACCAGCAAACATGTTTAACATTCGTTGACATTATTTTTCGGTTAAAACTAACTTAAGGTAGCTAGCAAGTTTTCACTTTCAGTAATTATCTGTTTCTGACTAGTTAGATCACTTATTCAACCAACTTGGCATTCAGCTTGGCGAAATATTAGCAGCATGACTTAACATGGAGCAACTTTTTTTTCCTCACGCTCTCAGACAAGGAAATTTCCCCAAAAGTGATACATACCTAAGGTAATATCTATGTTATATCATGAGTTGGGCCATGGGAAAAGTGCTGTAGTTTCACGATGAAGAAAAATCTGGAACAAATGGCAAATTGCGGTTCTCTTCTACGGGTAAGCCATTGCAAACACATGTAATCAAAGCTGGCGATCCAGTTGTGCACCTGAAGTGCTGCTTTGATTGTAAATGCAATGGAAGGAGGAAAGAGAATTCTCAGCTGGGGACACAGACGTGTAGCCACAAACTTTCTCCTGAGCTGATGTACAACATACGGATGGATTCATTAGCAGCCGAAAAAGAGTGGCAGGAAATGAGAATTATTGGCCATCTTGAAGCTAACAGGCGCACAGTTGTTACTTCCGAGATGACAACGTCTACCCAAAAGCCCCCGAAGAAAAGAAAGGCGGCTCTTATTTCATCGGAGGCACTGAAATCTGTAGGAACACTTTTCAATTTCTCATGGGGTGAGTGTCAGAACATACACGTTATTTACTTTATGTTGCATAGTTACAGTACGTTGTTAGCTTAGTCTAAGGATTGCTTTGGCTAGACAGTTTACACAGAGTATGCTTTCGTTTATCAATCCACCGTGATTTACAGACTGTCCAAGTTATTTAATTGGTACTGTATGATTATAAAAGTGTCATTGTTAGCTCACTCTTAGCTTTGTAAACAACTTACACTTGCATAATGTTTAGCAGACAATTGTTTTGTGTTAAACGCTATCTTTTGTTAATCCACAATGAGTTTCTGGAATTTTTGAAGAGGCCACCAAGACACATGATCAGAGCAGGGCTTCTGACATCATATACTTGGATTTTCTGAAAGCATTTGATAAAGTACCGCATAAGAGACTAATTTTTAAAATGAGCTCCATTGGAGTTACAGGAGGTATTCTGGAGTGGATTCAAAACTGGTTACAGGACAGAACACAAAGAGTGGTGGTCAGTGGAATCTCATTTCAGCTAGGTATGGTGGGGAGTGGTGTCCCTCAGGGATCAGTGTTCTGAAAATAAAAATAAAATACGCAAATATCTATGTACTTGTAACTTACAATAACGGTGTCATTTTTTCCTAAGTCCGCAAGAAATGTTTCGGCCTTTGGAAATCCGGAGGTTTTAGCCCTCGTTATGAAAATGCCGAACAACTCTCAGTCAAGAAAGCGGTGACTTGTTCAGTTGAATCAAATGGTTGAACGTAACGTGTGCTAACTTTTGTCGCCTTTTACTCATAATTTGAGAGCTAATCTCAAGGATAAACTTTGGCTGTTACTGACAAATTAACGCGATAAAGCCCTTCTCAGTTGCAAGTGTCATGGGATAGCGCGGATTAAAAACTGTTCTCACCGCGGGACTGATTATGTTTTCACATTTGTGAGAAATGATCACTTATCCACCTTAGGTATACTGTCTATAACATTTATATTCTGATTTAATGGTATAGTTATCAATTTGCGAATTATGTGCAAGCCAATGTCTCACATTATTAAGACCAATAGCTATTTTGCCACGGCAAATTATGGACATTTACAGTGACACGAGCAAGATTTAAAATTTTGGGCATCCAACGAGAAATTATAAATGTATTAATAAATATTTTGTGACAATAAATGCATAAGTTGTCATCCATAAGGAAAGCGTTCCTACTTCATGACTACTCCTACTTCTAACTGCTTCTTACAGAATTAGATATTTTAAAACTCTAATAACAAAAACATCGATTGACTTGTAAATAAGTCATATCCGAAACAGTTGCAGTAGTTTATTCTGGCCAAAATTCAAGGCCTACAATAACATCTGGTACACACCAGTCATACCCAAAAACCGCTCCCCCCTATCGACAGTCCCCGCAAGTTCTGCCTACGAGACTACAGTGACACCTGTTGTAATCCTCCTCCACCCGCCAGGCCGATCAGAGAAAGGTGGACGAAAACGCAAAGCCAACTTCTCGTTAACTTTAGCGGTACCTTTATCCACCCTGGTACTCTACTTCCTGACACCACGAAAATGTGGCCTGTTTGGGGTGTCATGTGAGGGGCTGCAAAAGCAAGTAAATTTCCTGATTGATGAGGGCATGTCATCAAGTAAGGGGAGTAATGAAGTCATCAGCTACATGCATCACTTTTTCAAGAACTTTGCAGTCAGAGAATCGGATGTGGATCTGCATTGTGTCAATTGCAGTGGGCAGAACTAGAACAACTACATGCTTTGGTATGGGGCCTGGCGTGTTGGACACAGCTTTCATTCCATGCTTAGTATCCATTTTCTGATTGCTGGCCACACCAAGTTTGCCCCCGACTGTGGTTTTGGACTGATAAAGCAGGCATTCATGAGGACCAGAGTTAACAGTTTAGCAGATATTGCCATGGTTTGTTTATTTAGTTTGACAACTGTGAAATATGAACAGCATGTATTTTTAAAATGTCACTTATTTCCTAAAGTCATTTCCATTGTGGTCTTTGCTATTAACAGGTAGTGGAAAACAGCTCTCCTGAGAGTCACCTCAACATCCCACAGCTTGTAGGAATGGCAGATGGCAGTATGATAGTCAAGACCTTCAACTGGCAGGAGCACCTGAGTCCCTACTTCCGAAAGCTCCCACAAATCAAGAGTTATCAGCACTTCAGGTATTTAAATTCACAATTCCACACTCTGTGTATATACAGAAATAATTTCACATACATGATTCTGTTTCATGAGAAGACTGTGTCAAATATTTTTAATATCCTTTTTTGTGTGCATATTCTGCCACAGCTTTGATGCCAAACACCCAGGGGTTGTCTTTGCGAGAACTCACAGTGGTGCAGAGCCTGTCGAGTTCCAGTTGCTGCACAAGCGAGGGGTTCTGCCCCCGGTTGATGGTCTTCCTGTCCTGGCTCCACTCGGACTATCCATGGACAGACAGGCTTATCTCTATGAAAAGATCAGGCCTTTCCATTCAGATGAGGCTAAAGACACCACATGCCCAGCGCCAAAAGACACATCATAGCGGAGCATGCAGAAGAGAATCATAGTGTGAGATCCTTAATGTATTTAATGTTTTGCAATTTTTACAATTTACCTTACCCTCTTGTATTTCTAAACTTAAGTATCTATACGGTACCATAGGGACAAAGGGAAACAGCATTTCAATTTGTGCGTATGTCCTGTACTAGGCAGAATAGACCATAAAGTTGGCTTTGACTTTGATAAACATCTTGTCTGAGGTGTGAACAATTTAATTCCTTTTCTCTTTCTGGGGGCCCCCATGAACATAATAAAGGATCCCTGATGGTCCTCAGACTTTTTGACAGCCAGTCTTGGGGGATGATCTTACTATTGTTGATGCAAATTGAAAGCTATTGTTACCGCCCATTAGTAGCTATTGTTACCTCCCCCACCTGGGCTCTCAGGAAGGTGAGAATCTTGGGGAAACTTTGGGGCTTGATTTCTTGATTTGATTTGAGGAGTACCAACATTCAAATTGCCATATCTCAGTCAGTTATTGTCAGATTTGCATGAGTAAGACCTCATTAGAAAGCTTAGAAACCACAGTTTCAGAATCTCTAAATAACTCAAAATGTCCCGGGTAGACTTGTTCCTGGTTTTCCTGTGGCTGGTCGCATATTATGAAACAAAAAGTATGATAAAGGAGGCTGCAAAGTATTGAGCAGCTGAGATCCTACATAGAGCAAGAATGGGAGAACATTATGCCTTCAATACTAAAAAAGTTGGTCTCCTTAGTTTCCAAAGGCGAACAGAGTGTTGATTGAAGAAGACGTGATGCAACACAGTGGTAAACATGCCCCCATGCCAACATTTTTGAAACGTGTTGCTGGCATCAAATTCAAAATGAGCACATATTTTCCAAAAACTAATAATATATATATATCAATTTTCAACATCTCATACATTGTCTTTGTACTATGTTATGGCCCCAATTTGTTATGGCGTCAATTTGTTATGGCGTAGCGGACAGCAAGGGATGACAGACAAAATTTTAAAACTTTAACAGATTTAATTAAACAAACACTTTGAACTGATCTACAATCTACTCTACTGACCAAGATTGAAATAAAAAAAAAAAGAGATATTTACAGTCCCTTGGTAATTGAGATGGGGCTGCTATGTTGCGATGTCCTGGGACAGGAAAATGCTCCAACACAGGCAAAAATCCACAAAAAGAGCTTCACAGGTCTTGAAAAGAGTAACAGGTCTGGTCAAATGTATCCTTCCACAATTTCTCATTGCAATTTCTCCTACTACCTTTCACTCTCTCAGTTTTTCTCCTTATATACTCTTTTCCAGCCCCCTCCCACCTTCCAGACTTTTCTCCAATTCTCCCAGACATTCCCCTCTGAGGCATGCCCAGGGCATGACCCAAAACCTAGCTCCAGACTGGGCTTAACAAAAAAAATGTCAATACTGCCATCTAGTGGCTTTTTTTTTTTTTTTCCACAATACAACTATTTTCAAATAACTATTAAGCTGAAATAATTTGAAATAATTGCATTGTTTTTATTTACATTTTACTCAGCATCCCAACTTTTTTGGAAATGAGGTTGTACTTTGCTGGGTACACCGTCGGGACCAACAGCCTTCCTGGGGTTCACGGATCTCAACACTCGCCTCACCTCTTGTTCCTCCAGGGTGAGTGTGGTGGTGTTAGACGCTGGTGAGGGCATTGAGTCTGCAGGTTGCTTCACCTCGAAACCGGCAAAGAAATGGTTCAATTCCTCTACCAGTTTGGTGTTTGCGATGCTGCTGCTGCCTCTGTTGTCGCTGCCCTTATAGTTGGTCAAGTGTTGTAATCCCTGCTACATCCTCCATGGGAAAGTGCCTGTGAGGTAGTCCTCGATTTTCCTCTTATAGGCCTCCTTTGCCTTTTTCACGCCTCTCCCAGGTCACAGGGCTACCAACTCTCACGCATTTGGCATGAGAAATGCATGAGATTCAGTGGCATATTCACATTCCCGTTCTGTAGTCAGCAATTACTCAATCAACGCAATGCATGTGTTTCACGATCGTTCAAATTGTTTCAATGAAATAAGACCAATGTGTGATGGCCGGTAGAATTGAGAGGCCAAGTGCAGCGGCAGGAGGGAAACAGAGTAGCACGGACTTAATACAAACACAGAGAATGATACAGACCACACGACAGGAACAGTTCTCGCGCTCCAAAAGGACGTCCAACCATCCGACAAAACGGAAGCAAAGCGAGAAAGAAAAAAGGAGAAGTATCTCGGGAACCGAGAAAAAACAAAGCACCTCCAATAGTGCGATGCTAAGAATAGAGTGGAAAAGAAAAGGGAATATCCCTAGAGAAATACAAACTCCAAAAATAACGAGAAGATATAAAGTCAAATAAATCCTGACTACAGATATCTTTGGCTATCGTGCTTAACTGCAAACAACACTCTAGCAAAGGAGGCGTGGCGGACCTCCGGCTTATATAGAGTCAGGGAAGGCGCCACCCAAGTTCAGTCAGCCAGCTGGGTAAAGAATCTGATGGAAAAGGAATTCGATATCGTCACGGGACAAGAGCCACAAAGAAAGTCCTTAACCACACAAACATCCCGAACCATGACAGGATCCCCCCCCAAGGGATGGCCCCAGACGTTCCCAAAGAACCCCGTGCACGGAACTCCAAAATAAGGGTGGGACAAACAAACAGCCAGAGGGCTCCCCACCAGAACCAGGGTCGGGCCACAAGGCCTCCTGCACAACAGACTCAGTATCCCACTGCATGGGAGCCACAATCCGAGCCGCCGGAATAACCAGCTCAGAAATGGGATCATGGCCTGAGCGGTCATAAATCCGTGACCAGGCGCCAGGCTTGATGTTTTTGGAGCCGCGGCGATAAGTTAACGTAAAGTCAAAGCGATTGAAAAACAATGCCCACTGTGCCTGCCGGGAATGACGTCGCCTAGTCTGCTGTACACACTGGAGATTCTTGTGATCCGTCCAAACCACAAACGGATGCTCAGCCCCCTCTAACCAATGGCGCCACTCTTCTAACGCAAACTTAACAGCTTACAACTCCCGGTCACCAATACTGTAATTCCGTTCAGCCGGTGACAACGACCGGGAGAAGTAGGCGCATGGGTGCAACTTATTGTCCCGAAGGGGGCGCTGGGACAAAATGGCACCCACCCTGACCTCCGAAGCGTCAACATCCACCACAAATGAGAGGGAGGGGTCGGGCAAAACGACAATAGGTTCAGAGCTAAATCGTTTCTTCAACTCCTGAAAAGCAGCCTCCGCTGCTGGAGACCAAGGAAATGACGAGGAGGAATTCCTCTTAGAAGGTGCAATGATGGGGGCAGCCACAGCGTTAAAATTGTGAATAAACCTCCTATAAAAATTAGCAAAGCCCAAAAATCCTTGAATCTCCTTAACATTCTGAGGGGCAGGCTAATTCATAGCCGCTGCCACCTTGTCAGGGAAGTTTGATCTCAAAATCGTAATCACGATGCGGAGGCGAAGACGAAGCTCGTTGTTTGCCAAAATCCTCCGCGAGATCAACATAATCATCTGGAACGTTGGGAGGTAAACCAAGGTTCAGCGCGGCTCCTACACGCTAATCTTGTTCAGAACCCGACGCCTCCCCCATGGGTTGAAATTCGGGGCGACTTGCCAGAATCTCGCTACAGTGAGACCTACTGTCAGAGCCCCACCGGATGATTGGATTATTTTGACTGCCCCAAAAGATCTGTGGCCTATGCGTAAGCAACCACGAATGACCTAAAACCACAGGACAAACCGGGGAATTGATGAAGAAAAAACAAATTTTCTCTGAATTCCCACCAAAAGGGATAAACGTAGTCAAAAAATCAGAGACCTCGGTTATAAGCCTATTTCCCAACGGTCGACCATCCAAAGCTTTGATCGAGTGCGAATATGAGAGAGAGCGAATGGGAATGGAATGTTTTCTAGCCCACTCCGCATCCATAAAACAATCAACAGCCCCCGAGTCCAAAAAGGCCTTAGCCAATATTCTCTTTTTCCCCATAGTCATCTTTACTGAAATAAAAGTTCGAGCAGGAGATTGGGTCTGTCCCTCTAGCGCCCTCTCTACCGCCAGAGGGGCTTCCCGTCTCCCTTTAAGCTCGGGGCAACGTGGACGGATATGTCCTGGTTCGCTACAATGATGACAAATTATTTGTCTGTGAGCAGGTTTATGAGCTCGGCTCTCATATGAGCCATCAACCTGCATGGGCTCACTAGAAGTAGAAATTTCAGTGAGCGGAGTTGGGGCTGTATGCATGTTGTAAGGAACATTAACCCCGTTGCTATCAAGAGCCAATGCAGTACGTTTCTCCTTGTTTTGTTCGCGGATGTGATTATCAACTCACACCGCAGTATGAACCTACAAATCTAAAGAAACGCAAGGCTCTAATGTAGCCAGAGCATCCTTAACTTCCTCAGCCAAAGCGTGAACAAAAACTGTCATAAGAGGTGCTTCTGGCCACCCTGTCTCTGTGGCTAAGGAGCAAAACAAGATAGAAAAATCAGCGACGCTCTCAGAGCCCTGCTTCAAATGCATTAGACGCGTAGCTGCATCCTGACCACAAACATCCTGATCAAAAACATTAATCATTTCTCTCACGAGAGTTTCCACTGAATTTACCACCGGCAATCTAGCTCGAATGAGTGGCCCCACCCAAGTGAGCACTGTGCCAGTCAACAGTGATAAAATAAACAAAACCCGTGATTCCTCATTCGAGAACCATGAGGGTTGCGCTTTAAAAAATATTTCACATTGAGCAATGAGATCTTTACATATTCCCGCCTCGCCTCCACATCTTGGGGGTAGCTGGAGTTTAGGCTCTCGGGGAAGGTGCACTGATTGTGCTTGTGAAACACTTAATGTAATCTGAGCAGACAATGCTCTAATACCCTCAGAGAGACTTATTAGAAGACTTTCCTGTCTCTGTATAGCGTTCTCCTGAAGGCAAATTCTCTCTATCAGCTCCGCCTGCCAACTGCCCAAGCCAGAAAGACCCTTGCCATACCCAGTAAGGACAGACTGCTGATCAGCAACAATCCTCTCAAGCGTACCCGCTGCTGGCGACTGGCGATGTCTGGCTAGAGTGTTCTGTAATGGCCGGTAGAATTGAGAGGCCAAGTGCAGCGGCAGGAGGGAAACAGAGCAGCACTGACTTAATACAAACACAGAGAATGATACAGACCACACGACAGGAACAGTTCTCACGCTTCCAAAAGGACGTCCAACCATCCGACAACACGGAAGCAAAGCGAGAAAGAAAAAAGGAGAAGTATCTCGGGAACCGAGAAAAAACAAAGCACCTCAAATAGTGCGATGCTAAGAATAGAGAGGAAAAGAAAAGGGAATATCCCTAGAGAAATAGAAACTCCAAAAATAACGACAAGATATAAAGTCAAATAAATCCTGACTACAGATATCTTCGGCTATCGTGCTCAACTGCAAACAACACTCTAGCGAAGGAGGCGTGGCGGACCTCCAGCTTATATAGAGTCGGGGAAGATGCCGCCCAAGTTCAATCAGCCAGCTGGGCAAAGAATCCGATAGCCCAGGAAACGATATAGTCCCGGGACAAGAGCCATAAAGAAAGTCCTTAACCACACAAACATCCAGAACCATGACATAATTGAAACTTTTTTTGTAATTCCATTGCTTCCAACCCCCGAGTAAAGAAAAATGTGAGAAGTCAGGAGTCATAATTGATTTCCATGTTACTAGTGGTGAAATCCACCGTTACGCATGTGAAACTGATAAACCTCCATGCACAAGGACGCTGATTGAATAATTACTGACTACAGCTCGGGAACATGAATATGCCTCTGAATCTCACGCATTTCTCATGCCAAATGCATGAGAGTTGGCAGCCCTGAGGTCAGCTCTAGCAGAAGTTTTCTGGGACCTTTTCCCAAATCTTACAGTGATGTTGCGGTTGCTGAGTAGGGTTCAGACCTCGCCAGTCATGTAAGAAAATTACCAAATTGGTTCTTCAACTGTGACATTGTCAGCAAAGTTTTTCTGTAAAAAAAGTTCAGTTTCTGTGTATGCATTCAGGTCCCTTTGTTCAAAAACATCCCATAATGTCTGCTCAAAGCAGTCCCGCAGCTAAACCAACGCATCCTCAGGCCAGGACTTAATTGTCTTTTTGTTTAGCTTTGTTTGCCTCCTGAAGGAAGTGTAAGTTTATCATGGGCAGTGAGAGGTGGTCAGAGAGCCCCACATGCGGCTGAGGCACGGCTTTATATGCATGACGAGGGCGTTATCGCTCCTAGTTGCACAGTTCACGTACAGCACAAAGTTGGGGAGAATGGTCTTAAGGCATACATGATTAAATGCAGCAGTTACGATGTGGACCCCATTAGGATAAGCGCACTGCTGCTTGTTCATGTAAGCCAAAGGATGGCTCTGGGTGATGGAAACATAAGCATGTGGTGGGATGTAAACAGCTGCCACAGTTACCACCGATAACTCTCGTGGTAGATACTGGGTCTACACACCACTGACAGGGACTGTGGCTCTGGAGAGCTGTGGCAGTCAGTAGCCCTGCTGTTGGTACACCAGTCATCAGAGACATACCATACAGCTCACATCAAAATGGAAAAAATCGCGAGAACTCTCCCTAACTTACCGCTGTCTTGCTGTCTTTGTATCGCTACCCTACCGTATTGACCCGTACAAGATGTCCTGCCTCAAAGTCACAGCGCTAAGGTCAAAGGTCAAATCCAGCAAAAACGTGACATTGCACATCTATGTGTCACAGTGAGTTACCCGACCAAATTTGGTGAAGCTGCGATCAGTAGTTGCTGAGTACTGACCCGTATAAGATTTCCTGCCTCAAGGTCACAGCGCTAAGGTGAAAGGTCAAATCCAGCAAAAAATGTGACGTTACACATCTATGTGTCACAGTGAGTTACCATACCAAATTTGGTGGAGCTGCGATAATTTGTTGCCAAGTACTGACCCGGACAAGATTTCCAGGGTCAAGGTCACAGAGCTAAGGTCAAAGGTCAAATCCAGCAAATAACCTGACGTTGCACTTCTAAGAGTCATAGTGAGTTACCATACCAAATTTGGTGAAGCTGCGATAATTAATTGCCGAGCACTGCCCCGGAAAATATTTCCAGGGTCAAGGCCACAGCACTAAGGTCAAAGGTCAAATCCAGCAAAAATCCTAACGTTGCACATCTATTGGTCATAGTGAGTTATCATACCAAATTTGGTGAAGCTGCGATAATTAGTTGCCAAGTACTGACCCGGACAAGATTTCCAGCGTCAAGGTCACAGCACTAAGGTCAAAGGTCAAATCCAGCAAAAAATCTGACGGTGCACATCTATGGGTCATAATGAGTTACCATACCAAATTTTGTGAAGCTGCAATCATTACTTGCTGAGTACTGGCCCGGACAAAGTCGCGGACGGACGACAGACGTCAGACAGACACGCAGGTGACGACAATACCCCTCCGGCCGAAGTCGGCCGAGGGGTAAAAACATAACATGCACTTTCAATTTAAAACTTGTGAGAAACCCCATTATAGTGCCCGTGAAAGCGCGGAAGAAATTTGCTTTTGAAGACGTGTGTCAACTGTGTGTGCGAGTTCATAATGTGACTAAAATCTTCTCTCTGGATGTCAGGAGCGCCACAAAGTCCAGCAATCTATAATATAACAGAAACAGAGTGAAAATTTCTCTAAACTATGACAGCGGATGTGTCCTATACGGTAACGTAACATTCATTTTCACAGAATGCTAAGAGTAAACAACAAAAATAAAGGAATTTTCTTGTCTGCACTAAATAGCATTAAAATACATAGAAAGCTTTATTTTTGTCCAAAAGAACCTCTCTTTTTCACCCCTGTTCTCCTCATAAACAAACCCCACACATCAAGCCGCGTCATGCAGTACACTTCTGGTTATATCTCATACATCGTTCCTTTACATGCAATGGTTTACCGATTAAAAACTTGTGATTTTAAAGCTATCTACAACAATACAAATACAACAACAAGCACCTATTTTAAGCAAATAAATATATGAATAGGAAGAAATAATCTAACGTGGTAGTGTGGGGTTGGTAAGTTTTCACCATTTACAGTGACTGCAGGCGAAGGCATCCCCTGCTGGGAGATGCTTACCGGCCGCTCAGCCAACCATGACATTGTTCAGCACACGCTGGAGCACCTGTGATGTGTATCCTGGAAGGGTTTCGTGACTGGGTACTATATTTATAAATGCTTTGTATCCCGGCGCTGCGCTTTCTCAGACAACCTACCGCGTTTCTACCCTCGTGTTGCTCTGAAGTTACCATTACCTTCTCCCGACCCCACCGGGATAGAATTCTGTTTTGATGTGATCTGTACTGTAGTACAAAGCCCCCCCCGCTGCTCTTACCTGCTTCTTCGTTTCTGTCGTGGCGGTGCGGCCCGCTTGCTGTACCGCTGCACCAGGGATTGATGGGTGCAGCCTGGATTCTGTGATAACAGTCACGCTGCAGTTTGCAGCCAGATGTTACTCCAAATTGTCCATTTTATTCACCGCAGACCTGGCATTGGTGAGAAAGATGCTGGGAACTGGAGGTTTCTGTGGTCGTTTCCTTAGCTGAGCTAGTAGGCCAGACCAGCAGCCCCGCTTCTGCTTCCTCTTCTTTCGCCGTCTCCTCTGCTTGCAGGGCACGCCAACAATCCATGGCGATCTCGTTGTCCTAGCAGTGTCAGGCGGGATGTTGTGAGCATGGTGAAAGTCGCTCATCACGAACGAGTTGTGCTTTAATCCGAAGTCAATCAAGTCTTGGCGTCAATAAACATAGCCTGCTAGACCGAGACTGCCTAACACAGTGGAACGAACAAACAAAAAGCCCCATACTGAAGAGCAAAGAGCCGCTGTGCACAAGCATGCCGCCATCTTGAATTCAGTTGAAATATAGTAAATGCAAAATAAAAGGTGGAGGAATTTATATTCACGTGCACCGATGAGCCAAAACATTAAACAAGTGACAGCTGAAGCACATAATGTGGATCATGTTTTGATAATGGAGCCTGTCAAGGTCAGCAGACAGACCTCAGATAGCAAGCACATAGTTGGTTCTTGTAGTTGACATATTGTATGTGGGAGACATGGGGCCTGAGCAACTTTGACAAAGGCTAAATCCCTATTGCCAGACGAGGGGGTCAGAGCATCTCTACAGCATTAGGCATTCTGGGGTGAGCCTAGCCAGCAGTGGTGGGTGCTTACTGATGCTAGTCCAGGAAAGAGACAAGGTATGAACCAGCGACAGGGTGTTGGGCACCCATCAGTGCACCCGGGCAAAAGTTGCCCCATCTGGTCTGAACTGGCAGAGGGGCTACTATGGCACAAGTCATAAAGAATTTTGATGATGCGTGGGGAATGTCACGTGATGCACAGTGCATCGCATCCTGTGGCGTATGGATCCTTGTGGATGCTGACTGGCTGGAGTGCCCATTCTAGTCCGCTGACAAAAGTGCCAACAACGGGGGCACATGAGCATCAGGCCTGGAACCTGGAGCAAGTGAGGATGATCACATGGTTCAGGGAAACCTGTTTTCATTCAAACCTTGTGCATCAGCTGGGTAAACTACCGGTCAAAAGTTTTAGGACACCCAAATTTTTCCAGTTTTTTAATAGAAAAATATGCAGTTTGATGTCTCATTGTACTCTGGAATGAAAGCATAGACATGATAGAACAAATTAACAATCAAAGCTAAAAAGGAAATCATGGAATCAATTTATAAACCAAAATGTATTCTAAACTTTTGATTCTAAGTAGCAACCTTTGGCAGATATAACGGCTGAACACACTCGTGGCATTCTTTCTACAATGGAAATCAAATATTCTTCAGAAAGTTCTACCCAACTCTGTTGCAAATGTTCCCATAAATGTGTGGCACTTGTAGGTTACTTTGCTTTCACTCTTCTGTCCAGTTCATCCCAAACCATCTCGATGGGGTTTAAGTCTGGAGACTGCGCTGGCTACTCCATGTTTTCAAGCTTACTATCTTGTTCTTTTTTCCTAAGGCAGTTCTGGCAGAGCTTGGACTTATGTTTTGGGTCATTATCTTGCTGTAGGATGAACCCCTGACCAACTAGGCACATACCAGAGGGTACTGCATGGTGCTGCAGAATGCTGTGGTAGCTGTTTTGGTTCAGGGTGCCTCTCACTCTATAAGTCACTGACCCTGGATCCAGCAACACAGCCCCAGACCATCACGCTTCCTCCTCCATGTTTGACAGTTGATGTCACACACTGAGGAACCATCCTTTCACCTACTCCACGGTGTACAGAAAACCTGGGTTACCTTACCTTTTGTTTAAAACTTCTGACAGTTCACCACTTACACCTTTGTACTATTTCAAACTATTCTTTGGACTGGAACTGCATAATTTTCGATAAAAAACTGGAAAAATTGGGATGTCCTAAAACTTTTGACCGGTAGTGTACATGTGCACAATTTACCTGGGGGAGAGACGGCAGCAGGGGGCACTGTGGAAAGATGATAAACTGGGGGAGGGAGTGTAATGCTTTGGAAAATGCTGTGCTATGAAGCCCTGGGTTTGGAGAATCTTAATTGATATCAGTTTGATGGAGCCGTTTTTGCAGAAAGAGGGGGTCCTAGAAAATATTCAGCATGAGGTTTTGATGTTGCGGCTGATCAGTGTTTAAATGTATATTATATCAACATAATAATAATAATGTATGCATGGTTTTGGTTTTACCTTATTTTATTTTTTCCATCCTCATCCATCAATCAATTTCAGACTTCAATCCTGGAAAACCAGTCAGACTACACACACACACACACACAAGAACGCACACACACACGCACGCAAGCACGCACACAAACACACACACACACACACACACACACAAGCACGCACACATGCAGACACACACACACACACACACACACACACACAAATACACACACCTACACACACACACACAAGCACACACACACACACACACACAAACACACACACACACAAACACACACACACACACACACACACACACACACACACACACAAATACACGCACACAAATACACACACACACAAGCACACACACACACACACACACACACAAACACACATATGCATAAACCAGCATCAACCTCATATAACACACATAACACACAGCCATCCTATTTTTTTTTTTTTCCTTCTTGAAATTTTGTTTCTGGCTGATACTGAAAACTCATTGTTGTCGTTTCTCATGTTCTGACTGTTGATGATTTGTCTTCTTTTTTGTGTTCTTCTGGCTTAATTAATTTTAAAAAGTTACTGTATTTCTGAAGGGGCAAATTATTGGCCTGCATCTAGCAAAGAAAACAATGAAGGAAGAGAACAAGTATGAGGAATCATTTTCACACATGAACTGGCCACCACAAAGTCCTGACCTTAACCACATCGAAAGTTATTGGGATGTGCAGGAGAAGACAACAAAGTGGTTGACAACAAAGTCGTCGAGGCAAGATCTCGGGCAAAAAATAATGTGACTCTAAAAATAGACATTGCATACGGTTGTCAGAACAAAGACACAATGAATTTGCGCTGTAATCAAGGCTACAGGGGTTCCAACTAAATATTTTAGTGTGCAATTTTTTTTTTTTTTTTTTTTTTTTTGGCCAGGCAGTGTACGTCAGAACCTGACAGTATTTTACATACGTAGGAAATATATTTTGTGCTGACCTATTTTGACATGCATTGGTAATACATACTGGAATTGGTTTGAATGCATCTGATTCCCAGTAGTGTCAACTGATTGCTGGGCGTTGGCCAGTAGGTAGGTAGCGTATAAAAGAAAGCTTTGTAAAGCAGGATATGCCATATCTCTGAAAGTCTAAAACACTGATCAACACAGCTCTACTGATCGACACACCTGTACTGACAAACCAGCACGCAGACATGGCCTGCAGAGCTGATGGTAGGTTTGCCTTTTTAAAATAATTATATCACAGCTGATCCTTCAAGAAAAGTATATAGTCAGCAGTGTATCAGAACTGAAGCTGAGGATGAGGGAACTTCAGTTTGAAGGAAAGTCATTGAGTGTTACACTAACGGTTAAAAGTTTTGGACCCCCATGGGCTATTATTTCAGTGGGTAAAGACCTATATTGAGGAGTTGTAAAAAGTTGTATTTGGCAAAAAAACAGGTGGACGATTTATTTCCATTTTCCAAAACAGATAAAAAGTAAACCAAAATTGGTGCAAATGGGACGGAAAAATCAAGAAGCCACATCCTTGGTTCATTCAGAACCATGTCTATCTTGGTAGAAAAAAAAAATCCATGAATATACATAGCCGTTATCATGACCAAAAGCAGTCAGTTTGATCAATCTAAGATTCAATCTCTGACTGCTTGAAAATAGTTGATTTTGTAAAACTTTTGACCTGTGGTGCAGTTTTCAATTGTGTACCTTCAGCACAGATAAAGTTTAACTTATTCACCCACCCAGAAACACAGACCTGCCACAACGTTTTACTAGATTGGTTAATCTGAAAGCGTAATCTACACTCCAGTACTTATTATGCCATTTCATTTACTTCAAAATGGCTGCATATACTATGTCAAAGTGCAATTGAAAAGGTACGTATTTATATGATGGGTAAGCTATCCACAGGCTGATGTTTGTTTTGTACTGATGGACAAAAAGTATGCCGTGGAAACATTTCCCACACCATTACACCACCATCACCAGACTGAAGCCGTTGACCCAAGGACTTAGGCCACTGATGCCAAAGGCTGTTGACACAAAGATTTATGCAGCTGATTTCAAATTCTGACACTACTATCTGCATGTCTCACAGAAATTAAGGTTTTACAGCACCAGGCTATGATTTTCCCATCTTCAGCGGTCCAGTTTCGGTGCGCTTAAGCTCACTGCAGCCTCAGATTTCTGTTTTTGGCTGACAGGAATGGATCTCGATGAGGTCTTCTGCTGTTGTAGCCCATCTGCCACAAGGCTTAACATGTTGCACATTGAGATGCTTTTCTGCATCTTTTCTGTTGGAAAATTATTCCATTTCCAACACTTTGTGTGAGCATGTGCAAGTTGGCTGCGTGAGAATTTTCGGCCTTCTCATTGTCCCCAAAAAACTTACAAATAACTTTTATTTTGGCCAAGTTGGGCTAACTAATGCAGTTGAGTTTAAGCTGTTAATATTAGAGCAAAAGTATGGGAGATGAGAAGGAGAAAACAAGTGGTCGATCCTCGAGGAATAGTAACTAAAAATGAGGCGACTAGTAAATCTGACAGTGCCTGCTGTAGCGGCAACATGGCGATATTGAATGAAATAAGGGCTCTGAACCAGAAAATGGACCGTATACAGACCTCTATGGAAGAAAAAGTCAACGCTAAAATTGATGGTCTGCAGGAAAGTTTGGAGAAACTGATCTCAGAAAATAAGGAGGCGATTAAGAGGGACCTGGATCAAGCTGTGTTAGATATGCGCTCAAACCTGGATACTGAAGTGGGTGTCCTGTGTACAAGTATTGAGAAGATTGAGCAGAAAGTCGCTGTGAGAGCAGTAAAGGACTTTGATCCAGATGTCTCCCTGATTGTCTCGGGGCTCCCTCAAACTGACGGCGAGGATTTGATGGCCAAGGTGAAAGACCTGTTGCACTCAGGACTTGGGTGTGAGCCATCGCTCTATCCAGTCGCGTGGAGCGGATGCGGGCGAGAGGAGACCTACCGGGGCTGGTGAAGGTGGAGATGAGCTCGGTACAGGAAAAAGTGGTGGCGCTGCGCAGAAAGTTTAAACTCCAGGATAACATGCGCTTCGCGAATGTCTGTGTCTTCGGCGAAGACGCACGCTGAGTGCTTGGAGTTAAATTCAGAACTTTAATCCGTGAATCTACAGATGGAAGGGACTTTTATCTAACGAGGAACGGGCGCCTGATGAAGAGGACGCAACCTGCACGAGAAGAGAGAGGCTCAGGTCTGAGTGACAGATGAGGACTGCCTGCCCAGCCTGTAAGGTGTGTGACTGAACAATTTCTGCTGGCGCATTGGAATGTTAATGGTTGGACGCCTACTAACTGTACACTTAGAAAAGTGCTTTTGAAGTCTGAATCCCGATTTCATTTCTCTCTGTGAAACTCACTTATCAAATGTCTCTCTTCAGTTTGATGGTATGTTGGTTAAAAACACTGTTTTGGAACGGTATCATGTAAATGTCGTAGATAAGGCATATGATGGTATTCTCTGTTTACGCGTTGAGCATAGGGAGTCACGCTATTCCTTCATTATTATTTCATGCTGCCTGTCCCCAGAATCCTCGATTTGGGGAAGAAACGCAGACCTTTATTTTGGTCATTTATTAGCGCTAATGTACACTGTTAAGGGGGTTGCTGTGTATATCTGCGGGGATTTGAATAGCCGTATTGCTGATCTCAAAGATTATGTGGAGGGAGATGATATTACTTCCAGAGTGACCCTGGACATGGGGGTAAATAAACATGGTCATTCCTTTATTGAGTTTCTCAAGGACTCTAAATGTGTTGAATGGGAGGTTAAATCCTGAGAATGATAATTTTACTTCCATTTCCATCAGGGGGTAAAGCGGTCATAGATTATATAGTGACATCACATGATGCTTTGAACAAGTGCCTCCAATTTAATGTCTATACCCCGTCTGATATGGTAAATTTAGTTGGCCAGGAAGGTATTCATTTAATTGATGATCATAGTAGACTCCCTGACCATTCAGTGTTATTGTTATGTTTTCAAGCAACAGAAATACTTGATACTCACAATACTGTGGGTGACCGCTTTCAGCGAGTAAAAAGAAAGAACAGGAATTACCCGGCTGTGTTCTTTCCTTGGAAATATGTTACAGATCCTTATTAGAACTAACTGAGCATCTAGAAATTAGCCAGAAAACTCAGACTGAAGTGGTTCAGTGCTATGGTGATCTTTGTGAGTTCCTGCATAAGGAAATGGATAAATATTTTCCTGTCAGAGAAGTGGGAGAGACAAAAAAAAATAGAGTAAAACAACCATAGTGGAACGAGGAACTGAATGGGTTATGGATTCGGTTGCCCTCTGCAGAGCGGACGGTTCCTTAAATGTAAATCTGGGGATCTCAGGGGGGCTTTTCTAAATGAATTCAGGCAGAGTCAGAGACTTTGATAGAAGACTGAGGTTCTTTAAGAGGAGGTTTAAGAGAGGCCAAGCTCTCCAATTAGAACAACTATATTCTAGTAACCCACAGCAGTTCTGGCAGGAAATAAACAACCTAGGCCCAAAAAAGAGTATTTCTATCCCCATGGAGGTTTTGATAGAGAATGGCTAATCTTCCTTTCTGCCTGCTGATATATTGGAAAAATGGGAAACAGATTATAGAAATCTATATGCATGAAGTAGTTCCACTTTGTTTGACGACCAATTCTTAGAATAAACATGTAAATTGAAATCTGAACTTGAAAATGGTATGGACTGTGCTTCAAATAATGATCTGTTGAATAGTGATATCACGGTTGAGGAGGTACAGGAGGTATTGCACAAAGCGAAACCAAACAAAGCTGTGGGTACTGAGGACCTCCCCAATGGGGTCCTCAAGTCACCATATCTATTTAATGTTTCATATCACCTATGCCACATTTGTTTTCATAGGGGCATCATTCCATCTGTGTGGAATGAATCTCTAATTAAACCCATTCCCCTAAAAACGATCCTAGAACCCCACTAAATTATAGAGGCATAAACCTGCTCAGTACAGTATACAAAATATATTCTGGGATTCTAAATAACAGACTTAATAACTTTATGGAGTCTAATGGAGTGTTGGTCGATGAACAGAATGGATTTAGGAAAAACAGAGCATGCATTGATCACATTTTTGTGTTATCCTCTGTAGTAAGAGCTCGGATTGAAGATGGTAAAAGCACTTTTGTTTGTTTTGTTGATTTTAAGAAAGCCTTTGATTGTGTCCATAGAGACCTTCTGGAATTTTAATTACTTTCATCTGGCATTGGTGGAAAGTTCTATTATGCTATCAAATCTTTGTATAATTCCCCTGTTGCCTGTATTCAGTTAAATAATTTAAGAACTGGATGGTTTCCAAACCCATTTGGCGTAAAACAGGGAGATTTACTCTCTCCTGCTTTATTTGCATTGTATATAAATGATCTTACTCAAGAAATTAAGCAAGCTGACTTGGGTATACCGATAGATGAAATTAATTTAAGCATTTTACTTTATGCTGATGATATTGCTTTGATAGCTGAAAATGAATTCAATTTACAAAAAATGTTGGATATTATGGGGTCATGGTGTAGTAAATGGAGACTTGACATTAACAGTGAAAAAACACAAATTGTTCACTTCAGGAAAAAAGGTGAATTGCAAAGTCGTCATTTATTTTCTTTAGAGTCTGTGCCTCTAAAATACACCTGCTCTTATAAATACCTTGGTTTTGTTTTTGATGAAAATATGAATTTCTTAGATGGAACAAAACTACTAGCTGAGTCTGCTGGAAGAGCATTAGGGTTTCTATTAAGTAAATTGAAATTATGCCCTGATCTTGGATTCTCAATATTTTCTAAATGATATAATTCCTTGGTTGATTCTGTTTTATTTTATGCAGCGGGAGTGTGGGGCTATAAGATGGTTCCTGATTGTAACTCCATTCAGAATCGGGCCCTGAGATGCTTTTTGGGTGTCCATAAATTTACAGCGAAAGTAGCCATTGAGGGACATGCAGGGTGGATGCCGTGTATCATCAAACAACGAGATGAAATTATTCGATTGTGGAACCGCCTTGTCGGTTGAAAGGTTAACTAGGAAAATTTTCAATTGGGATAGAGATAATGTTTACCCTTGGTCTAGAGAAGTCTCAGAAATTTTATCTGTCTCTGATTTTTATATGCAGTTCAGAAATAATTTGCAGTGTAATCTAAATGATGTAAAGCAAAAAATGTTTATGATGTCTAAGGATGTTTGGAAAGAAGAGATCTGGAAGAAGCCAAAGCTTCGAAATTATGTTCTCTTTAAAAGTGAATATATCACTGAAACTTATGTTTTTTTTTTTAAGTTAAAGAGAAGACAGAGATCATTATGTGCACAGTTGAGATTTGGTATTCTGCCTTTGGCAGTTGAAGTAGGCAGATTTAAGGGCACTCCAGAGGAGCTGCGTATATGTGAATTTTGTGATTTACATGTTGTTGAAGATGAGTTTCATTTTATTTTCTACTGTCCGTGTTATGATGAACTGAGGAATAGTCTTTTTGAATTGGTTCAAAAGAAAAATGCTGATTTATTTTGGAAACAGGAAGGGGAAATCCTTAGTTGGATGTTTGAAAATGATGTATTTGCCCTTGCAAGGTACATTGAGAAGGACTGGTTAGTGAGACAACGCATGTTGTATTTGGTGCATTAAGTCACCAGCTATCTTGTACATCTGCATTTGTATGTATATATTTTTGTTATTGTGTCTAATAAGCCCATGTGGGCTGGGCACTCTGTGGTGCTGGACACATAAATAAATATATCAATCAATCAATCAATCAATCAATCTGCTCATCATAGTTGAAAAGTGTGTTTACCCGCGTTACCATGGCCTTTCTGTTAGTTCAGACCACCTGCCACTCACTACTTCACCACTTACTTCTCTCGGCAACACGGGATTTCTGTCGGCCAAACTGCTGCTCACTGGATACTTTTTTTATTTTTCACACCATTCTTTGTAAACTCTAGAGGCTGCTGGGCATGAGAATTCAGGAGGAATGCTCAAACCAACCTATTAGGCATCAACAACCATGGACCAAAGTGAAGATTTTTCATTCACTGTGCTCAGTGGGTTTATTCACTGGTTTACAGCACAAGACAAAATATTTTCTGCATTGTGAATGTTTGCATAAAATTCAATCAAATGTCATCTTAAAATAAATCTCTCACTTATTCGAATAACATTTTATTTATTTATTTATTTATTTAAATGCTGCTTTGTGCCACAGGTAAAGCAATAACTTCTGCAAACAAATGAATGGGAGTGCCCTCAAAAAATATTGGCACCCTTAGTAAATACAAACAAAACTGGTTATTTATTAATGCCTTTGTTGTTTATCCATTTCTTATGGAATTCAAAGTAGTAATGACAATAAACCAGAAATATGCTGTAAGTGGATGACAGCAGGGTATGACCTCAAACAGTAGCATTCTCCCGATAAGCAAAATTTATAGCTTGGCTAAGTAGTGCAATTAGGAGATGTAGTTTAACCTCCTCCTTCGGGATTAGCCATCGGAGGGACTTTTGCCCTGCTATCTCCTTGCCTTAAAACACATTACTTCTCCAAACTTGTTCCCATTCACGTTTCCTAATTAGCAACTAAGCGTTTATTCGTTCAGTTGCGAGTCCTCAGAAGTACTGTCCATTTCTCCTCAGCTACCATTATTGTTCATTGCAATTATTATTACGCATTTTCCTATCCTCATTAACAGTGACATAAAACGTCAATATCTTCCAAAGCTTCCGAATTCCTGTTGCTCACAAGACAGTAATGAATCTTTTCTGCAGTGTCTGATCCATTTTATACGCCTAAGAAAATGTTTTAATAAATGCGGTTTTGCCTACTCAGGTCCGAGTGTTAAGTTTGTTCACGTAAAATAAATCTCTGTCTGCAACCAGCGACATTACCATAATGCAGGTTAATTCTCAGCCTGCCTCCAATTCAGAATTGGATAATTAATTGAATTTCTTGACTGAACAAATGGGCAACCAATAAACTGAGTTGCAATTAATGATTAAAGTCCGGGTAAAAAAAAAAAACAGTACGTATTCTGACTTCAGCTCACCACACAGAAATGTGTAATGAGGCACCCAGCCACATTTTAATGATAAAAAAAATTACTAAGTAAACAAAATAAAGCATCAAAACTGCAAAAAAGTAAGCCCCATTCTCAGCTCTAAAAACTGTGGGCGTGTCCGCTAATGCTGCTGAAACCACTCCCAATCGCAAGGAGCAGCCTGCCTGGCTCTGTCTCAAGTACACCACAGACAGAGAAACTGATGCTCCAGCGAACAATTTATTAGAATAGAACAGCCGTAGCTACACGTTTGAACCATTGAAGCCAGATGGTTTGAACCATCAAAGCCAGTTAAAAACCAGCAGGCACGGACTTACTCGAAAATCAATCTCATTCCTTTTAGTCTGGAACGCAATCGTATTTCTCTTCCATTTATGCAAGTAAGCCGTTTTTATTACAAACTACCTAGCAAAATAAACTCAAGCGATCAATCAATAAATTGCAAGACCAAAACAGGTTGCTCCCTAGAAATTTTTGAAAGCAGTGCGCTGGGTATGTTTTGTGAGGCGAGGGTGCATGCAGGGGGTTAGGGCGCGGCAGGGGGTGTCCCCTTCCACAGGGGGGCTTTGGAGACCTTCCCCAAAAAAAAATTTGGTTCTTCAACATGCATTTTGTGCATTCTGGTGGCATCTGATGGACGATTATAGCAGATCTGTTAAAGCTATAGTCTACGATTTTTCCCAAGGTTAAAATCATTATCTTCAGTTCGATGATGATTATGACTCTAAAATATCTCTGACACACTACTCATAGCAAAAGGAACCAAAAAAATCCACTCTCTCTGCAGGCTGCAGGCACGCAAATAAATCAACCAATAGGAATCGTTTGGGCCGAATAGGCGTTTCCCTGGCTTGCTTCCGCAACTCCTGTTCTGCTGCCGTGCACCTCCCTCCCTCGTTCAAATTTGGCACTCCAGTTCTTCTACGCTGTGCCCCGAAGCCACCCTGCTGAGACGTCACGGTTGCCAAGTGCCGAAAAACACCGAAGATAAGTATTAGGTCAGTGCTGGCTTACTGCAGTGAAAGCTAACCTGAGTAACGTTATTTCTGTCAGCCTACTTACTATTGAAATTACGCTAGCGTTAGCCTTTAAATGCCAGTATGTTGTGAGCATTGGTTGTGAGAACAGGAAACAAACCTCGATGGGGGAATGGCACTCTGTGTGCAGTGAACCTGCTCTCTTCTCAGCGGGAGGGGGCGCGTCGGTTTCCGAGGGGATGAGACTGTGCTTTCAGTGGAGGGCGCATGGCGTCGGAAGAAGCACAGAGGGGGTGGGGGAGGTGTGTGTGGTGGAGAAATCGTAGACTATAGCTTTAACAAGTATGGAATTACAGTATATGATATTTACAACCATTCACCATATTTGTGTGTGTGTGTGTGTGTGTGCGTGTGAGCGTGCATAGGTCAATTATGTAGCTACTGATGGTCTGGTGCCACTGCACGTTGACCGATGTGTTGTTGATTCTATTATGGCGTTTATTGGAAGCTTTACCAAAATTGCTTTTTCTTTTTAGAACAGTTCATAGATTTTTTTAGATCCCTTTCATGTATGAACGTTATTTGAGTGGCTGAGAGCAAAAGTCTACTATCTGACTTTTTCCAAGTTCTGAGAAAATAAGATTTGAAGTTTTGTTTGAACAGAAAAATCACTTTATTTTGTACAAACAAAATACGCATATTTTCGTAACTGACTCCAGAAAAGTGTTAAGTGTAAAATGCAGTGATTTTTCTGTTCAAACAAAACTTCAAATCTTATTTTCTCAGAACTTGGAAAAAGTCAGTAGACTCATGCTCTCAGCCACTCATGTTTGTCTTCAGTTTTAAAAAAAATTTTCTTGAGCAACATGATTGGGCACACTCTTCACGCTGCCTAAATCCTAAACTAGAGGAAACACACAAAAACTCCCATATAATTGTGTCTAAATTTTTATTAAGAAACCAAATTTTCTGTCTAATACTTCAAGTAAAATAAACAAAAAAAAAACAAAAAAACTTTGGCACTGTTACACGTAGAACTCCCAAGGAAAAGGTTTCATGACATGCAGTTTTATAGTTCTTTATTAAATGAAGATTTCCTCACGTATTCCTGCATCACATCATATTAGGCCCATATCAAATTACAATGGTAGAGAACAGTTATTGTAGTTGACTTGTGGATTAATTTCCCTGTGTAGTGCGTCATCTCAAGAACAGTGATGCTGACTGGAATTTCAGTTTGACTGTTGTACTATGAGTGTAAAAGGCACTAAGTCAAGGGTGGGCAACAAGGGCCATATCTGTTCCTGGTTTTCACACCAACTTCAAGCCTTTAAGTAGTTAATTATTTTAATTAGCCAAACCATTGATGAGATCTGGCATTTCTGCTAAATTTTGGGCATTTGCGGGCATCTGACATGTCCCTTAGCTAATCACAGCAGTCATGACCTCACAGTACGCCCGAAGTGGCTGAGGAAATATGTATTAGAATAGTTGACAATCCCGATTTGATGCCGTGTGAATTTTGAGTGGATAAATTTTTTATCAAATAAACATTTTCCCTAGAATTCCATTTAGGCCTTGTGCGTCTTCCTTAGGTTATTTTAATTGGAAATATTTTATGGCCAAGTCAAAGTACTTTTGTTTTTAATTTTTTCTTTATGCTTCAGTTTCATAGTTTTGTCATTTTGGGGTCATTTGTCATCAAAACAGTTTTAGCTTAACCTTACCCTATTTGTGAACCAAATGCCCTTAACTGAATTTACGAATGCAAGACATACAACTTAAATTCACACTTTAATGTGATCTCATGGGAAGGCATATAACAGGCCACTACCGACATTTAGCGTGTAGTGTGCATTTTAAGCTTTTCGCGTGCTATTTAACGCTTCCCATGAAACACTGAACATAATGCTTTCTGTGATTTCCGCGGAAAATCATACACCGTCTTTGCGCAGTATGAATCAATGGGAACTAAAATGGCATGAAATGTCACGCTAAAAGTAGAAAATGCGTAGAATTAACACGCGAAATGATTTAAGGATGATTTACGTGTTTTTCATACGCGATTTGGTGATACCAAGAAAAATAAAAATTCGCTTGGCTGGCGGCGGTGCCGCCGCAGAGATTTTATGTTCCGGTCTCTGGAAGCCACAATTATTACAGGAATGTTTTCAAATTTTACGCCGGCAAAGGTATATATGATAATGCTCAAGACCAATTTTCGTCAATTTCGGACGTCTAATATGGCTGTCGGCGGCAGTGGCCCCGGAACTAAACCATAGTATCTCCCGATTATCGTCGTCGGGGGGATACAATTAATTCACATTTTTGAAAAACGTGCTCCATCGCATTACTGACAAAAATGAAAGCACCAGAGGTGCTGATGCCTCGGTGTGTATTGCTTAGCCACTACTGATGTACAATAGTTGTACAGTAACATAAAAGCAAGCTTGAATACATAAACAGTCAATAGAGTGCGGTCCTTGTGCCAAAATCATGTGGGTGTGGCTTAACATTATGTACACAAAACGTGTATACTGAAACATGAAGTGCTACAAAAAATGAACTGAATCCTTTTTCAAAATTCTGGCACACTTAAAATCAAGAGAACAGTGTTTGTCACTCGTTGGCATTGTCACTTTAGCTTGGATGCACACGCTGTCGCAGTTATGATGGTAACAGACAGACAAACAAACAAACAAATACACAGAGTACCGTATGCTCGCTGTGCGCATGCGCACACCGAGGCATCATAAAATGAAAATATCGATCTTATGATGAAAATGCATTCTCAGAAATGCTGCCTCTTTTTCATGTAGCAAACCTGTAATCTGTCTCATAATTAAATTGATAATGCAGTCTCAGTGATGATTCTAGGACGCGTAATTTGCGGGATCCCGCAAGTTTGACAGGCTTGGCGCTAAACGAAGATTTCAGTGCGCCAGCAGCTACGCATTGCATTATGATTTGGCGAGAATCCTTTGTTCTAGTGCGTAGATTGATATGAAAATATTGCCTATAACAAACTTCCGTGCATTTATTCAACAAATTTATAAACCTACTGCAAAGATTGTTGTCAAAATGTCGGCAGCAAGAGACTACTATATATGCCTGTGTATGACTGTGGCTGGATGCATGTTTCTGTAACCCCGTCACGCTCGAGTGCTGCTTTCCAGTTGGTAAAACCACGCGAGGTAACAACAGCATCCCGCTCATCCGACACTAACATATTTCCTGCAGGGAAAGCAAAAGCATGCATCCCGCTGAACTGAGCACTCCAGCCACGGTCGATACGAGACCAGGCTGGATTGAATGATCGCCATAAAGCACTGAATGTACGCTTTGGGTAGCTAGCTAATATTGGCTGGGATGGAGCATCGCCATTCTAGTCGTTAACCGCATGAGGTAGGGCTGAGGCAGCAGAGAGAGGGAACTGGTTTGGGGCAGTGCTTGTGGAGGGCACTGGAGCCGGAGCCATAGTCATAGCTTCTGGCGCGCAAGCTATGGCATCGCCAGAGATGCCAAGTCTCACGCATTCGGTGTAGGTCTCACGCATTTTTTAGGCTTATTCAACGTAGTCCACAATTATTCACTGAACGCGCATTAATGAGTTGCTCACGCGGAATTAAAATCCGTGTGCAATTGATTTTTCAGTTTCACTTGCGTAAAGGTGGACCTCACCACAAGTAACATGGAAAGCGACTCCAGACTTCTCATGCTTCTCTTTACTCAGGGATTGGAAATAATGCAAGTGTTTCATGATCGTTTAAATTGTTGAAATGAAATAAGACCATTTGAAACGTCTTTATGCAATTCCATTGCTTTCAATCCCTCAGTAAAGACAAGTGTGAGAATTCCCGAGTCATAATCGATTTCCGTGTCACCAGTGGGGAAATCCACCGAAATGCACGTGAAACTGATTAACTTGATGCACGATGACTTGAATTCCGCGAGTTAATTACTTCAGTGCGCGTTGATTGAATAATTGCTGACTACGGCATAGGTACGTGAATGCCACTAAGAGGCGAGGGACTTACGCCTAATGCGTGAGACTTGGCATCGCTGCATCGCTTGAGGTTGAAGCAGCACAAGGCTTGCTAATAGGTTTTAAAAAACGTTACATGGCTCAGAACTCGTTTGAATGAATAAAACGAAATGCACGTAAAATTGTGAGTCTCTGCGCGCTGCTCCAACGTACACCAATGAAGAGAATGGGTTCACTGCCTGGTGAAGTATCCGTACTTACAACTTTAGCAGTGGGACTTCGGTTTGGAGGCAGGCTTTAAGCTATGCACCAAATCAGGCGTTAAGAACTATTATTTTATGCGCTATTTTATCATGGACTTTATAATTGTTATGATTGGCAGAGACTGTGAAGGTTTTCTGTTAAAACTTTAAACTCAAACTGTCATTCATGTCTTAGTTTTGTCAATAAGGAGTAAAAACTGAATGTGTGTGCACATAAATAAGTGAGCCAGTCAATGTACTGTTTAAAAACTTGATATAAATGGCATTTGACCAGGTATACCCAGTTGGCCTACTTTTTTCCCATTGGCCCACTTTTTTTAAGTCAGGGGGAGTTGGCCCACTTTTGAAATTTTCTAGAATCATCACTGGTGTAGTCAAGCCAGGGGTCAACCACAAAAATCCTGTCGAACCATAGGAACGGGCAAGGCAAGAATCAAAAGTAAAAGGAAACCCAACTGAACGGGTGGAAAAAATCCACAATCCATCAATTGTAAGCACAAGCTCAAGGAACTTGTCTCCCCTGGGAATACAAAGTGGCAGATTTTAAAAAGCGCTGTACCCGGAAGTGCAAACATTCAATTAGGGATGAGCTGGAATTCTCCCAAGATAATCACACATGGAGCAAATACCTGTAACTGCATGGAAATCCTACGACAGGGGGCTGTGACCAGCATTTATATTGGTTTGACATTCGATTAGTGGAAAAAGCAAGAAGCTTTGAAGGGGATGAATAGTGATGGGGGGCTAGTTGCACTGCGTTTAGACAGGTAAGTGACAGTTTACTTTGCAATAATTAAATGGACACTTGTTGACCAGGTTGGATTGTTGGTGGTTTTTACCTGGTTAGCAAATGTAAGTTTATAACTGCCTGGACACTGATTAATTGCGCAGGACATGAGTTTGGTTTGCTGGGTAACAACAGCAGTAAAGCTTGCTGTTAATTCAGTAGCTAATATTAGCTGTTTTTATGTGTTTCATTATACAACAGCAGTAAACAAACTCCATTATACTTGCTAACTTTGCAGACAAGTTGATGACTGAGTAGTGAAACATTTGATAATAATGTTTATCTGGCCTTTCCGATGAGACACTGCTCAACATCAATTCCATCAAACACCTGCCTGAGTAGAACTGTTGTGTAAAATTATAACACACTTACAACCACTCAAATCATTACTAAATTCTGCAGCTTCATAGCTTGGATAATTCACCACTCAAATAACTTGCTTGCAAGTTTTCAGTAGTGAACTGACTGACTCAGAAAACCCTACAAACAATTCCCAGTTGCTGTATTAATGTTTGCAAATGATCTTAGGATTATCTGTTTAACCAGTGGCGTGTTATCCCCTCATTGATAAAATCGGATAAAATGTTCATAGCCATTGCTAATGGTACCTAACTATTGATCTAGCCAGTGGGAAACTAGCTATGCTAGTTAATATTTTCAGACACCATATTTATACTAAAGGTACCATTGACTTCAGTAGATGGCTGGCGGACTACATTTATTACCAGTGTATGATTTTATTGAACTTACTACTTTGAGGTAAGTGAGCCACTGCTCTCCTTTGCTGCTGTGCATATTAATGGAGGAATGGTGCTGTAGCGAAGACCGCCGCGAGTTCATGGGATGATGTGGGACGGAGGGCGGGAGCTGCTAACTGTACGAACAGACAGGAAGTTTGCCAAAAAGCCAATGTTGCTTACTGCAGCTTTAATTAATTAACAATGAAAACGTGCCAGACAGGTGTCTTTTATATCTCGCGTCTGGTCTAACCATGTTTGAACGCTGAGCACTCACATTTTTAAGACGGCATTCAAGGATAAAATCTATTCAGCTTTTAAGGAAATGTGCTGTTTTTCAGCGTTTGTCAACAGGAAGACAGTCACCCAAGAGAATGGGTGAAACTTGCATTTCCATTCATCTATTTTCATGACCAGAGTTCATGAAAATGTCAGAATATCAGATGTAGTCAACCGGATATAGCAGTCACTTGCTGTCATCACAACTTTTCAATGCTTCTCCTCCTTTCCTGAGTTTTAAAAGACATGCACGTGTTGTGTCTCGAGTTTTTTGCTTGAAATAGTCTCCTGTGTGAACAGCCCCTTAGATATTTAAATTATTGCCTACTTGCCTGGAAGATTCATAAAAATAGATCGAAATGAATAATTGAGCAATCGTTGTTGTAATTAAATCTTGTATTAAAATCCTTTTCTTGGGTAAAGAATCATGTTTTTAACACAAAGCTTAGAACGGTCTTCTTTAAAATAAGTTTGAAGAGGTAGGGGAGACCAGGTCAAGTTGTTACACTTTTTCTTTTAATGGCTGTAGAATTGACATTATCAAGTTTTTGTTATCAATATGCACTGTAAAGATAGAAAGTTTATTAGACTACATGACTGATCTGCAGCAACCCATATATTCTGCACATGCATGATGCTGGTGAGGAAAAAATAGATTTGTCATTTGTAACAAAAACAACCCCATATATGGGGGTTGTTTGTTACAGGAGGGGTAGTTTGTTGCAGGTTGTGAGGCATTTTGTTACACTAAGAATTTGCTTAAGTGAGATGTGTTTCCCACTTAAGTAGGGCAAGGGGATGCCTTACTACTATTATCCCACAAAGCCACAATAAGGAATCTCTTGAGTCATTCTCTAATGGCATTGCCATGTTTCGTTATCTGTTTGTAATTTCAAGGCATCTTTCTGAAATACAAAAAGTTAGAAAGTCATTCAGTGAGGTAATTTGATCTTGCCCAAGTTGTTACAGGTTTTGGGGCAAGTTCTTACAGTGACAACTTGGGTGCATCAACTAGTCCATCAGCAACCCTTCGCCATTGTCCCGACATTTTGAAATGTTCCAGTGCAATCTTTACATGGGTGTGTCCTGACACAGTGGCTAATGTCTTCCTCTCTCATAATCCAGAAAATCTTGGGTATGTATCAATTACACTTGATGTGAATCGAAATCTCCCAAACACCAAGAAAGTTACTTTTTCAAGCATTTTTCTGAAACACTAACCTGCGACTTTCGACGTACGTCCTTCTGTCACGTAAAGACGCGGGTCACCTTCGCGGAGCAGCAGGAAAAATTAGAGCGCCGTCTGTGTTTTATTATCGGAACCATTTAGAATGTAACAACATGGACGTGTAACAACAACTAGACCCAGTCTCCCCTAACTGTAGTGCCTTTATTGCTCCACAGGACAGCACCAGCAGCCAAAAGATCTGAGGATGGTGCTGGTGGGAAAGACTGGAGCAGGAAAGAGTGCAACAGGAAACACCATCCTGGGAGAGAGGCGTTTGTGTCAGAGGCCAGCACTTCCTCTGTGACTGAAGTGTGTGCAAAGGAAACAGCTGAAGTGGAACAGAGAAAGGTGGCTGTGATCGACACTCCAGGCCTGTCTGACACCGAGCTCGATGATAAGGTCCTAAAGGAGATCAAAAAGTGCATCTGCCTGTCTTCTCCAGGACCCCATGTCTTCCTGGTGGTGATTAAGATTGACAGATTCACACAGGAGCAGGAAACAGTGGAGATCATTCAGGAGACCTTTGGTGATGACTCAGCCAAATACACCATGGTGCTATTCACTCACGGAGACCAACTGGAAGGGAAAGGGATAAAAGATTTTCTGGATGTCAATGGAAAACTTAACGACTTCATTAGTTTGTGTGGTGGAGGATATCATGTCTTTAACAATAAGGATAAGGATCCCTCTCAGGTCTTGGAGCTGATAAAGAAGATTGATAATATGGTAACAACAAATGGAGGAGGCTACTACACCAATGAGATGTTCAGGAAGGCTGAAGAAGCGATTGAAGAGAAGAGGAAGAAGAACCAGGAAAACATGGCAAGGGAAAATGACAGCTTAATTCTTGAAATGATGGCAGGCCACCCTCATGAACAGGGAGAAGAAGCAGGAGCAGGAGTAGGAGCAAGAGGAGCAGCAAGCAGCAAGAAAAGGAGCAATAAAAGGATGTAAATTTGGAGGAATGATAGCAGGAAAAATAGGACCAAAAATAGCAGGAACAATGGGAGGAGGAGTAGGAGGAATAGCAGGAGGAGGATTAATAGGACGTGTAGTTGATGCAGTTGTGTTTAGAGTAGTAGGAGCAGTAGCTGGAGCAGCAGTTGGAGCAGCAGTTGGAGTACTTGCATACATTGCATCAAAATAATTCATCACACAGTAAAGAACCAGCTTTCTGTCATTATTAATTCAGTCAGGACAACTTTGTCAACATAGAGTTTATTTAGAATTGGCATTAATACATTTTGGGCAGTATGGTTCTGTTCTGGAGCTCCCTGCCCTTCCATATGCACACATGGAATGCCCCAAGGCAGGGAGAGCAGCAAATTAAACCCCCCCAGAGCAGAGCAGGCATGGATAAAAACAAGGTGGAGAGGGGGAGGGGGTGGGTTGCAAAAGTGCTGGCAGAGAAAGGCATAGGAGTGGATGGCAGCAGGTAGCTCAGATAAAGCGCTGTACTTGATTTCATCCAATCGGGAAGCTTGTGTAGTTAGCTGATCTGCATAATCAGCTGTGGCAATCAGCAGGGCCAGAGGCACTTACTCAACCAATGAGCAAGCTAGGCATGACAGCTTGGGCCGTGCAATCAACTGAGGCAGTCAGCTGGGAGAGAGGCGCTTGCCTCAACCAATGGCTAATTATGCTAAACAGCTTGGGCCGAGCGATCTGCTGCGCCAGATGGGCCACTGGCAAGGGGATTTAAGTTTAAGGCGTGACTCCGTTGCCTGCCTGAACTAATGCAATGCTCAATTTGTTTTAAAGCTGTTTAATTGAAGACCCCAGTGCTACAAGTAATTAATTCACAAAATGTCCATTTTGAGAAAATTGAGGTAGTGGACTTGGGTAGCCATAAAAGATGTTTTCCTGTCCTTAGTTCAGTGTGTGTGAAAATGTGACTTAAGTACTTTTTTGTTTGTTTGTTTGAAAAATGCTGGTTATGGTAAATTCCAAGGTGTGTGCACATGCACAAACATAAATAAACCATTATTTGTCTCTTGAATGCTGAGTTTTTTTTTTTTAATTTTATATTACAATTTTATCTGACCCCCACCCCAAAATTTTATATTTTAGAATTTACAGTCCATTTATGCTATTTAAAACATGTACAAACAGCACAGGATGGACTGTGATTAGAGTTTTTAATTGCTTTAAAAACTAGACCTATACTAAAAGTAAGAATGCATGCAGCTTCAATGTACATTACATTGTAATAAAAGAAGGACGTGTAGTCTGGGTAAACGGCGACTGCACCTTTAAATTATAAATAATAATAATAATTACAAATAATAAAATAATATTAAAATATTAAAAATATAATATTCTTTACAAGTATATAATATAAAAATATTTAAAAATGATAAATAATAATAATAAATTATTCTCGGCCTGTTTCCAATCAAGAATCACCAAATTAATTTCCTCAATAATAAATGCTAATAGCTATAGCCACCAGAATTAAGATTAATAAATGATCAAGTGACAAAAGCTTTACCGAGATCCTGAAACAATATGAGATTGTATGGATAAAATCATCTCAATGATTAATTTGAAATGATATTTTCCCAAAATTCCATTGTGTTTTTTTTTTTTTTGGCTTACCGGCCCTCTGGGCTGATAAGCTATTGTTGTGGTGTGGCGTCCGTAATTCATTTTTTATCTTTTTTTTGGCCTGATGAATTTTTGTGTAAATTTGCCATAACATACTACTCGACCATCTCTCCGGTCGGTTTTTTTTTCCGAATTTTTGATTGAATCATTTTTGTCCGTTGTTTGGGCCCTTGAAATTTAGGCCCCAGTGTTAAAAAATTTCTCAAAAAATAGGACTCAGGAGAAATTTTAAAAATTATTTCTCAAAAAACTGACCACATCTAGAGTATTGTGTACAGTTCTGGGGACCATTTTTTTTTCCAAATCAGGCAATCAACTTAACCTTGGTACCATCAATAAAGGGATTAACAAAGTGAATTTGTCGGAGCTCCATTTTGATTCAATCAAGGTAAAGTGGGTCTAGTGGGGGCGACAATATTGTACTTTGGGAGTTTTTTACCATTGGGTCTTATGGAGAATATGCAGGATGGCCTGTGGAGGCCAAATGGTTGCAGATAGAGATTAAGTTTGTATTATTGACATATAGGAAGTCATATATGACCTATATTTTGGCTGTGTTAAAGTTGACCTCAGATGACCTTGAAAGGTCAAACTTGAGGTCAAGCAAAATGTTCCAATTTCAAAGGTTTCTAGGCTTGAAAATATCGAAGATTGGGAACATCTGTTTATTGAACACTTATAGGAAGTCATGTATGAACTTTCATTTGGTGGCCTTCAACTTGACCTTCGGTGACTTTCGAAGGTCAAACTTCACAGTGAAATTTCAATGACGTCTATCACCAAAACTGTTACAGATAGAGCTTAGGTTTGTATTGCGGGCATATAGGAAGTCATGTATGAAGTTTCATTCGGTGTCCTTGAACTTGACCTTCAGTGACCTTCAAAGGCCAGACTTCACAGTAAAATTTCAATGACTTATATCAGCAAATCGTTACAGATAGAGCATAGGTTTGTATTGGAGACATTTAGGAAGTCATATATGAACTTTTATTTGGTGACCTTCATATTGACCTTCGAAGGTCAGACTTGACCTCGTGAAGATTCTAGTGATAGAGGTCACTGAAAGGTGACAGATAGAGCCCAAGTTTGTATCACAAACTTAAAGGAAGTCACATATGATCTTTCAATTTGGTGAAAAGTTACGACTTGACTGTCAGTGACTTTTGAGGGTCAAACTTGCAGTGAATTACAATGACTTGTATCACCAAAATGGTCACAGATGGAGCCAAGAATTGTATATTTAGAAAGTCATATATGAAGTCCATTTGCTGACCTCAACTGGACCTTCTGTGACCTTTAAAGTTCACAATTGACATATGGAATTTTCAGTGACTTGTATCACCAAAACTGCTTCAGAGCCTGGGATTGTATTACAGGGGTCTTATAAATGTATGTGAACTTTTATTTAGTGACCTTCACATTGACCTTCAATGATTCAAGTTCAAATTTCACATGAAATTTTCATAACTTGCATCATCACTATACCCTGCAAAAAATGTGCTATAGGAATCCTATAGGACAGTTCAATAGAATTCTATAGAACTTTAGTACCTCGAGTCCTATAGAAAAAAAGTTCTATAGAAAATTTCTATAGGAAACAGTTCCATAGAAAATCTCTATAGAACAGCTCTTGTAGAACTTTTTTTTTTTTTTTTTTTTTCTTCTAATTTTGCATCTTCAATCCCACCCGAATCCGGAAGGTGACAAACAAAGCAACCATGTCATATTACCCTTCCCAATTTGCATCTGTGTAGCGGAATGGCCAATTGTGTGCTACTCTGACCAGGGCTCAAACCCGGACACTTCTGCTCCGCAACACGGTGCTTTAACCAAGTGAGCTATCCAGCAACTGAGAAAATGCTGATTGTACTGGATCCTGATCTATTTGAATTGCATTTGAATTGAACTGAATTGAATTTGAAGGAACTGAGTGCCTTCGCTGAAAAGCAACGCCATGTTAGTAATCCTGTTAGGTGACCATAATACATGTATAAAAATGGTGGGGATAAGTCTTAGCAGACCTCAAATTGTATTCAAATGAATTCTAAATCTGTATATAATCTACTACTGGGTTTCCGTTATCCGGTCATTACCGGACTTTGACTGGTAAAATCTGCCGAAGTCCGGTAATTTTTAACCCCTCCAGTCAAAATGTCCGGTGAAAATATTCCCTCTAAGCATAATTTTAATTTTATTAAAACAATCAATTTCCACGTGTCATTTTATTGCAAAAAAAAAAAAAAAAAAAACCCCAAATCTTATTTTTTGTATGAATGTGAAGGCCAGGCCTTTGTGGAACGAAACTTTTTCCACGCGGAACTAAACTTGTCGCATTTGTTTCATTTACTCTGACAAAGCATGCACCGCGCTTTACAACAACAATAACGGGAGAGGTCGGACATGTCGAAACAAGCTAATATAAAAACTATTTTCTGAAACCAAACAGGTCTAAGAAGAAGGATTATGTAGAGTCTGAGATGCAATCTGAAGTGGGCTACCCTGAGTGGGCTAAACCGGCCAAAATAGCCTGCGTGATCCCTGTCTCCAGTGTGCCAAAACAGCGCAGCGCAGTCGCCTGGGGGAGAACAAGGTCACAAGACTGATGCGCTTTGCAAGTTGCGCAGAGACACTTGAGACTTTTGATTCTAATTCAGCAGCATCTATTTGTTTTCAAGTTGTCAGCACGCCGCGTTATTAAAATGTTATGAGCCAGTCCAGGGGGGCAGTACCATAAAGCTGGATTAACATACCCGGGGTTTCTCTTAGTTATCTGGCTGCACTTAACCAGATTTCCGCAATCCTGATAAGCGGTGCCATGAAGCCAGTTATCAACTCGGTCAGTGAACCCAGGGTTTTCCAATCTAGGCATGTGCGCGTTTACATAAAAGGGGCGGTGTTTGAAGCAAATGACCAATTGCAAACATGGACAAACCGACTGGACGCAAAGCTGCGTACTTTTCAAACGCGGAGCAAGAGCTCTTAATAAAAATATGAAGAGAAAAAAATGTCATCCTGGCAAAAATTAACACCATTGCAGCTGCAAATATAGAAAGGACAGTTGGCAAAAATCACCGACGTGTAAATGCGTAAGTTAATTGTAATGATAATATTACTGCAAATAACTCATGATTGTATGTGGGCTATTTCTGCAAAAGTGATGATTTAATTTTACTTCTGCTGCAGTAAATCATGACAACAGGCGCTATGTAGGCTAGTGAGTGCATCTCTCTTCTTTTCTGCTTTACAGGATATGTTTGATCCAGCACGAAGCCTATTGGGTATAGGGATGTGCGTGTTTTATCGTTAATAATGTCACTGCCCCATCAGTAAAATTACAGTTGCGTATTTCATTAAACTGACGTGATGCGAGAATGTATTCTTATGGCGTGTATCTTTTTTTCCAGCAACAACCCCGGTGGTGTCAAAAGAGCCGGAGAACAAATAACGAATTACTACAAAAGAATAATTCAAAGCGGTCAGTAGGCTTTCTTTCATAAGTGCAACAAGTACAAGGCTTTAGTACTTTTGGCCGTGGAAAAATACAGCTTTGTGATACACTCAAGATGTTAAACTATATGCGCACGACTCCGCTGCGTTCGCCACATGTCAAAACCTCAGATGAGAACTTGTACCGTACATATTGGTATTCATCCGCGCACCGAACTCCGCTGAAACCTTCACGGACGGTGATGCCTTTTTCTCAGAGAACTGATTAGTCAGTAGGCGGTGCTTTTGCATGCTGTAATCTGAATCTAGAACTAAACCTGCTCCTGAGCAGATTAGCCTTTCATTTAGTGTTGCCGCGGTGATATACTTCGGTAAGAAATATACCTCGTGGTACAGAAAACCCTTCATCTTCATCTTCATTTAGGTACACGGCAACAGAAGAATTACACTTCCATGACGCCGCGGGGTGCAGATGGTGTCGGATTACTTATTGGTTTTGGTAGCTATTGAAGTTAGAGAGTTCTTGAATTGGTTCAGTGACGGTTGACTAGTTAATGTAAGGGGCAGTTTGTTCCATTCTCTAAAAGTACGAGGAAAAAATGAGTTCTGGTATTTGGTAGTTCTGGTGCTTATCACTTTATAGGCGTGGGCAGAAAAGTGGCGGCTAGAGTATTTCATATCACGAGGCTGAAGTCTGGTACTGGTGACAGGATTCACCCTTGTGAATCTGGTAAAACTGGGCCTGGCTGTCTTGACTTTCCGCAAGGGATTCCCACCAAGGTTCTGAAGGATTTTTGTAACATCCGCGATAGTCACTGGCAACAAAAACGGCAGCTCTCCTCTGACTCTGTCCAACATCTGAATGTGCTTGGTCAGGTAAGGATCTGTGACAGCAGCCGGATTCCCAGATGTGGACTTAACGAGGGCCTTATATGCTTTAGCCTTTGTCTGCAGAGCATTGATGGACATTTCTCTGAAGAAGGCCCAGGATGCGATTTGCCTTGTTAACGGGCATGATTTGCTTCCCAGGAAAGATCGTCAGAAATGGTAACTCCCAAGTAGTCATGCTCATGCACTTGTCTCCCAACATGGTATAGCTGTTGTTTGCTTTGATCTTACTGAGACCAATGGACATGGTATTGCACTTCTTGGGGTTAAAGGTCATTTGCCATTTCGAAGCCCAGTTACAAACATGATCTAGGTCCTCTTGAAGCTTGACCAGTCGCTGTTATTTTTTGATGGCGATACACAGTGCAGTCGTCAAGAATAACCGGATGTTGTCCACGATGTCATTAATATATATGAGGAACAACAGGGCCCCAGTACAGTGCCCTGTGGGAGTCCTGACACCACTCTATGCCATCTAGAAGCTTCGCCATTGACAACTACACGCTGTTGTCTTTGTGTCATAGTGATCCAGTTAAGAGTTACCCCTAATTCCATAGTAGTTGAGTTTTGGCGCCATGGGGACACAGTCAAACGCTTTAGTAAAATCTAATATAAGTCCAATTTGATTTCCATTATCGATAACTTCCATCCAATCATTGATGTTTACATGCACACCATATTCCTGTATTAATCGGAATATGAGAATATTCCTACCTGTCGTAAACGCGTGCAATAACCCGATTAGGTCATTTTCGGTTCGAAATATTTGAATAAGGGCCCTGGAATATGCCTGTTTTTGAATATTGGCTTATACACCTTAAGGAAAATGCCCCGAACAGAATACGTCTGCGCCTGTTCAGGAATTGAAATGGAGGAGGAGGAACTGTGCATTCAGATAATGAAAGACATGAATATAATGGAATATATCGATTCGAATAACGATATCTTTAAGATGTCTTAAAAGTGGAGAGAGGCTGGTTTTGTGTTGACTGCCAACCAAATTAAGCATCGCTCATACCCAAAACGAAAAAAAAAAAAATACAGGCAGTGGCTGTTTTTGATCGTAATCTTACTCCAATTTGCTATTCTTCCGAGCTTGAGACAATGATGGGAATGTGGAATGGACCCATGGTGATTTATACATTCTATGCTTAGGGCATTAACTATAATGGTCATGATGTTAGCCAGGGGACGGCTGTAACCTTATATTTTCTAGCTAGTTGCTTAACTTAGCAAACAAAGGTAGATCGAGAGGTAATTTTAGGTTCAACGTTTGCTTCCTAATAGCCTATTTGAGGAACTGATGCACTCTCCGCAATCAATAGTCAATAGTGATTAGTGTCGTAGAAGAGCTGACAGCTGCACAAAGTTTGTCCTTGCAAGAAATAGAGTTCAAATTGGCTAAGGAGTTAGATGGCAAGCTGGCAAAGTTAGCTGGCTAATAACTAACCCTACCGAACTTGATAGAGGACATCCTGACTGCAACTTAAAGTAAGTAAGCAGGCTAGTGGGGTCTAGTAATGTGAGCCACAAGGCACGCGGGCTAAAAGCGGGATGTTTTCAACCCAGTTGCAGTTTTTTCCGAGGCCGAATTTTATGTTGTGCATGCGGATATGGAAGCTCGTAAGAATAGCAAATTACAGTAAGCCGACTGGTGTAAAAATAGCTATGCCAAAAAAAAAAAGAATACCAGCGGCCCTAATCCAGCCAGTTTAATTTACACGGTCATGGATGAAATTCTGGGACAGAGACGGCGGCAATCCAGTTGGAGTCGTGTCGGCTTTGAACCTCTATTTGAAGGCAACCAAAGCCATAGTAGTTGAGTTTTTATATTTGCTGAAAAACCCAGTGTTGAGGGGACCACAGTGGTGGATATGCTAATAAACATGTAAACGAAATATTAACTAGCGCATGTAAACAGCTTATTGAATATTACCTTAATCGAATATGGACCTTAATTGGAATATGGTGTCCAATCATTGACAACTTGGATAAGTTGGGTTACGCACGAATGACCCTTACGGAACCCATGTTGTAAAGGCGTTAAGATGTTATACTTTTCAAGATGCTTGCTTATTTGCGAATAGATGATGTGCTCCAGAAGTTTGCACAAAATTGCAGTCAGTGAGACTGGGCAATAATTTCCTGGGTTATCTTTGGCTCCTTTCTTAAAAAGAGCAGTGACATTAGCAAGTAACCAGTCGTCAGGTAGTATCCCTGTGTTCAGAGACTGCTGAAAGATTGAAGCGACGATCGGAGCAATAACATCCGCAGTTTCCCTCAACATTCTAGCTGTTATTTCATCAGGGCCTACTGCCTTATTAACATCAAGGTTTTTCAGGAGTTTGAGTGCTCCCTCTACCGTAATGGTGATCCTTTCCATAGCTGGGAAGTTGCTCGGAGAGAATGGGATGGCATCATCCTTTTCAATTGTGAATACTGAGTTAAAGTGGTCCACCAGGCTGTTGGCTTTTTCAGAGTCTGTAACCAGGAGACCGGAGAATGTTTTCAGAGCAGGGTTAAACCTGAAGTTACCGTGATAAACCCAAATCCAGCTTTATGGTACAGGCCCCTGGTGTGTTTTTTTTGTTTGCAATTGTTTTATGTTCATGTTAAAAGCAGGGCCAGCTCTAGCTCTTTGGTTGCCCTAGGCGAGATTAAGTTTTGCCCGCCCTTTCCCATAAGAAGCGTTACCCTGATAATTGACATTACTATACTTAACTGCTATACTATACTGCTTAATTGAGCAGTTTGCACATCAGGTTTTAGCTGAGGAATTTTACTCTGGCAACTCCTGAAAAACAGGGATTGGAGTGAACTCGTCCATATTTAAACTGTGTTCCAACTCAGCTTGCTTGTGAATATTCAATAACTGATCCGGGTGTGCCATCTAGTGATGGAATATTGTAACTGCGTGCATAAATTTGCAGCTCCAGCTGGAAAACACATCTGCACAAAGCGGTTAAGATGCCCTGCCGAGCACCGCTGTTCTTCTCGCACACGCAAAATCCAGATAATCTGTAAATGATTAATTAAATTCATATTTTAATTTGAAACGAGTAACTAAGTTGCCAGTGTCAAAGTAACCAAGTGAAAGTATACTTTTTTATCTTTTAAAGGTAGTAGAGTAAAAGTAAAAGACAAGTCCCGGTTTAAAAAAAAAAATCTTAAGTACAAATCCTCCAAACCCCCAAAAAAAAACTACTGTACTGTGACTCAACTAAACTCAAACTTTATTTATAAAGCACGTTTCAAAACAACCGAGGTTGACCAAAGTGCTGTACAGTTGCACGTGTGAGGTATCGCTCAGGAACCAGTCGCGAGAACCAAGCAGTGCAGTAAAACTGGATTTTATTATGGAAGGGGGAAAACCCCCGCAGAGCAGGAGGCAACAGTACAGAGTCCACAATCCAAAAACCAAAAATCCAGAGGACGAAATCCGAGTCGTTAACAGGGCAGCAGCAATCACAGTACTCGTAATCGGGCAAAAAGGGTTTGATACACAGATGCAGAAGGTAATCCAAAACAGAGCCAAAATCGTAATCAGGGATGGTCCAGTCAGAAATGAATCACAAAGAATATGAGGCGAAAACAAGCGTAGCACAGGCAAACCAAGGGAAACGTTCTGACGGGGAACTGCTGCGAGAAGACTGCTTAAATACACACAAGGGAAGTCACATGCTATGATTAGGGACAGGTGAATTGGATCAGACTAATTACGAAGGAGCAAACACAAGGGGAACCCTAATCACATGAAATTGACAAAAGCCAAAACGCGGACAGGGATCACGAGACAGCCTATTGACAAACATACAGCTCCGGTTAGGGAGTTCTAACGTGCACAGATAATGAGAGGCAGAACAGAGTTAAGCAGGTGCGGAGGATCTGCTGAACGCAGCCAAGTAGATTGAGTGAGGACAAGGGGCGGAGACTAGAATAGGGCGAGTGCTGAGAGCTCGTTAGACAATTAGTAAAGTGCAGCTATACAATCCCTAGTGCTCGTTAGTAAGTTAGTATTATATACAATGTTAGTTTGGGTTAGTAGATTTAACTAAAACAACAAACTGTTAGTACTTGTTAGTAATATAGAAAAGCAAGGTGAAGGAAGCAAACGAGATTGGAAGGAACAATTGAAAACCCAGAAACCATGAAATCACCTGAAAGCGTGGCACACAATACTGGGGGAAATAAGCTGTCACATAACACAAGACCAGACAGGGGAGACAAAGTGCAATGCATGGTAAAATACAAAACAATGACCGGAATCTAACTGGGGAAATGGACTATGGCAGAAATTACAGAAATAAACAGAAACAAAACATGGCATGGAAACAAGGCATAGCAAAACATGAACAGAACATGAGCAGAACAGAGCAAAACAGATCAGAATCATAACAGTACCCCCCCTTCCCCCTAAGAAACGCCTCCTGGCATTTCAACTTGAAGGTCTTGGATGCGTGGCATGAAAGTCTGTGATTAAAGTCTTATCCAGTATGTGGCGTGCAGGGACCCAGCTATGGTGTTCCGGACCGTAGCCCTCCCAGTCGACCAGGTACTGAAAACCTCGTCCTCGTCGACGACAGTCCAGTAGTGTCCGAACCGTATAAGCCTCGCCTCCGTCGATGATACGGGTGGGTGGTGGGGGATCAGGACCAGAAGACAGGGGGTGGGTTACAGCAGGCTTGATCTGAGAAACGTGGAAAATGGGGTGAATGCGGCGCATGGAAAGGGGCAGATGGAGGCGGACAGCAGTGGGGCTAAGCACTTTTTCAATGGTAAAGGGGCCAAGGTACTTAGGGAAAAGTTTACCCCCACTCCCCCTTCAGGGAATGTCCTTGGAGGACAGCTAAACGCGCTGCCCAGGTCGGTAGGATGGAGCGGCAGTGCGTCTTTTGTCCGCTCGGGCCTTCATGCGTGCCACCGACCTGAGCAGCGCCTCCCGTGTAGTCCTCAGAAACGCCTGCAGCGCGCAAGACAAACTCACGGGCAGATGGTACAGCAACCTCCTCCTCCTGGCAGGGAAACAAAGGTGGTTGGTAGCCAAGACAAGCTTTAAACGGGGAAAGTCCGGAGGCAGCGGAGGTGTGACTGTTAATTGTGTACTCAGCCCAGGGAAGTTGGTGGCTCCAGGAGGAGGGGTTTTTAAGGCAAAGACATCTTAACACGGTTTCTATGCATTGGTTGGCCCGCTCGGTCTGGCTGTTAGTTTGGGGGTGAAATCCGGAGGACAAACTGACAGATGTGCCAAGTGACTTACAAAAAGATTTCCAAAATTTAGCTGTGAATTGGGGACCACGATCTGAAGTGATGTCTGTGGGGATACCGTGTAGTCTGACAACATGTTGAATAATGAGGGTGGCAGTTTCTTGGGCGGAAGGGAGCTTAGTGAGGGGAACAAAATGGACAGCTTTAGAAAATCTATCGACTATTGAGAGGATGGTAGTGAAATGATTGGATGGGGGAAGGCCAGTGATGAAATCTAGAGCTATGTGTGACCAAGGGCGGTGCGGAGTGGGCAAGGGTTGTAACAGGCCGTGAGGGGGTTGGTGAGATACCTTTCCTTGGGCACAGACTGAGCAGGCAGAGACATAATTCTGGACGTCCTGGTTGATTCCCGGCCACCAGAAGCGATGTGTTATGAAATCCAGGGTGCGACAAATTCCTGGGTGGCACGAGAGGTTAGAAGCATGCCCCCAGTCAAGGACTCGGGGGTGCAGATTGGCAGGAACAAACAGACAATGATTGGGACAGGCACTGGGAGCGGCAGAACCATCTTGGGCATTTCTCACCTCCGTCTCGATGTCCATGTTGATGGCATTGATAAACGTCTCTTTAGGGAGAATGGTATCAGAGCTGGGCTGTTCATCATCCGTCTGAAAGCAGCGGGACAGTGTGTCTGGTTTTACATTCTTGCTGCCGGGGCGATAAGCAAGGTGAAAGTTAAAGCGTGAAAAAACAATGCCCACCTGGCTTGTCGAGGATTCAGTCTCTTGGCGGATTGGAGGTACTCCAGATTTTTATGGTCAGTCCACACCAAGAACGGAAGTTCGGCACCCTCCAGCCATTGCCTCCACTCCTCCAAAGCCAGCTTCACAGCTAACAGTTCCCAATTGCCGATGTCGTAGTTTCGCTCAGAGGAGCTCAGGCGACGGGAAAAGTAGGCACATGGGTGAATCTTGCCGTCTTTGGGTGATCGCTGAGAAAGGACAGCCCCTACTCCCACGTTGGAGGCATCAACCTCCACCACAAACTGGAACTTGGGATCGGGAATGGTTAGAATAGGGGCAGATATGAAACGGGTCTTGAGATCATGGAATGCCTGCTCAGCTTTCTTGGACCATTGAAACTTGATTTTGTTAGAAGTGAGAGCAGTGAGTGGGGCAGCAACAGAACTGTAATTGTGAATGAATCGCCAATAAAAATTGGCAAATCCCAGAAAGCGCTGAAGTGACTTACGATCGGGAGGTTTGGGCCAGTTGGTGACAGCCTCAATCTTTACAGGGTCCATCTGGATGGTGTCGGGTGAAATGATGTATCCCAAGAAGAAAGTAGTCTGGACGAAGAACTCACATTTCTCAGCCTTGACAAACAGGCGATTTTCCAGCAGGCACTTGAGGACTTGGCGAACATGGTGAACGTGATCATCCTGTGATTTAGAAAAGATCAGAATATCGTCAAGGTACACAAACACAAACTTGTTGATCATATCTCGTAGAACGTCGTTAACGAGGTTTTGGAAGACTACTGGGGCATTGGTAAGGCCGAAAGGTAAGACCAAATATTCCCAGTGTCCGGTAGGGGTGTTGAAGGCAGTCTTCCACTCGTCTCCCTCATGGATTCAAACCAGATGGTACGCATTGAGCAGGTCCAGCTTTGTGTAAATCTTCGCCCCCTGGAGGAGGTCGAAGGCAGTATTCATGAGTGGTAGGGGGTATCTGTTCTTAATAGTGATGTCATTGAGGTCCCTGTAGTCGATACAGGGCCGTAAAGACCCGTCTTTCTTGCCCACGAAGAAAAACCCTGCTCCAGCAGGTCATGAGGAAGGGCGAATGATGCCCGCTGCCAGTGACTCACTGAGGTATTTTTCCATGGCGAGGGTTTCGGGGCGTGACAGGGCGAACAGACGACCTCTGGGTGGCATAGTTCCAGGCTTGAGTTCAATCGCGCAGTCATATGGTCTGTGCGGGGGCAGGCTGGTAGCGCGAGCTTTCGAAAACACTTCTTTGAGATCATGGAATTCAGGGGGAACCTTCTCCAGGTTCAGGATAACTTCTGAGGTGGAAACAGGAACATGGTCTAGTGCATTGTTTAAGCAGGTACGAGAACAATTGGGGCTCCAGCCCTTAATCTCATGTTTCCCCCAATCGACCTCAGGCAGGTGTTTGGCCATCCAGGGGTGCCCGAGGACGACAGGGGCATGTGGAGACTGGATGAGGTATAGCTTGATCGACTCTTGATGGTTTCCAGAGATGCGTAGTTTGATTGGCCCAGTGACATGGGTGATGTGGCCAATCCTCTGGCTGTTGAGGGAATTAGCAACTCGATCCGGGAAGATCTTTTCAACAGGAATGCCCCACTTCTGGGCAACCTCCAGATCGATAAAATTCTCCTCAGCTCCCAGAGTCGATCAGGGCGGTGGTCTTCCTCCCTCCTCCAGTCCACTCCACGGAAACAGGAAAGCAGGTACGGTTTTTTGAGGAGTGATCCACAGGGATGACGCCCACTAACGCTCCTCTCCTCGTTAGTGGGCGTGGTCTTTTACTGGGCACCGTGAGATGTAATGTCCGTCCTTGCCACAGTAAAAACAGGCCCGTTCCCTCCGCCTGCGGTCCCTCTCCTCGCTAGTGAGCTTGGTACGACCCAACTGCATGGGTTCTGATTCAAGGGGAGGTTTGGTCTTGTCAAGCTGAGGTAGGGGTGGCGTCATCAGAGGCTTGGAGGTACTGGCTCTGTGGGCGGACCGTCTTTGCTCCTCCAAACGTGAATCTATTCGGATGGCCATTTCAATAATCCGGTCCAGACTTTCGGGCAGGTCACGTGGTAACAGCTCATCCTTGATTCGCTCCGACAGCCCATAGATGAAAGCGTCATAAAGGGCTCTCTCGTGCCATCTGCTGTTGGTAGCCAGAGTTTGGAACTCTATGGCGTAGTCAGAGACTGAGCGACCCCCCTGGCGGATTCGGAGAATCTCAGTGTCTGGAACGGTCAAACACCCGCTTCATCTCCTCCCTCAGAAGATCGGACGACTGGACACAGGGTAATCCCGCTTCCCAAGCTGATGTTGCCCACTGTTTAGCTCTCCCAGTTAGCTGCGTGATGATGTATGCAACGTGAGCTTGCTCAGAGGGGAAGGTGGTAGGCTGAAGATCAGCTTGCACTGGGTCAGGAAGGCTCGGCAGGATCCAGGGTCGCCATCATATCTCTCAGGAGGAGGTAGTCGAGGTTCGCGGACCGGAGCGGGTGGGGCAGAGGCAGGAACAGACACAGGAACAGACGTGGTGGTGGCAGATTGTTGAGGAGTGCGGAAGGGCTGTGCACCTTGCAAGGAGCGAGTGAGGTCGGCCATCTGGTGAGTCATGGTCTGCATATGCTGCATCATGGCCCGTAGCTGCTGTTGCTGGAACTCCAGTTGGGCGCCCTGTTCCTTTACTGCAGCTTGCAGTGGCTGGATGCTCGCTGGTTCCATGCTGGTCAGAACGTACTGTGAGGTGTCGCTCGGGAACCAGTCGCGAGAACCAAGCAGTGCAGTAAAACTGGATTTTATTATGGAAGGGGGAAAACCCCCGCAGAGCAGGAGGCAACAGTACATAGTCCACAATCCAAAAACCAAAAATCCAGAGGACAAAATCCGAGTCGTTAACAGGGCAGCAATCACAGTACTCGTAGTTGGGCAAAAAGGGTTCGATACACAGATGCAGAAGGTAATCCAAAATAGAGCCAAAATCATAATCAGGGACGGTCCAGTCAGAAGTGAATCACAAAGAATAAGAGGCAAAAACAAGCGTAGCACAGGCAAACCAAGGGAAACGTTCTGACGGGGAACTGCTGAGAAAAGACTGCTTAAATACACACAAGGGAAGTCACATGCTATGATTAGGGACAGGTGAATTGGATCAGACTAATTACGAAGGAGCAAACACAAGGGGAAGCCTAATCACATGAAATTGACAAAAAGCCAAAAACAGCGGACAGGGATCACGAGACAGCCTATTGACAAACATACAGCTCCGGTTAGGGAGTTCTAACGTGCACAGATAATGAGAGGCAGAACAGAGTTAAGCAGGTGCGGAGGATCTGCTGAAACGCAGCCAAGTAGATTGATTGAGGACAAGGGGCAGAGACTAGAATAGGGCAAGTGCTGAGAGCTTGTTAGACAATTAGTAAAGTGCAGCTATACTATCCCTAGTGCTCGTTAGTAAGTTAGTATTATATACAATGTTAGTTTGGGTTAGTAGATTTAACTAAAACAACAAACTGTTAGTACTTGTTAGTAATATAGAAAAGCAAGGTGAAGGAAGCAAACGAGATTGGAAGGAATGATTGAAAACCCAGAAACCATGAAATCACCTGAAAGCGTGGCACACAATACTGGGGGAAATAAGCTGTCACATAACACAAGACCAGACAGGGGAGACAAAGTGCAATGCATGGTAAAATACAAAACAATGACCGGAATCTAACTGGGGAAATGGACTATGGCAGAAATTACAGAAATAAACAGAAACAAAACATGGCATGGAAACAAGGCATAGCAAAACATGAACAGAACATGAGCAGAACAGAGCAAAACAGATCAGAATCATAACAGCACGTGGCTACAAATACAAACAAATACACAAAACTACAGTAAAATCACACCACCATAAACGATAACAAAATTACATTGCACCACTCACTATCTGCAACACAAAATGTGAGTCCAGCACAACCTGAATTAAAAGCTAAGGAGAAAAAGTAGGTCTTCGGAGAATACTTAAAAGACTCCAGGGATGGGGCAGACCTAACGTGCCAGGGCAGGCTGTTCCAAAGCCGAGAGGCAGCCACCCCAAAGGCCCGGTCGCCCCTGGTCTTCAGTCTGGTCTTAGAAACTACCAGCAAAAGCTGGTTAGCAGACCTAAGCGCCCTGGGTGGAGTGTAAAAGTGCTGCAAATCAACAAGATATTTGGGTGCTAGCCCATTAAGAGCTTTAAAAATGAACAACAGGATCTTAAAATCAATCCTAAACCTCACTGGCAGCCAGTGGAGCGAGGCCAGTATTGGAGTGATGTGGTCACGCTTTCGCTTACCAGTAAGGAGGCGAGCTACCGCATTCTGCACAAGCTGTAGGCGATGCAAAAGAGACTGATCAATACCGATGGATAAGGAATTGCAGTAATCCAGCCGTGAGGTTATAAAAGCATGGATTACCTTCTCCAGGTCTTTGGAGGGGAGGTAGCCTTTAATCTTAGCTAGCAGCCTAAGTTGAAAAAAGCTTGTTTTTATGACAGAGTTGACCTGTTTATCAAATTTAAAAGCACTATGAAAGGTCATATCAAGATTTTTAACAGATGAACGGATGTTATAAGAGTCCAGAAAACCAGGGCGACAGTCACTGGGGTTGTGACCGAACATAATGATCTCAGTCTTATTGTCGTTGAGGTTCAAAAAGTTCTTGGTCATCCAGGATTTGACATTCCTTAGGCAATCTAGCAAAGGCTGAATGGAATCCTAACTATTTGATTTAAGGGGTAGGTATACCTGTACATCATCAGCATAACAGTGGAAGGAGATGTTGTGTTTCTTAAAGATTGACCCTAGCGGCAGCATATATAATAAAAAGAGAATAGGGCCCAAAATGGAACCTTGGGGGAGTGAGAGGAGCTGTGGCTGAGGAGAAGTCCCCTAAATGGACAGAGAAGCTCCGATCACTCAGATAGGACCGAAACCATAAAATGGCCATACCAGTAATGCCTACATCATGCTCCAAACGTGATAACAGAATACTGTGATCCACTGTGTCAAAAGCGGCAGTCAGGTCAAGGAGCACGAACAGCAGAGCTACCTGAGTCGACAGTGGACAGGAGATCATTGGTAACTCTCAAGAGGGCTGTTTCCGTGCTGTGGTGTGGTTCAAAGCCAGACTGAAACTTTTCATAAATTTCATGGGTGACCAAGAAAGATTGCAAATGAATACAAACCACTTTCTCCAAAAACCTTGGACAGGAAAGGCAATTTAGAAATCGGCCTAAAATTAGATAAAACAAAAGGGTCCAGGTTTCTCTTTTTGATAAAAGGTTGAACTGCAGAGTGTTTGAAAGTGGCTGGAACACACCCTGAGCTAAGACAGGTATTTATCAAAGCAAGTATAGTGGGTCCCACAGTACCAAAAACATCTTTGAGAAGGCGAGAGGGGATGCTGTCAAAGGGACAGTTTGTAGGCCGTAGATGCTCAACTATGTCTGAAAGTGAGGGGAGGGATATTGGCTCGAACTGATCAAAGACAGCCGGGCGTGAAAAGGGAGCAGTAGGGACAGGGTCAGTAGCAGCATAGGTGAGAGTAGCCAGCCTGAGAGAAGAGATTTTGTTGGTAAAAAATTGAAGAAAACTGTCGCAGAGGGTGGGCGATGGCACCACGGGGGAGTTATCACATGGATTTACAAGGGAATTAAAAATGTTAAACAGAACATGAGGCTTGTGACCGCTATTTGACACAAGATTAGACATATACTCCATTTTAGCAGTCTTAACGGCTCTCTGGTAAGCCGAGAGGCTTTCTATAAGAATTTGTCGAGAGATGTGGAGCTTGTCTTTTTTCCATTTTCTCTCGGCACACCAACATATATGTCGGAGAGCACGGGTGGAGTCATTTAACCATGGTTCTGACAGTACTTTAGTACGCTGAGACCTGAAGGGCGCTACAGAGTCCAAGATGTTTGTACATAAAGAATCAAAAGAAGTAAAAGCTCTTCAGCACTAAGAGCGCAGTTGTCATCCAGAGTACAAAACCCAAAACCAGTGAAGTTGTCATCAGAATACAAGAGCAAATCCTTTTCAACCTATATTCAACACAGATTAGATTCATTAAACATGACCAAAAAAACTGGGAAGAGTTTGAGAATGCTCATCAAACACTTATTTGGAACATCATGAACGGGCGCAGGGGAACAGGTGGGTGCCATGGGTATAAAAGCAGCTTCCTGAAATGCTCAGTCATTTTAACCCTTAGTGAACAAGGGATTTCAAACAGAAACAGTGAAGAGTCCACAGGCAGATGGTCAGAAATACATGCTGCAAGTTTTCACAGATTTCATTTACATACACAGATAAGCCACATGATTCTGTTTTTTAATGACTGGTTTTGGGTTTTACAACACAAGATCTAAGGTGTGCCCTTTTTCATGAGTTGGGCGGTCACAGACTGAACGAGATTAAATGACGCAATGAGATTTTAAAAAATGGGGGTAAAGGTGACCATAGGTCTTGATTCAACAGCGAACATGAATGTTAAAATCGCCAGTGTATTCAATTTATAAAAAAATGGTGATACTTCACAGTGATACCTGGTTTTGGGTTTTGTACAGGAAATCTGGCAAAGTCTAGAATAAAGTTCTTATTAAATTTAGGAGATGGCGATATGCTGTTTACATTTAAACAAGATAAGAGAAGGACTGGAGAAGACAGGTTCAGTTCCAAAACTTGTAGCTTGATTCAAAACATCGAATAAATGTAAAAGATGGAGTTTGAAACCGGCACAGAAAGTTCTTATTAAATTTGGGTTTGAACACAGAGGCTAGTCCCCACCTTTACCGAATAAATGTCAGATGGTTTAAAAAAAGCTGGAAAAAAAACACTGTCAGGAGGAAGGAGTTCGGAAAAGGGTGTACACTCACTGGCCTGGAGCCAAGTCTCTGTCAGGAGCATGAAATCCAGATCATGAGAGGTGAAGAAATAGTTCAGCAAAAATGTCTTGTTTGCTAGCGACCTAGCATTTAGCAAAGCCATGCGAGCTTGAGCTCTGGATCTGGACCAGCTGAAAGAACAGCGCGTCTCACCGGGTGAAGGAAGGCATGGCAAACGCCGCCTCTGCGAACCCGCAACTGGCCGCGACGGTGTGGGGGTTCCGTCGCCAGGCAGGTGGAGGCAGACAGGCCAGGAAATGCCGGTGAGGAAGGGCGCGATGATGGGCCACTCATAGCCGGACCATATGCTGTCATCGGATGAGAAGAAGTGGCAGCAGCAGCAGGACCGATCATCGGAGAAGGAGAAGAGTCCGGCGGCGTCAGCTGGTCGATGTCAACAGGACGGATCCAGCGGCTTCTCCAGTGCAATGAGCGTCTGAGTGCAGGGAAGTACCGGAGGGGTACCTTTGCACTGGGTCAGCATATGTTGAGGGTAGCACAGGATTATTTAAACTAGGGACTTGGGGGGCAGGGAGGTTAGTGAGTGTTACACATAGGGAAATGCAGACTGCCCTGATGGAAGCTGACAGCGTTACATGCACTATTGATGATATACTTTTAAAGCAACAAAGCGTAGTGGGGGCTTGAAGCAGCGCCGCATGGGAAATCAAGGGGAAGAGCATTAGTAATAACCTGAAATGTTTTTATTTAAATGCAAGAAGCATAAAAAATAAATTTCCAGAGCTTGAGGCCGTTATGATTAGTGAGGGCTATGACATAGTTGGGATTACAGAGACATGGCTTAGTGAAGAGGATGGAGATGAATATAATATAGAAGGTTATAAGCTCTTTAGGAAGGATAGATGTAATAGGCGAAGAGGGGGCGTAGCAATCTATGTGAACGAAAACATAAATGTACAGGAAATTCCTGAAATTGAACATTCCTTACCCTGTGAAGATATCTGGGTCAGGCTCATTGGCAAACACGAGACAGGTTTAAACATAGGAGTATGCTATCGGCCACCAGCTTTGGACAGTACAGTCAATGAAATGCTTTTAAGAGGATTACGCAAGCTTGTAGAGGTGGAGGGACTATTATTATGGGAGACTTAAATTATCCTGGTATCGTTTGGGAAATGGTGAAAGGACAGGGTAGGGGGGAGGAAGAATTTCTAGATGTTATAAATGATAATTTTTTGGTGCAGTATGTTAATAAACCGACAAGAGAGAAGGTAATTTTAGACTTAGTGCTCTGTAATGACCCAGATAGAATTAGCAATGTTGAGGTACTGGAGCCACTTGGGACAAGTGATCACTCTGCTGTTAATTTTGATGTTTCATGGGAGGTTAAAAAGGTGTAAAAAAAAAAAAATTTTTCAATTTTAGGCGAGCAAACTTTGACAGGATGCGCTCATATCTAAGTGAAATAAAATGGGAGACACTCCTGGACTGTGAGTCTGTAAATGAGATGTGGGAAAGATTTGAGGGGTTTTACTTGATTCACAATGCAAATTCATTCCAAAGATGTCCAAAAGTAAGCTGAAAAAGCAGAAACCTCAGTGGATGACCAAAAGTATTAAGTAGGATTTTGAGGGAAAAGAGGAATCTTTATAAGATGTACATAAAGGATAACAATGAGAACTCTAAGGCGAATACTGTAAAATGCGGGCTGTGGTCAAAAAAAGAGCTGAGGAATGCTAGAAGACTGTATGAAAAAAAATTGCAGAGGGGGCAAAAACTAACCCTAAGCGCTTCTTTCAGTACTGTAGCAGAACAAGTGCAGGTTAAGTGCATAAAGAATAAAAATGAATCGCTGCAATATGATAACAAGGATATTGCGGATGCCTTAAACAGTTACTTTGTTGAGAATTTTACCTCAGAGTGGGTCTTTATTCGCAAGAGGGCATGTTAAATGCTCAAGATTATTTAGCGGAAATTGAGGTTAGGGATAACGAAGTATTAGACAAGTTGCATAAACTAAAGGCAGATAAGGCGGCGGGTCCTGATGGCTTATATCCTAGAGTGCTCAGGGAAGTTGGTGAGATCATCTTTAAGCCGCTATCCGCCATCTTCAGACGGTCTTTAGAAACTGGAGAAATACCAAATGATTGGAAACAGGGCAATATAATACCAATATATAAGAAAGGGGACCGTACTGAGCCAGGAAATTACAGGCCAGTCAGTTTAACTTGCATTGCGTGCAAAATATTGGAATCTATCATAAAAGATGAGCTGGACTTATTTCTTGAACGTAACAGTATCTTGAGGGATAGCCAACATGGTTTCCGTAAGGGAAGGTCATGCCTGACAAATGTGGGTGAAAACACTTGTGGACCAAGTGTTCTCCTAACCCTTGTAAATCTACCTTCAAGGAACGGACACATTCTCCAGAGTCTGATGCGATTGGGTTTATTGCAAGTCGCTCAAAGTGAAGTACAAAACCCAGGCTGGTCTGCGCAAACCACATAGCATTCATTCTTCATCAATCACCCGACACAGACTGACTACTGACTGTCCGAACCCTCGTATTTATTATTGTTTTGGCACGTCCCTCTAGGTGGGATTAAACATGACTCATCCCACCTGATCCAACATTATTAGTTTCTGATTGGTTCATTGTCATATAGCAACACTCCACCCTTAGTAACAAGTTTGGCATTACATCATAGTGTAAATTAATTTTAAGCCTCCAGGGACGCTCGAAGACCACATATGAGCCTCCCAAACCTGAGTTCAGCGAAAGTTCAGTAACTTATCTGGGTCATGGATGGTTCCAGAATACTTAGGTGCACATGCTCAGGTACTGGGGCTGGGCTGACCGATATGGTCATTCCGGAAGATAAGCTCATCCAGCCAGCCTTGGTTTGCCTGCTAGAGGCCTTCTTATCTTGCTTTTTTGACAGATTTATAAGTTTTTGTTTCTTCACAGCTCCACAGGCTTGCAGCAGTTCTCAGGGGTTAAGAACCTGGCTGAGTTTTCTCTGTTGAACTGTGATTATAGTAATACTCTGAATTTAGAACCTTTTGGGATATTTTTCCCACTACACAAACCTTCTGGAATTTTTTGAAGAGGCCAGCAAGACTTATGACCAGAGCAGGGCTTATGACATCATTTACTTGGATTTTCAGAAAGCATTTGATACAGTACCGCATAAGAGACTAATTTTTAAAATGAGCTCCATTGGAGTTACAGGAGGTGTTCTAGAGTGGATTCAAAACTGGTTACAGGACAGAACACAAAGAGTGGTGGTCAATGGTATCCCATCTGAGCTAGGTATGGTGGGGAGTGGCGTCCCCCAGGGATCAGTGTTGGGACCCCTGCTGTTCCTCATCTACATTAATGACCTTGATAGGAAAATTGAGAGCAGATTAGTTAAATTTGCAGATGATACTAAATTGGGGGGTTTGGCAAATAGTTTAGAGTCCACTAAAGTGATTCAGGATGATTTGGATAGAATCCAGAATTGGGCAGAAATGTCGCAAATGAAATTTAATGTAGCGAAATGTAAAATTGTACATGTAGGTAATAAAAACATTAGACGGGATTACTTCATGGGAGGTTTAAAACTGGAATCTGCTCCACACGAGAAAGATCTGGGAGTGATTGTTGACCAAACCCTCACAGGCTCTAGCCATTGTGCCGTAGCAGTTAAAAAAGCCAATCGGATGCTGGGATACATTGCCAAAAGTATTGAGTTCAAATCCAAGGAGGTGATGCTTCTTTTGTACAACACATTTGTCAGACCACATCTGGAGTATTGAATACAGTTCTGGGGACCATACTTTAAGAAAGATATAGAGGCTCTAGAGAAAGTTCAGAGAAGAGCCACTAAGCTAATTCCAGGTATAAAACATGAAAGCTATGAGAAGAGGCTGAAGATCCTTAATCTCTTTAGTCTTAGGAAAAGGAGACTAAGGGATGATTTGATTGAGGTCTTTAAATATGTTAAAGGGATTAACAAAGTGAATTATGTAGGATTCCTCCGACCAAGTGTTGTTAGTAGAACTCGGGGTCACAAATGGAAGTTGACCAAAGGTAAATTTAGCACTGATATTCGGAAATATTTCTTCACCCAAAGAGTAATTTCGATGTGGAATAGCTTGCCTGACCATATTGTTGAGGCAGAGACCTTGGGGGTTTTCAAAAGTAGGCTTGACTTAAAGCTAGATACCATTGAGTCATTGAGTATCTGAAGGGATATATTCACAATAGTATAAAGAAACTGGCGAGCATAGTTGGGCTGAACGGCCTGTTCTCGCCATTCCATGTTATGTTATGTTATGTTATGTTAAGTAGCGTCCATCGCGGAGAAAGCGAGGATCGGTTGCACCCGCAGAGGTCAGCAGGTAAGCCTTGAATCTCACAAGCACGCCACCCCGCTTTCCCTGTCTTCTGGAACGTTTTTTACCAAGAAGAGCACAGGGGAGGCGGCGAAGGTGAGCAGGAATTGCTGAAAGCACAGGAGGGGGACTCACATAGTTCTTTGGTAGAGGCAGCGTTTCACAAAAAGCTCTGATGTTTAAAAGAGCTTGGCGATCGTAAACAAGTAGAGTGGAGGCATCCCGACAACATACACAGAGAAAACAGCAGCAGCAAGCAACATACAGAGCAGACGAGGCTGACGGCTTGCCAACACCGGCGCCATCACGAAACCGCTTCTGGAGAGGGCACCATTGCATGTACATGTACTTCGTACCTATGCATCTTTGAGAACGGGAGTATCATGCATATATCTCTCTCTCTCTCTCACCCACACACACACACACACACACACACACATGATTTGCTGAATAAACGGGCACAGTGAGGGGAAAACTAGGTGGGGAAAAAACGCATATTCTGGGACAATTAACCGAGGTCCGGACCTCGGTGTCCTCAATGGTGGTTACGGCCATGATTTTAGTAAAGTTATATAGTTATCAGTGAAGTTACATTAGCTAGCAATACGAACTAGCAAGCTAGCAAAGTAACAGTTGCTAGCTAGCAATAGCTGAGTAGCAGCAATGAAACGTCCAATATTAGGTCATGCACAATACTATTTAATTTGACACTATAATGGCTGAGATGAGACTTACCTCTATACTGGGCTTTCTTTTCCTCTTCTTCTTTTCTCCGTTTTCGTCCCTGCGCACCAGAGGGTTCAGACCTCTTCATTTTGAGAATCAACGTCAAGCTGATCAATGCAGCAGCTGAACACTTTGCCTAAACGGTCCCGGTCCTGGTCCACAAAATGATTGACACAAATATCTGCTTGAGGATCTGGTTGTGGCTGAGGGGGCGCCCTAGGATGATCATGTTTAATAAACATGTTTTATTTCGTTTGATGATCTAATTCTATGATTAGTCAATAGTCAGTTACTATTTTTCAAGATAGAACACGCGAGGGGAGGGCACCAACGGGCATCGAAAATTATTAGTTTTTTTTTTTTTCCGGTTTTTTTTTTTTCCTCGAGGCTAAGGGTGACTGGGGGCGCCCCTCCAGCAGATGGCGCTCTAGGCGACCGCCTATATCACCTATGCCAATCGCCGGCCCTGTTTAAAAGACAGCGGGCTTGTGCAAGATTTATTTATTTTAGAAGTTACACACGTGAGTCAATTGACGGCACTCATTTGATATAACGTACTTTTCAATAAAAAGATTATGCTATAAATTGACATGCCTTGATAGCCTATCATTCTTATATAGCCTGCATATCATTTTAAGCTCAATAAATTCAGTTCATATTTGACTGGAATTTCAAGCATTTGTCCGATAAATTGAAAACCTGCCGGTCACGTTGTCCGGTGCCAATTTTTTCTAGCGGAAACCCTGATCTGCAATCACATGCATGTAAATGGAAAGGAGTAATTTGATTGAATTTTTTTAATTAAGGGAAAAGTTCAAAAGCTCAAACTTTCAACATAATTCTGTCTTCGCAAGCAAAAGAGGAACACGAGTTTTCCATTATAGCATTATAAAGTTGTAATGCCTTACATTTATATTTTTCAATTGCTGCTGAGGAAATGGAAAGAGGTCTTCATATACCGTAACTGAAATACTGCTAAGTTGTGTGGTCAATCAGTCAATCAATCGTCTGATCAGAGAGTCAATGGGTTGGTATGTGCCTGGTACCCCATGTGCTTAAGCACACCTTAAAGTTAAAAGGGACAAGATTCCCTTGCTACTTCAGTATAGTGGATATCACTGCATATTGCACATTTTCATACCATTAGTCCGGTCTCTCACCTCTAGAACCCAGGTACACATAAGGTAAATTGACCCTTCGACAGAGCATTGCAAGGAGTCATAAGATTTATTTTTATTTAACCCTTATTTAAGATGTCTTTCCCATTAAGCTTTTGTTCTATTAGAAGGTCCTAAAGACCATCAAAGTCCTATTAAACACGTTTTTCAACTAGGGTGTTCAATAGGAAGGTCTTATAGAACAGCAATAATATTATAGGACTTTCTTTTCCTTAGAGGTGCTTTATAGGTTTCTAGCAAATTCCTATAGAACACACAGAAAATCCTATAGAACATGCTGTTCTACTAAAATGTTCTATAGAGTTCCATTGATGTTCTATAGCGTTCTATAGAATTCCATAGAAGTCCTATAGAACATTTTTTGCAGGGTATTTTAAGAAATAGATGCCATAATGGCGAGTACGATCTTTGGCAAGCCCCTGCACCTGTGTGCCCGATCACTGAATGCTCTGATTTATTTAAATCGTGTGGGAACCTAGTCCATCAACATCCAGGTGATTCACGACTCAGCATACAAGATTGCACATACAGGTTTTGCTACATATTCAGGACAAAGCCATGGCCCTTTATACTTCTGAACTCTGCCATTCTTGCAGGTGACCTTCAAGGTGATCCCCCCTGGAAGGTTAGCTATTAGGAGACCATGGCACATCATGCCTATAACAGCGTAAATTTTCGTTCAGTCAAATATAGGAAACACAAGTTAGTTAATGTCCTGGCATCATCACCAAGAACTGACAGCCAAAGAAATGTTTGAGGCAATGAGTGTAAATGAGCATGTGCTAATAATATATGAGATTTTTATAATAATTACACACTTCCTTAGTTTCTTGTCAGTATTAATTTTTGTTCCCTTTGTTGCTCTGTAAAAAAAAAAAAAAAAAAAAGATGTTTGCAGCACTTCAGAGGTTTGGGGAAGTCCAGCATGGATCAACCCATAACCTGCAATTATCTCAATATCAATTTTTTTGTTTTAAATGTGCTTATTATAATTTACAGTTAGGCTGACGCATGAATCAACGGAAAAATGCTGAACTTAATGGGCATTAAAGTGATTGACTAAATTGTGGTCACCGTCCAAAATTAATCCAAATTTCTTCCATACATCCAACTTGGCCTTCAAGGATGAGATGGGCACAAACTTGGGACAGTAATTTTTGTTCTTATGTCATCCTGATTGATCCATTTCTTTCCTAGCCTCGCTGTGTTCATTTCACTCCTGCTGGACATTCGGCTATTCAAGGGATTACAGTAGCGTAATTGGAATAACATCATATAGTTTCTTTCTCCTAAGATGTTATTTTCCACGATCATTTTAATTTCTCTCAGTCGTTGCCCCGTCCATCCTTAATTATGTTTTTACCCGCGACCCTGAATTAAAAGTTTTTTCTTTTTTTAATTTCGTTTCCTTGTTTTCTGTACATGTTCAAATGCAACTCCAGAATTCACAGTGGATGAAGACTTTTTTCATTGGAATATAATGAAAGCAATTTTGAACAATATTTGAAAATACATGTCTTATTTATGAACATTTTGGATATTGCAGATATCAGGTTTCAGCCAGTGACGTGCCGTCAGAGGTCAGTTAGGGGAGGCTGAATCCTCACCGTTAAACAAACGATAACTCTATCACTTTGCTTGATTAGCAATCTGAGGATTGATTAACTAATTTACATGACTAAACGGCAGAATGGCGTGCCAGTTCCATCCACGACATTATTGCTCAGTGCATTGAACTTAAAATGCTGACGAGACAGCTAGTTTGTTCATATTTGCTCAGTGGAAGCTAACGCAATGCCATTAACAAATATTAAAACCTTTCTTATGCGGCATTCAATGTGTGGTCAATGTGTTTATGATAATATTTCCCCCCTTAAACACGTACTTCTTAATGCCATTTTTTAAAAATAGGGAGTTTATTATCAGTCTTCTCTCATAATCCGATAAACAAAAGATCAAAACAATATACGGAATTACCGAGAGAGTTGAGATTTTTCCTAATTAATTATTAAGATTTACTTCCTTGCAGTCTCGAATCAAAGCATAAAGGTAAATTAATCTTTTTGTCACTATCACCTCTTAATCATTACAGGCTTAACTGACCAGAAAAAAAGGTCAATTTGATTGATTGACAATCAGGCATAGTGCGTGGAAACAGGTTGACAAAATTAAGCGATAAAAGAAAAGTCACTGCCTACCCTAACCGCATGTCCCTGGTTTCACCAGTGGTTTGCTCGCGCACCTTCACTTCACGAATGAGTTTACTCACTCTGCAGAGAAGTGTCTTTCCTACTATGTGGAAAATACGCCCTTAGAATAGCAATTCGCCAAAGTACAAGGGCATCTGGCTTTTCAAGGGCATGGGAGATGACACTCTGATTGGTTTACCCAATGTTACATCCAACATGCCTTTGACTAATTAGGAAATTAAAGGTGTAACAGAGGATGTTTTTTGGCTGCGACTTCTGGGTGGATCATCTTAACTATTCGTCCTCCAACATGTCAGTCATGTTGGAGAAATGCTCACGTAACGCCGTCATGCGTGCTCGTTTCTCGCTCGTTTCCACTAGCTGCACATGCGCACTTTGAGTGTTCATGTGTCCCCTGAGCTTCCGTTTGAACCATTCATAGTAGCTCCACCGATCTCAGACATTTCCTAATCTGTTCACCCAAAAAACAAAACTGAGGATTGTCTTCCTCGAAATGTCATGAATTTTACATTTACCCATCCTAACTTTGTGTGGGGTCACTTTTCTGAGTTTAATTTTTGTGAGAATTCTGGCTCATATGATTAGATCCAGCCAGCAGCAGTCTACCCGCCCCCCTGCCCTTTCTCCCTCTGGGCTTGGGAGCTCTCTCACACAGCGAGCGAGTGGACAAGCACACGCCGCTCATTTAGGACAGAAATCTAAACCCCAAGTAGCGTTTGAAAGAAGGTGAGACGCACGTAGAAACAAATTGAATGCAGTCAGAAGAGGCTCATAATGGTATGCTTTTCACTCAGACGCTTTACTAGTTGTTTATTTGACAATTGTTTGGCTGTAGCAAATTTTTTTTACTTAACGATGGCGAGTCTGAAATGGTGAAAGTGTAAATCTTTTATAAATGAAGGCCCATTGCAGAGACTGAAAGCGGAATCGTGCACGGGCGTGAGCTCGCGCACGCTCGCTGCCGACATTCAGGCGATAGGCGTTTCCTGTGGAGGAGCAGTAAAGCTGGTAGGATGGTCTTGCGCATGCGCATTTTTCAAAAAGTGACAAACAGACATTTGGGACAACTTTTCGAGAAAATCCTCTGTTACACCTTTAAGTACGACCCCTTTGAACATTGCGCCATACTTTCTGCCCTGATAACTCAACATTAAACTAGCAAAAATGGATGTGGACACGCCCTTAATGCACTTGCACCGTGCGCCTCAGACTGTACGCTTAGATTGTTAGAACAAGGCCCTCAGTACCTAGCCAGGTTGCTAGCTAGCTTGTTGATAAACCACATAGTAATAAAAAGGCAATGTGTGTATGTTAGCTAAGTAAGCTAGTTTTCAGAGCAGCACTTAGCTAGCTAGCTAATTAATCACATCAACAACCAAGCCATACAGATTCAACCACTTAAACCCGAACGCCCCTGGTACCAGGGGCAAGCTGGGCATGAGCCTCTGACCATTAAAGTGCATGTGGCAGGTTTTTATTTTTTTCAAAATTCATAATCAGTCTGCCATGAAAATAACAATTAAAAGGATCAATGTTGGAGTTAATAAGTTTACCGTGACACAATGGCAGAAATCAAGAAGAAAGAGTGGCATTTTGAGCCTGTCTTATCAAAACTGTGATTTTTTTGGGGGTTTTTTTTACCACGTGAAGCATAATTTTAATACATTTACAAACCCCAATTCCAATGAAGTTGGGACGTTGTGCTTATTATAATTTACAGTTAGGCTGACACATGAAGCAATCGAAAAATGCTGAACTTAATGGACATTAAAGCGATTGATTAAATTGTGGTCACCGTCCAAAATTAATCCAAATTTTTTCCATACAATCGACTTGGCCTTCAAGGATGAGATATGAACAATCTTGGGACAGTAATTTTTGTTCTTATGTCATCCTGATTGATCCATTTCTTTCCTAGTCTCGCTGTGTTCATTTCACTCCTGCTGGACATTCGGTTATTCGAGGGATTACAGTAGCGTAATTGGAATAACATCATATAGTTTCTTTCTCCCAAGATGTTATTTTCCTCGATCATTTTAATTTCTCTCGGTCATCGCCCCGTCCACACTTATGTTTTTACTCGCGACCCTGAATTAAAAGGTTTTTTTAATTTCTATTCCTTGTTTTCTGCACACATTCAAATGCAACTCCAGAATTCAGTGTATGAAGACTTTTTTCATCAGAATATAATTAAAGCAATTTTGAACAATATTTGAAAATACTTGTCTTATTCATGTACATTTTTGGACATTGCAGATATCAGGTTTTAGCAGTGGTTTGCTCGCGCACCTTTACTTCAGGAATGAGTTTACTCACTCTGCGGAGAAGTGTCTTTCTTACTATGAGGAAAATACGCCCTTAGAATAGCAACTCGGACAAGGTACAAGGGCATCTGGCTTTTCAAGGGCATGGGAGATGACATTCTGATTGGTTTACCCAATGTTACACCCAACACCCCTATGACTAATTAAGAAATTATGTACAACCCCTTTGAACATTGCGCCATACTTTGCGCCCTGATAACCCAACATTAAACTAGCAAAAATGAATGTGGACACGCCCTTAATGCACTTGCACCGTGCGCCTCAGACTGTACTCTAAGATTGTTAAAATAGGGCCCTCAGGACCTAGCCAGGTTGCTAGCTAGCTTGTTGATAAACCACATAGTAATACAAAGGAAATGTATGTATGTTAGCTAAGGAAGCTAGTTTTTAGAGCAGCACTTAGCTAGCTTGCTAATTAGTCACATCAACAACCAAGCCATAGAGATTTAACCGCTTAAACCCGAACTCCCCCGGTACCAGGGGCAAACTGGGTATGAGCCTCTGACCATTAAAGTGCATGTGGCAGGTTTTTATTTTTTTCAAAATTCATAATCAGTCTGCCATGAAAATAACAAATAAAAGGATCAATGTTGGAGTTAATATGTTTAGTGTGACACAATGGCAGAAATCAAGAAGAAAGAGTGGCATTTTGAGCCTGTCTTATCAAAACTGTGATTTTTTGGGGGTTTTTTTTACCACGTGAAGCATAATTTTAATACATTTACAAACCCCAATTCCAATGAAGTTGGGACGTTGTGCTTATTATAATTTACAGTTAGGCTGACACATGAAGCAACCGAAAAATGCTGAACTTAATGGACATTAAAGCGATTGATTAAATTGTGGTCACCGTCCAAAATTAATCCAAATTTCTTCCATACATCCGACCTGGGCTTCAAGGATGAGATGTGAACAATCTTGGGACAGTAATTTTTGTTCTTATGTCATCCTGATTGATCCATTTCTTTCCTAGCCTCGCTGTGTTCATTTCACTCCTGCTGGACATTCGGCTATTCAAGGGATTACAGTAGCGTAATTGGAATAACATCATATAGTTTCTTTCTCCCAAGATGTTATTTTCCACGATCATTTTAATTTCTCTCAGTCGTTGCCCCGTCCATCCTTAAATATGTTTTTACCCGTGACCCTGAATTAAAAGTTTTTTTCTTTTTTTAATTTAGTTTCCTTGTTTTTCTGTTTTGTGTAAAACGTGATTAAAAACAGAATACAATGATTAGTAAATCCTTTTCAATCTATTTTCAGTTGAGTACACTACTAAGACAAGATGTTTAACGTTTAAACTGATAAACCATAATTTTTTTGGAAATATTCATTCATTTTGAATTTGATGCCTGCAACACGTTCCAAAAAAGCTGGGACAGGGGCATGTTTACCACTGTGTTACATCACCTTTCCTTTTAACAACACTCAATAAGCGTTTGGGAACTGAGGAAACTAATTGAAGAAGCTTTTTTTGGTGGAGTTATTTCCCATTCTTGCTTGATGTACGACTTCAGTTGCTCAACAGTCCAGGGTCTCCGTTGTTGTATATTGCGTTTCATCATGGTCCACATATTTTCAATGGGAGACAGGTCTGGACTGCAGGCAGGCCAGTCTATTACCTGCTCTCTTTTCTAGGAAGCCATGCTGTTGTAACACGTGCAGAATGTGGCTTTGCATTGTCTTGCTGAAATAAGCAGTGACGTCCCAAAAAGACATCACTTGGATGGCAGCATATGTTGCTCCATAACATGTATGTACCTCTCAGCATTAATGGTCCCTTCACCGACGTGCAAGTTATCTATGCCATGGGCACTAACACATCCCCATACCATCACAGATGCTGGCTTTTGAACTTCGCACTGATAACAATCTGGATGGTCCTATTGCTCTTTGGCCCAGAGGACACGATGGCCATGATTTCAAAAAAAAACTTGAAATTTGGACTCGTCAGACCACAGCACTCTTTTCCACTTTGCGTCAGTCCATCTCAGTTGAGCTCGGGCCCAGAGTAGCCGGTGGCGTTTCTGGGTGTTGTTGATATATAGCTTTTGCTTTGCATGGTAGAGTTTTAACTGGCACTTGTAGATGTAGCGAAGAACTGTGTTAAGTGACAATGGTTTTCTGAAGTGTTCCTGAGCCCACATGGTAATATCCTTTACAGAATGATGTTGGTTTTCAATGCAGTGCCACCTGAGGGACCGATGGTGACGGGTTTCAGTGTTGGTTTTTCGGCCTTACCGCTTACCTGTAGAGATTTCTCCTTATTCTCTGCATCTTTTGATGATATTATGGATTGTAGATGATGAAATCCATAAATTTCTTGCAATTGCACGTTGAGAAACGTTCTTAAACTGTTGGATTATTTGCTCATGCAGTTGTTCACAAAGTGGTGAACCTCGCCCCATCCTTGCTTGTGAATGACTGAGCCTTTCGGGGATGCTCCTTTCATACCTAATCATGACACTCAGTTTCCAATTAAACTGTTCACCTGTGGAATGTTCCAAACAGGTGTTTTTTGAGCATTCCTACACTTTCTCAGTCTTTTGTTGCCCCTGTCGCAGCTTTTTTGGAATGTGTTGCAGGCATCAAATTTAAAATGAGTGAATAATTCCAAAAAAACAATAAAGTTTATCGGTTTGAACATTAAATACCTTGTAGTGTACTCGAATATAGGTCAAAAAGGATTTGCAAATCCTTGTACGCTCTTTTTATTCACGTTTTACACAACGTCCTAACTTCGTTGGAATTGGGGAATCTTTCAATGAAGCATGAAATAGTTGCCATATTCCTGACCAAAATGCTATGCAGTAGGTTCCCATAACAATGTCTCTTATTGGTTGGTCGCAAAAACCTTGCCAACAGTCTCAGTTACCCGACAGGTGATTGATGCTTTCATGCAGACCTCGTTCACAAGAATCTGGAATAAATATTTGCGGTTTTTGGTCAAATTACATGAAAACCTGCCATTAATATTCGCAGGATAAGCAAAATATTGCATTTTAATAATTGTTTTTTAATTTCTAAATGGTTTTTATGTTCTACCTGAATTGGGAGAGCAAGTTTGAAGGATACGAACGAACGTCCCATAGTCTACTTGGCTTGGATTGTTGTTCATTGCAAAAGTTATAAAGCAATTTCCTCTCCACATTAATGGTGACATAAAATGTCACTGACTTTCGAAGCTTCTGAATTCCTGACGCTCACAAAACGGTATATACATTTTTTTTCTCCGTCCGTGTCCAGCGGCTTGATACACCTAAGAAAATGTTTTTTTTAAAATGCCGTTTTGCTGACTCAGGTCCCCGTGTTAAATTTGCTCATGTATAAATTAAACTCTCTCCGCAGCCACTTACATCACCATAATGTAGGTTACCTCTCAACATGTTTCCGAAAAAGAATCACATCCGGTTTCAAAAAGACAATATAGCGCTGGTCAAAATGCCTCAATAAACCGATATGTGACATCGTGGTGGCTTCATCCATAGCCCATGGCATTCAGTCAGTTTGAGTGTCACATTGCCTGGACCTATAATTTCAATGAAGCAAAACACTGGTATCATTTAAAAATATAATTTTTCAATTTTTTAAAAATATTTTTATCACTGTCCTAGTGTCTTTTTTCCTCCTCTATTTAGCTTCCTCTTTTAGCATCTAGACGGATTTGCTCGCTTCATCATTTTGCTGGAAGACAGCTTACATTTTCATCTATCCAGTGAAATTTTTTCTTTTCTGGTTGAAACTTGATATTTATTTGTGAAGATTTATAAAAATATTGGCAATAAAAATATATGTATCTGTAAATTTGATAAATTTCTCAAAAACTGAAATGTGCAACAAGCTAGCTGTTCTGTCCTCGATGCACGCGATGCATGTGTGACAGGCAGCTTAACTCTTTACTCCAATCAAGACTCTGAATGTACAATAGTTCGTCAGGTTTATTGGTGAAGCAAAGTGTGAAACTAAAGAAAAAATAAACAAAACAATCACCAAATCGTTAATGTTGAATGTCCATAAATATACAAAACATCAAACAAACGATTCTACGTGAGAATATCCCAAACACGCATAGATCGAGCACGCCATCAAACCCACGCCGAATGCAAGAGACTTCGTAGCTATGAATTAGCATGGATGCACTATGTTAACTGAAAATAGCATAACTAATGACAACAGTATGCTAGCAAGAAATGCTGATGACATGAGCTACTAAAGAGTATACAGCATAAATTTTACCACTTAAACATAGCACATGAAAGCAAAGGTGAACATATCAATTATACATACCGACGATGCAACCTCAGAAACAAGATGTAAGCCGGAGTGCCTGATTAACACCGTGAGCTGCCAAAACATCTCGACAACGTGTCTTAGTTCTCACTTCCTCAATAAAGTTTCTAATTCAAGATTAACAAACATAGACTGATGAACTAAAATCGACCAGTAGATGGTGGGATTGCGCTTTTAACTGTCTCCTCAATATAAAGCACAATTAAATGAATGAAATTAGATACATGAAATGATTTTTAAAATGAAACATTGAATATTATGAACTAAAACAGCACACTCCCCGCCTGGTGTTAATTGACGCCACTATCTTGTCAAACACAAAACATTTCTCTCAGTCCTTATGGCTCAGGGGAAACAAGAACTGCTATCTCTGAAATAGGTCTAGTGAACAGTTTAGTTCCATGTGACCCAGCCACCTTTATCTCCACAGTCCACCCTTTGCCATCCGAGCTGGGAAACACCTTAGTCACAAGTCCAAGTGGCCACTCATTTCTCGGAGACTGAATGTCCTTCAAAACAACAACAGTCCCTGAGTTCACATTTGGTTGGCTGGACTGCCATTTGCGCCGGGGTTGGAGTGTTGAAAGAAACTGACGTCTCCACTTGTCCCAGAAAACATTAGCAAGATGCTGGACTTGACGTCACGGGTTCTTATAAAGGTCAGAGGCCACAAAGTTGCCAGCAGGGGCAGAGAGAGGGCAGACCTTCTGCGTGAGGAGAACAGCTGGGAAGAGTATGAATGGGTCAGTAGGGTCTGTTGACACCGGAACAAGGGGCCGCGCATTTATAATAGCACATACCTCTGCCATGAAGGTGACGAGAACCTTGTGAGTGAGTTTTGCGCTTTTGAGCTCAAGGAACATAGTGTCCAGAATTCTCCTAGCCAAACCCACCATCCTTTCCCATGAACCACCAAAATGGGGGCCGTGAGGGGGGTTGAAAGTCCATGAGCATCCCTTTCCTCACAGGTAGGTTTTGACTGCTGTATCATCTATATTTGAGGGTATCTGGAGTTCTCTACATGCACCAGCAAAATTGGTGCCACGATCTGAATGGATGCTCTTCACTGGACCCCTGATGGCCAAGAAGCTTCTGAGTGAGTTGATGAAACTTGATGTATCAAGTGATTCAATCACTTCAATGTGAACTGCCCTCATACTTAAACATGTAAAGATGACAGCCCATCTTTTGTTTTGGACAACACCTCCTCTTGTGCGTTGTGTAGAGACGTTCCAAGGGCCAAACACGTCCAAGCCCACATTAGTGAATGGCGGGTCAGTCGAGAGACGCTGTGCTGGGAGACTGGCCATTTTTTGAACACCGAGGGGGGCTCTCAACCTTCTACATTTTACACAGTACTGGATAACATTGCTCACTCTCTTTTTCCCACCAACAACCCACCAACTTGCTGAGCGAACAGCGCCCTCAGTGTAGAGTCGACCTTGATGGAGGGTCTGTTCATGACGATATTGCACAATGAGGGTTGCAATGTGATGTTGGCCAGGAACAATGAGTGGGTTCTTTTCTGCTTGACTTAGGTCTGCCTCACTGATGCGGCCACCAACCCTAAGTAAACCTTGGTTGTCTAAGAAGGGGTCCAGATTTTTAATAGGACTGTTCTTAGCAATCTCCCGCTGCTCACTGATGCACTTGATCTCCTCAGCATAGGTGTCCTCTTGTACAGATCTGACAACAAGGTTCTTAGCTTACTCGGACTTCTCCACTGTGACTCCTGTTCCACAATGGTGCCAACCTTTACAAGAACTGTCTTTATTGGTGCCTGACCTGAAGACATGAACAATGTGCAGAAGATGAGCAATGGCGCGAATCAGGGAGCTCCAGCGGGAAAACCTTGTGAATCTTTGAGAACCAAGGTGATTACTTTAGTTGTGGTTTTTAGAGCAGAGACCTGAGGTCTGACGTTGGCGTCTGAACTGGGTTCGACAAGGTCATAGGTGTGTTGGCTTTGATTGTCTTTGAGCAGGAATTTGGGGCCAGTGAACCAGTTGGTGAGCATGAGCTGATGTGCAGGAACAGATCGCGTTGCCAGATCCGCTGGGTTCCGGTCAGTGGGGATGTATTGCCACTGGTTTGCTCGTGAGGACCTCCTAATCCGAGCCACATGATTGCTAACACAGACATAAAAGCATCTGGTCTCATTGTAAATATAACCCAGGACAACTTTACTGTCTGTATAGAACTGGGTGTCGTTCAGATGGATGTCCAGCTCTCCTGAGACTAGATCAGCAAGCTCTACCGCTAGCACAGCAGCGCAAAGTTCCAATCTGGGGATGGTTTGTTCGGGACGTGGTGTTAGCTTTGCTTTCCCCATAACGAAGCCAATTTCACAGTTCCCGCCTGCATCCATCACCTTCAAATAGGCCACCGCTGCAATAGCTTTGGTCGACGTATCACAGAAGATGCACAGTTCTCTGCGTGCAGCTTCTGAAGGTGAGATTTTAGTGTATGTTCTGATGATTGCGACGTTAGACAGTGCACACAGTGACTCTCTCCAAAGGACCCATGAGTCCTCCATCCCTTGGGGCAGTGTAGCATCCCAATCACCATTATCTGCAGTGAGCTCTCTGAGGATGGATTTACCATGGATTGTTACGGGTGCTACAAAGCCTAGCGGGTCATAGAGACTGTTTATGGTAGATAAGACACCACGTCGAGTGAAGGGTTGTGTCTCATCAGACACATTGAAGGTGAAACAGTCTTTCTTGAGGTCCCAAAGAAGACCCAGACTACGCTGCATGGGCAGGGCATCTGCTTCAAGATCTAAGTCTTTGAGGTCTTTCGCATGATCTTGGGATGGGAACGCTTCCAGGATCTCCTTCCTGTTGGCTGCGATCTTGTGCAACCTCAAGTTCGACTTGGCAAGGACATCACGGGTCTTCTGCAGCAGACTCACAGCCATTTCTACAGTGGGAAGGGGTTTAAGGCCGTCATCCACATAAAAATCACGTGTCACAAACAGCTTGACGTCGGGGTCGAAGTCCGTCTCAGAGCACTGGACAGACTGATGCAGGCCAAATATTGCTACTGCAGGGGAGGGACTGTTACCGAAAACATGGACCCTCATCCGATACTCTACGATGTCGTTGCTGAGATTGTTGCCACGAAACCACAGAAAGCGGAGAAAGTTTCTGTCCTCTTCCCGCACATAGAAACAATAAAACATCTGCTCGATGTCTGCCGTAAAGGCTACTGCCTCTTTTCTGAAGCGCATTAGGACACCAAGTAGTGAGTTGTTGAGATCTGGACCCCTTAATAAGACGTCATTAAGTGACAGTCCATTGTACTGAGCACTACTATCAAAAACAACTCTAATCTGCTCTGGCTTTTTTGGGTGATAAACCCCAAACAGAGGCAGGTACCACCTCTCTTCATTTTCCTTTAAAGGAGGGGCAATCTCTGCATGGCCATTTTGGAAAACCAGGGCGGCACGGTGGCGCAGTGGTTAGCATTGCTGCCTCACAGCAAGAAGGCTGTGGGTTCGAATCCGGCCTGTGGCCTTTCTGTGTGGAGTTTGCATGTTCTCCCCGTGGTCGCGTGGGTTTTCTCCGGGTACTCCGGTTTCCTCCCACAGTCCAAAGACATGCATGTTAGGTTAATCGGAGACACTAAATTGCCCATAGGTATGAGTGTGAGAGTGAATGGTCTGTGAATGGTGTGTGTGCCCTGCGATGGATTGGCAAGCTGTCCAGGGTGGGTCCCTGCCTTTGCCCGTAGTCAGCTGGGATAGGCTCCAGCTCGCCCCGCGACCCTAGTGAGGAATAAGCGGGTATAGAAAATGAATGAATTTTAGAACATGACCTGTCAGTAAGGTTTCCGCCACAGACTTGAGTGCATTTGGAAGCGATTTCACTGGGCAGACTAGCACCCTGCTCCCCGCCATGCTCTACATCAGGATTGGTTTCTTTGTTCCAGGGAGCTGGGCCTGGGTGAAGAGCTGTGTTGTTATTCTCATTTCCACATTCAGAACATTGCACTCTGGTCTTACATTGTTTCGCAAAATGTGCTGAAGAGGCACAGCATCTAAAACAAATGTTGTTTTCTTTCAGAAATATTCTACGTTCTTCGATGGGCTTCTCACGAAAGGTTCTACATTTTAGGAGGGCATGGGGTTTTTGTGTACTGGGCACAGTTTATTACAGTCATCATCTGTCTTCTTTGAATTAGCATATGACTCATAGCTCGGGTTTGGAAGTACCTCTGTTTTGTGTACTGACACCTTTCTCTGTCTGTTAAATTTCCAGGAGGGTTTCTCAGGTCTGGGGGCGGTGTCGAGATGAGAGGCAAAGTTAAAGCTTGGGTCATTTTTAATATTAGCTTCATGGCTAATAAAGTCTACAAAAACATTGAATGGGGGAAAAAAAACCTGATAGTCACGTTTGTAATTTGCACCAACTGAAACCCACTTTTCTTGCAGGTAAAAAGGGAGTTTTTGCACAATTGGGTTTAAACCCCTTGCTGAGTCTAGGAACGAGAGGCCAGGGAGGTCTCCCTCCTCCTTGGCGCTCTGGAGCTCCATGAGTATGTCACTGAATTTTCTCAGCTTCACATAATCTCTGTTTGTGATCTTTGGAAAGTTATCAATTTGTTTAAACAGAGTGTCCTCAACTACCTCTGCTGAACCATAGCATTGGTCAAGTCTCTCCCAGATCATGTTTAACCCAGCATCTGGACGGTTGATGTGTATGGCTCTGATTTGTTCGACGTGCTTAGCAGATTTTTTACCAAGCCATTTAAACAATAAATCCATCTCCTCACTTGCTGTCAGATCAAGACCCTTCACTGCATTAACAAAGGAGCGTTTCCAGGCTCTGTAGCTCTGTGGCTTGTCATTAAACTGAAGGAGGCCCGTTGGTAGAATTTCACGACGAGCAAAGTATCTGACAAACTCACTAATGTTTCTATCACTGTTATCTGGAGGTGGATGGGGGGGCGAGTGAGATGAGGAAGTGGCTGGCGTGTGGCGCTTATATACGGGCTGTTTGATTTTTATTTCTGATGATGGTCCACAATTTACAAAGTTGGTATATGAGGGACGAGTATCACGGGAGGGGTCAACTATGTTAGCTGGAGGCTTATCAAATGATGCAGGCTCTTTGTGCATGTCAGCAGTTTCATTTTCTAATAATTTGGTCTGAGCCACAACATAATTTTTAGTCCGTACTGAACTTTCAAGAGAAGGGAAATCTAAAACATGTCCATTGCTTTGTCCATCTATTTGTGATAGCACAGCAGCCTCTAAGACTTCTGCTTCTACTGCAGCCGTAGCTGCCTCTTTCTCACATTGGAGGAGTTCAATGGATGCTTCAATCTGAGCCCTTTCCAGTTTTAAACTTGCTTCTTTCTGAGCGAAGGTGAGATGAGTCTTTGCTGCCTCTGCTCTGGCTCTTGCTTTGGCTGCTGCTGAACCAGTAGATGAGCATGAGGTCCGAGATTTTGTTTCAAATGATTTTGCGGACATGATGACGTTGATAACTTTTGATGAGACACTGCCGTGGTAGCGTGCTTTGCTGATGCGTCTTGGCGTTGTGTGCGTTGTTAACCAGGGGCCTATTGCACAAAAGTCGGATCCTGAGATCCTGGATCAACGCCAAAGCGAGGATTGCCATATCCCAAACAGCGCGTCGCTGGCTTCATTGATTGCACAAAGCCAACAGCGGGTGGAGGAGAATTGGCTAAGTGAAGCCCGTTGCCGCTGATCCTGCTGAGTGCGCGCACTCTGCTACCTCAAATAGACCCAGAGATCGATCACAGAATCGCTGATCATCACCATGGGCACTAAGTAGCTGCAGCAAACGCATGCGCCAGCTACACTCAAATACCACGTTCAAACAGAGGGACGATGGGTTCGCTGAAATACTTCTGCTTGCTATTCCTTTAGTTTCTGTCTGAATGGTGCGAGACGTTTGAGAGGAGTATTAAAGTTAGCTAAACTCAAATGAGAGTAAACTCGGGAGGTGTTTCAGCGCCGTCAAAAAGGAGTTGCTGATGCATTTCAGCGTTACCGTGAACGAGATAAGCCGTCTTTGTCAGACAGATTTAAAGTCTCGCAAAACTTGGATTTGTGTGTGACAAGTGCAAAGTGTCTTTTATGGTAGAATTACGCCAAACAGATCCATAGAAATATATGTATGTGCGAATTGGGTCTCACAAGTACCTTACAGGCCTTTTTTGTCCTGTAAGAACTGAATAAAAGTCCGATCTAGAAGACGTTGTCAGATTAGTTGAGTTTACTTGCTGTTATTAATCACCTCTGATGAAGACATACTCAAATTTAAAAGTAGAATGTTAGCGTCAGAAAATTACGTCAAGGAGCCTCCTGAAAATGTTTGATTCCAGTATCGCGAAGCGAGCGACATTGCACTCGTGTCTAGCATTAAGGCAACGACTCCACCTTACCCGTCGCAGTCTGAATAAAGACAGAAAAAAGTAGCAGCAGTGCTGTAGGTAGGGGGTTACCGCCGCGATTTAAGACCGCGCAGAAACACGGTAACCTACTTCATGCAGCACTGCTCATTTTCTACTCTGATGGAAGTCTCAACTTGGGGAATAAGGACAAATCTGATAATGACGGATTCTAAATTTGGTTAAAAGGTGACATGGAAGGGGGACAGATTGAACTGTGATGGTCACTGTCACATGGATAGGCCTACTTGAATATAATGATCGAATATTGGCTATTTTACTGACATCAATGGTCACAAGTTTCTAAAATAATTACTCTGGGCCTATTATAATTGAGATAGCAACGTGTAGTGGACAATTCAGAATGACTATTAAGGACGTTGATTTTCAATCTGGGCGGCTGCTGAATGAGGAGAGGTGAAATTGGCTGCAGACAGGAGCTTAGCTAGTTCATAAGCTTGCTCCGGTGCTGGTTAGCTCCACAGACTTTGTTTCCATAGTAACTAGTGCCATGGCTTAGCTCACACGCTCTGTGCAACCGAAATGGGTCTTGAGATCGGGCTAATCCCGTGCCGATCCTGGGCTAATCCCTTATCCTGCCTTTGTGCAATAGGCCCCAGGTTGGCGTTACCTTGTCCGCTGTGATGCCGTCGTTTCTCTGTTCTGTCCTCGATGCACGCGATGCATGTGTGACAGGCAGCTTCACTCTTTACTCCAATCAAGACTCTGAATGTACAGTAGTTCGTCAGGTTTATTGGTGAAGCAAAGTGTGAAACTAAAGAAAAAAAATAAAAAACAATCACCAAATCGTGAATGTTGAATGTCCATAAATATACAAAACATCAAACAAACGATTCTACGTGAGAATATCCCAAACACGCATAGATCGAGCACGCCATCAAACCCACGCCGAATGCAAGAGACTTCGTAGCTATGAATTAGCATGGATGCACTATGTTAACTGAAAATAGCATAACTAATGACAACAATATGCTAGCAAGAAATGCTGATGACATGAGCTACTAAAGAGTATACAGCATAAATTTTACCACTTAAACATAGCACATGAAAGCAAAGGTAAACATATCAATTATACATACCGACGATGCAACCTCAAAAACAAGATGTATGCCGGAGTGGCGGATTAACACCGTGAGCTGCCAAAACATCTCTGTGGGTGCCCTATCTGTACCTCCTGCCCGATCGGTTCTGCGCATGCTCAAACGTTCTGCGCAAGTGCATTGTTTAACTCATAGTTACAACACTGCCCGATGTGTTCTACGCATGCGCAAAAGTTAAACCCTTTACCGGTTAGATTGGCGATTCAGGTGCTGGTTAAGCGATCGAAATAGTCTGCGTCTCAAGTCTCTTAAATTGCATCCTAGTTCCCCGAGGATGCATGGAGGGAACAGGAGAGAGAACAGATGAAACGAGGACATATGTTTTAAGCGACATGAGATGTCCTTTTCTCAGTTGCCTTATATGAGGCAAAGCTCGTTTCTGATGACGAACTGGGCTGGATCTGTTGGAATATGATCCACGGGAATTGGCACACGACCGTGAGTTAATCGCAAAATTCAATGATCAAAGTATGAAACACAGTTCAGCTGCCGCATGCAATATACCACAAAAAAACGGCATAGGGGAGCCTAAATTTGAACTGTGGTAGCTTTTAAAAGTGTGATTAAAATTTTTTCATAAAATATTAAAGTTCTCCAGTTATTGACTCCCTCTAAAATTTTCTTGCGTTGTGCGCGACCCTATTGATAATATATGACGTAGATAAATTAATAGCCAATTTTAAACTCAGACATTCCGGATATCTGTACCCTCATCTGAAAAAAATAAATAAAAAATCATTCTCCCTTTATATAAAATCCATTTATTTCCGTACGCATCCACGAATCTCCGTTTCTTTTCCATTGTTAGCTGTAACTTGACGTTGTTTTTCACATCGCAATGGGAAAATAATAAAACCTTCGCCGGATGCCTAAAGAGCAAGAGAGCGGTAGGCTATGTGGAAAATGCACCATCAATGTGCTGAATGTCTACGTATGATCACATATTCATATTGACAAAGCAGGGGTTACGTTAATATGCGATTTTGGCCCACATGGTTTACATTATGGATTGGAAAAAAGAATTATGTATAAATACCCAAATTCCTGTCAAGCAACCCATACTGTAAACACTTCCATAAGATTTCGCTTGGTTTCCTTATTTTGCCATGACTTGCGCTGGAAGTAATGAACATATGTGCAAAATGTGGCACAATACGCCAATTCAAATAAAAATCTATAAATGAAGGACCATGAAATAAAATATAATCTCTCTAAAATGTCCTTGTGTTGTAGTGAATTTGTATACTACTATGTTGTTAAAGTAAAAATAAGTCGCTGGCTACTTGAAGGACCATGAAATAAAATATAATCTTTCTAAAATATCCTTGTGTTGTAGTGATTTGTATACTATTGTGTTGTTATTGTTTTAAAAAAGTCGCTGGCTGCCGTCAAGTAAAATGTTCACGCATCTGTGGTACAAATCGGGTAGGAATTCTCTGCACTTGCGCAGTACTGGTATTGCGCCTGCACAGAACCGATCGGGCAGGAGGCACAGATAGGGCACCCACAATCTCGACAACGTGTCTTAGTTCTCACTTCCTCAATAAAGTTTCTAATTCAAGATTAACAAACATAGACTGATGAACTAAAATCGACCAGTAGATGGTGGGATTGCGCTTTTAACTGTCTCCTCAATATAAAGCACAATTAAATGAATGAGATTAGATACATGAAATGATTTTTAAAATGAAACATTGAATATTATGAACTAAAACAGCACACTAGCTATATTTTGAACTGCGGAGGTCTTCGTGTAGTTGAAGACCTGGGTGCAAGAAGTACTAAAGCCACATTTTCCAAAAAATGAGCTGACACTACTACCGTAAAGTAGAGTGTCATGTGCATCATTTAAAGCCAAAAAATTCCAAATATAAGTACTCAAGTCCTCAATACTGATATACGGCCTTCCCTGAATCTACTGAATTTTTGTGCAAGAAATACTCAAGTCTTTGCAGAAGTACTCAAGTCCTTGACGTCATCAGGAACAAGTGCCTAAGTCCATGACTGTCCAATCAGCTGCTAGTATGTGTCATGTGACAAGCGTAGCAAAAATGACTGTTTGGCAATCAGAAAATGATTGAAACTGCATTTGTGTGGTAAAAGTACCAAAGTCCATGCATTTTATGGCAATAAGTACCGAAGTCCAGGCATTTTATGGTAAGAAGTACCAAAGTCCGAAACTGATTTTCTTGGTTTTTTTTTTGTAATAAAGCATTATTTTTCCACAAAAACGTGTCTGTCTACTTTGTATAACCCTGGGACTAGCAGCAGGCGCCACTGAATGTTATCTTTTAAAAAAAGTATCTGCAGCATGTTTTCAAAACTTTGACCCTTAATATCTCAAAAGTGTTATTTTGTGACTAAAGTACTTCTTGCACCCAGGTCTTCAATTTAAGTGTCACTGAATTTGAAATGCAAAAAAAGTTGCCACCTTAAATTCTTATCAGTGAACCTTGAGTTAGGTGCTGTATGACTTTGGATCGCTTGATAACTGAAATCCACGCAAAATAATTAATTTCCGTTCAAAAACTGCAACGTGGTTTAAAAAAAGCGGTTAAATTGGTTTTGAGAACTATGTGAGGCTTCTGCTAAATGTGTGCCACTAACCATGACAAGGCAAAAAATGTTAAAAAACCGAAAAGACAAATGTGTTTCTGTTGAGTTGACGCTCAAGAAATTGAACATTGGCAAAAAATAAAAAACTGACGCACGCGACACGCCGCCAGTGGGCGTTGTGTCATAGGTTTAAACAGAATGGCGCAAAGAGTCCTTATTCTTTTTCTAAGCTTTGTCGTCCCATCAATATAATTTAATGTCGCTCCAATGGACTAAGTTTATAAGCCCTAGATGACTCGGATTGCCAAACCTACTTTATATATATATAATATACACCACCAGTCAAAAGTTTTAGAACACCCCAATTTTTCTTTTTTTTAACTGAAAATTATGTAGTTTAATGTCTCTTTGTACTGTGAAATGAAAGCATAGAACAAATAAACAATAAAGTTAAAAAATCATAGAATCAATTTATAAACCAAAATGTATTCTAAACTTTTGAGTCATCAAAGAAGCCACCTTTGGCCGATATAACAGCTGAACACTCGTGGCATTCTTTCAACAATGGAAATCAAATATTCTCCAGAAAGTTCTTCCCAACACTGTTGCAGAAGTTCCCATAAATGTAGGTTGCTTTGCTTTCACTCTTATGTCCAGTTCATCCCAAACCATCTCGATGTGGTTTAAGTCTGGAGACTGTGCTGGCTACTCCATGTTTTCAAGCTTACCATCTTGTTCATTTTTCCTAAGGTTGTTCTGGCAGAGCTTGGACTTATGTTTTGGGTCATTACATAAGTGGAGCTACCGCGGGGCCCAGGGGGGCGGCCGCCTCAGGGCCCACGGCCAGTGGGGGCCCCCGCTGCAGCCTCGCTGAGCTTCATTCTTATTACCCTCAAACAGAAAAAACAACCGCAACAATCATAAAGCAAACCGCTACTATATGTACTCTCATAACTGCTCAAATATTTTTCATGATGTTCTATATATAAACCCCCATGTCGGTGATGTAGTCACTATCATTGGGATTTTTTTTTTTTTTAATGATTCATAACTATTATATGAAGCTTTCATGCTTAATATACCCACGTTTTAAAGACTATTACTGAAATCAACTATTTTCTTATTTTATTTGATATTTTTCTTTCATACTGATATGCAAATTGTCAAGATGATTGCAGGGTAATGTGTTGCTCAATGTCAAGTCTGTATTTGATTTGATCATGTGACCACGTTAATGTCTGTAACGTCCGAGTTCAAGCGCAAAATCAGGGGCCTGTCTCACGAAGCTGGATTAACATACCCGGCGTTTCCCTCAGTTACCCAGCTGCACTTAACCAGGCATCCGCAGTCTTGATTATCAGTCTCACGAAGCCGGTTATCAACTCGTTAAGTGAACCCAGGAGTTTCCAATCTAGATCTGTGCGCGCTCACATAAAAAGGGAGGTGTTTGCTGCATGCGACCAACCGCAGTCATGGAAAAATCCTCCCGAGCCGCATACTTCACGACGGAGGAGCAGACGATAATTTTAACGCAGTGTCTAAAAATACGGCTGTTTTGCGGGTACAGCTGTCGATTTGAAGGGATTGGGATAAGGATCAGGGATTATGGTTAGGGTTAGGGTTAGGGTTAGGGGTCAGGGTTAGGGTTAGCGTTAGGGTCAGGGTTAGGTTAGGGCAGGGTTTGAAGTTGGGACTGCCGTACCTCTCTGCATTGAAATGCATTGGAAAACTGCCGTACCCGTAGCAACTGCCTAATCTTAAATAAATACGAGGAATATAAATCCATCATCCAGGCAAAAAGCAACATAGTTGCAGCTGCCAAAAGCCGCAAGGAATGCTGGCAAAAGAAATCGCCGACTGTGTTAATGCTTAAATTAGTGGGATTATAATATTACTTCCCCACCATGACGACACAAGTAGTCTGACAATAGTAACATTTGTGTGTTCCATAAATTTATGCGTTTATGAAATTTGTCGTTATGGCATGTGATTTTGGCCTTATCATTTCAGATGCGACCCCAGTGGAGCAAAAAGAGCATGGGAGCAAATAAAAAAATAAATATAAAAACATACTGCAAAGTGGTCAGTACGCTTACTATATCTTACACGTGTAGCATATGTATATGTATATGTATATGTACATGTACATGGCTTTACTTCACACTGTCTCTGTTGTAGGATGATCACAATGGAATTGTGGAATTAGTAATGAACGGCTCCAGCAGCTGACAGATATATGCAGTCCTTCTGCGGAAAACCTGTACCCATCGTAAAGACATTATTCAGGCAACTGAAAAAGATTACAACGATCGCGAAACACTCCTTTACGCCTGAGCGCTCTTCGCGCAAGTTGCGCACCTAGACCCACTGGGTTCTCATTATATGGGCAGGCCATTTTCCAAGAGAATTGATTGGTCAGTAGGTGGGGCTTTTATACCTACTGAGCTCTTATCCTGAACTTAACCTGCTCTGGAGCAGGTTAGGTGTTCAGCGTATGTTGCCACGGCAACGCACCCCAATAAAAAGCAAACCACCTTCGTGACACGGAAAACCCAGGGTTAATCCAGAAGTTACCTCGCTAAACCGAAATCCAGCTTCGTGAGCAATAACAGTAAGAGCCGAAATTGTCCTGTGTCCTGTGCGGTGTCCTGCGCAGTTTCTTGTGTCCTGCGCGCTGTCCTGCGCAGTTTCCTGTGTCCTGCTCAGTGTCCTGCGCGCTGTCCTGCGCAGTTTCTTGTATCCTGCGCGCTGTCCCGCGCAGTTTCCTGAGTCCTGTGCGGTGTCCTGCGTACTTCTTACAGGAGAGGACAGTTTTATTATTGAAATTTTCATGCAGTCGGAGAGAGGTGATGGGTTTATGTTTATCTTTTATATGTTTTAAACAGCGACGAGTCGCAGCACAGCACTCTAAGGTGCTGCGAGTTGTGCAGGTAAATTATTACACTCGCAGCAAAATATAATCTTAGGTTCTTGCATTAATTCCACTAGGCGTGCATGAAGGCATAATTTTTACCATGAAAATACAAAGTTCAATATTACCACAATGTTTTGATGCCGTTTCCAATAAAACAGACGCGTAACATAAAAACCGTTTATTCATTAGTGCTTGAGCTAGACCAGTAATCAGACTTGACTGCAGTGTGCTGCAAATCGTCCATTCCTGTTGAAAGTGCCACAGCCGCGCAGAGCTCAAATTATACGGGGCACTACTGGACTACTGCAGAACACTGCTATAGTGTGCCGCGAGACAGCACTTTTAAAAGCCACCTCCCCTTTTCAAGTGAACACATGGATAGCTATCATTTGCCTGAAAATTAAAATAGTAAAATGAGTATGTCTTTATTTGATTATTTTCTATAATGCATCAAATAAAGACACCGTAATTTTTTTTTAAAAATTTTCAACCAAATAATGGCACGAAGTATTATTCAGCGCAGCAATAGTTTTTTCAGGTCTCAGTTTTTCCTGTGCAGCAATAGTAAGGGTCTGTTTTGCTTAATCCTGCATAGGTCCCCTTAATGGCATGACCAGTTATTACTTTTATATGATAAGCCCCCGTGTGAGTGCCTCCTGCCGCCAAGCAGCTTAAGATATACTGTCCATGGCGGATTTAGTTCTGCAGACTGACTTTTCGAAGACAGCCTTTTTCGCAGGACACACAGGGCTTAAAAATCGAAAAATTGCCATGCCGGAAAAATGAAATTACCGGGGGTAGTCAAAATAAAAAAAAAAAAAAAAAGAGTTCTAACGCACTTTGTGTTGGTCAGAGAGGTGTATAGTAACGAACAGTAGCCTACTTAAGTAGTTTTTTTTTTTTTTTTGTGAGGATTTGTACTTTACTTGAGTTTTGACTTTTACTTTTACTCTACTACATTTAAAAGATAAAAAGTATACTTTCACTTCGTTACGTTGACACTGGCCACTTCGTTACTCGTTACAAATTAAAATATGAATGTAATTCATCATAAGGATTATCTGGATTTGGCGCGTTCAAGAACAACGGTGCTCGGCAGGGTGTCTGTACAGATGTTGAGGCCAGCGGACATGAGGCTGCAAATTTATGCACGCAGTTACAATATTCTACCACTAGATGTCACACCAGGATCAGTTATTGAATATTCACAAGCAAGCCAAGCTGAAACATGGTTTTATGAATGAGTTCACTCCTAATTTAAATGCAGGATTTCTACCTTTATTAAAGCATTTACATTGTGATATTGACACTTTTAGTGAAGTTAATCCGCTGAGTATTTATTGCACTACAGTTTAAATGCTATATTTTAACACGGGACAACTAGGCCTCTTCAATACTAGTGGTTTCTATAGCTGAATGTATAAAACAGCAAGTGACTATACAACTCTGACAACTGTACACTGTCTGTTGTATGCAGTCCTATATGGATTAACTTTAAGACGAGCTATAACGTTTGTTTAAGTAGTGATAACAGTGCTATATCTTTGAGTAACATTTGTGCCAGTGCAACTGGATCTTAAACTTGATTATGACAAAGTGAATGATATGTACGCCCATAGATACCCCCGAAGAATGCTCTTCATCAACTCATTTAGTGAGAATTAAAAATTTCCAGAAGATGATTTTGTAGCTCTGCATGCCTACTGAATGTGCCTAATGTGCATGTAGGAAATTCACTTCAAAGTGAATTAAATACCATTCTCCATGAAAGGAAACAACTTTAGTGTTGTGTTTTAAATGTTTAATCCATGATGTATACTGATGAATGCTTTGATCATTTTCACAGTTTGTCCTTTTCTATCGGAATAGGACCTAAGTCTCTTTGTTTTGATTGTCTTTGTAGAGTCAAGTGCAAACTTACACCTTAAATAGAGATAATTGTTAATGAAAAAAATGCTTTTTTCAGCTAACTATAAGACCTTGAATTTTGTTCCCAGATGCCAGAAAAACACATATTTGGTACTTTAATTTTCAAATTTTTTCTGTGGAAGGGCCCCCAGAGCCCCTACAGGCTTCGCACCTTCAGCGCTCGTATGGGGGGTGCGCCCCCCCTTTGCAAAATTCCTGGATCCGCCCCTGCTGTCTCTTTGATAGTGAACGAAATCGCTGGTCATTGAACACTGAGCACAGCAGGAAGGATCGTATCACACATATTTATTATTTACATGTCATAATAAGTTGTGAATAAAAGAATAATCATAAAATAAATAACAAACAAAAGTAAATCCTGCATTTATACAATGTTAACATTAAAGAATAATCATAGTATAAATAACAAACAGAAGTAAATCCTGCATTATAAAAAATGTTAACATTAAAGAATAATCCTAATATAAATAACAAACAAAAGTAAATCCTGCATTGTAAAAATGTTAACATTAAAGAATAATCCTAATATAAATAACAAACAAAAGTAAATCCTGCATTGTGAAAAATGTTAACATTAAAGAATAATCCTAATATAAATAACAAACAAAAGTAAATCCTGCATTTTAAAAAATGTTAACATTAAAGAATAATCCTAATATAAATAACAAACAAAAGTCCTGCGCCAAACGCGAGTGTCCTGCTGACTGTCCTGCGCCAAACGCGAGTGTCCTGCTGACTGTCCTGCGCCAAACGCGAGTGTCCTGCAGACTGTCCTGCGCCAAACGCGAGTGTCCTGCTGACTGTCTAGCACTGCACGAGTGTCCTGTTGACTGTCCTGTGGAAGTATGCCAGTGTCCTGCGTCAATCTCACAGGAAAGGACAATTTCGGCCACTGCCGCGAGCCGCGATTTGGCCATCTCAAACCTGTCAAACAGTCTCACAGCCATTGTTTCAAAAATTTTGATGCAAGGTTTCTGGTAGTAATGCTCAGTTCTCTGGCAGAAACCTTGAGGCTACTCCAACGTTTTACATGTTTTGGAATGAAACAAGGCACGTCTAAATATTGTTCTCGACCCACAACAATAAATCAGAGGCACACATGGTTTACTGCCATACATAATAAAGCATGCGCAACGATACACATGGTCATTTCTTTATTCTTTTTCGCCTGAGATATTTTTTAGGATAGGCCTATGATGCATCTGGAGTTTATTTACTCCCTTCGGAATGACCGGTAGGCTATTATTAAGTCAATCCAAACCCCTCTTAAATGAGCTACTAACTCAGTGACTTGGTTTAATTTCTGTTATTTGATGGGAAGAATCGGTTTGCAATTCAAGTTTTGAAACTGTTGCTTTGACGGGGGGACGAGGTGATGACACGGCCTATTAGCCTAAGCCAAATGTCATCTGTCGGAATGAACCGCAAAATTGTTTTTACGAGCTGGCCAATTCAACTTAGTGATTCAACTGTAAGCTATGTCGTATCTCTGCCTATGTACAGGCAACGTGACTACAGTTTCGAATGAGCATTGTAAACCTACGTAAAACCGGGACGTGTTTGAAAAATACCGATGTTAAAATTAGAAATGGTGTACAGATAGCGACTTTCCTGCAACAGGAGCAGCGTGCTAGATTTGACATATTGAACTGGTTAGTACTCGTGATTGATCCGGTTAACGTAGCCTATAAACTAAAACGCAGAGCTAAAATCTGCAAGGATGTGTGCTATTCGAACGTCGCTGTTCTCAAGATAGAAAATAAATATAAACTCAACTCTCTCCGACTGCATGAAATTTATATAAATAAAACTGTCCTATCCTGTTACAAGTGCGCAGGACACTGCTCAATTGCCGCAGGCCACCGCGCAGGACACAGGATGCTGCGCAGGACAGCGCGCAGGACACAGGGTAATGCGCAGGACAGCGAGCAGGACACTGCGCAGGACTCAGGATATTGCGCAGGACAGCGCGCGGGACACAGGATACTGCGCAGGACAGCACGCAGGACACCGCACAGGACACAGGAAACTGCGCAGGACAGCGCGCAGGACACTGAGCAGGACACAGGACACTGCGCAGGACAGCGCGCAGGACACAGTACACTGCGCAGGACAGCGCACAGGACAGCGCGCAGGACACAGGACACTGCGCAGGACGGCGCGCAGGACACCGCACAGGACACAGGACAATTTCGGCTCTTACTGCCTCTCTTCGCGAGAGAGGCCCCTAAACATCATCAAATTTCCAAACTTAGGAGCAGTCATTCCATTCAAACATAAAAGCAGTAGTCGAAAAAGAAAAGAAAGAACTGGAGGAGAGGGTAGCAAAACTACCAGCACTAAGTTCATTTGGCTTTAAGCAGTTGCCGCACCACGGACGACCCTTCCTCAAGCAGCAATGCAGCCAACAGGTAACAGATCAAGATAAGCTTAAGTTTGACCTAAATAATGATAACGTCCACGGCTATTGTATTTCAAGACAAGAAGAGGATTTTGCTCAGCGCAAAGTTTGACGAATGCCATTCAAATAGGTGAGTAGGCCTACAAGTGACTTTACTTTTAGTCCAGAGTCGATTGTTGTATATTTGAGATCTATGGCAGAAATAAAGCAGTTAGTGTGCAGTTAATTGGTCATTTTATGGGATTTATACAGACGCTGTTTTGTTGGGCAATTTAGGGGACATTGTGGCATTGTTTTAAATATATTTAAATATCGTTAAATATTGCAGCTTTCGTCCGTCTCATCGCGTGCTTTTTCAAGTCACTTATGTCCTGTCTTTATGTCACCTTCAAGTCAGATATTGCAGTCGTGAGGTAATTGCACAGAAATGCGAGTTTTCGGATGTTTTAACTGACCCAATTATCGCTGTACAGGAATTCTTTCCAAGGTAATTGCCAATTTCGTTTTCTTCCCATAAATTTGACATTCGCTTGTGCCTCTATGAAAAATTACCGGCGATATTAACTGCTAACAGTGGTATTCGTACAATGTTTTTCGCAGTAACCCAAATATTACTGGCGGTATTTACTCCTAGCAGTGGTATTCGTACTATGTTTTTCGCAGTAACCCTGTTCCTGCCCGCGCTGCCACATACTTGTATTTATGCATGTGCAGGTGATTTGGTTTTGTTGTGGTGCGCGCCAGAAAATGGCGCTCCCCCGAAAGCCAATCCGTGGGTTCACGACCGCTTTGTCAGAGTGCCCATGCCTAAAGATCAACGTCATTATCTCACTCTTTGCAGTAATGTAACGTTTCTTTTCTTTTTTGCTCATGTATACGCTTGTGGTCGTTGTCTTGGCAGGGTGGTAAGCTTCGATATTTACATATTTTAACCAAATCTGAACTCACAGCTCTTAATCGCAGTTCTTAACTTAATTTCAGTAGTTCCAGAAATCTCTGTTATTTTCTTTACCTCATGCAGGCCAATAATTTGACCCTTCTGAAACAGTACAACAACACCTTTTCCATGGCCACAGGATATGATCTGACATTGTTGCTTAAAAACGAGAAGCTACTAACTGCATCAGTTAGGGTTAAATAACTTGTTACCAGCTGAAACATATTAATCACTGCAGTAATTATCCAATGGAAGGCTCTTACCTTTTTGTTTAGATAAATCCAAGTGGTGACTTTTTTGGCCGGCCAGTGTACGAACTCAAGACATGAAATAATTTGCTTCATTTAAACTGTTAGCGTTTTTTATTTATTTAATTTTTTTTTGATTTGTATAAAGTGTTTTAATCACGTTTGTACCTGTGCAATTAATGATATTCCAGTCTTTTTCAGTCGGGCTTGTTAAATCCTCTGAGGGCTAGTGACTTCTTTCTCTCACAAGCTCGACCGGCTAGTGGCAAAAAATGGGAAGATCCAGCTTTGCCGACAAATCAAATTAATGAAACTCATGTAGTAATTCTCACTTTTACCTGGCCGAAGGCTCGGAATAAATGAAAATGACTATTTTTGTCCTCGCCAAAGGCTTGGAATAAATGAAAATGACTATTCTCGTTTAACAGACGCCTGGCAACCATACCCTATTTGCTTTTGCTGCCAAAGCACTGGCAACTTTTTTTTTCTCCCTCTGAGCAATTTGATTGACAAAGTGGCTTCACTGTATTTTATCTGAAACATAAGTTTGCTTGGCTCAATAAGTGACGATTTGTGTTGGTTAGGATAGAATATGATGCAGACCAATCCGTTATTTTACAGTTGACTGCAATGACAACCTGAGGGGCCCCTTGTAATGCTTTGCCCCCTCTGGGGTGAGAGCCTAGCTCCGCCCCTGGAGTGAAAACACTACTTCAAAAAATGACTGCGATGGCGTGGCAAATTTGTCTGAGTGGTAAAGAATTAATCGCATCCAAAAAGGGGCATACAGATATTTTAAGTAGTTTTGTGCTGCGCCGCTATGATGACCAGCTACACTGAGGCAGTAGGTTACTATCCTCTCATGGAAAACGATCCCTCAGAGAAGTACCTGGCACCAAGGCGCGTGGAGTAGAGTAGAGTAGAGCCGGTACCACGTAGTGAAAATGAGGCATTAAGGCCGAATTCGGCGAGGTCTCGGCAAGGAGAAAACTTTTTGGGCAACCTGGAATTCACTTGTGCTTGCCCGACGGGCTACCGTTCATTTTAGAATTTTGCGAGCCCTGCTTAGCTTGTGTGCTCGCAGTACCTTTCCATAACCATTATGCAATATCAGTTTGTTAGCTAGCGGGCTAACGGCAGCTAGTCACTCAGTTGACAGGGGAAGAAAACTGAGAGGCCACGAAAAGAGGCGACATCAGAAACTTTTTTACCATCCACAGCGTAAGTGATCTAACTAGTCAGAAACAGATAGTTATTTCAACTTGCTAGCTACCTTAAGTTAGTTTTTACTGGAAGATAATGTCAACGAATGTGAATTAAACATGTTCACTAGTTTCAACTAGCAAACTAAACCTGGTTTCTGTCACATGTTGGTTAGTAATCGGGTTGCAAGCAGTAGTAAATATAAACCAGGTGGATATGTCAAATCATGAGGTGAATTTCAGTAGAGAAATCCTGCGAAGGTGCCACTATTAATGAATTATTTTTTATACAGGAACCTTAGCAGCAAGCTAGAGAAACAGAGCAAGCTGTTGGGGATACAGGTGTATCAGGGCTTCGGGTGAGGTCCTAATACGGGAGTTGCATGTCCGCCATATTGGATTTTCACTCGCGCAAGGGATTGTGGAGCCAGTGGTCCTGTGCCCTATCCGTACCGCTCCCAAAAGTGGCTACAAATAAGTAGGCCTGCTTTAAACAGTGAAGCCAAAATCAAATTAAAATATATAATCGTGCAAAAACCACTGCTTGTTTAGAAGTATAACTTCGTAAATCCAATAAAAGTCTGCAAGTGTGTGATCGTCATGGAAGACAATGATTATGTATTCACTAACCATGGCACTAGGAGGACTGATGTAACGATTTGTGCGCAGAACATTGTTGGTGGTGACACTGTTGAAGAAAATCAGTTTTTTGCTCATTTTTACTGCCCTTTTGGAGCGACTGATGAATGCAGCCTGCATCGCAAATCTAAGGTTACGTGACCCAGCTGCCTAACTTATAGTGTTGTGACCGTCATTTATTGTTGGCTAACGTTACGGGAAGCTAGCTAGGTTATAATGAAGCTTCCGATAGGTTAGCGAGTTACATTTCATGAATCATTATGAAACAGTAGTTATCGTTATAGTTATGCTATACAGGCCGTATTCTTCAGTCGCTCCCTTGTATATCAACGTGACAATTAACAAACCGCTAAATATTGCATCTTTTTAAATGAAATCAGGCACCGAGAAACACCTGCGTTCTGCAGCCTCCACGTTACACTCCATTTGTTTGGACCACTGTGAATCCCGATACGCATTGCGCCGGAGCTTCTTCCGGCTATGCGCAGTGAGACATGCAACTCCCGTATTATGACTTGTTCTGCGGAATTTTAGGGAAAGCATTAAAGTTAGTCTCATGATGTTCAGCAAATATAACCTTTGAAAGTCAAAATGTCTGAACCAACTTTGGCTCAGTGGGGGAAATGAAAGAAACACGTAATCGTAAATCTAACATGATCCATTCCGATTAACGCTCGGTTTGCTGCTTGTCCAATTCATAGTCGATGGTCCATTTTGAAGTGTTTATCGCGGCTGCAATTGCTTTACCACGCATTAAGATTCTTTTATAGAGAGGATTGCGAGCTGGCTTGCTAACGTAGTTATATATCCACTCACTTGGTATCAATGTCCAAGTTACTAGATCTGAGCGGGTTTCATGAGTGCGCTGAGATGGTTTGCAGCTGTCAGTTAAGGTTGTGGCAAGTTTATGTATGTGGCATCTTTATATGAAAATTATGGAGGCACCTTATGAAAGCATAATAAAGAAATGGAAAAACACTCATTTGGATAATCTCTGTATACAGTAAAGGCAGTATCTGCACTCAGATTAACAAAAATTTTCCAGCTTGCGCGCTATGCGCGCTCACATTATGTATGTGTGCCTACCAATTCTTACATTAAACCTACGCCCTTCACCTATAGCACACCTTATATACCAACCAAGCCAGGTCACGGCACATGCCTTATTTTCATTGGCTACGCTCCGCTGTCATCAAAAGTTGGAGGTGGTCATAATCATGTGACTCGACTGTGAATGATACAAAAGGGGGTACAAGTTTTGAGCTGGTGCTATTACTTTAAAGACATCCTCAGTCATAAAGATGAATTTGAAAAACACCCATATCACCTTTTTATTTTGTCATTTTGATTTCTAGGAAAGGTAACTGACACATTTGGAAATTTAATGACTGTGTAGCTATTTACCGTAATCCTTCCTACGGAAAAAAAACATTGACATTATAACTGATGTCTTTAGATCCATATAGTTAACTTGAAGTATTGTTGTATGTGAGTAAGACATTATCAAATTGCAGAGATGCCAAGTGTCACGCCTTAGGCGTGAGTCTCTCCTCTTAGTGGCATTCACGTTCCTGCGCCGTAGTGAGCAATTATTCAATCAACGCGCACTGAAGAAATTCACTCGCGGAATTTAAGTCATTGTGGATCAAGTTAATCAGTTTCACGTGCATTACGATTGGATTTCCCCACTAATGACACGGAAATCGATTATGACTCGGGAATTCTCAGGCTTCTCTTTACTGAGGGATTGAAAGCAATGGAATTGCATAAAAATGTTTCAAATGGTCTTATTTCATTAAAACAATTTAAATGATCATGAAAAACATGCATTGTTTCCAATCCCTGAGTAAAGAGAAGCACGGGAAGTCCGGAGTCATAATCGCTTTCCATGTTACTTGTGATGAGGTGCACCTTTACGCAAGTGAAACGGAAACTTCAATGCACAAGGATTTTAATTCCGCATGAGAATCTCATTAAGAATTCAATGAATAATTGCGGACTACGGCGAATAAGCCTAAAAAATACGTCAGACCTACGCCGAGTGCGTTAGACTTGGCATCTCTGAAATTGCTGTCTGACAAACTGGACTGGAACCAAGACAATGAATCACAGATTCTTTGTCACACAGAACGACCCAGTGTCACCATCTCAACCGTCACAATCAGCTGATATATCACATGGAGCGAAAAGTCAAGGCGATAACCTGTCATTGTCTGCATCGACTCCAGAAAACAGCAGACGTGATACCTCAAGACCAGACTCAAAATCTGAGTCAGCGTCTTTAGGTCCAGGTTGGGTTTTCATCTCCTCAGGTGAGAACTTTGCTCCTTTTTGCTTCTCTCAGAGTGTGGTGATAGGAAGCTGGACTGGTTTGAGGTGCGAAGGCCTGTTCTGCTTGTGGGTTTCCCCCGCCCTTTATTCAGTTCAGGACAGAGTCTTGTTATGTATGAGTATTTTATGTAAAGCACTGTATATCATTTGTAAATGGAGATTTGTTTCATGCTGTTTTTGCTGCCTTGCTGGTCAGCTATTTATTTTGTTCATCAGCACCCTCTGGTGGTGTATCTGTAGCAAAACATGATCTGATGTAATATCACTTCTTTGAAATAGACTAGTTCTTTCTAGAAGCTTCTGGCATCTTCCTGCCTGGAGGGGGCGGGATTACCCAGGAATCCTGTAGATCTTTCCAGAATGTTGCTAGTTTATATAAATGCAGTGATTTTGGTCAGTAGGGCAGAGTTTTTGTTTTGGCAACAGAGTTACATAGTGGCATTAGCGTGTTATTATAAGATTAAACAGTGGGTTATTTGTAGAAGTTTTTTTTTTAATCAGTGAAGAATAAATTTGTTTAAGTTGTCATTGCTGGTTTTCTTTGTTGTGATTTTCAAGTCATAACAGTCTTTACAAAAATGGTAATTTCTTCGGATGCTGAGCTATCTCATGCTTGTTTTAGTTCTTCGGGAAATCTAGAAAATAACAGTTTTTTATAGCTAACCCCAGTGGCAAAGCTGGTATTGTTTTCATTTGATCTGTGTGTCAGTGTCATCACGCAAAATCACAGTGAAATTACTCCTAAACTTCAACCAGAAAGACTGATTTCAGTATTTTTGCCGGTGCTTATATTTCTCTTCGTCTGTCTGGTTGTGGACTATTCTTGTTAACACAGGATCATTGCCACCTTTCAAAATGCAGCCTTCAAACTTCACAGGTGAACAGTTGTGATAAAAAGGATGGCTGGGTTCCATGATGGGCGTGTTCTGAGCTAAAGTGTAAGCAACTGTCGTCTTGCTTACGAAGCTAGTCCAATCCCAGATGGTCTTTAGTTGTAGTTAAAAATACAAACTGTTAAAACCTTAAGTTTGTTACATGTTTTGTTACCACAGATGCCAGTGTCTGTGGAAGAGAAGGTGCTGTTTTTCTTTTTTTAATTTTTGTTCAATGGCTGTACAGTCCTACATGGAAAGGAAATATATTTAAAATAAATTTATTTTGGCCACAATGTATTTAAAATACATTTAGAAGACATTTGATCTCTAAAATACATTTTGAGGATGCATTTGAAGCCCTGCAAAAATGTATTTCAGTCTTTAAAAATGTATTTCAACCAAAGAGGCTGAAACCCAAAATGCATTTTATCAAAAATATGCCAATGTAATTTTTAATACTGATAAATTACCTATTCATTTCACAGAAATAGCATATGTATACAAATACACTTCAACTTCAATCCAGCAAGAGAACATGGTTAGATTTAACAAATAAACTAAGACAACACTAAATGTTTCATTTCAGTTTATTTAGCACTTCAATAAATGTATACTGATAGGTCAGTACATAATATCACAATCAGTGGTGCAACCAGTGAATTCAAAACTTGGAGAGTTAACATTTAAAAATAAACCTAAATGTTTAACCGGTTGAATGCGCAAAGAGTAGAGATGTGTAAACTATGAGCCTCCGTTATATTTTTTTGTTAATATATACCATCTGAACCCAAGTGCTTGATAACTGTGGATGATTGTTATCACTTCTACAAATCTTTCAGCTACTTTTTGTCATTAATGATGGCTCCCAAACTCGCTAAATGGAGTGAAAAAACAGAAGCTGATGCCGTTGTTAGTAAAACAGACGAGATACTGGAGGACCACAGATCAGCTTTGCTGGCTGAGCTTCAATCATTTAGAGAACTAAATGAGAAAATGGATGGACTTCAAATGACTGTCACCAGTCACAGCAACAGACTGACTTCGCTGGAGGAAAATGCCGACTCTCTTCACCAGCGACTAGAATAGGCCTCTTGCAGCCTGTCACAGGCCAATCACGAAAAATTAAAGACCAAGCTGACTGACCTGGAGGAGAGAAACAGATGGAGCAGTGTTAGATTGATTGGTCTCCCCAAGGGGATTAAAGGTTCTCAAAGAAAGTTTCTCTCAGCCTCTAAAGGTAGCTCTCGGTGAAGGCGTTTTCACTTCAGCTCCAGAGTTGGATCGGTCTCGCCGCAGGCAGGCTCCCAAGCCAGGCCCCGGGGGCAGGCCTTGGCCAGTCCTACTCTGTTTTCACCGTTTCCAGAGCAAAGAGCTGCTAATTCAGGAGGCAAGGAGGAGAGGCACCCTGATGTACCAGAGACGTACATGTAGGGTTAATGAGGACTATTCTTCAGAGATGGTGAACCAGCAGAAAGAGTACAAGTCTGTGATGACCTCTTTGTACAAGATGGAACTGAAACCTGTCATGGTTTCTCTCCCGCCGAATGCAAATGGTAATCCAGCAGGTGCAAGGACCATGGGCTTAGGCGACAGAAAGACCCAAAAGCACAGGCTGGTAAAAACTATTAGAACAAAATAAAACAAACAGCCAAAAACTCAGGGAGCAGTACGGGTCACACAAGACAAGATAAAAATGCAGAAGCAATTGGGACTGGCAACTGCCAGCCCTTTATACTCTGCAATCACCTCCACCTTAACGGGCTGCACCTGTTGCCCGTCAAGGTGGAGGTGAAAGAATGAGACAGGGGAGGGGCTGTAAGGCCAAACCCTTACTGTACCCTCCCCCCAAGGCACGACTCTTGGCGTGACAAGAACCTGGACCGAACGGCAGCTCTTCGCCGGCCCCCTGGACTGGACCGCAGCTCTCCACCGGCTCCTTAACTGGACTAGACCGCTGCTCTCTACCAGCCCCTGGACTGGACCGCTCCCTCACCACCGACCCCATGGACTGGACTGGACCAGACCTCAACTCTCCACCGGCCCGACGGGCTGGACCGCAGCTCTCGGTCGGTCCCACGGGCTGGTCCGCAGCTCTCCGCAGGTCCCATATGCTGGACCGCAGTTCTCCGCAGGTCCCATATGCTGGATCGCAGTTCTCCGCAGGTCCCATATGCTGGACCGCAGTTCTCCGCCAGGTCCCATATGCTGGACCGCAGTTCTCCGCAGGTCCCATATGCTGGACCGCAGTTCTCCAGAGGTCCCATATGCTGGACCGCAGTTCTCCGCAGGTCCCATATGCTGGACCGCAGCTCTCCGCGAGGTCCCATATGCTGGGCCGCAGCTCTCCGCGAGGTCCCATATGCTGGACCGCAGCTCTCCGCAGGTCCCATATGCTGGACCGCAGCTCTCCGCAGGTCCCATATGCTGGACCGCAGCTCTCCGCAGGTCCCATATGCTGGACCGCAGCTCTCCGCAGGTCCCATATGCTGGACCGCAGCTCTCCGCCGGTCCCACGGGCTGGACCCCAGCTCTCCGCCGGTCCCACGGGCTGGACCGCAGCTCTCCGCTGGTCCCACGGGCTGGACCGCAGCTCTCCGCCGGTCCCACAGGCTGGACTGCTGCTCTCCGCCAGCCCCATGGACTGGACCGCTGCTCTCCGCCAGTCCCATGGACTGGACTGCTGCTCTGCCTCAGCCTGGCTGAGTCTAAGAATTGGCTTCTGCATTCTGTCATTTGCATCTGGCGGGCGCTAGGACCATGGGCCTAGGCGAAAGAAAGACCCAAAAGCACAGGCTGGTAAAAACTGGACGTTTAATAAAACAAAATAAGACAAACGGAGCCAAAAACTCAGGGAGCAGTACAGGTTACTCAAGACAAAGTAAAAATGCCGAGGCCATTGGGGCTGGTAACTGCCAGCCCTTTATACCCTGCAATCACCTCCACCTTAATGGGCTGCACCTGTTGCCCGTCAAGGTGGAGGTGAAAGAATGAGACGGGGGAGGGGCTGTAAGGCCAAACCTTACAGTACCCTCCCTATAACTATAAGGACAATGAATAAGAGCTGCTTAGTCTGTGGTAATCTGCTCTCTTTGTGTACCTCTGCATACATTGTGTATTTTCTTTAATTAATTTTCTTTGAGCAAAAAAGTACAGTTTTGATATCATACTGCTCCTTATTTTCTACATAAGTTTTATTGAAAAATTTCAAAAGTGGTATAATTTTTTTTTCTTTCCCAAAGTGCAATTTAAAGAAGTATACTGTTTTGTATTTTGTATTACATTTTTCCATGCCATTGTATTACATTAGCTTGATAGTGGTATTTGATCAAAGCTATAAGTTATACAGCAGTATAAACTGACATTTGAGTTTTGAAAAAAGATATTTAGGTTTTGGGAAAAAAGACACTATGGCGATTCATCCTGACTTATCAGAACCTGATGATGACACTGACTATATTCCCCTTCCGAATTGCGGTACGCCTGGACTCACTAATGCTGACCTTGACAGCTTCAAATCTTCAAATTCATTAACCACAGTGAAATGCTCAAATAGCTGTGGGGATGAAAATGACTTTTGAAAGGCATGTTTACTTGAATGTATGTTCTTCTGTGTACTTTTAGTTTTTTATTTTTGTTTTATTTTGCTACATTTAGACTAAGGACCTCTGAGCCATATTCATGTAGAAACTGCATTACAGACAAGATAGAAAACATTGCATTTGGTGGATGTAACAGTGTTTAAGAACACTGAAAGGTTATACACTTATAACCTTTCAGTGGATGTGTATGAGCTGTAATGATGTGAATCCAATTTTATCTAATGTGGTGAATCTGGAAGTGACTTAAACTTGAAAAAATGCTTAATTGATGAAATAAACATAATCAAACCATTTTGTTTTTATACATTTCCTTTTCTTCCACAATACACAACTCAATCTTCATAGAATGGAAATAAGTATGGTCAAGAAAGAATTGATGACCTTGTTATTGTTAAAGGGGACCTATGATGCTGATCCTTCTTTTAATACATATTCATAATGTTATAATGTTAGTTGTCCATACTCAACCACTGAAAAGTTTCTAAACATAAAATACAGGGGTTTTGCCGTAATCCAAGAACGTGATTTCGTGAACGTGATTTCCTCTCTGAACAGCTCCTCCCGAGATCTTCGCGAGATCTGGGCAAAACCTGACGTCAGGTTGTGCCGTCCAATTAGTACAGACCTAGCCAGAGCCAATCACGGCTCTGGACCTGCCCACACGGACACTATTCTAGCAGGCACTAACAACGGCAGATCATACTATGCCTTAGTAACGTTGACACTTTTGGAAATACAAAAGAAGAACCAAATATCATTTGAGGTGCAGTTTTGTCAGTATCTCTCCCAAAGCTGCTTGTCCGTTTACTTTTGGACGCGAAGAAAAACACTTATTTCTCCTCCAAAAGAGGATGCCACAAGAAATCAATGGGTAGCTTTTTTGTTTGCTGGCAGCAAACAGCCACGGCCAAAGGGAACGTTAGCTGATTGTGCTCAGCATTTCACCAAAGACAGCTTTATCAATAAAGGGTAATTCGACACAGAATAAGCTTTTCAGCTGCTTCTCAAACCTGAAGCAGCTGCATCGATCAAGCGCTCGGAGCCACAAGCTGTAAGTAACGATATAACAGCAAATATTGTAAGTGAAGCTAACGTGTTACGGGTGGCTAGCAGGACTGCTAGCGATAGTTAGCACTAACAACTGGCCTCAAACACAGGCTTTGTAAAATATCTGAAGATAAAGCCTGTATTGGTCACGACTGTCCGTGACTCACAGACACAGAAGCTGTAAGTTGCTTTTTCTGCATAAGTCAACCTGACGTGATAGCCAGTTGATTGTGGCTGTAGCACAGCGGTTAACGTAGCCATGTTACTGTTGCTAATGTTTGTGTCCTAAATATGCAAGAGTGATATCGGGAAATTCTACAGAAGGTGTGTGATCATAAGCCTCATTTGAAGCTAACTTTTAATACTTGTTTGTAATTTGGATGCTTGGTACAACTGTTCACAGTAACAGAACTTGCCGTCTGTAAAACCTGTATTGCAAGGGTTTTTCTCTGTGGTTGTTATGACCGCTCGGTTACCAGCTACTGCATGTTAGTTTGCGTGCCGTGCTAATTATAAATGCTCCTGGTTAACTTATATGCAGTAATTCTGATCGGTATGCTTGTGTTACTTCGGTAAGCATCAAATTGGCAGTTTCATCATAACGTTGCCTGATTGTAGCCACTACAGTTAGTGATCGCTTCACTTATCCATGACCAGGATCAGCCGGATGCTTCACAAATGTCTGAGCAAGCTCTCTGGTGCTACCATGAAAGCAATGCTAAACGCAGAAGCTCTACCGGTTTACAAATGATTTCTCTGCACTAATGTGACATAATTTCATCCCCTTTAGAAATTGTTGTGGCTAATAAAAAGCCGAAAAAAAGGCGGAGATTAAATAGGTAATTCTTTCCTGTAGAAGTGATCGATTCGCTAGCTCCACATGAGCAACTTGTCGCGCTTAACGGAACTTACGGTCTGCAAAACCTGTATTATGTTCATAACATAACCGAGCTCTCTCTAGCTGTCGCGTACTATCCATAAAGCTGCTTTCACATCGGACACTAAAACGAATTATTCAAGGGACAGATTAGCCTACATTCAAAGTCAATGCAAAGACGCGAATACACGCTAGCGTTAGGGCGAGTTAAGCAGCTTTCACACGGACACGTAAAACTAATTTTTTCCGCGACAGATTACATTCAAAGTCATGACCGCTTATCAGCTACTGCATGTTAGTTCGCGTGCTCTGCTAATTAAAAATGCTCCTGGTTAACTTATATGCAATAATTCTGATCGGTATGCTTGTGTTACTTCGGTAAGCATCAATGTGAGAGTTTCATCATAACGTTGCCTGATTGTAGCCACTACAGTTGAAGCTAACCGGAGAGGTGCTGTATGCGTCTGCCGAGTTGGGCTGCAGTTAGACCAGACGTAGGTTTTGCTGAGCTTGGGGTGCGTTTTTGGGTGCTTGTGGAACGATCGCTTTACTTATCCATGACCGAGGTCAGCCTGATACATCCCCAATGTCTGGGCAAGGTCTCTGATGCTACCGGTGAAAGCAATAAGGAAGCGCACAGGCTATAACGTGTCCGTGTGTAACAAACGATTTCTCTGCATTGCCATCGATTGAATATTAAATTCTTTCCTGTAAAACTGATCGATTAAGCTAGCTCCACATAAGCAACGGTTCACATAAACGGAACGAACTACCGGTCTGTAAAACCTGTATTATGTTCATGACATAACCGGAGCTCTATCTCGCTCTTGGCACTATCCATAACTCGCCCATTTTTCCGCGAGGAAAAGCTGGTCATTCCAAAGCAATAAGTAAAAACCATTACCACGGGCAATTTCGAAAAGGCCGTTTAGCCTGGAGCTTTTCCGCCCCTCCGTCATATACCAGCGCAGAAGCTGTTCGTTTCTCCACGCTAACAACACACCACAGCTATGCACACGAACCAGCAGGTCCTAATACACACCGAAGCAGTCCATAAGCTGTTGGTCCACTTTTAGCTGCTCCCACTGTCCATGTTTCCCTCTAAACTCAGACCCACCGGATTTCTACGGTCTCCGGTCTACACTTGGGCATGTCGACCGTTCTACAAATGTGTCTAAATAAGGTGGATTCTAGCTTTCCCTGCATCCTAGCTAGAGTAAAAGAACCGCTGTAACTCACCACTGTCGCTGTAGCAAACTGTAGCCGATAGCAAATTCGAGCTTGAGCTGCCAGACTTTTGCAGTGCGTCCTCCACTTTCGGCGCTGCGTTTATTAGAACAAGTTCATTTCATTAGATCTATACACATGTACTGCCTTAGATTGCGGAATTTGCCCACCGTTTCCTTATCAGATGGCAGCCGTGTCTCAAGTTTTACTCTGGGGAGAGGGACACGGAAAACTGCGTTCTGCTGCCTCGTCCGCCCAACTCCGCCCTCCACAGAGCTGGCCAGTCAGAAGAAAGTGGGCACACGGGGAGGGGGGGCTATAGCGGAAGAGCCACCCCAGTGAGGCGTTTCAGGCAGAGACCACTATGGACTACAAATGGGGTTTTTGAGGATGGCAGTATGAGCGAAATAAGAACCCTTTTTTTTTTTTACTTTGCGCGATCAGGAGTACTCTAGGGGAGTCAAAGACCAAAATATAAACTTGGAAAAATGGCAAAATAGGTAACCCTTAATGTTTCATGAAAAAAATGTAACAAATAGTATTAGATGTTTGTGTTGATGTCATAGCTTTTTGTCTCCTCTCACTTGCCATTAATAATGACTGGTTTACACATTACATGCCGTTGTCACATGTCAACATGTATTTAGGATCAAATGTGATGCCAATTTCACGTGTTCACATGCGATTAATAAGTTATTGCGCAAAATTCTTGTTATTTCTGTAAGGGACTTTGGACTAATATGCAGATATTACCTTGAATATAAAAATATGAGCTAGGCATCATGTATGACAGTTGCAAAAGTGAGATATGAGCTATACAATAGGTATGACAAACAGAACCTGCCACTGGGTATATGAGCTATATAGGAGCCCTCTATAAGCACATATATGTACCTGAATTTGGCCTATATGTGGCATATGTGCATATATGCGGCATATAGGTTGCATATATGCGCATATATGTTCATATAGATTCTTTCCATGTGGGGTGCTTTACTTTATTCATAAGCCTTGTATTTCTTATTCCTGTTCCCTCCAGTTACTTCTGTACACTGCATTGAAACATATAAATTTCCTTTATTTGTCCTAAACTCTTATAATAAAATACTGCAAAGAACTCTCCACCTGGTTTGGTGCCTGGACCTGGAGTACACAGTGACACCTGCTCTTTTACTAGTTTGGACACATTTTTTTTTTTAGAACTTAAAGCTGCTGTGACTGATTTGGTCGTTTTCGTAGCTTCTTGTCCGAAGCCTATGTAAGCAGTCTCCGCCCCCCACGCCCAAGCCAGGCACAGGAACGTGCATCTGTTTCCGAGAGAGGAGAGTAGTGACTCAGTTACGATGTAAGTACAATAGAAACAGACACTCTCAGTGATTGTCGTGTGAAAGCCTCACTGAAAACATTGGCCAACGACACATTACATCCATGCAGAAACTTTGGTATGAATGGCTTTTTGAAGGTATTCGCTAAAACTAGCTTGTGTCCTATAGCTACGCATGCTATCGTTACACAGCTAAGCAAGCTGTAGTTGGCCAAAAACGATGACGGTTCATTTATAAACGGACATTAGCAGGACTAAAAACCACCAACAGGACTACCCCAGACTGATAAAACTGCATAAATACAACAGAGTAAAACAAAGCTTACCTGTCCAGTGGCAGCAAAGCTAGCTGTGCATTGCTTTTTAAACCCTTTGATTCCTTCAGTTTTTCCCAATGAAAGCGGCACCAATATAAATAAAGCTCTTGGCCGTCTTGCTTTTTTCCTCTTTAGTTCTATTTGTTCCTCTACCGTTCTTTGGCTGTTTAATTGTGTACGCCGTCTCCTGTAGTGCTGGGATCAGAAGCTCAATCTGTTCTGCTATCTGCGCATTCACAAGCAGAGAGAAGTGCGTCTTTATGGCGTTCTCTCGCCTGATTGGATAGAGGCAGTCAGCAACTCCAGAATTTTATATGCTGCTTTATTGCAGAAGACGGTGACTGAGAGACCTGCTTAATCGACCAGATACTCTAAATAAATGATCTCTGTCGGAATGTGGAGCTATTTAACACTTTTTTAAAAACAAAAAAAATCACTTTCAGCAGCTTTAAGTGAGCATTTATTTGTTCATATTTCTTGATGCTTATGTGAATACATTAGAAGAGCACTCATTAGTAGTAGTGGGCCCAAAACAAGGAATAAAAGGGCACAAATAATATGAATACATATTGGCCCTTGCATCTCAAACCCATCCCCCATCTAAAGTGTTTGAGGTTTGGCGACTTGTCTTCAGCTAAAGAGAAACTCGGCGGTCCGATTGACTTGTTTTTTACTCTAATAACGCAGAGGTTAGTCGATTGACCTGGTATATTGGGACAAAACTTAGTCGTGACCGAATTCTGCCTTTGGTAAGAGGTGTTGGAACTTTGTTCCAGAGTTTCCACTCAGGTCATTTTACTTGCACTTGAACTATAAGTAAGGAGAGGTTCAAATTCCAGGATTAAACACTCATACCACAGTGCCCGACACACTTGCACCTCAGTCTGCATGTATCACCAGGTCTAACAGTTTCTAATGCGCATGAAAAGTAGACACAACAGATGTGCTAGAGAGGAACACAGAGAGAAACACAATCATCAGTTAAAACAGTGAAAGCCAACAGGAGCACATTAAATACCTGTAGAAAAGCACCATATAACATTCTTTCCATAGCAATAAACATGATCAAGTTCACCAAATGCAAATCTGAGCTCTTGGGACATTATGATCATGAGTTTGAGGTCCACTTTGGGTTTAGAAGGGATTGAGGACCATGATATTATTATTTTTTTTTTTGGGGATTTTCATCCTTTTTTTATTTGACAGTTGCAGTGTAGAGAGACAGGAAGGTTGGGGAGAAGAATGGGGAAGACACGCGGCAAACGACGCGAGCCGGAATCGAACCCAGGTCGCCGCGGCAAGGACACAGCCTCCACAGTGCACGCCCAGACCGATGAGCCACCGGGGTGCCCCAAGGACCAGGATACATCACCATTTTTGACGTGAAGACCCCCCATCGAGCTTTAGTCTCATTTGGGATCCTCGCCTCATCAGATGCGTTTTCATCATGTTCAAGATCATACTCCACATCATCCATCATACTCAACATCATCCACAACCTCTGACTCATCAACCTCAATTTCGGTCTGCACTCTCTCCTCCGTATCACTGTCATGATTGAAGACATGATCAACAGCCTCATAGACCATGGTTCTCTTGCCCAGGTAGAAATAGACAGATGCTGCTGCAGAACTCAAACGAGCCTTACTTACAGACACCGATGTTGCAAGAAATCTGTACCATGTTGGTCATACCTCACCTCCACAAGATGACACCCCTGCTTCTCTGCAAGAGAACACAGCTCCTGTGCATGTAGCCATGTTGTCATGAAGGTACAAGATGAGGGTGGCATGGAGGCACGGTGAGTAGCACTGTAGCCTCATAGCAAGAAGGTCATGGGTTTGAATACAGCCTGTGGACATAGCCGTGGGAACATATTTCAGTTGGGGGGTGCTGTGGAGAGATGTAATATGCTCCAAGTCCCACCCATAAAAAAATAAAAATTTTAAAAATCTGCATGCACACTTAACAAAAATATGAACGCCCCATTTGACATTTTTAAACTTTAATTAGCATTAAGGGTTTTATAATATATTAAGTCACACACAATTCATTTTATTGTTCAATATGCAACAGATTACTGTTCATGAAAGTAAGATAGTGGCGTATGGCAATCAGGGATACTCATAGACACGGTTGGGATCAGGTTAAAACAAATCACAACTCAATATCTTGTGTGTCCACCATTTGCATCCTGTAGAGCAACACATCCTCTTCGCATCGAGTTGACAAGGTTGTCAGTTGTCACCTGTTGCTGGTCTAAGGTGATCACGCAAGTGGAGAAGCTGGATGTGACAATCTTGTGCTCGTGTGGTCACACGTGGACGACAAGGGTGAGGTCGATTTGCTGTACTGCCAGTCTGTCTAAAACAAACTCTTAAACGCCCAATTGTCCGATAGTGTACATTCAGCTGTGCAGCAACCGCTCTGGTGGACATTCCTGCATCCAGCTTTCCTATGGCGCGTTCCCGCATGATTTGCGACATTTGTGGCATGGTGACTTTTGATGAAATTTGACATTTTGTGGTGGCCTTTTATTGTCCCCAGTTTTAGGGAGTGTGTGAGTTCTGTTCATGCTGTTTGAGCAGCGTCTGCACATGCCACACCTGTGTTGTGGGTGGAATCAATGCATCACTGAGCAAGTGCTCACTGGCAGAGATGAACACAAATGTTGTATACAAATCAAGACAAATAACCATTTTGCGCAATTAAGACATTATCAGCTAATTTAGGGTAACACATTTCATGTTACATGAATAATTTACATGGGGTGTTTATATTTTTGTTAAGTGTATGATACATGCTTTTAACTGTACACTGCATGTTTTCTAAAAGGCTTATGGCCCTTAAACATAAATGGTATACTTTGAAAAACGCAATATTTGCAATAACAATTAAAAATAAATCATGCAAGAAAGCAAACACAATGTGGGCTACACGCGTAGGCCTATGTGACCACGGCCGCTGGGCGCTGTTATTGCCTTGCAAAGCAGAGGAGTAGGCCTCCACAAACGTTACACAACAGCAGCTGAGCGCTGGCTCCTACAAAAAGCCAGATTTACACAATAAAGGCTAATAATAAATCAGCGACCACCGACGCTTTGGTTTCCTCACCAAGCAGGTTATCTGTTACCATGTAATAAAGAACAAGAATGGCACTCGGAAGAGCCAAGCCAACTCTGTGCATTACTTATTTTTCACCGCTAGATGACAGCAAAACCCATTCTCAAGCGGCTTGGAAGCCCTTTGGAAATGCTGGCCATTATTATTTTATTTTTTCCCCTTGAATGTATGACGAATCGGCTCCATAATTTAACAGGTTCTTTGGCAGCAATGTCAGAAAGAAGGGCATTTATTGGTTTTGTTGTAACCCAGCTAGTGTCCGAATAGCATCTCTGTGTATTGGCGATTTCTCGTGCAAACCGAATTTTGCGGTGGCCTTACGTCAGTTAGAAAATCCCTTCTCCACAAAAAGCAACATCCGTCCATAATGATCCGAAGATAAAATCTTTTTATCCTCTGCCTGACGACACGCAAAGCAAAAAACACAGTCCGTCTCTGCCGAGTAGTGCTGCCAGCCCTTATCAAACCACTTAGGTTGGAAAGAACGGGAAAAGTTTTCATCTCCAAAACGCCTACCTGGGAAAGCATGGTTGCGAGGCTGGTAGGGATGTGTTGGCGTCAGTAGCTGTGTCCCAATTCAGCGGCTGCGTTCTTCGAAGGATGCAGCCGCTGAATTGGGACACAACCAGTGACTGTCCTCCAGCCGCTTTTGGTTCGGTGGTGGAACAACAGGTGCCAGCTTTCTCTCCTCTTCACACCGGGGTACTGCATCTGCTCCCGCCGGCGTAGATAGCAACACCCTCTCCGTGTTCTGCTGAGGTGCTGCTGCCGGTGTTAGCTTTCTCCCCTTCTCTTTGAACCAGGGAGCTGCACCGGCTCCCGCCGCTAACGTTAGCATCCTCCCCCTCCCCTCCTTGCACTGGGGTGCTGCGGCTAGTAGTGTTTGCCTCCTCTTCTCCATGAGCTTGATAAATGTCAGTCCCGTGCTTAACTGTCAGACCCTTTACCGAGGTACCGCAGGTGCTGCTGTCTGTTGTTGGTGTTGACCCGCTAGTTTTAGCTCTTTTTGATGTGTTAATAAAGAAAAAAAAAAAAAATTAAGCACGGTGATTGGTACTTATACAAGTGTTCAAATAGTACATACCCCATCCCCCCACCCTTCCATCCCTGAGGAGTGCGACCCAGGATGTTGTTTAAGCAGCACATCATACATCTTAACTGTCTGTTCTCTCCAAAGAGGAGATCAAAGGTCTCTAAATCCTTTCAAAGTCTTAAAGTCTATCATTAATGATGTGTCGTATTCTCTCTCAGTGGAGAGTATCGGTCAGTATTGTTATCCAGGGTTTCAAAGTCGGCACATCTTTCTTTTTCCATACCAGGAGAAAAAGCTTTTTTGCTGAAAGGAGACCGTGGGAGAGCAGAAGACTTTGCGTATTCAGTAGATTTTGGGCACACCTCTCCCTTCTGGCCACCACAGAATATTTGATTTTTCCAGTAAAACTACTGATCGTACCTTGATGTATCTCATGGTCCTGTTCTGTGAATTTGGCATTGATTCAAGTCCTTAAAATCTCCTGAGTCTTTTTTTTCTGGCATTTATGCTTCCAGGTGTGTTTGGTAAACTTCTGTACTGGGGATGAAATTTTAAAGCCAGGAGGCAGTAGAAGACCAGTCATTTTTTATCGTCCGTCGATACGACGAAGACCATCTAATTAGTTATCCTGAGGTTGGGGTATTTGTCCTCTGTGTGTTCGTAAATGGCTGATGAGGCCAATCTGTGCCCGGAAGAGTCTTTTGCAGTGTGGGCAGAGAATGGTAGCTGCTGCGACCGGGTTGGCAGTCCTGTTCTTTCTGGCCTGTCTGCGGTCTTCAGCAACAGCAATCCTATTGGCCTCACATGCTTTGGCGCCTCTGTGAGCAGCTGAACACCACCCTCCTCTGTCCTGGGCTAGTTGCTCCCACGAGCCATAGCTGATGTTGAAACCCTTCAATGAGGCTTTTAAGGTGTCCTTAAAACGCTTCTTCTGCCCACCTTGGGATCGTTTTCCTTGCTGTAGCTCACCAAACAGCAGTCTCTTTGGTAGACGCTCATCTGACATGCGAGCTACATGTCCTGCCCAGCGAAGCTGCGATTGCATTAGGATGGTGTAGATGCTCGGTAGGTCAGCACGTGTTAAGACCTCCATGTCAGGGACCTTATCTTGCCACATTATGCCCAGAAGTTTTCTGAGGCAAGTTGTATGAAAGTGATTCAGCTTCTTGGCATGGCGCTGATAGACTGTCCAGGTTTCACAGCCATAGAAGACCAGTAAAATGACAGCGAACGACAGGAAACTCCTCTTTCATTTTTTTTGTTAAATTATAGCGACCATTTGTCAGATTTATATAACAATCAATTTTTATTGTTACAAAAAAAATGTGACCACAGGCAGACATACGGTATTTTCTTCTAATACAATACCTTCTCCTCCCTTTTGAGAGCATTTATTGTAATGACAGTGAAATGATATTTCAGAGACATATTTTAACAACTTAAACTCTCAATTTTTATTGGTTTTCCTTCAGTTGGTTCAGAGTTAGAAAATGCATTTTTTTTCTCTCAAATTTTCAATTTTTCAAATTGTAAGACAATGTCGTATTCCGTATTTGCTGGTTACAGCACTTCGTTGAACCGACATAACACTCATATGGAGAAAAGTATTCAGATGTTGGATGCAATGTTTTTTCAGAAACAGCATTTCATCAAATGAAAAATATCTTGACCTTGGACATCCTTTTGTGTGCATTTCCCTGTAATCCAGCTGGAAACATTGGGGATTGTTGGAAACCTTTGGATCTCCCATAGAATTCTAAACAGGTCTGAAGTTCCTCAGGTTTGAATACAGCAGTCACAGTGGTTCTTATCCTAAGGCCTGTGTGCTGGTTTTTGTCCCGACCACATTTGCAATCCCAGTTTTTTCAATAAGCAACCACTTCACCTTAATCAGATGCTTTTTAATACACAGAGGGATTTTTTGCACTTTTAAACTACATTATTTCTGAAATAAAAATGAATGCAAGACAGAGTAAGCCTCCCATTGCTCATGGTCTGATATACTATCAAAAAATCTTCACAAAAGAGGAAGCCAGATTACTGTAGTGATTACATTAAAGGCTGGAGTGGTTACATAGGTTCCTGATTGATGAAATGTGGACACATGGCTACTAAAACTAGCCATTATAGTAGGAATAAGGACAATTACAACGAGATACCAAATGATCATTAGCAAGACTTGCTCAGTCAAGTTATAAGAAAACATACAAAATATCATGTTGTCAGCAGCTTAATTAGCACCTGTTGATTTGCCACTGTCTGTCAGGAATCTGGGATTTGTTTTGTAAATCCACTTATGTTTTTTAGTTTCCCTCCTTTGTCTTTGTTTCAGTGTGAGGCTCTGTGTTTCATCTTTGTGTCCTGTGTACACATGCGTGTTTACCTGTCCTTTCTGTGTGTCCTGTGTACACATGCGTGTTTACACCTGTCCTTTCTGTGTGTCCTGTGTACACATGCGTGTTTACCTGTGTTTACCTGTGTACACATGCGTGTTTACCTGTCCTTTCTGTGTGTTCTGTGTCCACTGTGTGTCCTTTACCTGTACCTGTCCTTTCTGTGTGTCCTGTGTACACATGCGTGTTTACCTGTCCTTTCTGTGTGTCCTGTGTACACATGCGTGTTTACCTGTCCTTTCTGTGTGTCCTGTGTACACATGCGTGTTTACCTGTCCTTTCTGTGTGTCCTGTGTCCTGTGTAAACATGTTCTGTGTTTACCTGTCCTTTCTGTGTGTCCTGTGTACACCGTGTTTACCTGTCCTTTCTGTGTCCTGTGTACATGCGTGTGTTTACCTGTCCTTTCTGTGTGTCCTGTGTACACATCTTTTAATTGTTTACCTGTCATTTTGTGTGTTCTGTGTGCACATGTTTACCTGTTTTCATCTTCTGTCCTTTGTGTACACATGTTTGTTTATTTATTTTCCTATTCTGTGTGTCTTGTGGTCTTTCATGTGTTTGTGTCCTTTCTGTGTCCTTTCAAATGTGTGTTTTTCCATCTCCAAATGTCCTGCAAATAAGCTGTTTTACCTGTCCTTTCTGTGTTTACAATTCTTGTTTATTGTCCTTTCTGTGTGTCCTGTGTGTTTACCTGTACTGTGTGTCTGTGTACGTTTCCCTGTTTTTTCTCCTTTGTCCTGTGTATTTACATGCGTGTTTACCTGTCCTTTCTGTGTGTCCTGTGTACACATGCGTGTTTACCTGTCCTTTCTGTGTGTCCTGTGTACACATACGTGTTTACCTGTCCTTTCTGTGTCCTGTGTACACATGCGTGTTTACCTGTCCTTTCTGTGTGTCCTGTGTACACATTTACCTGTCCTTTCTGTGTCCTGTGTACACATGCGTGTTTACCTGTCCTTTCTGTGTGTCCTGTGTACACATGCGTTTTACCTGTCCTTTCTGTGTGTCCTGTTCACTCTCTCTTTTAATTGGTTACCCCACATGTTGGCTGTCTGCATCAGTTTCGTTTTCATCTTCTTAACTTTTTGTACTTACCTGTTTCTATTATTTATTTTACCTATTCTAAATTGTGTCTTGTGGTCTTTCATGTCTTGTAAACTCTCGGAATCGTTTTCAAATGTGGTTTTCTCATCTGCAAATGGCAAATAAGCTGACTCTGACTCTGACTCTAACTGATTTCAATTCTTCAATTATTGTCTCATGCCTCCCCGCTTCATCCTGCACTTGTCTGCTTTCGTTTCCCAGTTTTTGCTCGTTTGTCCATATGTATTTAGCTCCTTGTATTTCTCTGTCTCATTGCAAATTTGTCACTGTGCTTTCCTGTCTAATGTCTGTGAACCTTATTTGTCTGCCAGTTTTTCCCAGTTTTTGACTTCTGCCCACTGAACTGTGCCCTGTGCTTGAATAAACTTCAGTTTACTGTTACTACTGTCTTAAATTCACCCCGACACGGTCTTTAACTTGTCCAGTAAAAAAAAAAAAACAAAAGTGCACCTGTCTAAATAAGCATGTAGCTATAGCGATTTCTATCAATATGAATTAGGAGGTTTAAAAAAACCCTCAAAACATATAAAATGCACCTAATGAATTCTAATAAACAGCAGTCTAAAGCTGTGATTGTAACCTCGTTTGAAACCAAAACCAGTATGTACTGCAGGTCACCAGGAGCATGTCGGGATCCGCTGCTGTTGGGAAACAACGAAACTCATGATGGAGCTAAAAGTCTAAAATTATTTAGGTTAATCATTTTATATTTTATTGTAATTATGTAATTTATTTTAAGTTCTGATTTATGAGTGGAGGTGGTGGTGAATGCAGGAAGGACACCCCCTGGTCTTTAGATGAAGTGTGAGGGATGATTTCCCTGTGTATTCCTGGAGAACAGCTGCATACCTTCTCAGTGATGCTCATCCAGGAGCAAGAGTCACTCCTCTTCCACTCCTCACAGTGAACAGGTCATGGTTAGCGCTGAGTAAACTAGTTAACTGCCCCGGTGTTGGTATTAACTTTGTATTTAAAGTGGATGAGACAACTTTACATTGGAAATCAATATGATAAATCCTTGACTCACCTCCAGAGCTCTGATATACAATGTTATAATGTAATGATAAAACAATGATGCGTGAAAGGTGTTGGGGGAGTCAATTCGAATTTTTTCAAATGACAGCAATGCTGAAAAAACTTACTGTCATTAATAATTGAAACCAGAAAACTACAGTCCTAAACATCCACAACACTCAGTTGATAAGCCAATGTCACAAATAAAAATTAATCCAGCTGGTAGCAGATGCAGTCTCATAGGCAATGTGCACAGGATCATGCTTTGGGATTTCTCCAAAACCCGGCCTGGGGCCTTTTAATATGGAGTTTGGTTGTTCTTTTCTATTTTTCAGGACTGCAGGTTTTAGATTACACACATATACACACACATACAGTACAAACACATGGTTTTCGGGGCAGGTTTGAAGAGTTCTGTAAACAAAGACATGCATGTGCGTGTGTTTGTGGGTGAGCTGTGTGTCAGTGTGTGTGTGGTGTGAGGGAGGGGAGTGTGTGGGGGAGGGGGAGTTTGTGTGTGTGTGTGTGTGGGGGGAGGGTGTGTGTGTGTGTGCTGTGTGTGTGTGTGTGTGTGTTCAGGGAATCTCTCTGCCTTTGCCTGTTTTGTGTGCAGCTCCTATGTATGTGTCGAATGTGTGTGTGTGTGTGTGTGTGTGTGTGTGAGCGGGGAGGGAGGTGTGGATGAAGGGGTGTGACTTGAAGGGCCTGCAAGACATAATTAAGAAACCATTTGCAAAAAATGAGCTGATACAAAGTATTAAAAGGCACAATGGCCAGAGGCATTATCTGGAAGCCTTTGATAAAGATTTCTCACAAGTACAGAGGTCCTGTGTATTGCAGTTGTAACCTGAAAAGTCATGAATCAAATTCAGGCCTAAACTTTTGGTAATCTCCTGAAATGTCCAAGCCCTGGATCTGTTTCATTAGGGGCAAAACAGCTAAGTTCAGCTGCACGCAAGGCGGTCAAAATGCTAAAGCAATGTGTCAAAATCAGTGACTAGCTGTGTAAAATAATGGCAATGCCATTGGAGGCTGGACAGTTGGCTTTATATGCTAATTTTTTTTCATTTTTGCTAGCTTTCCTTTTGTCTATTGGAAAAAATGAGCTTAACTTTCCAAATATTTATTTAGCAGAGGAAAAGTACTAAAGTTTGAGGAAAGCACTTTTGCTTATTTGCAGTCTAATAGGCACAATGGGTGGTAACCGCCTGGGGCCACAAAAATGGAGTTTGCATGTCTCCCTCTCAATGGGCTGCAGGCAACCAGTACAAAAACATGTTTTTGCAACATATTTTGAAAACTTCGACCCCCAAAATCTTTATATTATTTTGTGACCTGGTACTTGAGTGAACAGTGTGTTTTATTTTGTAATCTGCCTTAAAAGCTGTTAAGTCCAGCCTTTGTTTATTCCACTGGTTGCGCATGCCTTCAATAGGCAACTTGATAAGCCAAGATTTTGCTGTGCAAAATGAAATAAGATTAGCAACCCCATTGCCTGCAAGACATAGTTAAGAAACCATTTGCAAAAAATGAGCTGATACCAGTATTAAAAGGCACAATGGCCAGGGCATTATCTGCTACCGAAGATTTCTCAGAAGTACAGAGGTCCTGTGTATTCGTGTGTTGTCACTGTCAAATTCACTAAACTTTTGTGTAAGAAATGTCCAAGCCCATAATGTTTGGGCAAGAAGTTCCTAAGTTCATGACTGTCCAGTCAAAATGCTAGCATGTGTCACATGACTAGCTGTGAAAATTCATTGGACAGTTGAAAAAGCCAGAACACAGCTTTTTCCAAACTTTTTTTCTTAGAAAGCATTTTAGATTGTCGGCTCTCAATAGCCCTCGTTAGATTAATCACCATCTTCGACCCCCAAAATCTTTTATATTATTTTGTCATACATCTGATCTGCCATTTTGTTTAACTAACTTCAGTTGAAGCAACTTGATTGGCTGCTGCAGTTAGCATGGTAAGATGGGTGTAATCACCATGGTATTATTTTCATGAATTGCACAAAATCAGAACCAGTTTTTGAAAAAAAGTTAGTGTCCTTAGATTAATCACCATCTGACTTTTACATTTATTGCTCTGTTTATATGACTAAAGGGAAAAAAGGAAGATAAAAGATTTTTTTTTTCCCCCTGGGAGAGCCTTCACCATCTTTAAACTGGAGTAAAACATTCATGCTTTGTTTTCACATGACACAATAAAACCGCAATGCTCCTGTCCCTCTCGCTTTCCCATAACCGTTAATAAGCCATAGTGATAATGATTAAGAATCTATCATCAGACTGAATATTTGACAACCCCAAAACACTAATTACAAGCTTTCTCTCTTTCATTATTTGCAGGCAGTAGGCTTTGCAGTTTTTAGCTTATAAAGTAAATGTTTCTTGTGTTTTTCATTTTATGCACGTTTCCTAGCCATGTTTCCCATGTGTTGCGGACACAATGGGGAATGTGTCTCTAGTCCCCTAAGAATTAACATAGTGCTGCTGGTTTCCATGGCTGACTGGCTGTGAATTCGGCGCCATAAACATTACTGTAAAGCTTTCTCTCTTTCACACTGGGCAGTAGGCTTTGCAGTTTTTTTTAAATGCAGACGACAGATTACATTCAACGCACACACGATGTGTCGCGTGTATTCGCTTCGCATTGACTTTGAATGTAATCTGTCGTCTAAAAAAAATTAGTTTCAATCTGTCCAGTGTGCAAGCGGCTTCACACTCCTGACAACCCTTGACCAGGCAGAGCTGTCACACTGAGGGAGACTGACCACACACTAATGCCTGGATTAAACTCATCTTTACTAGTCCCAATCTGAGGAATATTTAGCCAGTGTCCACCAACCACACTGCCAACATGCACTCATTTTGCTTTTTGAAATATGCTCCAAGAGAAGGGTCTGTTTCTGCATGCACTTCTGATGCCACTATAAACATATTTAATGAAATTCTTCTTTGTGTGCTTTACTGTTTAGGATTACCAGCCCCATGTGAACATAAAACAGACATTTTTTTTCATAGATTTTCATGTTGATTATCACTTAGAGGGTGCAAAAATTGAATTTGAAGTTGAAAACTCACCTCATTTCTCCAAAAAGAGCAACATTTTCACACACCTCTTGTCACACGCAGGTCTGTATGCCTGTGTAGACAATCTTGCTGCCATTCAATTCATCACTACTAGCGAAGGGGACCCCAACCTGCCCCCTCCCCCCCCCCTGCCCTCACCAGTCATGGCCATCCATCCACACGGTGCCCAGCCTAAGAGCAGCTACTTTGAGAGGCTTGTAGAGTCTACAGGCCTCACTATGTACAATTTAATGTAAGTCCTATGGCAGAGCAGCCTTCTGCTGTTCAGCGTTTATAGATTGGGTTAAGTGGGTTTTTGCAAACTTTGTGCCCTTCAGACTCCACACTGTTGAAAAGGCCGAAGCTCATCAGTGATTACTGCTCGTGAATGCAGCGGATTCAGCCAGCGAGGCTAATCTTCATCTTTAGACCGTGGCTGCATGTTTCCGACGGTGGGAGGAAACAGGAGTTACCCAGCCAAAGGAAACACACATAGACGCGGGAAAAACATGCAAACTCCGAACAGGAAGTTTGACCCGATGAGCCCCTCGCTGTGAAGCATGAGCGTTATCTGCCGCGCCACCACGCCACCCTAACCGCTCATAGTCTGTATCCACCTCATTCTCACCTCGCTACTCCTATCTTACTCACTGTTGGATCCTGCATGTCAAACTGTACTAAAATACAACCTGAATGCCACCAGCGACTCTACTTCCCCACAGCAAGACTGGGCCCAACATCTATGCCAGCATAAATTTACGCTCTTCTTTTATTGTATAAGAACATCTGTTTTGGGGGCTAAAGCTGAATATTCTTAACCCTTAAAGCACCTAAATAAATTTAAAAAAATATATAAATGTAATTATCTTGTGCTGTTGAAAACCTATCCTGTGCGGGAGCTCTTTTAAACCAGTCGCCACAAGATCAGTTTTAAACAGCTTTGATTTTGATGTCCTCAATCATTGAGCAACAATTGCTGCTTTTAGCACTGTAAGGGTTAAATTTCAGCCTGAACTGTTCATAAAAAGTTCTTTTTTTTTTTTAAATATTGGTTTTCATCCATAATGGCTTCACATTGTATTTTTTTTTTTTTTAAATCAGGAAGTCACATGGAGATCAAGACCTCATCTGAAAGTGAGACCTAAGTGATTAATATAGATAAAATCAAAATAAAATGAAAATAATTAACAATGACAAACAACAATGACAATAACAAAGCAATTTAATACAAGAAAAAAAGGAGAAAAAAACATTATGAAACATGTAGTTACACTTAAAATCAATATCGAACCAACCAAATTTTTTAATGGTCCAGTCGTAATCAACGTGTCAAGTTTTAGTCTGTTTTGTAAATTATTCCAGGTAAATCGGGCAGAATACATTAAGACTGTCTTTCCGAGATCAGTGTTTACTAGTCTGATGTAGGATTCTAGCTGCTCAACAATCCTGGGTCTTCTAAGCCAGATTTTTCATTTTATGATGCGCAAGTGTTTCTATTGGTGAATGCGCCAGGACTCTTCTACAGTGAAGCTATGTTGTTGTGATGGATGCAGTTTGTAGGTTAGCATTGTCTTGCTGAAATATGCAAGCCCTTCCCTGAAAGAGATGTTGTCATAAAACCTCTATATACACTTTTCAGCATTCACAATGCATATCCAAATGTGTAAGCTGCCCATGCCATGACACGGTGCCTGTGGTTTCCTAAAAGAATTTCAAATTTTGATTCATCTGACCACAGAACAATTGTCCATTTTGCCTCAGTCCATTTTAAATGAGCTTTGGCCCAGAGAAGATGGCGGCATTTCTGGATCATGTTGACATTTTGGCTTCTTCTTTGCATGATGCAGCTTTAACTTGTATTTGTGGATTGCATGGCAAACTGAGTTCGCAGTCACACAATGATTTCTGGAAGTGTTCCTGAGCCCTTACAGTGAATTCAGGGCAGAATTACACCTGTTTTTAATGCAGTGCCGTCTGAGGGCCCGAAGATCACCAGCATCCAATATTGACCTTCGGCCTTGTCCCTTGTGCACAGAGATTTCTCCAGATTCTCTGAATCTTTTGATGATATTATGATATCTAAGATAGATGGTGGGATATTCAAAATCTTTGCAATTTTACATTGAGGAACAATTTTCTAAAATTGTTCCACAATTTTTAGACTCAGTTTTTTGCAGATCTCCAAAATACTCTTTTTATTCCCAGTCATATTACTGACCTGTTGCCATTTCACCTAATTAGTTGTAAAATGCTCCTCCAGCTGTTTTTTATTAGTACCTTTTACTTTTCCAGCCTTTTGTTGCCCCAACTTTTTTGAGATGTGTTGCTACCATCAAATTCAAAATGAGCTAATATTTTTCATGAAATGGTAAAATGTCTCACTTTCAACATGTTGTCTGTGTTCTATTTTGAATAAAATATGGGTTTATGAGATTTGCAAACCATTGCATTGTTTTTGTTCACGTTTTACACAACGTCCCAAACTTCATTGGAATTGGGGTTTGTAGCATTTTAAGCAACTGATGAAGTACTCTCAACTTCTCAAGAACAATACAGTTCAGTGCAGGGTTTTTCCATTCCGTTATCACATACAAGTTCCTTTCCTCGGTACTTGGCCTCAGCCGCAGGATGCTTTTAATTTCAGGGTATTTTTCAGCCTCAGTGTTCTTATGAAAAAGTTCTTCAAAAAAGTGTGTACTCATATAGTTGAAGGGTAAAACTACAGTACACAAGCCATTATATTTCTCATCGAGACTTGTTGATCGTTTCTCACTGTGTACTATTCTAAACAATATGTTGGAAAACAAAAAGCTTTAACTGGAAACATCACTCAATTTACAAATTCGTGGGAAACGGTGTGTGGAAACAGCGACAGAAAGGAAGTACCAGGTTTTTTCTCCATTCACGCGGACACATACACACCCACACGCACACACACACGCACACGCACAAATTACGAGCTAAAACCACATCCTCATTTTCTACATTGCCAATGAAACAGTCTGTTCCCACTTAAGATCACCTGTCTAACAACCAAACAATATGTCCACAGAATACCCATGAGCAATAGATAAGCCTATAATGATTAAGAAATTATTTAATGGGAAATTACAAAGATGTCACCAGTAGGCTACTCTAATAATGTAAATGCAATACACGTGATATATAAGGGTGACAATAATACAAATCATTAATCCAAAACTTACTCTGAATTCCATCTCACGTTTCAGCCTTATTTCAGCAGTGTTATTTAACTTATTCAAAATGTTTTCAGTGTTAAAAAGGGTACATTGAAAATGAGAAATAACTTATCGAATTACGAACATTGGCGCACAATGCATCACTTACAAGCCTCGCTAAACTGCGTGCCATTTCGTGCGCAACAGGTTGCTGATAAGACGTGTGTGTTTCACACACGCAGCCACAATGCAATGATAATTACAGCAATGAGGGATGATCCTAAAGAAGAATTCTGAAGCTCTTCTGAACACGTCTGCATGTGCTATATGGCACAGTGCGCACATACGCTCAAATATACTCAGAAAAACCACTCCTATTGACAGATCGCTGCGGATGTTGTGATGGTGCTCGCATACAGTATATCGCCGATATGATCGGAAAACTCGGGCTCGCACTGACCAAGGTCAGTCAGGATTCCTAATTTATTGTAAGAATCTGAAAATTCAGAGTGAAGGGTCTAGCTGAGAGAACGAGTTATTTCTGCTTTAATTTCATCACATTCCCAACGGGTCAGAAGCTTACTAACTCTTAGTTAGCACTGCCTTTAAATTGTTTAACTTGAGTCAAGTGTTTTGAATAGCTTCCCGGAAGCTTCTCACAAAAAGTTGCAGGAATTTTGGCTCATTCCTCCTAACAGGAGTGGTGTAACTGATTCAGGTCTATAGGTGTCCTCGCTCAAACATGCCTTTTCATTTCTGCCCGCAAATTTCCATTCCCTTGAGGTCAGAGCTTTGTGATGGCCGCTCCAATCTCTTGACTTTCTTGTCCTTAAGCCATTTCGCGACAGCTTTGGAGGTAATATACTAAGGGGTCATACTCCATTTGGAAGACCCATTTGTCACCAAGCTTCAACTTCATGGCCAATGTTTTGAAATGTTGCTTCAATACATCTGCATAATTTTCCTTCCACAGTCGTGATTTTTGGCTCGCAAGCTTCCTCATTTTTCTTCCTTACACAACAATTGTCATTATGAGCAAACAGTTATTTCATCAGAAAAACAGAGTCCAAATTTTGCATTTTTGTATATATTATATATTATTATAATATTTATAATAATATTATATATTATTATATGATATATATATATGGGTTTTTTTTTGCATATTTTTTCAGTGCTTTGTTTCAAAGATCGTTTTGAATTTTTAATTCACAAAATGAAAATGTGACTCTGATCATTTTTCCATTGTGGTCTTCATTGAAATATGTTAAAAAATATATATATATATATATATATATATATATATATATATTCATTCCCATGATATTGATGATGTTGCGCAAAGAGGCAATTAAAATACATCCACTGGTACACCTGTAATTGACTCAAATGATGTCACTGAAACGAACAGCTTTCAAAGCCATGACAATTTCCTGGAATTTTCAAAGCTGTTTAAAGGCTCAGTCGACTAAGTGTAAGTAAACTCCTGACCCCCAGGAATCTGATATAGAGAATTATAAGTGAAATAATCGGTCTGCGATCAATTGTCGGAAAAATTACTTGTGTCATGCACAAAGTGCATCTACCAACCTTACCAACATGCCAAAACAATTGTTTGTAAAAATGTAATCTGTGGAGGGGATAAAAAAATTAGTTTCAATGACTTCGTCTTGAGGATATGTAAACTTTGAACATGAACTATATTATGCTGTAAAGCTCACAGATACTTGGCTCTTTTTTGTGGGCACACAAATTTGAATGATATTATTACATAAATTTATGCTATAATGGATTGCTACTGCATGATATGTTCATTTTAATTGTGTTAAATTACAGAAAAAAACATCTGTCTAAAAAATATTTACTATCGTTTGCTAGCTTATGGCAATGGAAATGCACATACAGGAGGAAACTAATGAATTTATTAGGGTAAAATGAATAATTAAGCTCAATTGGAAGAAAAAACTCAAGTCTTATTGTGTTTTAGTATTTTTATTGTATATTTTGCTCGGGAACCTACGACTGAGCATTGGTTTTCATCACCTGAGGGTCTGCCTTGTGGAGGGGGGGGGGGCAAACTTCCTGTCAATTGTCTCTTTTTGACATTCAGCAAAACCTGCAGTGTCAATTAACAACACTGAGGAAGCAAGCGTCAGAGACCTTCACGACCATCGCTCTTCAAAAGTCATGTTCATCTGCTTACTGTAATCGTACCCCCTCTTTTCAGGAAGCTATCAGGAATGATGATCGTATTCTCAGCTCTGCTCTGTGTCCGACCTCCTTAACTTCTGTAGGTCTCTCTGGTGCAGCTACCGCAGGTATTCTCCAGGTAATATTCTCCCTCCCTCTATGTTTCAGGCAGAAAAACAGCTCGTTGTTTTGGCGGTGAGGACAGAAAACACAGGAGACAGTTAGGAAGTGTACAGTCTTCAGAGGCTGGGACGGTGGGGGTTATCGCACAACACACAGACTGCGGTGTAAGACTGATCAGGACCTGATGAGGTCTCTGCACTGAGGTGTAGCTGGGAACCCACCATCAGTGGCTCATGCTGTCAGGAAGAAATGTGCTCCAGTGCCTCTGTCACGGAGCTACGACCCCTCACAGTTGTACCACAAACTCAGTCCATCTCACCTGCAAATGCACGCATGCAGATTTTATACATGGGCAAATTCCAGTTTGAGGAAACCACAGAGCAAACCTGCACAGTGTGTGTAGAACATCCCTGCTCTTCTGCAGACATGAGGGGAAAGTCTGCAGGTCGAATTCAAAACTAAACACCCTTGTAACTGAATCTTGGTCTGTGTGACCACACACCCCCAATGCAAAAACCATTGTTCTTTACACTGACCCCATTCAGCAGAGAAGCATGTGTGGGGCTTGTCAATATGTTTTTATAACGGCACCTGAATGTTGAATGCTCTTTGGTCAACCTGACCATATTTGCATGGCCAAAGACGCCTTTGAAAAACAAAAGGTAGAGAACATTAAAATTTACAGAGTACTCTGTTAAATATTTGCATTTCCTCTTTTCCGGATAAGCACAGAGGAGCATTTTGGTGAATCATAAGTGAAGTACAAGTGGTTGCAACAGATGCCGCACATCAGATGGCAACACGAGCAATGCACCGCGTTTCCCGGCAACAGATGGAGCCCCGCCTCCTGGATTGTTCTCTGCAGAGCGGTAGTGTGACATGCGTGCCTCTTAAGTGCTAAAGAGGCCCCTCACTTCCTCATGAAACACCACCTGCAGCTTTACTGAACTTATTCTGTCTCTGCTCCCAGAATTCTGTTTGCTTCCATCTGCGGATTACTAAATTAAATGAATAGACCAGTTTGACAGTGTTTGCTGAGGCGGAACTGTAAAAAAGACAAAAAAAAATTACTTTTCATTCATAGATGCCAAATGTTCATTTAATAGCTACAGTCCTGCAAAAAGCCCTCTTCACCAACTTCCTCCATTTTTGCATATTTTTGAGACTTAAAGGTTTCTGATCATCAAACCAATAAGAATATTAGTCAAAGATAGCCCAAGTAAAAATGCAGGGGTGATTTTCGTAAGTGCTCAAGTACATATTCATGAAAAAATCAGATAACACTACAGTACAAATCCATTCTTTCCTTGATGAGGAATAAGCCCTATAAGCCAATTTTGGCCAAGAAACACTCAAGTACAATCTAAAATGAGCAGTGAATTGGAAATTCCCCAAGAAATTACTTCTCGCAGTGACCAAGTCCAATCTAAAACTTCTACAAGCACACAAGTCCAGTCAGCCAATCAAAGCATCGCTTAGAAAATTGATTGGCCAATAGCATCCACTGTAGCTTTCTTACCTAACCAAAATGGCTGACTCTACAGGCCAGGATGTGTGTGTGTGTGTGTGTGTGTGTGTGTGTGTGTGTGTGTGGACTCAACCCAAAAGAGCTAAAAAAAAAAAAAAAAAAAAAAAGAAAGACCCTGGGCCAAACATGGGTGAAGAATCAAGATAGAGGCTAGAAGGTCTCCTAATATGTTTCAGGACATCTTTTCTGATATTTCATTACGTTTACATCAGCTTAACACAAGTACAGTTGTATGCAAAAGTTTGGGCACCCCAGATCAAAATTTCTGTCACTGTGAATAGCTAAGCGAGTAAAAGATGACTGCTCTCCAAAAGGCATAAAGTTAAGGAGGACACATTTCCTTTATATTTTTAGCAAGATTTCTTTTTAATTTCCACCCTTTTACAGTTTCAAAATGGCAAAAAAGGAAAACGGTCCGAAGCAAAAGTTTGGGCACCCTGCATGGTCAGTTCTAAGTAACACTCCCTTTGGCAAGTATCACAGCTTGTAAACACATTTTTGTGCAGCTCAGGGTTGTTAAATTCTGGTTTGGGGGATTTTGTCCATTATTCTTCACCATAGCCTTCTAATTCTGTGGGATTCTTTGGCTGCCTTGCATGCACTGCTCTTTTGAGGTCCATCCACAGATTTTCAATGATGTTGAGGTAGGAGACCTTGAGGGCTATGGTGAAACCTTCAACTCGCACCTCTTGAGGCAGTCAGTTGTGGATTTTGAGGTGTGTTTAGGATCATTATCCTGTTGTGGAAGCCGTCCTCTTTCATCTTCAGCTTTTTCACAGATGGTGTGATGTTTGCTTCCAGAATTTTCTGAAATTTAATTGAATCCATTCTTCCTTCGACCAGTGACATGTTCCCCGTGCGATTGGATACAACACAAGCCCAAAGCAGGATCGATCCTACCACATGCTTGACAGTTAGAGAGGCTTTCTTTTCATGAAATTCCACATCCTTTTTTCAGCAAACAAACCTTCGCTCATCACAGTCAATGAGTTCCATTTTAACTTCATCAGTCCACAGGAATTGTTTCCTAAATGCATCAGTTTTGTTCAGATGTTCCTTAGCAGCCTTCTGATGTTGAATTTCATGGTGAGGATGCAGGGAAGGTTTCCTTCTCATGACTTTTCCATGAGGGTCATGTTTGAGCAAGTGTTGCTGAACCGTAGGGCAGTGCACCATGACTCTATGGTGTGCTAAATCTTGCTGAAGGTCTTTAGCTGTCAAACGGGTGTTTTGATTTACCTTTCCAGCAATCCAATGAGCAGTTTTCATGGGAAGTTTTCTTGGTCTTTCAGACCTCAAGTTGACCTCCACGGTTTCTGTTGACTGCCATTTCTTAATTATATTATGTACTGAGGAAATCGCAACCTAAAAACTTTTGCTATCTTCTAATAGTCTTCTCCTGCTTTGTGGGCATTAATTATTTTCATTTTCAGAGAGCTAGACAGCAGGTTAGAGGACAATATGGCTTCTGATTGTTGGGCCAAGGTTAGAGGAGTCTGGGTATTTATAAACTTTGAAATTTGCATCACCTGGCCTTTCCTAACGATGATTGTGAACAAGCCATAGCCCTAACAAGCTAATTACGGTCTGAGGCCATAGTCAAAATTACCTGAGAGCTCAAATCTTTTGGGGTGCCCAAACTTTTGCACAGTGCTCATTTCCTTTTTTTTTTGCTCAAGAATTGTACAAAACAAAAGTAATACACCAGTACTGCTTAAAATGTCCAAAAAGTGTTGTATCTTTAACTTCATGCCATTCAGAGATCAGTTCATCTTCTACTTGCTTAACTATTCTCAGCAACAGAAATTTTTATCAGGGGTGCCCAAACCTTTGCATACAACTATAACATGGTCCCCAAAAGCTGTCAAATTCTTAAAATCTCGTTTCTCTAAAAAGACAAAAACTGACTTGCGCACTTCTGGAAATCAATCCTTCAATTGATTATTGGGTTCAAATTCTCTAGACACACCCAAGCATGATTACTGCCAGCCCTGTTGAATCTCATCATCTATCTATAAAGCAAGAAGCGTCTGTCTGTGTGTCTGTCTGTGTGTCTGTGGCTTGCATATCTCTCTGTTTGTCAGATCGGCCTAAGCTTTTGGATATGGCTTTGCGATGGCACAATGGTGTGCATCCTTCATTTTGAAGCTTTTTTCGATTAATTTTCAAAAGTTACAATCCCATACGCTTGTGTAACCTATCTAGCCTGTCGCGCTCTCGCTCTCAGATATAGCACGCCTCAGGAAAAAAAGTTTGCGCTCTCGCTCTCAGCTATAGCCACGCCTCAGGAAAAAAAGTTAAAAGAATCCCATATGCTACTGCTATACCGCTCTTGCTCACCGGAAAGTTTGCATAGGCTTATGGGATTCTCATCTGTAAGTAGGCTATATCTTAAGTTTCACCATGCTGTTCTCATCTGCTCATCATGCTTGCTGACATGGCTAGAACATGGTCTGATTGACTAAAACATTGTGACGTTGCAAAGTGTCCACCTGTTGCAAAGTGTCCGCCAGAAAATTTCGTTGCAAATTGTCTGCCCATTTCATCAAATTTTGTTGCAAAGTGTCCGCCCAAAACTCACAGTTGTAAAGTGTCCCATTTCAGCTAAATTCATGCAAAATGTCCGCCAAAAATTCATCAGTGCAAAGTATGGACAAAATGTTGCAAAGTGTCCGCCCATTTCAGGCAGTGTCCTCCCAGAATTCACCATTGCATTTGTCCACCCATTTTGTCAAGTTAGGTTAAAGTGTCCGCCCATGTCTTTCAATGTGTCCAACTATTAAAAGTGATGTCATTTCAAAAATTATTAATCGACAGTTAGGGCGGGTATAATTGTTTACTTTTTGAGTTGGGTTATAATTCATGTCTTTCAATCCAACTTAAAATGAATTTCAATCATGTTATCAGTCATAATCTATCTTTCCCCACTAACCAGATTAGCGTAACTTCTATCATTTGTAAATCATTTGTAAATGACAGGACTTAGTATAGATACTTCATTACTCATTTTCAGCAGCATTGATGACATTAAAGAAGAAACTAACTTGAAATTTTGAATTTCTTGAGCATTTATTTGGCCACATTTTACACAAAAATGAATATATACAATATTGTTTCATAGACGAACATATGTACAATAAATGAATACGAGAGAATATAAATAAGATACATAAGATATAAATGCCACTGAGATATTATTATTTGTATTTGTATTGAATCAGGTTTTTTTTTTTTGTAATTGTATGAAGCGATCCTGCAAAATTCTAAGTAGAAGACAGCCAGGTCGTGGGAACAATGCCCTTCCAGTATCTCTTCATTGTTTAGAATATCTGGATTTTGATTTGCATTATGCCTGTAAGGCTCTGTCTTTGCCGGCATATTTGCATGGTAAATGGTAAATGGACTGCATTTATATAGCGCCTTTCTAGTCAGATGACACAAAGCGCTTTACAATTATGCCTCCCATTCACCCTGATGGCAGGGGCTGCCGTGCAAGGTACCAACCTGCACATCAGGAGCAGCGTGGGGTTCAATGTCTTGCCCAAAGACACTTCAACACGTTCTCTGGAGGAGCCGGGGATCGAACCAGGAACCTTCCAATTCCTAGCCTAGCCAACCTCCTGAGCCATGCCCTCAATGTAAATAATGTGTTACTTAACGATATCATTTAAGGATGAATCATTTACCCACCATTTCACATTTGCACCTTTTTGTCCGCGGTAAAAGAAGGGCACTTAACGCTTCAATTACGTGTAAGTTTGTTAGTAAATGCCTGCATTATTAGTTATGTAACTGTTTAAGGCGTTCTCCGTTAATTAACACGTTTGACACCCTAATGAGCATGCAGACTTGGTTATAAAATGGGCCCTAGATTTATCCATATCTGCATTCAAACCACAGTTGAAGTCCCCTCCTATAATTTTATCTACTTTATCCTGAATGTTAATTTTCTCTAGTCCAGTGCTTACCCAAACCTCTCCTGGAGGACCACCTGTCCTGCATGTTTTAGATCTCTCCCTGCTTCAGCAAAGGTGATTCAAATGATCAGCTCGATATTAACCCTATAAAGCCAATTGATAATGTCCTGATTATTTTACTCACCTGTTCTGGAGCAGGGAAAGATCTAAAACAGGCAGGACAGGTGGTCCTCCAGGAGAGGTTTGAGAAGCACTGCTCTAGCCTACTACATTTTAAAAAGGTTGCATTATCTTTTTTTTGGTCCATATACATTATCTCACATTAATCTTTCGTCAGGTATAGAAATATTACGCTTCCATAGTCAATAAAACAAACAATAGAGTAAAACTTTGTGATGAGAATGAGATTCTTCTTAAAATCATTGTGAATTTTACTAATTTCATTAGCAACATTTATTTGGAACAGATGTATAAAAATAATTAACACATAGGCCAAATAGAAATATCAGTAACACTTTATAATAAGGGGACATGAATCATGTAGTTATCATGCATTACTTCATGCATGATTCACTCATGAGTTCATCATGATTCCTGCATGATTTTATACATGAATTCATCATGACTAATTATGAGTTAAAATTAATTCATGCTTACTCATGTCTGAATTCATGCAATAACATCATATAAACTAAGGCATTACTTACTGTAATGAATTCATCATGAATCAAAAGTAATTAAGCATGATCATGATGAGTTCATGGTTCATTAAAGACAGTCGTTTCACTTTTGGCAGAATCGAACATCTGTTGTAATGAAAACTACCTTTTGTCCACCACTTTAGTTGAGGGGGCACAAACATGATGAACTCATGAGAAAGTAAGCTTTAATTCATGTCATTCAATGATTCCTTAGCAATAGCATTTCTCACATCTGTTGTTATAAAAGCTACCGTTTGTCCACCACTTTAGTTGAGGGGGCACAAACATGATGAACTCATGAGAAAGTAAGCTTTAATTCATGACATTCAATGATTCCTTAGCAATAGCATTTCTCACATCTGTTGTGATAAAAGCATGTATAGCCACCACTTTAGGTGAGGGGGCACAAACATAATCAACTCATGGGAAGCTAATGCATGAAGTAAGAACGAATTAATGGATTAAATCAGTATTTACTAATGCATGAAGTCGTACATAACTTCACTGTAATATTGTATCTTTATTATCAAAAAGTGATGGTAAGTTCAAGTAAAATATCAATTGCAATTCTGCCAAAAGTGAACTGACTATGTCTTTGTAGGCCCATGAATTCATGAGCAACTAACCTTCAGTTCATGTTGTTCAATATTCCCAATAGACTAACATTTGTACATTTATACTGTATGTTGTGATGATAGCTACCATACGTCCGCCACTTTAGTTGAGGGGGCACAAACATGATGAATTCATGGGAAATTAAGCTTTATTTCATGGCATTCAATGAAAAAAATGACAAGCTAATATATCTACCACCTTAGTTAAGGGGACACAAACATGATTAATTCATGGGAAGCTAATACATGAAGCAAGAATGAAGTAATGGATGAAAACGTCCATTTCGATTCTGCCAAAAGTGAAACGACTGTCTTTAATGAACCATGAACTCATCATGATCATGCTTAATTACTTTTGATTCATGATGAATTCATGACAGTAAGTAATGCCTTAGTTGATATGTCATTGCATGAATTCAGACATGAGTAAGCATGAATTCATTTTAACTCATGATGTGTCATGAGGTATTCATGAAATCATGCATGAATCATGATGAACTCATGAGTGAATCATGCATGAAGTAATGCATGATAACTACATGATTCATGTCCCCTTATTATAAAGTGTTACCGAAATATCCATTTATTGTGAGTACAACATATACATATTTCCTCATTATTGGACGCATACAAACATGTATATTAATAGGCTACACATGCAAATGTAAAAAATGCACATAAACTTTACTTATTTTCGGTGCTGTCGACATTTCGATGCGCGCCCAAAAAGAAGTTCTTTAAATAGTGACAGATTTAGTATGCAGTGGTAGTGAAGTTTCATGAGCGCTGCCAGGCGGAGTACCTCTAGTATTTATTATTAGTTTTCATCGCAAGCCACCAATTAATCATTGATTAACTTGTGCTTGACACAAAATCTTGATTAATTTACGCAGTTGCGTCATTAACAAGCCTGTTACACATCTTTTAACTCAATGGCATTTTAATAATGAAAAGCTTCGACGTAAAATGCGAATATAGGCCTATTTGACGCTAGTAAATTAACTAGGCTATAACCTGGCGCTTTAATTAATGCATTTTCTTTACGAGTAATGAAACGGGCCCCACGTGACAAAACTTTTTCTTTACAAGCTTACCTCGAGTCCAAAACCTTCAAAAAACACTTGCCTGTGTTTGCACGCGTCAACTAGGTTTCCAACAAAAGAAAGACCTATTTTTAGCTTACCGGCCCTCTGGGCCGATAAGCTATTGTCGTGTTGTGGCATCCGTCGTCCATCGTCCGGCGTTCAGCGTCCATCGTCCGTCGTCTGGAACATTTTTAATCTTTTTTTTGGCCTGATGAATTGTTGTGTAAATTTGCAATAACATACTACTAGACCATATCTCCAGACTTTTTTCTCAGATTTTTGATTGAATCATTTCTGTCCATTTTATGGGCCCTTGAAATTTTGGCTCCAATGTTAAAGATAGGACTGAGAAATTTTAAAAAATCATTTCTCAAAAACTGTGATAAATTTTTTTCTAAACCGGGCAATCAACTTACCTCGGTTCTGTCAGTGTACAGTGCGAGTGCCATTTTGATTGAATCGAGGGAAGTGGGTCTATTGGGGGCGCTGTACTTTATGAATATGCAAGATGGCCTGTGGAGGCCAAATGGTTGCAGATAGAGATTAAGTTTGTATTACTGACATATAGGAAGTAATATATGACCTATAATTTGGCTATGTTAAAGTTGACTTCAGATGACCTTGAAAGGTCAAACTTGAGGTCAAGCAAAATGTTACAATTTTCAAAGGTTACTAGGCTTGAAAATATTGAAGATTGGGAACATATGTGCATTGAACACATATAGGAAGTCATGTAAGAACTTTCATTTGGTGGCCTTGAACTTGACTTTCGGCGACCCTCGTAGGTCAAACTTCACATAGTGAAATTTCAATGACTTCTATCACCAAAACTATTACAGATAGAGCTTAGATTTGTATTGCGGGCATATAGGAAGTCATGTATGAAGTTTCATTTGGTGACATTGAACTTGACCTTCAGTGGCTTTGAATGCCCAAACTTCACAGTGAAATTTCAATGACTTATATCAGCAAAATGGTTACAGATAGTTTTGGTTTGTATTGGAGATGTATAGGAAGTCATACATGAACTTTCATTTGGTGGCCCTGAACTTGACCTTCGGTGACCTTCGAAAGTCAAACTTCACATAGTGAAATTTCAATGACTTGTACCACCAAAATGGTCACAGATTGTGCCAAGGTTTGTATAGAGACATTTAGAAAGTCATACATGAAGTCCATTTGCTGACCACAACTTGACATTCTGTGAACTTTAAAGTTCACAATTGACATATTGAATACATATTGACATATTTTAATGACTTGTATCACCAAAACTGCTTCAGAGCTTAGGATTGTATTACAGAAGGTCTTTTAAATCTATGTGAACTTTTATTTAGTGACCTTGACATTGATTTTCATTGATTCAAATGTCACACTTTACATTAAATTTTCATAACTTGTATCATCACTGTAAGACTTCTTGCCGGTAAGCTACAGGACCCTTGGTCCTATTTTTTTTTTTATTTTTCCATTCCATAGGCTTATAACGTGATGCAAACTGTTATTGACGCAATGACGTTTGTGCAAACTTTTATGAAGACGTTTTTACTCCACGCTAAATTATGCAAACTCCTTCAAACCCCACATACAGAGGGCTGACCAACATATCCCTTCAACCCCAAAATGTAGGGAAAATTCAAACAATCTGACTAATTGATTGGAACATATCAGGTTACATTTAATGGGATTCCAGAGATAACAGTAAGATACAATGTTTGACCAGCCCTCTACAGAGGGCTGTGGGGTTGAAATATAGTGATGCTAGAATATCTGGGGTTGAAAGAGTTAATCAGCTTAATCCCCAGATCTCCTTACTGTTCATGACACCTTGCTCCAGTCTAAATCAAGCAATCAACATAGTGCATTAACCTCACTATTCACATCGTTAGACAGGTCATTTGCCAAGCAGTCAGATAATTAGCGATGTTCCACTGTATTATCCGTGGTAGAACATACAGTAGGCCTAAATTTTAACATTGACTTGCATTTATGTAACCTTTAAGACTCATTGGCTATTCCATTGTATTATTTTTCCTTCCTATACCACAGAAAAATATGAACCATACGTATTTTAGGCAACCTCAATTTGTCCTGACAATTAGTCTTTCACTTTCACATACTGTATTTAGATGTTGGACCACAAAATACACAAAAACATAAAATCGGATCTGAAAAATAAGTTTTTATTTTTTTTATTTATTTATTTTTTACTGTTTAGATATTTAACTAAATGCAACGAAGATATTCAAATAAATGCAACACTGGCTTCATCCCACGTTACATAATTTTTCCTTCCTATAAAGTTTTATAACAAGTTTAAAAACTTGGTCTATCAACATGAAACAAAACTAGCATGAAACTACAAGTCAGCATTTGCGATTTTGGCAATGGTCAACGTGGCCGTTTTTCATGCTATGAGCGTACTAACACCTCTTGTGAATTGACCACGGAGGCCTGATCGTGGACTCCTGAGGGTTAATCATTCTTCTAATGCAGAATTCAAAAAAAAAAATAAATAAATTAATAATAAAAAACAGAAAAATGTCATTATTTTGAAATGTGTTGCATAGTAAACAAGAGCAATCCGAGATTTCTGATCTCCGCCAAGGGATGATGTTGATACAAATGCAAGATCTTTCTCTTTGGAAGATTTCAGGACCACCCATGTGACAAGTTTAAATGGGATTTTTTATGTTTGAAGCATTTTCCAAAGCCGTCATCAAATACAGAGCAATCACATGATCTACCTCTGGTTTTCATGAAGACTAGTTTCGAGAAATGATAAAATTTAAATACAGATCCGGATCCAGAATCCAGATCCGGATCCGGATCATCAAAAATTCAAATGGAAATGGTCCAAGATCTACCTCTGGTGAAAATTTCATGAGGATCCCAGTAGTGTCCGAGAAATGCTACTACGATCGTAAATACAGATCCGGATCCAGAATCCTGATCCGGATCCGGATCATCAAAAATTTTAATGGAGTCGCCCCTGGCCCAAGATCTGCCTCTGGTGAAAATTTTGAAGATCTGTCCAGTAGTTTCGAGAAATCCTGTCCACAGACAGACAGAAGGACAGACAGACAAATAAATAAATAAATAAACAAGAGCAATCCGAGATTTCTGATTCCGCCAAGGGATGATGTTGATACAAATGCAAGATCTTTTCTTTGGAAGATTTCAGGACCACCCATGTGACAAGTTTAAATGGGATTTTTGTATGTTTGAAGCATCCATTCTCCAAAGCCGTCATCAAAGTACAGAGCGATCACAAGATCATCACGTGACCATGATGTCACGTGATGATTGTGTGATTGCGCAATCGCATCGATGTGACTGCACAGGCCATGATTGGACAATCACTGCCGGTGTATGATTGCCAATCAGTGGTGTGATTGATAATCACGCCGCTGGCGTGTGATTGGACAATGGCTGCCGGGTGATAGCGCAATCAGTGGCCTGACTGGACAATTACCCTCGGGTGTGATTGTGCAATCACTTTCCACCTTGATTTGATCAAAATCTGTTCATTAGTTTCGGAGAAATGTCACTGAGATTGTAAATACAGATCCGGATCCAGAATCCAAACCGGATCTGGATCATGACACAATTTTAATGGAGTCATGACCAAGATCTATTCTGGTGAAAATTTCATGAAGCAGTAGTTTCCAAGATATGCCACTAAGATTGTAAATACAGATCCGGATCCAGAATCCAGATCCGATCCGGATCATCACAAAATTTTAATGGAGTCGTCCCTGGCCCAAGATCTGCCTCTGGTGAAAAATGAAGATCCGGCCCAGTAGTTTCCGAGAAATCCTGTCCATAGACAGACAGAAGGACGGACAAATAAATAAATAAATAAACCGACTCGATCGCATTATCTCCTTGGCGGAGATAATAATGATTGGTTCTGGACATCAATTATTGCTTGTTTTTTAAAAATCCAACGTGGCTGCCGCGCTTTTTAGTGATTTTTCAAATCACTTGTTTTTGGAAAGTTGCAGGCCCGGCGCCACGAGGGGGCGTGAGGGGGCGTCGCCCCCTCGGAAAACACCCCCGCCCCCTTATTGGAAATGTTGATTTATCGTCTCAAAATGTATTTTATTTTATGTCCAAAATAATAATTAAACTCAATGCAAAATATTAATGGTCCTATTCAGTAAATATTGCTTAACCTCTAAAGAACCAAAGTGACAGTCAGCCTACATTTTAAATCCATTCGGTTGGTTGTTGGGATGCAGAGGAGCGGGAAAGTTGTAACATTTTTTGTGGGCTCGAAATAACGTTCGCGGTAGATAATGAGAGAGTTCAAAATGGATATTCGGAAATGGTCAACTCAACTCCAAACCGGAGACTTAAACTCTACTGATTTACGGTAGGACATGTTTTTTTAGCCCACTGTTGTGCTGACAGCAGTCAGTTTTAAAAAGCTTTATTACAGCGTTGACTGCCGTAGCAAATTGATCCTCGGTTTAGTGGCGTTGTATTGAAACTATGATAAAGTTATCATGGTAGTGCGAATAGTAAGCTGTCGGTTTTGCCGGTTCTGCCGGTTCTTGTGCGCAGGCTACTGGCAGCTCTGTGTACCTGTGTTTGTCATGTTTAAGCTTGCTGTAGCAAATTGATCTTTAGTTTTGTGGCGTTGTATTGCAAGTTGCAACTATTATAGTTATTATCATAGTAGCTAGTGCAAATAGTAGGCTATTGGTTTTGCGGTTCTTGTGCGCAGGCTACTAGCGGCTCTGTGTGTGTGCGTGTGTTTCTCGTGACAGAAGCAGGCCAGGTTGCTTGTATGCGTATGCGGTATAACTGTTAGCCCCTACTCTACACTACGTGCGTATAGGGTAGCCTATTGGGTTTTTGGCAACGCCCCCCTTCACATTTCAGTCGCCCCCTGACTGTTTTGAAGCTGGCGCTGGGTCTGGAAACTTGGCGGACACTTTGCAATGAATTTAGCGGGACGGGCGGACACAATGCAACGATGAATTCTAGGTGGACACTCTGCAACGAATTTTGCTGAAATGGGCGGACACTCTGCAACGGGCGGACATTTTGCAACGAATTTTGTTGAAACGGGCGGATACTTTGCAATGATTAATTTTTGGCGGACATTTTGCAACGAATTTAGCTGAAATGGGCGGACACTTTGCAACAGTGAATTTTGGGCGGACACTTTGCAACAAAAATTTGATGAAATGAGCAGACAATTTGCGACAAAATTTTCTGGCGGACACTTTGCAACAGGTGGACACTTTGCAACATCACAAACATTGCCTTAAGTTCCCATACCAAAGCATGTTCTCAATATTTTATTTTCATGTCCAGATCTTCTTTACGATTCAAAGTAATGCGCATGTGCAGTCTTGATTGATACTCCCAGAGTTTTTTATAGCTTGTGGATAGACTATTCGTTGTTTTATCGCATTAATTTTGAGACCACTGTCCATTCTCTTCCCTGTGATTTCACTTGCTAGCATTTCCAACCTATTGCTACATACCGTTCGAAATGCTGCGTTAGCAGTTTATTTTGTCCCTATCTTCCTCTGACAAATAAACGCTGGTCTCAGAAGCTAACACACTCATTTGGCCATACATGAAAAAGCTACTTAAGCTCCCACTTTTCTAAAGGAATACATTCTTCCTACGGGCACTGCACTAGTTACTCAAATACAGCCTGTATAGCAATATAAAGCAGCCAAAAAAGCAGCACAATGACACATAATCTAAAAAAATTAAAGAAGAGATGAGAAACAAATTCACTGACACCAGTCAGTGTGGAAAGGGGAGCACAGCCATTTCTAAGGCTCTGGGACTCCAGCAAACCATGGTGATACCCTCGCTTGTTCCAGCAGCATTACACCAAGCCACCCTCAGTATGTAATTCAACAGCTCGGCTGAACAGTCACAGTGAGTGGGCATTAGACTGTTCTGCCAGCAGCCCAAATCTGTCTTCCATAAAAAACCGTACAGCAGATCATGAAATGCAAAATATAGCAATGAAGAGCGTGGACTATTGACCTACTGAAGTCCAATGTCAGGAAAGAATAAGAACCAATTTCACCTTCAAAACTCCAGCTGTAAGCATCTTTGGCTCAAAAACAACTCCTGAGTGTTATTAAGGGCAGTTGAGGTCTGTCAGAGGTATCATTGGTCTTCAGTATCTTCAACTTTCAATGCTTAATTGCCTAATCCTCCCACAGTGTACTTTGCCTGATTAGAAACAGTTGCTGCCTAGGACCTAATTGGATGAATGGCTGCCAAATTTATGTTCGATAACATTGTTGTACAACCCCAATTCCAAAATAGTTGGGACAAAGTGTAAATTGTGAATAAAATCAAAACACAATGACTTTCAAATCACACCAGCCAGTATTTTATTCACAATAGAACAGAGATAACACATAAATGTTGAAACTGAGAAATTTTACAATTTTATCCATAAAATGAGCTCATTTCAAATTTGATGGCTGCTACAGGTCTCAAAAAAGTTGGGACAGGGCCCTGTTTACCATGGTGTAGCATCCCCTCTTCTTTATAACAAAGAGTGGTGGCGTCTGGGCATTGAGGATACAAGTTTCTTGAGTTTAGCCATTGGAATTTTGATCCCACTCTTGTTTAATACAGGCTTCCAGCTGCTGGAGAGTTTTGGGTCTCCTTTGACGGACTTTTCGTTTAATTATGCGCCAAATGTTCTCAATTTCGTGAAAGATCACGACTGCAGGGGGGCCAGTTCAGCACATGGCCTCTTCTACTACGAAGCCATGCTGTTGTAATAGCTGCAGTATGTGGTTTTGCATTGTCCTGCTGAAATACACAAGGCCTTCCCTGGAATAGATGTCGACTGGAAGGGAGCATATGTTGCTCTAAAACCTTTATATAACTTTCAGCACTCATGATGCTTTTTAAAACGTGCAAGTGTCCCACACCATATGCACTAATGCATCCCCATACCATCAGAGATGCTGGCTTTTGAACTGAAAGCTGATAACAGGAGAGGTGGTCTTTCTACTCTTTAGCCCGGAGGACACAACGTCCATGATTTCCAACAAGAATGTCAAATTTGGACTCGTCTGACCACAGGACACTTTGCCACTTTGCTACAGTCCATTTTAAATGAGCCTTGGCCCACAGAACACGGCAGAAGCTTCTAGATCATGCTCAACAATGGCTTCCTTTTTGCATGATAGAGTTTTAGGTGGCATCTGTGGATGGCACGGCAGACTGTGTTTACAGACAGTGGTTTCTTGAAGTATTCCTGGGCCCATTTAGTAATGTCAATGACAGAATCATGCCAGTGAGTGATGCAGTGGCGTCTGAGGGCCCAAGATCACGGGCATCCAGTAAAGGTCTTCGCCCTTGTCCCTTAGGCACAGAGATTTTTCCAGTTTCTCTGAATCTTTTGATGATGTTATGCACTGTCAATGATGAGACCTTCAAAGCCTTTGGAATTTGACGTTGAGGAACATTGTTTTTAAAGTATTCCACAATTTTTTTACGTAAACCTTCACAGGTTGGAGAGCCTCTGGCCATCTTTACTTCTGAGAGACTCAGCCTCTCTAAGACATCCCTTTTATAGCCAATCATGTTACACACCTGATGCCAGTTAAATTAATTAGTTGCTAAATGTTCTTTCAGCTGATTCTCTTATATATGAATTGCTTTTTCAGCCCTTTTTTGCCATATCCCAACTTTTTTGAGACCTGTTGGAGCCAGAAAATTTGAAATAAGCTCATTTTGTGGACAAAAATGTAAAATGTCTCAGTTTTAACATTTGAAATGTTATTTATGTTATATTGTAAATAACATATTGGCTCATGTGATCTGAGAGTCATTGCATTTTGATTTTATTCACAATTTACACTTCATCCCAACTATTTCGGAATTGGGGTTGTATATTGCATCACAAAGTTATGAAGCGATTCCTCAGCACAAAATTACAAGTAAACTGTCAATATGTCTTTAAAAATTCTGAATTCATGTAGCATATGAAATGGCACAGATTTGTATTAATTAGTTTGCGAGGCACATTAAGTAATAACGTATGAGAATCCGTTCTATATTCTGAATACAGCTACAGTTGAAGGGCATTGTTAGACACAGCGCGCAGTGGACTAACATTGTGAGGATGGCTATAATTCCAATTAAAGCAAAAAATTCAAGAGAGATGGAAGTCAGAGAATGTTCTGGATTTTTTGCATTTATTTGCAGATAATTGCCAGCCTTACAATGTCACATTAGCTGTATAAAAGGCGATCACTTTGACGTTATCATTTCTTAATCATTATAGGTCACATTTTGGCCTTGTTTATTCAGTCAGTAAATGGTTTGATTGTTAATCTGGCAAACTTGAACGGTAACAGCTTGAGAGCTATATTGCGGTAAAGGGTGAGGTTACTGAAGGCCCTCAAGACATCTGATAGTATGCCACTGTTTAAGGTCACACAGTGGTGAACATCCCATCTTCATTGGAACCTGTTGCAGACATTCCTAAATACAGTGCCCTCAAAAATAATTTGCACCCTCAGTGAACTTGTGAAAAACAAACTGGAAAAAAATGTATTTGCTGTTTAAAATCTGACAATATTGCCAGTCATATTTTAGATAGTAATAAATCTGACCAATTGAAGCAACCCCAGATCATAACACTGCCCCCACAGGCTTGTACCATAGGCACTAGGCGTGATGGGCACATCACTTCATCCACCTCTGGTCTTGCCCTGATGTGCCCATCACACTGGAACATGGTAAATCTGGACTCATCAGATGACATGACCTTTTCCCATTGCTCCAGAGTCCAATCTTTATGCTCCCAAACAAACTGAAGCCTTTTTGTCCAATTTTTTCACCAAATGTTTAAGTGATCTATAATCACAACCATTTAAAAATTTTTCTGACCACATTTCTTCCTCGAAGATGATGCTTCAACACCGTCCTTCCAGGTTGTAATAATGTGTTGGACAGCCCTTAACCCAATTATAGTCGTTTCAGCAATCTAGTCAGTAGTTTTCTTGATGCGGGCCAATAATTTGACCCTTCTAAAACTGAAACATCTTTTCCAGGACCACAGGATATGCCTTCTGACATAGTTATTCTAGAAAAAAGGAAACTACTTTGTGCATAATATGCTCTTAACCTGTTGCCAAACATATTAATCACAGCAGTAATTATCCAATGGAAGGCTCTTACCTACTTACTAAGTAAAATCCAGGTACTGACTTTTTTTTGGGGCAGGTATTGTGTTTAAATTCACTTGTTCAATAAGAAACTCTTTAGAGGGACCAAGTATGCTATTCTTTTTTTTCAAAGATATAATATTCCTGATGTCCAAAAGGGAAGTTCATAAACTTTCTAGCAAAAAAAAAAAAAAAAAAAACATACAAATTCCACAATTTACAGGTAATTTGATTCCTGTCATTCCTAACCCTCTGAAGAATGGCTGTTCTGAGTAGGCGTTCCCTCTATTCAATGAGTTTTGTTGTAATAGGCCAGCAAACAGAGCACTGTGCCAATGGAAAGATGTCATCATACTCCCCCAGCTACTGGCAAGTCTTTAAATACACATGACAGAATAAGTAGTTAGCGAGCTATTAAACTAAGCAATGAGTATGGAAAGATGATGCCTGCAAGCGAAGCAAGCATGGACATTATATTCACAGAAGTTCGACATGCAGTCCCATAATAGTTTTATGACACTTGTAATTCAGTCTCTAACGTCAAGAATAATCCATAGCTAGCGTCTGTATGGTAGTAACCGTTAGCTAGCATTCAATTTATTGCACCAGTAACTACATTAAAAATGGAATGAATTTGATTAAAAACGGTTACCCATTCTATCTGTTCCCATCAATGTGTCTTGTATATTGCCTCTAGCTGAACGAGCAACGGTTTCTAGATTCACAGTCAATTTAGCAGCTAGGTAGCTAACAGACCACACGATGATTATACAACCCCAATTCCGAAATAGTTGGGACGAAGTGTAAATTCTGAATAAAATCAAAATGCAATGACTTTCAGATCACATGAGCCAATATACTATTTACAATAGAACATAGATAACATTTCAAATGTTGAAACTGAGACATTTTACATTTTTATCAACAAATGAGCTTATTGCAAATTTTCTGGCTCCAACAGGACTCAAAAAAGTTGGGACACAGGCAAAAAAGGGCTGAAAAAGCAATTAATATATAAGAGAATCAGCTGAAAGAACATTTAGCAAGTAATTAGGTTAACTGGCATCAGGTGTGTAACATGATTGGCTATAAAAAGGATGTCTTAGAGAGGCTGAGTCTCTCAGAAGTAAAGATGGCCAGAGGCTCTTCAACCTGTGAAGGCTTGCGTATAAAAAATTGTGGAATACTTTAAAAACAATGTTCCTCAACGTCAAATTGCAAAGGCTTTGAAGGTCTCATCATCGACAGTACATAACATCATCAAAAGATTCAGAGAAACTGGAAAAATCTCTGCGTAAGGGACAAGGCCGAAGACCTTTACTGGATGCCAATGATCTTCAGGCCCTCAGACACCACTGCATCACTCACCAGTAAGATTCTGTCATTGACATTACTAAATGGGCCCAGGAATACTTCAAGAAACCACTGTCTATAAACACAGTCCGCCGTGCCATCCACAGATGCCACCTAAAAATCTATCATGCAAAAAGGAAGCCATTGTTGAGCATGATCCAGAAGCGCCGCTGTGTTTTGTGGGCCAAGGCTCATTTAAAATGGATGGTAGCAAAGTGGCAAAGTGTCCTGTGGTCAGACGAGTCCAAATTTGACATTCTTGTTGGAAATAATGGGTGTCGTGTCCCCTGGCTAAAGAGGAGAAAGACCAACCCTCCTGTTATCAGCGTTCAGTTCAAAAGCCAGCATCTCTGATGGTATGGGGATGCATTAGTGCATACGGTGTGGGACACTTGCATGTTTTAAAAAGCACCATGAATGCTGAAAGGTATATAAAGGTTATAGAGCAACATATGCTCCCCTCTAGCCTGGAATCCATCCGTATCAAGCTTTGGTCGCTCCCAACGGTCACTTGCTTGTACGTCTGGCCTCAGTCAGTAGGCCAGCGTTTGACTTTCAAATATTTGCACAAAATCCATGCGAGATCTGTGATTGGCTCACAGTCGCAAGGGTGCCCCCCTCCCCCCTTTAGACAGACTTAATAATAAATAAAAATACCACAGTTCTGCATTCAACAGAAGTCCCGCCTCCCGGCTCGTGTTCATATGAGTATTCATCTGAGTGGTAGCAGAGTCTCTGGGCAATGAACAAGCCGGGAGGCAGGACTTCCGTTGAATGCGTGAGCTTACTTGAAGCAGAACTGTGGTATTTTATTATTTTTAGCGAAAAATAACCGTGTTTCTAGAGTTCTGAGGATACGAGTGGACAAAGCTGGCTTGGATTATACTGGATGATGCGTTGGACGATGGTTTGAAAGTTTGTAAACGGACGTTTTGTGGAGTTTTCCCATTGCTTCTGCTTGACCCCATTTGCTTCCAGCAAAAAAGGAATTTGGATAATTTTTCAAAACTCTCCAGTGGCCATAAAGTTGCGCCAGGTGAATAACAACTTCGTCCATTCAAGACATCTAATGGTGAGTAATTGATATACAAATTATAGTTTTTAGGTGGAGTATCACTTTAATCTAGCTGATGCAATCATGCCCTTGGAGCTATAGCTAATGCCAATTACAGTGAAATACGTTATGCAATTTGAGTATGATTTAATTTAGCCTTTATTATACCGGGGAATCCCACTGAAATAAACAAAATGCAGATATGGCCAAACATTATCCTGTTCAAAACCTAACAACCACTCCAAGAGTAAACGCAAGCAAGCCACAATCTAATTTTTAAGCTCATGTCAAATAACATTCACAAATGCCGTTGCTGGCCAGCTAACTCATATTCGGTTGGTGGTTCTCGCCAAGAGCAGAAAACATGAATATTCATATATTCACTTAATTAGTGACGTAAGGGCTAAACGCTGGCTATACGACTGAGGCCAGACTGATAAGTCAGTGACCGTTGGGAGCGACCAGCACTTTATCAGTATGGATTCCAGGCTAGCTCCCCTCCAGATGACATCTATTCCAGGGAAGGCCTTGTGTATTTCAGCAGGACAATGCAAAACCACATACTGCAGCTATTACAACAGCATGGCTTCATAGAAGTAGAGTCCGTGTGCTGAAATGGCCTACCTTCAGTCCTGATCTTTCACCGATTGAGAAAATTTGGCGGATAATTAAACGAAAAGTCCGTCAAAGGAGACCCAAAACTCTCCAGCAGCTGGAAGCCTGTATTAAACAAGAGCGGGATCAAATTCCAATGGCTAAACTCAAGAAACTTGTTTACCTCAATGCCCAGACGCCGCCACTCTGTGTTAAAAAGAAGAGGGGATGCTACACCATGGTAAACAGGCCCCTGTCCGAACTTTTTTGAGACTGTAGCAGCCATCAAATTTCAAATGAGCTCATTTTGCGGATAAAATTGTAAAATTTTTCAGTTTCAACATTTACTATGTTATCTCTGTTCTATTGTGAATAAAATACCTGCTGGTGTGATTTGAAAGTCATTGCGTTTTGATTTTATTCACAATTTACACATTGTCCCAACTATTTCGGAATTGGGGATGTAGACAGGTTATGCATGCTTGCTAGTGCAGTAAGGCTGGATTTACACCAGATGCGTCTTCCGCCTCCGCTCTGCTGTGTGTTTGCTGTGTGCAGTGTCATCCGTCAGTTTACTCCGACTGCGTTTGTACTACGTACCAGGTCCAGACGGCTAGAGAAGCGAGACCAGTGAGCGAGCCCGACGAGATCACGTGGTAATAACGAAATCATGCGCAATCGCCCGAGATAACTGATACATGTTGTATAAGTGCAACTACAAACAGGCAACAGCCTTTGTTCTTTACCGAAGGGGTCGAAAAACGGTTGACTTGCTTTGATTTGTTTATTTTTCGAGATTTTGTGCTTCTACCATGGATAAGGAGCCTATTTATTAATAAATATCCTTAATTTCTGTTATTGTTGGGTTTGTCATTTGTTTGGAAAGTGTCCTGTCGATAAAGTTTAGCCAACATATTTTCTTTTACCTCTGTTGCTGTCCTAGCCCACAATACAAAGTGGCGCCAACATGGATTTTGAAAATTAACCGTATATGTTATAATGTTGTGTCTGTGGACTGACTGATTTGCTGAGCTGAAGCGTTGCGTTTGTGCTGCGGCATCCGGCAAAAATAGAAGTCTTGCGTATCTGCTGTGCTCGGCTCTGGTTTGCAGGAGCTGGGACGGACAAGAAATGCAACGCAGCGGATCTGGTGTAAACACACTCATTGACTAAAATGAAACCTATCAGCTATGCTGCCGTGGCGGAGCGCAGACGGACCAAACACGCATCTGGTGTAAATTGGGGGCAATTTAGTTCTGAGAGTAGCACTTAGCTAGCAAGCTAACTTGTTACATCAAAAACCAAGCCATACACATTTAAATAAGGTTACACTAGGAGCACAAGTTGAATATTAACAGAAATCAGAAACACTTGTCTAGCTAGCAAGCTATGGATTATTCTTGAAAATGAATCAAAATCATAGCTTCTTTGTATCCTCCGAAAAGCACTATAGGTCCCCTTTAATACTAATTTTGTAGCCAGTCCTGCTTAGTACTGATCCAAATTAGAAGTATAAAGCAGTCAGACAAGACGTGGACAGCACTCATATCACCAGCTATGGGCTTCTACCAATTAAATCTGTGACGTTGCCATAAAAAATTAAGCAGTGGGTGGAGATATTCATTTGAGGGGCAAAACAATTCTCACAAACCCCGCATTTGATGTAGGAAGGGGAGCCAAATCTGAATGGCTTGCCAAATGCTTTGTCTTATGATAAAGGTAGCCCTCAAAAAAAAATGACTGGGTCATTTTACTTCACAGTTAAAGGGCTGGTAAGCACTCAAGATACCAGAATGTATGTGGACAAGAATGGAAAAAGTGAGTTTTTCATCACCTGTTCTCTTTAAGTGGTCAACCATGACTTCCTGTTTCGCTGGGATATAAATCTGCGGTTAAACGGGCCTAATTTCCTTTGTTACTCATCACAATGGGAAAGATCTGAGAACACAGTGACAATGTGAGAAGAGAAGTTGCACAAATCAGGAAATGGATATAAGAACATCATTCGACGGTTGAAAATACCCACTTTCACAATTAGGGCAATATTTAACAAGCTTAAAGCAACAAGAGATGTGAAGAATCAGATTCCAAGAGGACGTCTGCAGAGGATGTTTCAACTGGCAAAACAAGCTTCAAGGATCACAGCTAGAGGAATATAGGGGTTACTTGTGTCTTGGTGTCAGAAAGTCCCCAAAACATTAATGATCTGTGAAAAACCTTACAAGTGCTCTACTCTGTGACCAAACAAACTTGATCGCAGCAGTTTTAAAACACGAAAAAAACAACTCTTCATTGATACGGAGGGGATATGCCAACGTGGTGCAAGTGATAGTGAAATTGTTCAGAATGAAGTCTATTCTGGGAGTCTAGAGCCAAAATGTCCATCGACAGTATGGCGCATCGACAAGAGGGGCAGTAGACAGTTCAGCCTTTTATAAAGCGCCGCAGCAGGGATACTTATGCACAATTATGAATGGATATAGACGAGCCCAGTCTCATCTCGACATGTAATATAGTTACACTACCTGACCAAGCGTCGATATACGACGCAAAAGGAGGCTTTTGGTGTCCTTATTTGATGCCAGTTTAAAACGAACCCTAACCCCTAACCCTTAACCCTAACCATAAGCGTCAAATAAGAACGCAAAAAGCCTCCTTTGGTGTTGTACAGTGCCTGACAAAAGTCTTGTCACTTATCCAAGGTGTAGGAACAACAAATAATAACCTGACTTGTAGTTGATCAATTGGAATCAAAAATGGCTTATATGAAAGGCAAATCCCTCTAGATTATGCGAAATATACCAAAATAGAGTTTTGTGTCATCGATTGAGTTTTATAATTTAATTTGTACAGAAAGGTCAGATTTTGCTTGGACAAAAGTCTTGTCGCATTGAAAAAAAATGTGGAAATTATGCATACACTTTATTTTGAATACATAAATATGCCACTATAATATCAGAACATAAAGCCATGGTGCTTTTTGAAAAAAAAGAATTAATATTGTGATGACTCCCATGAGCTTGGAGGACTGCATCCATACGTCTTGGCAATGACTGAGATAACTTGATGATGAAATCATCTGGAATGGCATAGAAAGCAGTCTTGCTGGACTCCCAGAGTTCATCAAGATTCTATGGTTTCATCTTCCAAGCCTCCTCCTTCATCTTACCCCTGAAATGCTCAATAATGTTCATGTCAGGTGACTGGGTTGGCCAATCCTGGAGTACCTTCACCTTCTTCGCTTTCAGGAACTGTGACATGGAGGCAGAAGAATGAGAAGGAGCAGCAGTATAAATAGGGCAGCAAGAACTTCTTGATATTTCAGGCTGTTGATGTTGCCATCCACTCTGCAGATCTTTCTCACACCCCCATGCTGGATGTAACAACAAACCATGATTTTTCCTCCACCAAACATGATTGTTTTCTGGGAGAATCTTGGGTCCATGAGGGTTCCAACAGGTCTTGTACGGCGACTGGCATGCAGTTCAATGGATGATTCACCAGAAAAATAAACTTTCAGCCACTTTTCCAGTATCAATCCTTTCTGCGAGCTGTGGGCCTTGGCAAATGCAATGCAGGTTTTTTGTTTTCTGTTTAATGCAGACTTCTGTGTACTAATTTGGCTATGAAAACCACTTTTGAGAGAGAATTTGACAAACTCTTCTTGTAGATACCGGGATTTTTGGTGACATTTCCTCGTAGAAGCCGCTGTAGTTGAAGAAGGGCTAGCCTTGTACAGTTGAAGCAAGAAACGGTCCTTTCAAACAGTTGTCATTCCGGGGTCTGTCTGACCTGCGCTTGCCATGAACGTCACCAGTTTCTTCAAATCTTTTTTCTCATCCCTCCACTTGACATTTGGATACATTAAAGATGTCTGCCACCTCAGCAGCAGACTCAGTCTTCAGGCTCTTGATGATCAGCACTTTGGTCTGTGGTTGAATCTTTGGCATGTTGTCAGAGGTCTAGTCGCACCTCATATGAAAGTCTGGTGTGCTGGGGTTATTTCTATACACATCTGGGAATGTGTTAATTACAGTATTTGTCATAGGTTAAACTCTAATCTGTGATTTGTTGCATCATCTGAAGAGACGACAAGACTTTTGTCCAAGCAAAAACAGATGTTATGGGCTTAGCCAAGCTGTGAACATCAGAACACTTTTTGACTGTTTCATTTTGCACCAAATTATTAATGTGAAAGCCCTTGACATTAAAATGGACCATTTATTGTAACAATTGATTGGTTAGAAATAAAGTTATATGCTATTTTTAGTTACTATGTCCTAATGCGACAAGACTTTTGTCAGGCACTGTATATCGATGCTTCGTCAGGTAGCGTCACTATATGACGAGTCGGAATGAGAATGTATTGCGTGGACAGGCAAGTATGTATGGTTTTCCTGAGGTAAGAAATGAGAAAGTATGAGAGGGGCTTTGGAACAAAACGAGACCCATCTCAAAAACTGTTTTTGAGAAAATTAACATTTTTAGCTTCTTCAATCACGTTGTCTTTCTGTGTTAATTTTAATTTACACAGTTCAATAAAGTAAATTGCTGTTAGTTAATTTTAATTACTAGAGTGAGACAGCATGTGATTGAGACAGATAAAAATGTTAATTTTCTCAAAAGTAGCATTTTGGTATATGTCTTGTTCTGCCCTCTTCAACTCAGCCCACAGGTTTTCAATTGGATTGAGGTCTGGTGACTGAGTTGGCCCCAGCAGAACATTGATTTTGTTATCACGAAACCATTTTTGCATGGATCTTGAGGTCTGCTTTGGGTCATTGTCTTGTTGGAAAGTCCACCTACAGCCAAGTCCCAGCCTTCTAACCAGATTGTTAGCCAAAATATCCTGATACTTGGTTGAATTCATTATGCCATTAAGCTTAACCAGAGCCCCTGGTCCTTTTGAATTAAAACAGCCCCAAAACATGACTGACTCACCATTGCTATGAAGTGCTGCTTCTCCTTGCATGCATCTCTGTTTTGACGCCAAACATGCCGATGCTGTATCTGACCTAAATGGGCAATATTGGTCTAATCTGACCAAAGCACCTTGTTCCAGATATAATTTAAATAACTTCAGGCAAAATCCAAACGCTTGCTTCTGTGTCTTCGGGTTAGAAAAGGCTGTCTTCTGGCAACCCTTCTAAGGAGCCTGTGGTTGTGGAGGAGGCGCCTGATGGTGCTCTTTGAAACCTGGTGACCCCAAGATGCCACCAAGGCCTGCAATTCCTTCACAGTGATTCTTGGGGAATTATGTTGCCTCTCTCACCATCCTCCTCTGTATCCTGGGAGGTAAATTGCAGTTGCGCTCTCTACCCTTGAGGTTCTCAACAGTTCCATATCTTTGGAATTTTTCAATAATTGCCCTGAGAGTGCTAAGTGGCATATTTAATCATTTATAAATCTTCCTGTAGCCATTAGTAAATTTATGAAGGTCCATGACCATCTGCCTCTTTTGAACTGACAGTTGTTTTGTTTTCTTCATGGTGTTGGATGAGCAAGGGATACTGCATGTGTCTTATCTCATTTTTATACCCTAGTGAAACAGGAAGTGATGCAACGGCTCGATATAGTTCCTTAACACTTGGATAAAACTTAAATAAGTGGAATTTAATACCTGGTTGTAATTTTGGTTAATGTTATTTACAATAATATTTAAGGGTGCCATTAATTGTGAAACCTTGATTTGGAGGACATTGATTTTTACTTAAATCAGTAAAAGAATTTGGTTGGTTGGAACATTAAAAATCATACAGGATTTCTCAAGTTTTTTCATCATCATTTAAAAACTGCATTTTGTATTTACTCGGGTTATCTTTGTCTTATATTAAAATTTGTTTGATGATCTGAAACATTTAAGTATGAAAAATATGCAAATAAGTAAGAAATCAGGAAGGGGGAAAATACTTTTTCATGGCACTGTATATACACACGCACACATCACACACATATACATATTTTGGCAACACAAACTGCAACAGAAAGGAATGTTTGAGAAACAAAGCAGCTGCTACTGACTAATGTTCTCAACCCATTATCACTTCAGAGCAGTTCTTCTGCCTTTATGCAATGTACATGCAGAGCACTGAAAACCTGTCTCAAGTGTCATGGCTACAAAGTCTGGATATTCTTGAAATCCTCTGATGACAAACAGCAGTAGAGTGCTCCATGTTCCTTCACATCTGGTGCTTTTATAGTGCCGATGATATGCTGAAGTGGCACCCAGCATTGATCTGTGTGTGTACTGGGTGGCCAGGGAAGAATGGTGCCTGACCTTGTCATGAAATTGACGAGTAAATTGTAGAATGCTCTGACGAGCATAACAATAACAATGTTCTCAATGCACCACTCATTGTCATACATACGTTATGAACGTACATGTCTTGCCGATAAATTGGCAAAACCTGTTGTCCAAGGGAAACGGTTGTACAGCTTTCATCCCCAGAGATTCTTCTCGTTTCTAATTCTGCATGAGAAGTTGGCACAAAGCTATGATGGGAGCGTGTATACCTGCAGCTGTCTACGCTGAAGAATAACGCAAATCTAGTTTGACATCCCAATTCTAGTTGTTTTCTCAGCTCAGTTATTAGTGCATTAAATGATCTTAATATCACCTCAAATAGGGGGACAAAATAATAATAATAAAAAAAGTAATATTTTCCCTTTCTTGCAATAAATACATCCATGACACAAATGCCTTCCATAGACATTCCCTCTCAATGTTAAACTTTCAATACAAGAAGGTTTGGTGAACGTGTCACACGGGCACATACTTCAAAAAAATCATTTGACGTGCAAGAAGCTGATTCACCAAGCCAATAACTGGCACAGGGGTAGATCCAATATGGATCTTTATGGGGTAGGAATTTTAAAACATTGGGTAGTTGTCAACATGGTCAGATGCCCCGACAAAAAATGGCCAATTTTTGCGCAGTTTGAAAAAATAATATTTTCATCTCACCCTTATTACTAGTTTAGTGTCTTGATTCCTTCCTGCTGGACATCTTACCTATTTGGGGTTAAAAGAAGCATAGAATTCCTAGAGGTTGCCTTTTCATTATCATGCCATTGTGGATTAATGAGTGATTGAGGAGAATGCTCATCCTTTGGGCAATAGATCTTTTAGCGTGAGTAAATATTTAGCTCACACAAGCTTAAATGTATTGGTTCATTGTTATCTTACTGTGTCAGGGCAGAGGACATTTTGGAGTGTTGGTGACCTGCGGAAGAATGAGTTCCCTATGTAAAGTGAAACGCAAACAAAGTCAGCAGAAGAGTTGGGCTTGTGTGCATCCAGTCCATCACGTGATTCCCCTCATCTTCCTGACCTCTTCCCGTAAACTGGGGGTCAAAAGGACATCGAGTATCTTGTCCTGTGCGGCACATTTTACATGTAAACCTTCGGTAAAGTTCTGAGGCAAAAAACAAAAGAATGTGAAAAAGATAGAAGGGGAACAACGGGACATTTTAGCGGACAGGGCAAACGTTTGATGCAACACAAGCTTTTTACATGCATGCAGCTCTGCACGTTAATGAGCACCATTGAGTGAATTTATTGTTTGTCCACCAGACTGTGATTTACAGAACTAAATATGTTTCAAGGGAAATTAAAGATGGCTCGAACCCAGATCTCATGGATGGAGGCTATTTTGTAAAGGTTTAACAGATCAATTCCGTGAGATATGGGTCAGCAGCATCATTGGAACTCGCCTTACATCTTGCTTTTGATAGCCGTTTCGCCATGCAAGTGATTTCACACGCAAGTGCATATTAAACGTAAGCTTGGTAATACGTTGGAAGCAAATAGTGGCTTCAAGATATGATTTCCGCGTAATTTTATTCATCGTTCACCGGAGAAGCCCACGCTCGTCTAAGATCAGGAGGTACAACTTTCGCTGCCGAGAATGTTCTTGTGGAGGCGTGCGATATTTTCATCCGAACGATAACCCCTACGTGCACTGTTGGCCATCAAGCTAGAAGTCATCAAGCTACAAGCTGATGCATGTAATTCGCTGCATTTAAAACTGTCCGTCTGTATTAATTAGTTATTAACACATGCATCAACTATAGTCACTGAACACGCAGGCCAACAATGTCATGCCCTCTCCGAAAAAAATACGGTACAAATACTGTTTGTTGTGAGGTTACGAAAGGGCTTACCACTCACATGTATGGATGAAGATCCGCAATCAAGTAAACTAAGTTAATTCATGCAGAACAATTCTAAAACTACAAAATCACGCCATAAATCGTTTAAATATCGCAGACGCTCACAATACAGACCCACATTTTAATGTCTCTCTAAAAATTTTCGAAAACGATTGAGCTGCACATAAACACTTCGTCCCTCTCAGGTGAAATTAAATGGTTACGTCAGAGGTCCGTCCCCTACAGCGCTTTAAGTTGACGTTCTGTCAATGAGGAGTCAGCAGTCAATATCGGTGCTGTTGGCAAACCTCGGCCGAAATATTTCTTCTCCAACTCGAAAGGTAACGTTATTCATGATAATCTTTTGCTGAATTACTTGTGCGCGAAGGGGAAGATTGTGGCCGAATCAACACGTGGGGATAATGGAATATATTTGTGGTCTTCATGGAACTAATTGGCTTGGAAGTGAGCGGAACTGTGAATACTCCATTCTGAGTCTTGGACTAGATTAATTTAGGAGCCGCGGGACCTGCAGTTTGGACACATCTTGCCCTGAAAGGATGAGAAATGTTCATCTGAATTCAAAATGAAGGTAACGCCAGTTAGATTATTGTCAGGTTCGTTTTAACTGGGTTACGTTAGAGCTGTGCTTAGTCGTTCAGTGAACGTTTTCCCGCACTCTACTAAGCCAGCTACACCGTGAAAACGGAAGCATGGTGCTGACGTTAACGTTACTATAATTTCTTTAAATTGGCTAGGTTCACTGCTGATAACCTCGCCTGTGAAGCATCGCTTTAAAGCCGCTTTCACTATTCGCGTCTTTGCATTGACTTTGAATGTAATCTATCGTGCGAAAAATTCGTTTCGCGTCTGGTGCGAAAGCAGCTTAAGAGTTTGAGTAGCAAGTTAGTTTGTGAAGTGGTTGTAAACCGAAAAGTATTTGGGGAAAATCGGGTTAATTAATAAACGCCGATTAGTCTTTCGAAAGTCTCATTGCTAGTAGGGCAGCTACGGTCTTTTTCACGACTGTGGCATCAAGGCTTGGTTATGATTAGGGAATCGAAAGGCTGGCTATTTGAGCTGACGAACTGTTCACTTCGTAACTCGACATAAAGCTTGTAAAGTATTCATATTGGAATTCCTAAAGCATTGTAATATTACACTACTACTATTAGCATCATTATAAACTGCTGTAGCTAATTAATGTTGGTACTGTTGCGTAACGTTTGGTGGAAGTTGTTTGCATAAGATCGCAGTCTTGGGTCTGCAGTGAGATGCTCCTGCTGAAGAGCAGCTGCCGCGGGGGCCTTATTGAAACCTGCGCATTTGTGCCAAAATCAAGCAGGATTTGAAGCACGCTCAAAAGATTCAAGATTGTATTGACTTGAAAATTTTATAATTGGTCTCACGCAATTGTTTTAAGCACATTCCATAGCCATTAAATTAGATGCCTGTTTAATTAAAAATAGTGAATTTGAATTCATGGAATCAGCTGGCATGCACTTGTCTTCATCGCAGTGGTTATTCAGTTGGCTAATGCCGGTGTTCTGACAGTTTGTGCTGCCTTGTCAAAAAATGCTACCATAATACAAAACGATCGTAAAGTCTTTACTTTCGCCTTAATATTGCTATATGAATCAGTCTACAGTAGTAACTTTATTTGTTAGCTTATTATAACATAAGTAGATGTTATAAAAATGAGTTGGATAAGTTTGTGTAAAGATACATGCCGCACGCCATTATCATCTTATTTCTACATTTCCAGGAAAACCCAGCGTGTATATGCAAATATTTACGTTTACATATCGAAAGGCGCACCAAAAAAAATATTTTTATGATTTGGGAAGATCCCAGAGATGTGACCGAAAAAACAGGGCCCAAGATTCAGGTCTGCGCAAGCGCAAAACCGCGAATTAGCATATTTTGATTGGTGGCAAAATTGACAGAACACTGGCAGAGTTGCCACTTGGTCTGCCGGCAGACAGTTTTCATGTCATGCCCACGCATTCTAAGCTCGCCGCGTGTCAAGTAAAAGGCGAAGTTCAGGGTTTGGAAAAGGTGATCGTGGCTTTCTATAAGGTTAAGGTTGGGGTGAGCAGATATGTAAAATATTAAACTAGCGGGGAAACCTGGGTGTTTTGAGCGGAAGTTGGCGGTTTTGTTGTCCCAACCATCCAACCCGGCGAATCCAATTAAATCTTCAAATCTTTCCATTATTGTTACCTGTATTATTGCGGCACCAGCATAGTTCATCTGGTGGACTATGCTGGTGCTGCAGTGAAAAAGACCATTATATACAATGTCATAAACTTGGAGATGTTATTCTCCTGAAAGAAAAAAATAACGAAGTTTCAATGGGAACAATATCAAGTGTTAAGAAATTGATTTAAGAAGTTCAGCTCCATATGTCTATTCCCACATTGAGCAATTGTATACAGTCCAGTTAAATATTCAGAGGCGTAATGACATGTTTGGTTGTTGTTTCGATCTCTTGTCCCTTAATCAGATAATGCTAAAGCTGGTCCAAATCCAGTCATAAGTTTAGATTTGTTGGGGGGGAAAAAACAAACGAAAGGAAAAAATTCTGCAGTCAAAATGGCTGACATGGTCCAAAAAAATTATTTAAGGTTAGGTGTAACCCAAAATGAAAATTTCCTTAATTTTGAATAAAGACTGGATTTAAGGTTTCAGTGTTGATGGCTATGATGAAAGGAAGCATTTTTTTATAGAATTTACGTAATTATGCTTATTAGGTCACATGATCCAAGATGGCCGACTCCCGATATGTAGAAATGCATAATTCCATTTTTCTCAAACCATTCCATGTATTGATTTGAATTTTTGTACACACTTTATGGACATGATATTGAGAGTTTTGAGCCAAAGTTTGGAAGATTTGACCACAAATAAAAAATTTTAGGGGGTCTAGAAGGGGACCTCAAAATGTGGTCAGAACTGAGGGCCTATGCTGAGGTGTGTAAGACACCCCAACATGGATATTACGGTTTCCTTTGGCCCAAAACATAGATCAGAGTGAGATCTACTCACTCACAAAATTTCATGCAGATATCTTCACCTGTTCTCGAGATATCTGGATTTATGTGGCGGAAATTCCCTTACAGAGAAAATCCTCCTCAAAGTTAGATGAATGTTTTTTTCACCAAGCATCATCAATGTACCCCCCAAATATCGTCAATGTTCAGTTATTATGCCTTCAAAAGCCACCAGGAATGTATTCTGAGAAGTGATATTGAGAAAAAAATGAAGAGTGATATTTTTTCAAATTTTGGTGAATTTTAGGGTTACACCTAACCTTAAGAAACCAATAAACATGCTTACAAGAAAAGTTTAAAGAACACTTCTTTATCAGCATACATCATCTGTTGGTTTCAGCAACATCTTGGATGGTGGATGTCAAAATTTTTTTTTTTTGGAGGACCTGACGCAGAATACCCCAAAAACAGAGAGCGCATAAAAAATTACCCCAAACACGAGTATGGAGAATTTTGATGGATTTTATTTTGGAGGGTTAATGTTTCAAGTGTGTAATTTGTGATCACGCTTTTATGATTGCTGTAAGAAGAAAAGTGGTCCAATGAATGCTGAGGCTTTAAAAGTTTTAGAATGACACCATTACCAGCTTTGTTGGTGCCATACTTCCAAAGACAATTCCGCTAATATTTGCTAGGGTTTGCTCATAGGCTTGCAGTTAATTGGTCTGATCTTGCCAATTGGGAAGCTGTGAGTCAAAATATTTTGGTTCCTGCATTTTCTCCCGAGTCCTGATTATTTCTCAAAATTCCATGAATAACTGAGTGGTGTACAGCAGGTTCCTGGTTACAGCGATAGCTCTTGGTCACTTAATTAGCTTTCTTCTACAGCAACATGCTCCTCATTGCAGGAGTAGCTGCTACAGTCACCAGTAGCTCCAAGTGACAGTAGTGACTCCTTGTTGGGGTAGAAACGGTAGCATGCTCCTGTTTGCTGCAGTGGCTCCTAGTTACAGCTGGGGCTGCAACAAAGGATTATTTTAATTATTAATTAATCACGTGGTTGACTTAATTGTTTAATTTGTAAAAAATACTCCCAGAACTCAAAGGGATGTCCTCAGATTACTACTTTTGTTCAACCAACTGCCCAACACCCAAAGACTCTTCATTGACTGTTATAAATGAGAAAGAATAGTGGCAAATCCTCTCATTTATAGGTGCTGTCACTTTCTATTCTGAATGATGAACGGACTGTGACGTAACTTAATGAGGCTTTCTCAACTTGTCAATTGCCTAAAATGGTCTGTGGACCGATTTCTTTTTTTTTTGTGGAGGTTTCGTTATGGATTTGCCGTAAAATTCCAAAGGAAGTGACATGTGATGCCTGCTCCCAAGTGCTTTGCGTCTCTCTCGGAAAACCAGGGACATTTTTTCATTCCTTTAGTTTACGGAGGCCGCTAATGGAAGAAACACTGGCACATCCACAGACTGACAGGCGGTATATTTTTTTGAGCACAGCAAATTATTATCTTATATTTTCTAGATTTCCTATTCAGTAGACTTGGGCGCTTCGCCTAAGGGCTTATTCGCACCAAGTCTGAATTTTCGACACAAAAAAACACGAATGACAAGATTTTGATATGAACAAAGACATCCCAAAGAACCCCTTCACACTGACCCTAAAATATCACACTGTAGAACTCAATTGGTTATTATTTATTCATCTTTTTATTTAAAAATTTTTTTGGATGCTTGGTCAATTCCCCCCTTCTTCGAGAGAGGCCAAAGGAGAACTGACTGACCAATCAGATTAGGTTTCAGGTCATTTGTCCGGCATTGGCTTTCAAGAAGGACACTGAAGAGTTGTTGATTTTAGTTTTAGCTTGAAGGGATCCAGCTACGTCAGGTATGACATGCTTCTCGTTAGAATCAAGCGACCGCCAATGAAACTGGTGCATAGGTGTTTTCTGAATGACAATATGTTGTTCCACAACTGCATGAAGAATAAGTATGCATTGTAATTAGGCTCGTAATTGGGTCTGGCCAAGCGAAAGTGAACATGTGTGATACATTATTATGCGTTACAAAGAAATATAATTTATCTGTGATACAGAATGTTTCTTTTATAATAAAAGTATGTTATGTTACCTATTTTAGTTCTTTCCTTGAAGTAAACCTTACTTTTCCTCATGAACATCTAGTTCTGTAGTGATGTAACCAATACAGCTTGTAATGACTTAACCATATACTTTTCCCAATTAAATCTAAGAAATTCCATGTTTTGCTACAATTTTTGCTGAGAACATAGTTTAATAGGTTTATTGCAATGTTGAAACCAGGTTGCCTCCAATTTGTAATGAGAACAGCATGTTATGCATCTTTGCGTACACCTTGTCAAATCTGATGTCTTCTTTTGGTAGTACCGTAACTGAGCACATTTTTGCTAATTTCACATTTATAAATTATTCTAACAATCCATTGAGTATACCATGTTAAAGTACTTGTAAAAACATTTAGAAACATGTATTTCAAGTTTATGTAAGTTATCTGGTTAAAAAATTATAGCCCAATGAACATCAAAATTGTAGTGACGTAACCGCTTGGCCAGACCCAATTACAATAATTACTAACATCAGTATTGCAGAATGTTTTCTCTATCTAATACGAATTACTGCAAGACACAGCTAGCTAGCAAAGCTGTGGAAATACTGTGAGCTTTATATGATCCTGAAACCGTCCTTTATTTTAAATCTATTGTGCTCACAAATAGGCCTAGAATGTTTAGCCATCGCAAAAGCACTTACAGAAAACTATTGCCCAGCGGAGGAATCGAGAAGCTACTTTAACCCTTTCGATTCTGAATACTGTAATGCAAATCGGTTACCCTTTGGATATATGCCATTTTTGTGTCTATAATACAGATTTGACCCAAATGTAAGGGTTTTTGAGGCTTGTATGTCCCAACAGGATGTTTGGGAATATTGTGGGACATGCGTGTCCTGTTTGTACCGAAAGGGATAACCGTAAGATGGCAAATGTTACACTGAAAGGGATACATCTTAGCAACTATTAACAACAATGAACAGATTTATTCGCTGTCATAATCTAAGGGCTGGCGGTTTATAAACTTGACTGCAGCTATTTACGATGCAGATTATTCAAATGCATATAGCTGACTTGTTGCAGCCCTGCTGCCCCAACTGAATTTCACTCACATCGCATGAGCTTAATAATGGTGATTAGAGTTGTGTAACCTGTAACCACACGAGTCTATCACCAAAAAAACTGTCACTGTTCATTTATTTATTTTTTTTTTTTATTTTGAATGTTTTCTTCTTATTGGAATTTTATCCATCTGCCATGTGATCAGACACTCTTTCTGATGACAAAATGTGCTTGAACTCTGAGCACAGAATTCACAAAAATTCAAATGGGGAATGCAGAATTTGGGGGAAAAAAATGAAACGTGATCTTAAAAAAATTTAATAGAGGATTTATTGGGCCCTAACGAAGAGTGCCAATAATTTATGAAGGGCATTGTAAACCCCCTAAATAGAGGTTTATGACTGGGATTGCCAATATTATCTGATTAAGGGGTACCAAACAAATTTGAAAGGAGGCAATCTGGATAAAGGAATTATTACGGTATTATGGACGCAATTCGTCAGAGGAAAAGGCTAATAAAGGGAAAGTGGAATCAGGCCGTGCATGTCAGGCAAAAGATCAGTGGAATGAGGTTTTATTTTTTTTGTCCCAACCCCTCCCCCAGAGTTGGACACAAATTGGCCAGTTAGGAGCAACTTTCAGGCTTAAGATTGGCAGTGAACATGCCCCAAGCCTATGCCAGGTCTCCCTTAAGATGACTTAGTATTGGTACTAATGATTTCAACGTTCGCAGCTGAGAAGTGATGACCGAATTGAGAATTGTTGCTGCCGACATCGTGGGTTTTTTTTAGTCGTCGCACTGCGTAACAGTCATGTGCGTTTGGTGTAATCCCCACGGAAGGAATGAGACAACTTCCTCTGCTGATCTCATTTCCTTTATATCTGGTGCTGCCTGGTGCCTCAGTATGTGGAAATCAGTCATGTAAGAATGTGTGTTCCGTTACACCATAAGTTGGGAAAGCACAGTAATTTCACAATGAGAAGGGCATGGTCTTGCTCTGCATTGTGAAGATGGAGCATTTTCAGACCTCCAAAATGTCCATCTTTTAACACCATTAACCATTGATGGTGAATTCACGCGCTGAACTTTCCTCTGAAGTTGATCAAACTGAACTCGTAATCTTTGCAGTTAATACCGTAAAGTTCCGTGTAGACGGCGCACCCGTTTATAAGGCGCACCCCGACTTTGGGACTTGTCAAAAAAAAAAAAAAAAAATCATACAAATTTCCACCCAAATCTTGCGTGTGTCATACATATTATCTCTCCTCAAAATTTTCCTAGAATGCCGCATGTATTTGTCCTATTTTTTTCCCTTTCCTTTTCAACTTCCTCCATGAGAAGTGATTATTCATCGGACATCGGCGAAAAATGGAAGACGCAAGACATAAACCAATATGCCGACAGCGCGTATGCCCACGCATATGCCACTGTCTATCGGGCGGGAATATATTGGTTCTACTACCAAAAATTTCTGCTAAATGTCCACAATAGCCCTCGGCAAATTCTAATCGCAACCGGCGCAGTTACGATGAAACGGCAGCATTATTTATAACAAATTTTATTTTCTATTTTTCCTTGCAGGTTGGAACAACCAACTTCATGTCAACAAATCCGAACTATCCCTTTAATCACTCTATACTGTTTCGCCCGGAGGGATTAACTCGCCATTTAAATGATTCAGCGGAACATGTCGATTCATACATTCTCATTTATCGTCAAGAAATGTCCATTTTCAAAGAAGCAGAATACAACAAATTACACTGTTAATGCAGAGGATATAGCCATCAACGAAAGGTAAGTTCATTGATGGTAGTTTATGTAACTCGGTCATAATCATTTACCGTGAGTGAAAGGTAAGACGCTAGCTTGGAAAGCCTCGCGCCGTAGATGCGTGCACGCTACTTAATGGACTATAGGACAGCGTGCATGTTTTTGCATGCATCAGAGTGATACGTATACATTGCATTGGGAAGTTATTTGCGGAGTTGCGGGGAACACTTTGAAAGGACAACTGCCGTGCTGGTGCTGAGCCGTAACCAAATGCCACATTGCACAATAAAGCTGCACTAGAGCACTTAGTAAGCTCGGGCTGTTTAGTTCTCGAGACAAGTACATGGCGCGTCAGACAGGACTTCTATCCCCCAATAAGCCTCTATCCTTCTCTGTCTGCATTCTACCATTGTAGCACCATGCTTCTACGATGGTTATTTGCATTAACGTTATAATGGGAAGTGAAATGTGAAAAAGGTCATTCATAGATAAAAATTAAAATCCTGCATTTGAAAAATGTTGAATCGGTAATTTGTTTTTCCATTTATTAAGCTGTGCAAACTCACGTGCGCATATAGCCCCAGTTTGACCTTATAAAATTGGGTGTACGTTTGCATGTATGTCGGAACTTTTGCCGCGATTCTGTTGTTCCCGTATATAATGCGCATCCCCAACTTCTCATATTTCCCGACGTAAAAACAAGTGCGCCATATACACGGAACTTTACGGTATATTCTGGTCTGCCTTCACTTCGGTTTCAACTGTATTGGAGCATGAGGAAAGCGGGTCTAATACAGTGCTATACGTTTTGGTATCAGTGAATTAGCGATTCAGTGCAACGCTTTCCAGTTATGCTGCAGTTTCAGCTGTTGAAGCATTTTCTCTCTGCTTGTGGTATAGAAGGTACACTTATCCAGTGGCTTTTCTCAAAGGTGTGCTGTTCAAAGGACTGGACTTGTTAACGCAACACCTACTTCTTGCTTGGCGGAAGTTAAAAAGTTTTAGTTTCCATTCCTTTGAAGGCAGGATGTGTTGACTTAAAATGTCCTCGGTGGTCTTAAGGGGCTTTCCACACGAAATCTCCCGAGCTCCTCAGGTCATGGAAGCAGAATGGCCTCAACTGTGTCAACTTTTTTTTTTTTTTTTTTCTTAAAAGACCTATATGTCAGACTAGGAAAACAATTTGATTTGTCTCAATTACCCCATCACACTCTCTCAGTGTATTTGTTGTATCTGCATCTGAGCCAATCAACCCCGTGATGTCACGGGTTATAGTAGTGCAAGATGACGGTGCCTTTGCCGCGAAAGATTTAACTATTGTTTTACTGTCATATATTTTCCCAGGTTTGCTGCACAACTGTTGATTAGAGTGGAAATTTGTTTAGTATATCATCTTAACTATGTAAAATGCTCCATATTCACTTAAAGACTTGGTGTGGATCGCTCAGTAGTAGGGGCACTCTGAAAAGTGGATTGGTTACTGAGGGCATATCGCCTATTAGAGATTTATTTAATGGTGGGGGGGATGCCCGCATGCCCACGTGTCACTGGGGGTGTTTGCGAGAGGTGTTGACGTGTGTGTGTGTGTGTGTGTGTGTGTGTGTGTGTGTGTGTGTCTCTTTCTCAGGTGTTGAGAATGGGGTAAGGCCCTGGGGTTCACCGTCACAGGGGAACCGCTGTACTTCAGAAGCCCGAGCGCTCCGTCCTCTCATCTCCTCAGAGGTAAGGGGGCCGTCTGTGAATCGGACTGCGAGACCACCGTCCGTCTGAGCGACAGACTTTAGCGACTGATGCGGCGTAAGATCACATGTTGATTTGTGTCTGCAGCTGAGATGGTGTCCGTGGAGGAGAGCATTTATATTCAAGGGTTGTAAGCATGAAGTCAGGCTTCTGTGAAATGTGAACGAGCTGGATTTTTCTCACCGACAGAGAATGGAAAAATCCAGAAATTATTGGAGGAAAAATGTCTTCTCTCGCTTTAAGATTTTCAGACAGAGGTCGTCTTCTGATTTGGAATAAGAAATCTCAGTCTTTCTGGCTGAGTGAGATGGAGTCATTTTTAAATGTTCCAAAGGATGTATAGGAGAGATGATAGAAATCGGGGAGGGAGCTGAAATGGTTAACCCTTTGACACCCAGCAAGTACAAATTTAAACATGACTGCGCTGCCCAAGTTAAGAGCACTCAAACCCAATTCAGATATGCCCAAGTTATTATTAAATTTTGAGTTGACCACAGCATTTCGCAATATGGAATAGTGAAATTCAATGTTGCGTATGCATTTCAGCAGAAGTTGGAAGCATTTATTTACAACAAAATATAGCAGATTTTGCACATCGAGGGCAAATATTCAGAGTAGTACAATCAGATGTGTAACTGCTTTGCAGTGAAAGCCTGCGGCCACACCAGCCCTGGACTGAAGACCCCTGGACCAAGGCAAGGGGAAAAAAAAAAAATAAAATAAAATCTGTATTTGGCAGTGGAGTCAATTGGCATAATATGGAAATTCCTGTATACGTGCGCAAAAAGGTTATTAATGCTAATCCTCCACGAAACTCTTAAAACCTTTTATACAGTATCCTGGATGCAACAGAATATGAATGCATTATTACAGGGATGAGAATTTTTGTTTTTTGGCAGATTTCTTCTTTTTCTATCACCCCTAAGATCGTTTTTGAGATCTGTTTAAATCCGGGGAGAAGGTTTTAGGGGGGCAGATGTTGGTGAGGGGTTGGGTATTTTTGAGATCTGTTTAAATCCGGGGAGAAGGTTTTAGGGGGGCAGGTGTTGGTGAGGGGTTGGGTTGGTTTGCGATGGCCTGATAACTTTGTGAACCTCGTCCAGTGAAAGTGTTTTCGGGCAGCAGATCTGCGCCTTTGTTTACTGCTCAAAACAAAACCAGTTGAATTTGTTACAAAAGCGCAAAGCTCATTGGTTATTAGCAGTAGCAGTCCGTTAGCAGTAACAAAGCACAACCCATGAAATGGTAAAATGTCTCACATTCAACATCTGATATGTTGTGTATGTTCTATTGTGAATAAAATGTCAGTTTATGAGATTGGAAAATCATTGCATTCTGTTTTATATACATTTTAGGATTTGGGGTTGTAAATGTTGGCAATAGGCATTCACTTTTTCATTATAATTTCTTTTTATAGGTCATGTATTGGTCTTGGTCGTTCAGTCGATTAATTATTTGATTGTTAATCAGGTGAACTCAAACGAGAACAGCTTGAGGGCAATCGAGCGGTAAAAGGTGAGGTTACTGAAGGCCCCCTGAACATCTGACGACACGCCGCTGATTATTAGTCATCCGGTTAGCCAATGAAAAGAACGGAAACATTTTTGTTTGCTAACTCACGCAAAAAAAACCTCATGGAACTGTGTGAATTTTGAACCTGTGTGCAGACTTAAGAAATTACTTTCATTCATTTACAACTGGTGGACAGCTGTGTTTTGTGAAGTTTAGTGCAGTGAAGACTGCTTCCCCTAAGAAAGTGCCCTGTGTTTTACAAGTAACCTTTTTCATGCACATGGTGAGTTGCTTCTTTTGAGGTTTAGATTTAGTATTTTGTTCAGTTGGAGCATTTGATAAGTACATGGGATATTCCTGTTCCTAACCATTGCTTTTTGTTCTGCCGCTTAAGTACTAGCAATATGGACAATCTGGGAAAACTCTGTAAATTTTAACAATATTGTCTTCCAAAACCCCAGTTTATACAGAATGAAAAAGTGCTTGTTTCTTCATAAGAATGCAGGAAAATAACCCAATTCATCCTAAAATTTAAATGAGTGGTGTGTGAAGCATGGGGTGCCTTTGGCACTCAAATTTTTTTGTCAAAAAGGAAAATTTCTGTTTATATGTACAAAGTGTGGTTTCCTTGAAAATGGCTTATGTGTAGAAACTTGATATTTACCTAAATGGGTGTCATTATTAATGAATATAAACAGGTTGGTACTTTTCAACTTTTTTGTTCTGTTTCAAAGGCCTCATCTCAGAATTTTAGTAAGCACAGAAAGGAATAGTTTTCGATGCATTATTATACAGGTGAGGGTGGTTTTATGTCCTCCAGAACACACACACACACACACACACACACACAAAATAAAAGTTTCCCACTGGGGGCTTTGCTCCCCTGGGCCATCTACCAGGGCCCTGCTCTGGACCCACAAGGTGGCCTTGGCAGCCCCCCTTGACTGCGGGCCACAAGTTTTCAGTTTTTTCATACCTTGGTCATTCCAATCCCTGTCATTAGGTAGGGTACAGATTATGCATTTGAAACTGACACAAACATCATCTAAATTTGAGCTGTAATATTTGCTATATTTAATTAGACACCAGGTAATTGAACTTTTTAACACCTTCAACATTAACAAACAAACATAGCCGGCTGTTGCCACCCCTGTATGATTTTGAGATGATACATTCTGACAAACAGATACCCAGATTAAAATATAACACTCATAAATCTTAAGGCAGCGTACTCCTTTCAGATGTCCGCTTGAGTTCTTACTTCTGAAAGCGCTCAAAAGTAAACGTTCTGACACTTGGTAAGTCGCCCCATGTTTTGGGGCTTGGGGGCTCTGCCCCTTTGCCATCGAATTCCTGAATGAACACTTAAACAGACGTATATTCTCAAAAGCATGGGATTCATCTCTCGTTATTGTAAAAGAAGAAATCTTGAATATTAATATTACTGGCTTTTAAGTAATTTTATTGACCGTATGGGTTCTGCTGCATAAATCTTTGAATCATTCAGGAATAATTCAATTCTGCTGCTTTGATATTTGAGTAAATGACAGAGTTGGTGCAGACTGTGGTCTGCATTTTCATACTGGAGACAGTCAGTTGGGAATGCATTTTTCATTGTTGTAGTGATTACAACTTTGTCTGTCGGCTGTAATCGGCCCTCTCTCACAGTTTTGCATCTCTCCCCTCCTCCTCCTCCGTCAGGTTGAGGGAAGCACAGAAATGAATGTGTCATGGCGGAGGATGAAGGTGCTGGGGGTGATGATGATGGTGAACCTCTTCATCTACGTACTGGTGGAGGTGTCACGCAGTGGTGTGCCAGACCAGAGTGACTCTAAAGTGCACGTGCCCAGTAAGCGCTTCTGGACCCAGAGCGCCTCCAGTGTGGCATACTGGAACCGGCAGCAGCAGAGACTGGACCACCTGTACAACCCGATCCTGAAAGGGGAGAACGGCTCGAGTGCTGAGCTGCCAGGCTGGGTCAATGCCACCGACGACCTCGATACCTGCGAAGCAGACCTGGCTGTCACCCAGCTGGTGAAGGACTACAACTCCCTACCTGCCCGCTTCAAGGACTTCCTGCGCTACATGAGGTGCAGGTCCTATCCCATGCTGGTGGACCAGCCACACATTTGCAGGGAGGAACCCTTCTTGCTCCTGGCCGTTAAGTCTCTGGCCCCTCACTTTGACCGGAGGCAAGCGATCCGGGAATCATGGGGCCGAGCCGGCCGGGTGGCCAATCGGACAGTCGCGACAGTATTTCTGCTGGGGAATGCCACAGGGGTGGATCACCACCCCGACCTGTCCGATATGGTCCAGTACGAGATTTCCAGGCACCGGGACATCCTCCTGTGGGACTACAGGGACTCGTTCTTTAACCTGACCGTGAAGGAGGTGCTGTTCCTGGACTGGCTGCAGCTCCGCTGCCCCAAGGCCAGCTTCGTCTTTAAGGGCGATGACGACGTCTTCGTCAACACCCCTCGCATCCTGGACTTCCTGGGTGGTCTGTCACCAGCCAAGGCTAAGGACCTGTTCGTCGGGGATGTCATCACTAATGCTGGGCCACTCAGGGACAAAAAGGTGAAATATTTCGTCCCTGAGAGCTTGTATGTGGGCCGATACCCACCGTACGCTGGGGGAGGCGGCTTCCTGTACTCCGGGGACCTGGCTCTTCGCCTGCAAAACGTCACGCGCCAGGTGTCCCTGTACCCAATCGACGACGTCTACACGGGCATGTGCCTCCGCAAACTGGGCCTGGCGCCTGAGGTGCACAAGGGCTTCCGCACCTTCGACATCGACGTGAAGTACAGGAACAACCCCTGCACCTATAAGGGCCTCATGCTGGTCCACAGCAGGACTCCTCAAGAGGTCCTCAAAATCTGGGCTTGGCTCAGCGACCCGGCGCTGAACTGCCAATGAGAAACCACTGCTTTCCAACCCTCCACCACCTTTGTCACTCCATGGTGGCGCAAGATACGAGCAAGTGGATCAGTATTGTTTTTGTTTGGGTCACTATGCTGCCTGTGTTCACTCATCCATCTGAGGCGGAGCCACTGGGTGAGAGGGCTGGACCTCTTTCACCGCAAATATCTGATATTAGGGGTCAGAGGTCCCCACGCTCCGCGCCAATTCCTCTACGTCACTGTGACATCAGTTTAAAAAAAAAAAAAATAGTTGTATTCTTTCATGTTGGCAATGTTATTTATTTATGTTCATTTATCATTGGATTTATCCTATTTAATTTCTCCAGTAAGGATGCCCAGCTGAATGTCTTCACTAAACTACGCTGAGGATGGCTTGGTTGGACTATGTGTTTAGCTGGAACTTGAGAAGGAATTTTTGAACTGTCGATTTGCATTGATTGTTTTTATCAAATACCCAGTGCACAGTGTTGTTGAGTGTGTATAATGCTAAAATTGTTATCAGCAAGAACAAGGATAAAGCAGAAGGCAGAGACAGAAGTGAGTGAATTCAGATTTCCAGATAGTCTTCGCTGGTTGTAGCACATCGTAGGTTTTGGAATTTTGTGTTGCATGGCGACACTCCGTAAGCTGCTCCTATAGGAATGACAGGCCAGTCTTAAACGGCTCAATATTGACGGCAGTCCAATTTAACGGCCTGTTCTGGCCTTTTCCATTCCAGTATTCAAATGGTCCAAAGTTGCAGACGAAGACGCGACCGCTTTTAAGTTTCTATTTCTCGAATTACTGCTTTGAGGAACTTTGATGATTGATATCACGAATGCGTTCATCCGCTCAAAAGAAATGTACCCGGCATTCTTCACGACTGATGATTCACAAATGCATCATGCGTGACCTTTCCTTTCACTGTAGATTTTGATCAGCATTTGGTTTCCCCCGAGTTCTGTGTTTCTCAAGGTTATTTTTGTTTTGGTGATTCGGGAATCTCATAGTTCACGCATAGCTTATGACTGCACGACACCTGCTGGATGGGTGCGGTACTACACCTGTTGTAGTTTCGTGTTGGGTTTTTTCATATTTCAGAGGGGCACGAGTGTGTACACTGGAGGTGCGAATGAGCACTGTGAAGCCTTTCCCTGATGACATACTGTTCTCCTGTTTTAAGCTGTATACAGTGTTGAAAATCTACCAGCGAATACCAAATAAATATAAAATAAACTGCTGTCATGATTCTCTTGGTGTGGGGAAAATGTTTACATGATGAGGGAAATATTTAAGATGTGTGTATTATTAGTATTAAAATAAATCTTGTCTATGCAGTGAAACTTTTTTTTTGTACAGAGTATAACAAACTTCTGAAATGATATTCCTGTTTTTGGTCCTATTTCATGGCCTCTGGCGTACATGCCATGATACGAGTGCACCTTGAGGATGAAAGTTTTTAATTGGTTGTTCTATGAAATGTGATGCATTAAAATGTGAAACGTCAAATGGACGGACTTGACAATATTCGCTCATACTTTGTGTTCTGAGTCATGCATTTACACCTCTGCAGCTTCTGTGACTCTTGCATCATCTAATTCCAGGCAATAAATCCAGAGAAAGAGAGAGATTCACTGGATAGTTTCTGTGCATTGTTGTTTGATCTCTGTTTTAATTCCATATTGTTTAAGTAAAGGCCATTGTAAGAAAATGGCCTACTTTTTGTTGTGTGTCCTCTCTAGTGATTCACAAATTGTGTTTTTAGAGCTCCTTTGTCTGATTAAGAGGCCAGTGTGGTGATAACAGTTATAGATAAACTGCAGCTACTGTGTGTGTGTGTGTCCGTCTGTCTGTGCATGTGTGTGTCTGTGTCTGTGTCTGCGTCAGCTTGCTTCAGGGACAACAGTCTCTTGAGGGTCAGGCATTTTTTTACAATATACTTTGCTTTCCTGCCTTGCAGTACAAATCTAGAGTGACAGCCATTTTGGCTCCTCTGGCTCTTCACTGACTGTTGCTTTGAATGGGACTTTGTCTGTGCTCCTTGCAGTCTGAATGTATTATTTATTTTAGTATCGGTCTGACACCAGTTGTTTTTGAATGCTCTACCCAGAAGTGCCTGTTTCCAATTCATCCCCTCTCTACCCAAACCTCTGTCTGCCCTTTGTCCAGGTGTTTTTTCATTTTGATATTGGCTTGTGCCTTTTCTGTGATTCTTTTGATTTACAATGTGTGAATAAAGTGCTTTGTTTTATGACGCAGTGGTCGAGTGAATTTATCTCCTTAAGAATCTGCTTGGTTTGTATTGAGTCTTGCACAACACGCACGTCCAAATGTTAACTCAAGTGCACACAGCAGGTTCTTAACTTGAAATGGCATCACTCTTTTGAGGAACTGTTCTTTTATAATTAATATTAATACAGGTTTGGGAAGGTAACATGTTTTCTACGCGGAGAGGGAAGTTCAGTAAGTAAAAATCCGCCCTGATATTTTTATTTTAATTGGGTGTGTTTACTATTGGCCAAAATTCTTCAGCTGGGAGGTGGAACTAAAGCGCGTGTGTTTGAGGAAAAACGTGGCACTCATACGTCCTTATGCCTTCATTCTTCACCTCTCTTATTTAGTGCTGTTACAAGCTTTCAAAATCCTGGAAACTGTCAGGTACAGGACTTTGCTCAAGAGTACAACTCCTGTGCCCCGAGCCGCCATCACTGTATTTCAGGTCCATTTCCTGAGCCATTGTCCAGTTCTTGCACCCAGGAAAGTCTGCGCTTTAGAAATGGAGCATTCCGTGCTTCTGTTTACTGCAGGGCTGCCCAACCCTGTTCCTGGAGATTTATCATCCTGCAGTTTATCTGTCGAGCCCCAGAAAACATCTAATGTAGCAGCTAGCCATTGCATTGAGATGTTAATTAGTGTAGGCTTATGTGCCAAAGTAAACTTGCACGATGGCGGCTCATGAGGAGCGGGACTGGGCAGTTCTGGCGTGCCAGCCCAGTATCCAGTGTCACGGCTAAATGCCTTGTGCTCTTGTTACTAGCGCAATAGCGATGTTGATCTGAGTGTGTGCATGTGTGTGATATTTAAAAACAGATTGCCATAATTTTATATACATACACTACCAGTCAAAAGTTTTAGAACACCCCAATTTTTCCAGCATTTTTATCGAAAATTATGCAGTTCCAGTCCAACAAATGGCTCAAAATAGTACAAAGGTAAGTGGTGAACTGTCAGAAGTTTTAATCAAAAGGTAAGGTTATCCAGGTTTTTTGTACACTGTCGAGTAGGTGAAAGGATGTTTCCTCAGTGTGTGACATTAACTGTCAAACATGGAGGAGGAAGCGTGATGGTCTGGGGCTGTTTTGCTGGATCCAGGGTCAGTGACTTATAAAGTGAGAGGCACCCTGAACCAAAACAGCTACCACAGCATTCTGCAGCACCATGCAGTACCCTCTGGTATGCGCCTAGTTGGTCAGGGGTTCATCCTACAGCAAGATAATGACCCAAAACATAAGTCCAAGCTCTGCCAGAACTGCCTTAGGAAAAAAGAACAAGATGGTAAGCTTGAAAACATGGAGCAGCCAGCACAGTCTCCAGACTTAAACCCCATCGAGATGGTTTGGGATGAACTGGACAGAAGAGTGAAAGCAAAGCAACCTACAAGTGCCACACATTTATGGGAACTTCTGCGACAGTGTTGGGTAGAACTTTCTGAAGAATATTTGATTTCCATTGTAGAAAGAATGCCACCAGTGTTCACCTGTTATGTCTGCCAAAGGTGGCTACTTTGAGTCAAAATTTGAGAGTACATTTTGGTTTATAAATTTATTCCATGATTTCTTTTTTTAACTTCAATAGTTTATTTATTCTATCATGTCTATGCTTTTATTCCAGAGTACAATGAGACATTAAACTGCATAATTTTCAATAAAAAAATGGGAAAAATTGGGGTGTCCTAAAACTTTTGACCGGTAGTGTATGTATATATATATATATGGGTCAATCCAAGAAATGATGCTCAGGGGGATGAAAATAACAAACTCAGTATTACTTAATAACACTTTATTTTATTGATAGCCCTATATCTTGGCTTTATGGAATGGTTCATTCAAGTCACCAACTCCAAACGGGTCAGTTTTTATCGCACGCGCCGTAAAACCTTCCGAAACGCGTGAAACATGAGTGATGAAATTAAATGCAACATCAAAATTACAATTAATAATTGTCATATCTACACCAAATTTTGTTTACAAACTACTACAATATGTTACTTTAAGTATACAAAACATCAAAAACCAGGGTTGAAAATTTATAGAATTATGAGTTATCAAATATATAGTGCAAAAGGTAAAAGTTGGAAAAAATTGACTCACATTCTTAACTTTACCCTCATTTCCTCAAAACTCATCAGATACTCTTCAAAATCACTGTACTTTGCCTACAGTGTGTCTATTATACAAAACAGTTACCCTTTGCCATCCATTAATTACTTAAGCAGCTCAGTCAGGCCCTGCATTAACCCTCGGAAAACCTCTCGTTCGTCACTCGCGTTTCACCTCTGACAACATATTCTAAAGTCCACCTCAGTACCACTATACATCATTGGATTGTATCCATGTCACTCCTACATACACAAAACATGTTCTACTATTAAATTAAGGGCATAAATACGCATAATTGGGCCATCTAGGGTTTCTACCATGCCTTTGAAAATAAAATTTTACACTTTTTCGTGACATCAGCAACTTCGCGCGGACCAGCTGTTAACATTAACAAGGTGTGGTCAGTTTTCATTTACAACGCATACCGATTACGACTCCGGACTTAGCACGCTTTTCTTTACTCAGTGGTTGGAAGCAATTCATGTGTTTCGCGATCGTTTAAATGAAATAAGATAATTTGAAACGTCTTTATGCAATTCCATTGCTTCCAACTCCTCTGTGCACAAGGACTTCAGTTCTGCGCTGGAATCTACATACTTGTTGATTGAATAATTGCTGACTACAGCAGAGGAATGAAAATATGCCACTTAAACTATCACTGAATGCGTGAGAGTTGACAGGTATGCGTTATAAATGAAAACTGGCCACACCTGATAATGTTGAGAGTTTTCAGAGTTTCTGTAATGGTCATTTAAATGACTGATTGAAAACAAGTCATGACCAATCATTACTTTTCAGAGTGGTTGAGCCTCTGCTGTTTGCAGTTCACGAGCCGCGACTGATAGTGACCAAATATCCGGTCAAAACACAAAATACAGCCCCCAGAAATTTTTGATTAAAAAAAAAGTATGCAGTATCTACATATTGGCTGTTGTGTAAGTTAGGGGTACCATAGGGCCATCTTCTGGTGAAATATGAATAGGCTGGATGGGGTGGAGGTGCCCTTTCTGACGAAAAAATAGAAATTAAAACGCGAGTGACGATGGGAAAATGTACCTAAAAGCAGTGAAGGTATTGCACAATGATAGTTACTTCTGGTCAGGATATTAGAGAAGAGGCCTATCTAAAATACTAACGAGTGAAAATTCCCGGGCTGTGCATATAGAGGTGTGTGGCGGCCATAATCGTAGTACGTGAAACGTGAGTGATGCGGCGTAGCCAAATACCTTTAGGCCTGCACTGTGGCAATATTATACTACCCAGGATAGGTTGAACACACTAAAAAGATTAAGAGTAGGTGTGGTAAGGAATATAACATGGAAAAAGCATGTAATCTAGCAAAATTAGGCCGCTTGGGGGGCCAAAAAGTGAAAATTCTGACAAAATTTTGCCATTCCGCCCTTCTTTGGGGTGGGGGGTTGACTCAAAATGCCCAAACATGGCCTAAAAGGGTAGTAACACACGTGGGACACCTCATTCTACAGAATTAACATCGATTTAGAGCCAGGGATACAGGAATTCAAGCCACAGAGGCCATTTTCGGCAAGGTGGCTGGCCGGTCACTCACGTATCACTTTTCCCCAAACCCATGCCAGGCACGGCAAATGGCTCCGTACACGCAAACCAATGGCCGTACCAGCTTGGAAATTTCACTCACCGATCTGTTTTAACCCACAGAACCGAAAATACATCATTTCGGTACAAATTGAGACATCTGCATAAACCCAGACACCCCCTTGACAATATATTGTAAGAATTTCATTCAAATTCCTTACCTTCCTGAAGAATTTCTCTTTTATTTTGCAGTATAATCTGCCGTAAACTTGCCTCAATCGAAGCTTGAGATCCTCTGAGTTGTTTACGAAGGACCCCGGATGTAGTTTACTTTCGCCGGTTAACAGGATGTCGCTTTCCTCTTCTCGCGACATTTTTGGCGCCGGATGATCACTCGCGTTTCACTCACCGAGCAACACCCCACAGAGCCAACCTGAATTTATTTTCTTTATTATTTTACATTTAGGGTTGCTACATATACCCTATAACTTTGTTTGGATGGTAGGAAGTAAAGAAATTAGCAGTAGTTTGTGCTATATATGGGTAAATGTCAGTGAAACGTGAGTGACGAGGCCGGTGTTGAAAAATAGTTTTTTCAAGCTGGCACAGGCTCAGGTCAATGTATGTAAAAAATATTTCTATGAACATAACCCTTATAGGGACCCTCTTGGCTGGATGTAATATGAACAGTGGGACCACCTTCTTAGTATGGTAGTTGATGGTCTAAAAGTTTTATTAATTCGCGTTTCAACGAGTTGAAATTCCAAATAAAAGATATAGTAAAAAAAAATGTAGGTAATGACATGGCTAAAGCACATGGAAAAGTTAGATATGACCCCCCACCAAGGAAAAAATAAGTTAACGGTGGTCTAGCACTATTTGGCTTGACAATACATGGCTTGGAATGAGGTGAAAATGGCCCAAAAATGGCAATTTTGGGCAATTTTTTAACTTTGGGGTTCAATAACTCGCGAAATTATGGCCCGACATATGCAAATTTGTCCTTTTGAAGCCCTGGATGTTTTCTTTCAAATGAGACTAGAAACAGGAAGAATGGTGCATTATTTTTTTTTTCTATAGCTCTCTGAAGTCAGAACGACCCTAAAATAGGCCCAAACATCATTTCTTGGATTGACCCATATATATATATATATATATATATATATATATATATATAATTTTGTGGTGTTGTCATTGTTTGGAAGATGGCTAAAGTTTTGGCTTCATCGGTCTGGGGTGCGTTTCCTGAAATCACAGATGTTAACTTGCATAGTTGGACCCATTGACTGTGAACAGACAAACTATGTAAGTTGCTAACTTACTTAGCAACTGCACTTTTGGGAAACGCACCCCTGGTTGTTTTGGTAAATTTAAAGCAAAAATTAACTTATGAAATTTAAGGGCACAGCCTGATGTTAAAGGTCAAAGCCAAAATATAACCTGGTAAAAAACACCACATCTGTGTTGAGTTACGCTGTATAGCAGTGGTTCCCAAACTCGGTCCTGGGGACCCACTGTCTGCTGGCTTTTGTTCCAACCACAACTTCAATCTCAGGATGTTAATGAGTCAGCAATTTTTCTTCATTGCACTATTCTTGTTCATACTGATGACTCACCCTTTTAGACAACGTGCCAAAAATGGCCTTGATGAAAACATTTTCAAAGTGGGCTTTATTGGAAATTACTTTTATAAAAAAGTGGAAATTCGCGATTGATGACATGAAGCAATGAATTGGCTTCTAATTGATAAAATTGAGGACACTTGGTCAGTAAAACTAACTATTAATTAGCAACTAAGAAGACAAAGCATTTTATCATGAATCAAACCTGTTAAATGTTACTTGTTTGGTTTCAGGAAAGAATTTGAACATAGTGCATTCAGAACCCTATTCAGCAGTTATTTTATTGCTTGCAGTCTTGCATTTGACCTCATAAAGCATATTGCCATCTTGGCTTGGCGTGCTTATTTGGAATACATCAACATTAACAATATGAAAATTGAGCTTTGAGACATCATGGAATGCATAGCCATTTCTGTCATAATGTGATTTAAAAGGGTAAAATGTCCCGCTGATCTGAAAAGCAACTAATTAAAAAAATTAACTGCTTGTTAAAATTCTGGGATAGTAATTGTGGTTGGAACAAAAACCAGCATACACAGTGGGTCCCCGGGACCGACTTTGGGAACCACTGCTGTATATTACCTAAATTCCAAATTTCAGCCAAATCACTGCAGCAATTATTGACAAATGGGTCAAAAGGACATTTTAAATATGGCTGCCATGATGACCATATTGAAAATAGGATAAAGATTTGTATAACCTTTGGTGTTCTCTGGCTGAAAGATGCCTGTGAAGTTTCAGCTTCACTGGCGTTCAGTTTTGGAGAAAAAGATGTTTACGGACAACCAGGCCACGGCAAAAGCCCACTGGACTGTCCAGGTGAGCTAAAAATGCAAAAGAACACAAACCATACCCATGCATGAGCATAATTTACAGGGGCCATATCCCCACCGCAATTTGAAATGATCAATTAGCTTCTCAACTCTTTTATAAAGCAAAATTCATGTCAGGGATCTGTCTGCAGTGCAGAGAAAGCTTCATGCGTCATTCTGCGCTATTAAAAATGTACATGGATCATCTGGTGGTTTGTGTCGGTCAAGATTGGTTGAAATTGACTCGTGACCTTTTGAATGACAGAAGGCACATTGCTATATTGTACAGTCTATTTACATTTCAATGGGTTGCACAAAATGAGTTTGAGCAAGTTAATGATGATGTTTGAAGATGTTCGGCTGGTGTGAAACACTGGTGAACGCTAGTTTAGAGTGCCCACCTTCTGCAGTGGATATCAGTATCAAAGCTAACTAAACTATGGTCCCAGCAAGCAAGAAGGAAATGCCATTGAAGAGATGGATGACTAATTTGCTGATATTTCTATTTTTCAATGCGAGGCTATGCAGTGATTGCAGATGTTGTAGGCTATGGTTTTACAGAATTGAGCTGCCCCCAGAGCAGAGGTCAGTCCGTTTTAGTGGTCCAGCGGGCCTTCTGTTTTTACAGAGCAGGGTTTTTTTTTTTTCCCACTCTTGATAATGGCAGTTAAAACTATGGGGGAAACAAGTATAGCTTCCATCAGCTTACACTCGAGAAATAGAAATTATATAATTTCCATATCATGACTGAGCCAATCTCTCTCAGTTTGCTCCTCAAAAAAAGATATATATTTTTTAAATTCTTTGAATCCTGCTCAGAAATGGACAATGGACTTGTGAAAAAAAAAGTTTTGCAAAGTTCTGGTGGTGCAGCTGGCGACAAACTGATGCTCACCGTCTCGGTGGTCTGTGGTAGAGGGGGCTTAACAAGGAGGTATACAAGTTATAGCTTTCAAAATTGCCATGAAATTTATTGCGAATATACATAAAAATCATTTGTTACTACTTGAATATAATGTGCATTTTTAAAAAGCATTTTATTGTCAAGCGCAATACGCACATTTTGTCCAGTAATGCTCACTGTAATGGCCTGCAGTGCACTTTATTGACCACATGGGAGCCACGAATGAAAAGGCTCCCTGAAACGCGCATGAAATCAAAGCATGTGTTTTCTTCGCTTACTAAACACACGAAACGGAATCCTAAACACAAATATCAGAATACACACATCTGTATTTGAATATTGAAAATTATTATGACATTTGAATACTTTGCAATGCCATGGTGGTAACAGCTCTTTGGACTTAAAATTCCTCATTAACAGCGATAGATTCCCAATGCAAGAGCCACACTTGAAACCAACTTTTGACGTTTAATCTGCTGACCTCCAGTCCTCCATATGAATTAATGGGGGAAACTTCATTGGAACTGAGAAGAACTTGTTACTTTTAGTCTCTTAAAAAGGGGTGGACCACTCGTGAAAAAGTGTTATCCCTACAACGCTCACTTGATTTGGATGTATATTTTCTCAAATTGAAGCTGAAAATCTGTACATTGAGCTCATATGATTTAATTTTTTAAAAATAGTGTCGACTCGATTATTCCTGTTGTAGACAGCTGAAGTGAGAAATACGCAGAAGTTTTCCGTGTACATACCGCCCTCTGATGGTCATATACACTAATTGCACTATACCCAGAGCAGGCCCATTACTGCTAACAGCCTCACTGGAATTAACATGCACGCCGTGGGCAGTGGGAGGAACAGCAGTGAATTATTGGGCTTAATTGAAATAAAAAGGCAACAATGCCCTGATTACACTGTTGTGCTCTGTTATGAGTTGCAGAAACAGGAACCAATCGCAGGCTTCAGATGAGCTGATGAGATGAATTTAATAGGCAGAAGTTTGCAGGAATCACAATGAACATGAACAAAGCTCCATTAATTCAGGCTGATAACCCGATTTACAATTAATACTAAACGCAAGTACCAAGTGGGATAGAGCCTAACAGTCAAGCGGGCGTGAGGTCAAAACCAGGAACTTACATACTTGAGACAACAATTAACAGTGAGGGACAACAGGTGTGCAGAGCAAGGGAAGGGAACACAGGAGGTTACAAAGAAGATGATAATTAAGACAATTAAGCAAACAAAAATCAATTAAGAAAACAAAATGAAAGCTGTCACAGGCAGCTTGACTGCGGGGAAAATCAAATAACAAGAATAGACGGGACGTGGCATGGTCACGCTTTTACAATGGGGGCTGTAGCTGTGTCTCGAGTTCATCCATCACATTCATAATCATGTCTGTAACTAATTATCAAACTCCTGCAATCAATGAAAATGATTGCATCTTACTGGGAAAGCCATAGTCCACAAAGAGTTTCCAAAAAAATCAAAGCCTGTCTGAATTGTATCAAAAGTAGATTCACTAGCCCTATCCCTACGGTGGCCGACCAGGGTAAACGCACTACGATGGCCCAAAACATCCCCCGTCAGAGAATGGTGCTTTAGCTTCAGAAACTACCGGTATACAAATTGAAAAACACTTAAGAAAATCTAAAAGGAATGAAACTGCAGAAATGCGCTGCAGAAATCCAAAACAAATACATGAACAAGAAAATGGCTGCAAATACAGAAACAGTGCAAAATCAAAAACACAGGAATGTTGATCACAGCGATAGCGGGCTATTATGGCCATAATTGAAGTGAATGAGTGAGGAATGATCCTTTCATGCTCAATATCTCAAGAATGATACTAGCCATAACCTTTTAACTTTGCACTTTAACAGATATAGTGAAGAAGATGAGCTGATTGGTTGGTTAAATCTGTGATGTAACATTGTACAAAATTGATGTGCACAGCATCACATGGTCCTGTAAAATCCAGTAAGACTGAGCGTTGCTTCCATCAGTTAGCTTGCTAATCAAGCTAGCTAGCCCAGTATTAAAATGATTACTGATTCAGTCAAGGCCTGGTAAAGGCTTGATTTCACCAATAGTCACGCTAGCAATGTTTGTTCTGTGTTTTTGGCCCACCAGAAATGTACTGCACTAAAGCTACTTGCGCATAGCTTCATTTCACATCTACAGTGACCAGCTAGCTAACGGAGCTACAGAGCGCTGAGCTGCCCAATGTTCTTGTAGCTAGCTAGCTGGGTACTGTAGGTGTCAAATTATTCTGGCTGGGTAGGAATAATTGAGGCATTACATTTACAAGCTACTCACAATCTCTGAACAGATCCTGAGTTTACAAGCGGCACTTCAGCCTTGTTGCATCATACTTACTCAATATGCAAAATGACACCACATTGTAGGGTCCTGTACAATCCAGTAAGACTGTACATTACTTGTAAACAAATGCATCAGAAAAACACTGCATTATCAGTCAACGGAGGGGCTCTGGAGTGGGTGCTCAACAATAGCAGAGCCGGGGTGGCCACGATCGGACCAAGAGTCATTTTTGGGTGGTGCAGAAATCTCTCTTCCATGAACATTAAAATGTACCTAACAAGAAAATAATGATATTTATCTCATATATCAACACATAGAAATTGTTTTGCACATGTAGCAACTGTTGTTTCTTCCAACATGCAGGCATTCTAAGCATAAGGTGAACTGTGTTGTGTTGTGTACTTGCTGAATTCCTTTTTGATTTTGAAACATCATTTGACATAACCGTAAGTGGGCCTCAACTTTTACATGTGGGCTCTGATTCAAAAACACTCTGACCTGGCCCTATGGCCCTATCCCAGTCCTGGAGGGTCAGTGTGTGTGCAGTTTTTTATTTCTATCAGTTACCCAGACTAATTGAGCTAATTGGTTGTGCACACAAACAAAGATTTGCGCAAGGATTAGATGAAAGAAAAAGAATTTCATTTGAGGAAAGAACAGTCTTTGGTGGTTATTCATGATAATTTAAAGAAATGCAGCAGAAACGTCAGATTTGATAAATAGTTTGGCTAATTGAGACAATTGACTAATTAAAGGCCAGAAGTTGGTGTGAAAACCAGGGATAGATATGGCCCTCATTGCCCACCTCTGCCCTATGAGCTAGCACTGAAAGGGTGAACATCACTTCATAGTAGTTGTCAGAATGTAAAGTATGTAATTGCTAAAACTTTAAAATGCCAACATTATGCTTATTGCAATGAAAATAAATGTATTTTCCTTTGAATCCACTTGTCTCAAATGCCACCAGTGCCATGCATGGGTCTGAAACTGGTGGCACCCCTGATTGAGCCATTTCAAAATAGTTTTACATACGTGGTTTGACATCGTCATGAAACATATCCTACATGTGTTGTAACGATTAGACAAACTCTTTTTAATTCATTGCCAATGGTGTGTCATGCATCGCAGAGTTTTTACATTTGCAGCAAAAGAGTTGAAACCACCCTGGTTTTTACCCCACTAAATGTGTTGTGGTAGTGGCCCTTTCTTTTGTCTTGTGTGTGGATTTTGTGTGTGTGTGTGTGTGTGTTTCTGTTTCTTATTGCTAAATGACAAATACAAAGCTTGAATTAAGAAAGGCAATGATCTGAAGCACACAAGCAAGTCCACCTCTGAAAGGCTCAATGGAAACACAGTGAAAGTTTTGGAGTGTCTTAGTCAAAGTCCTGACTTGAATCCGATTGTGATGCTGTGGCATGACCTTAAACAGGCAGTTTGTGCTCAAAAACCCTCAAATGTGACTGAATTAAAACAATTCCTCAAAGAAGAGTGAGCCAGAATTCCTCCACAGCGATGCGCAAGACTCATTGCCAGTTATTGCAAATTAAGACCACAAAGGAAAAACGATCAGTCCAAATTTTGCATTTTTGTATATTTTATATATTATATAAATTATAATACTTATAATAATAGATAATATTATATATTATTACGTTGTATAATATTTTATATATTTTATATTTTTTGCATATTTTTTTCAGTGCTTTTTTCTAAGATCATTTTGAATTTTTAATACATCATTTCTCTTCAACGTGAAAATGTGACTCCAAGCATTTTTCCATTGTGGTTTTCAAATGTTTTCTTACAGTTGTTGCCGCCAAGGGCGGCACAACCACTTATCAGGTTTTGAATATGTCTACCTTTAATATAAGAAATTATCATTTATACGCTGCATTTTGTGTTTACTCACATTGCCGTTGTCCTATATTAAAATTAGTTGGATGATGTGAAACATTTAAATATGAAAAATAGGTAAAAATAGAAGAAATCAGGAATGGAGCACATACTTCTTCTCGGCACATAAGAGAGTAATGGGTATTTAAAAGGCATTGAAGTCATTGGGTATTTAACAGGATGTAAAGAGTAATAGGGTATTTCACAAAGCATATTTTAAAGCATGGCATGCGCTGAGAAATGGGGTATTTGACAGCACATAGTGAATGACGGGGGTATTAATCAGCGAACACTAAGTGGCTACATTTAAACATTGACGTTAATTGGGCTGCTGTTGGACATATTACAGTGCTGCAGATTTAATAATGCAGATATTTGAGTAAAGGGATATTTTAGCACAAATATATTGGAGTTTTGGCATCATTTAGCATGTGCATATCAGTGTATTAAGCACACATTAGAGTAGTGGAGTATTTTAGCATTCACAGGGTACAGTGAGTGGTATTGCAGTACACACAGTGCAGTTTGCGCACGCTTGTTGGCAGCGATATCCTGAGTGCAACAGAGAGACCTGGTGCGCAGTTCTCTGTGTTTGTGTTTCTGGTTTATAGTCCCCAGGGACGCAAGGGGATGGGTTCTGGTTTGGATCGGGACCAAAGGCCCAGGCTACAGGCCAAACAAGAGTACCCCGTCCCATCTGCTCCCACAGCATACAGCGCTGGGGGCGAGGAGGAGGGGGGGCGTGCTGTACCACTCTTTTCTGCTGGCTCGAGTCCCGACCCCAAAACAAACACAAAAAGGGATGCAAACAGGCACGGACGAGCCAAGCAGATCACTGACGCCCCTCGCCAAGGGGCCCGCATTTTACTCACCAGATAAAGAAATTAGAAAAAAAGCTACAATATAAATTTTTGCCCCTTTGCCAGTTTTTGACACCAGAGATGTCTCTATAATTCAGCAAAGTTCATGTTACTGGTGCGTGATTGGTGCTCAGCCTGTCCTCTATCTTCCTGTAATTGGTGCGCTATTTTGTCTCTGTAATCCTGGATTTCTTTGTTTCCTTCATATTTCTCACTCTTTCAGTTACTAGGCATTTTTCTGCTCCGGTGCCCTTTCAGTGCTGCAGAATTTTAAAGGTGAATTACCCATCACCCCCTGCGTCCGCATTCAGGGCGGCCTCTTCAAGACTGTTTGGGCCTCTGCATGACGACTCAACTGAGTCGTGGAGGGTATGGGTTGCAAGGGGGTAAACTAGGTTTTTTGCAGCCTGTGTTTAGTTAAAGGTCCCTTATTATATCCCCAGGTGCACAGCTAATTAGTTATTAAAAGCCGTTTCAAAATCTTTCCTCTCTTGACATCACATGGGGAAGTAACCAACCAGAGGCAAGAAGAACTGATCACCTTCTGCCAAGCAGTCAATCAGGTTTCATTATTCTGGGTGGTCACTCCCCCTTTTGATGTCAGGTAGGGGAGACTTTGAACTGGCTCATAATGGCTAATTAGCTGTGCACCTGGTGGCATAATAGGGGACCTTTAATCTTTTTAATCAAATGAGCGTCGATAGGCCCCGCGCACAAACTCGTTCATTTCCTAAAAGTAGGAGGAGGGGGCTCTTCCTCTCCTCAAACCAATGCAGGGAGGGTCTCTCATTTGCTAGTTCTCTCTCTCTCTCATTTACTCCCTCTCGCTCCCTCTCTTATGGGGAAACCTACGCATGCTTGCAGTTGTGCTTGTGTCATGTGATGCTGACATCACAGCTGCATGACTGCCCTACCCTGCAGCCTGATCTATCTGAGCAGCACAAGCTTGAATATCCTTCGATCTGTTCCTCTGCTGTGTCGTATGCTGCCATTTTCCAGGTTCCATTTTGGTTTTATAGTGGCCAGAAGGCAACAGCTTTTGCTTAATAACAGCTTGAACACCAACCTTTCACTTAAGTTTTCCCTTTAGTTGGTCCAAAGTCACAAAATGCATTTTTTATTGTAGGACAATGTCACCATCATATTCGATATCTGCTGGTCGCAGTGCTTCACTGAAGTTACATCACACTTATATTGAGAGCAATATTCGAACCCAGGACACCATGTTTTTATGGCCACGGCATTAAATCAAATGAAAAATATCCAGATTTATATACATAATTTTATACACATTTCTAAGCAATTCAGCAGGATATTTGGGATCATTGGAAACCTTGAGATCTCTACTGGAATTGGAAATAGCCAAGAAGTTCCACAGGTTTGATTGAATACAGCAGCTACATTTTATCAGTGTTGGGAGTAACGAGTTACAAAAGTAACGCATTACAGTAATATATTACTTTTAGCGGTAACAAAGTAATATAACGCATTCCTAATCGGATTTCGGTAATATTATTACGTTCACGATGCCAAGTAACACGTTACCAGCTGGCCGCGGCTAGCCGTATAAAATTTCTGCTTACTTCAAAGCGAGGAAATAAAGTCTCCAACTTTTTGGGGGGGGGGGGGATTTCAATGCACCTTTCACACAGACTTCCATTTGCCGAGTGAAATCAGAAATCTGCCGGGATCATCATGGTCGCTCTCTTTTCAAAAATCTGCGAATCACAGCGCATAAACTAAAATGAGGCGGAAAGTTAGCACACTTCCCCCGTTGCCGAAGTCTAGGCTGCAATGGCTGCAGAGTCAGATGATCCTGCAACGTTCTCAAAATGGGTATACTCCCATTACTTTCAGTTCATCAAAGAAAAGGACAGGAACATTATAGTTAAGTGCAATCTTTGTCTAGGGAAACCGAGAGAACTCTCTACAGCGAGAAATAGCACAAGTAACCTGATGAAACACCTAGAGAGGGTTCATGCTAACACTAAGCTAGCTGAGAGAGATGATGTTGTAAAGAAGAAGAGAATGAGAGAGCACGATTTTGCGAGCAAGCTGAAACAACCGAAATTGGATTTCTCTGGACCTGCCGGGCCCGTGAAGATGCTTGAACCCCGAGATGTCAGGAGGCTTGTGGCAGAATACGTTGTGGAAGATATGCGGCCTCTGTCGACAGTAGAATCGCCAGCTTTTAGAAAGCTTGTCAGCAAAATCCCTGTCAAAACCAATCATAAGGTAAGCTAACGTTGGAAATGTTGTTTTATTTTTGTTGATTGTGCCTTGGAATGGCCTACGCATATTCATAGGGCTTAGACAATATCGCCCGCAATACAAAACCAAATTAGGAGCAGCAGGACTGGCGTTTTGTCCGCACAAACTACGTGCGGATAGGGACAGGGCTCAGCCATTGTGGTGCTATATGCTATTGTGTATTGTGCTACTCGTCGCCAAAAGAGCTAACAGACAATACGACCTGAGACATGTTATTTCATAGCTAGTTACCCCGCTATATATGCCATCGCGTTTTAACGTTACTCTTGAGATACTTAAGCTATCAATATTCCAACATAGCTAGCTGACGCTAGTTAAGGGAAAATTGTGTAATCACTGTCATACTTCTGCGACGTGATTTGGTTGGTTTTTGCCTTAACTTCACAAGCTAGCTAGATTGTTTATGAGGTAGCCAAGTACCTAGATGGGCAAACTGTGATCGTGTCTGTTAGTTGTTTGGTCTGTCCTGCTAACGTTGTTTTTGCCAATGTAGCCCCATATGCCATGTCCAAAGTGTCTACATGTCCGACAGTCGGATGTTTTTCAATACAACTTTTACATGGTGCTACCGTGTCCGACAGTCGGATAGGGTTTCAATATAACTCCGTGCCTGACAGTCCATTTTCTTTTCTTCAAAATGTATTTAAATCTACTGAATCTTTTAGGGTTTAGGGATAGGGTTTCAATCAAGGACTGTATAAAACATGGACAGCCGAACGTCTCCTGAAAAGTGAAGCCAAAACGTCTCGATCGCCAACTACTGGCCGGCTGCAGTACAAATTATAAGCCCGCCCCCTCCATGGTAGTGGAGGGGAGAAATGCCACACAGAGAAAAATGCGTACATAATAAATATTTTTTTTCTGAAGATGGTTTCTTCCTTGTTAAGAAGTTCTTACCATGCTGATCTATATTCTAGCGTCTATTTTTCTTAAAAGTTTTCTGTAAACGTTTTATTTGATATTATGCAAAAGGGGTGTAGTCATAATTAACAGCAGTGATTGACAACTGCAGTGCGTGGACTGAGTCGCGATAGCCCCTGCCCCCTTTGGATTTCAGTTTCGTGAATAGTAACGTTAATTTTACGTAGAGCTGGGGTACCAAACGTCGACAGGAGACTTAACGCTATCTGAAATTGTTCATAGCTAACAGCGATTGTGCTTCAAGCAGGACAGATTGCAACAAAGAACGGCGAAATGAGTTGCTCTGCTGTGAATTGTACTAACCGTCCGGACCGATCGGAAGGATCTTTGCAGTTTTTTCGGTAAGTTTATTTTTTGTTTGTTGAAGTTGAACGGTCAGTTGAGTTATTACCAAGTTAGCTAACTACCTTAGCTACGTTAAGACTGCAAGCAGAGAAGCAAACGTTTGGGATTAATATGGGGGAAAATGGTGATCGGTAGCCATTCATAACTGGCAAAATATACATTTTTAAGTTTAGAGAATACCTATTATGGTAAGCATTTTAATGAAGTTAACGGCACTGTGTCATAAAATGTCGTGCTTATATACTTGAACTTGAAATATTAGGCCAGTACCGCAGTAGTTTCAGCCTTTAGCTTCCAGTTCTGCAGTCTGTATCTCGGAATTTTAGAACGAACGCAGATTGCGAGTCACTTGGCCCGGTAGGAATTCTGCTTACCCAGGGGATCAGCGTTAGAACCTGGCAAATGGCTGGCTAATTCCTTCAACTTTTCTCGTAGCTGATTGAAGTCGCTTAGGCTATTAAAGTAGGGTAAACGATGTAGCAAGCTTGCTATCTAATGTTCAGTAGACGAGCCCCTAGGTTCAGTGCTTCCATAAGCATCAGCAAGCCAACTTCTTGTTTTTCAGCAGGTTACACAACAAAAGTCCAACCTTAGGTTGCAACCTTACGGACAGCAGCTAAAACTGCAAGAAAAACTAATTGGATCGAAGAGGTACAGATTATTTTTAATTGGATCGAGGAGGTACAGATTATTTTACCAACGACAATATGACAAAAATGAAACATATCGTAAGTGGATTCAATTCATTAATAATTTCAATGTCGATTCGGCAGGTTTCGGATGAAATTACGGCTGGAATCAATGCATCTACTTTAGTGGAATTGGCTAGGTAACGGGGTAACTCTGAAAAGATTGATCGGACGATGTATCGGGGAAAACTTGACAACATTTCGAGTTTGGCCTGGAAGGTGATGGACACAAACTGTAAATGAGGGAGTGGTGTAAACCGGGAAGAAAATCATTTAAAAATTGTTTATAGCGTGATGGTTGTTGCGCTACTAAATTATGCATTAATTATGGCATATGTTATTTGCACTTATACGTGTAGCCAATGCTGAATTTTTTTCTTTGCCACACTTATAAGTGCGCCAGTTGATGACCATTCCAGTGCCGCTTAGAAAGTTCCGCTTAAAATACGTTTCGCCAAAAAAAATAAAATAGAATTTAGCGTAGGACACACTTTAAGTCTGGGCAATGGAGCGAAGTGCATCTTGGCCACACTTACAAGTGCGTCTAAAGCGAATTTCGATCAATTTTTGTGCTTGGACGCAGTTCGTTAATAATTGCTGCGTTTGTTATCGAGTGACCTTAACGTTAACTAGCAAGCTAGCTGACTTCAGTTAACGTTAACTCAAGTATTACCTTGCACTCGGCAATTAATGGTGAATTAGTTCAGCCACTGAAACATATCTGTTAAGGTAATGCTTTCAGTATCTTAATTTAGAAGGTCAGAGCTGAGTTTGGGCGTTGCACAATTACAAAATAATATTTTCCTTGATCAGCTTTATAATTTCTTGAAAATTATAGGAAGTTATTTTGAAATTTGATGTCTCTTCATATACAGTCTATGTCTGAAACACGTTTCAAATAAGTCGGAATAGGTGCATGTGACCCCACATAAAAAGGAATGTAAATTGGTAGCAGAATTTAGTTTCAACGGGTATAAAGCTGCATATATCTCCATTCTTTTTTTTTTTTTTTTTTTTTTTTAATGTCAAAACTGCCAGATGTGTGGGTTGGAACGTGCAAGTCAATTTTACTGCTGTCATGGTAGGGCAGACTGCACTTCAGGTTTATAAGCTTCACAAATAATTAAATATGTTTTCTTTTTTTACCATGTGATTACAGAAGCCGCAAAACCACTGGGTAATGCTGAGGTTACCCCGGACCAGTGAAGACTCGGAAGATGCTACAAGCGATTCTTTTGTTTTATTGCTGGAGAATAACTCTGAAGTAATTTATAAATGGAAAAACTGATGAAAATGCTTGTCAAAACTGCTCAACTATGCATTGTCACTGAAACTTGCAATGGTTCTGTTAAACGGTAATTTACACTTGGAGGTAGATAAGTCCATGTTGATTGAATAATAATGGACATGTAACTGGCTTCTCTTATATATGCTTGTTCTGTCCGTGTCATTTTCCTTATATGTCATCTTCAAATATTGGCATAAACTGTCACTTTTTTTTGTTAAATAACACAGTCAAAAGCTGTTCATCTTGACTTCTAAGCCTTCAGTTTTCCAACAAAGATTCCAGTCATCTGTCCTTGGACTGGGAGTGCATGAGAAATATTTTGTAATTCAATCTACATTTTCTGTGATGGTGGTAAATTAAACCTGTAATGTACAATAAAGGTCTTAACATTTACGTCCAGCTAAAACTTCACTCTGGAATTCTTTCACATATACTATGTCCTTTGCTGCAGTAAACCAGAGGCATGCAAATGAGTTAAAAAAATGTTTATTTAAACAAAAACTACACACAGCATAGAGTTCTGTGTCGCCAAAAGACAATCCACTGGCTACATTTGCCGTGGGGAAACATTAAGGAAGTCCATCAGATGGAAAGGCTGGAGGAAAGCAAATGGTTTGGAGAAAAGATTGAAGAGAGAAAGGAAGGTGGATGGAGAGGAAGAGCTTGGAAAACAATAAGTATGATCGCTACCGCCCTAGTATAAAAATGAATAAAAAGCGCATCAAACATCACATAAAGCAAAAAAACTGACTTTTTTTTCCGCGCCCATAGCTGATGTTGAAAATCCAAATTCAGCATCACCCTACTGGATTTGGTCTTTCAGACACAGCCACAATGTTATTTAAAAATATATAATTTCCCATGGGGTGAAATGAACTCCATCATGCAAAAATTGGCCAGGATCTCTATGCTTTATCTGAGGATGATGCAAGATGTCTCTACCATTAGACAAAACAAAGGTAGCCATCACACTGTTGACACATGGCCGGGCTTTGTCAATCTTTGGATGGAAGGACCTCCACCGGCATCGCTGGGTGATGGCAGAGAAGATGATCTTCATCCGAGGGAACTGCCGATGGAGAATTTCCAAGTCCTGCTTGATCCCTGCGACAAGCTTCTCACTTCCGAGGTCATTCCCGCCACAGTGGACCAGCAGGACCTCCGTCATAGCTCTTCCTCTCAGGCACTGGTGGATAAAGGGGAGGAAGTTCCCCCAAATCATGCCACCCCAGCCAAACCACTGGACCTGGGCATCCAGACCAAGGTTGGTCTCGATGCTCTCCCTTGCTCGTTTTTCCCCACGGCGAATGTAGCTGTCCCCACTAATGTAAACTTTTGATCCTGTTAGTTGTAAAATGCAAATGTCACCTTTAAATGTCACTTCTGCTGGATTTTTTTGCAATTTAACATATTTAATGTTTATATTCTATTATTCCATATTTTACCAGGTGGTATTGTGCTTTTTATGCATGAAATAGATGTGACTTAATGTTATAAACTTCAGTTTTTTATGACATTCTCCAGTGAAAAGTCTTATGCTTAAATAAACACAGGCGTCGGTTTCCAGATATTTCCATGAGATATATACAGACTCTTGGCCACTGTGGAGGATGCAAGAATTGCCCAGTCCATTTCGTCGTCTAAAAATGAGGATACCAAAACTCAAACAGTAACTATTTATGCATTCAAAGACATCGAGTCCACATAAGAGAAAGTGTAGGGGTGTTGCATTGCTAAGTTTACTATCACAGAGAATGAATTGCCGGTCACCCAAGCTATGATGGTTATCTTCCATTACGATTATGTTACATTTTTAAGAAATACAACATTAGCCAACGGTAAGATACACGACTTATTAAACACAGCAAGCTAACTTTGGTGAGAAGGACAGTTTATTTTCATTCAAAATTCGATCTACCGTTCTAACGTGTTGAAAAATTAAAAGTACGACCCATTACTCAGCTAGAACATGCACATAGGAAATGACACTTTCCCGGCGGAACGTGATTTAGAAAATACAACGAAAGTTGGCGTTAATATGCTCGCCACTCGAAACATTGGGTAAGTGACAGTTGAGAACATTGACTACTAGCTATGTGGCCGAAAAGTGGCAAAAATCTGACACCTGCGTTACTTAATATAATTAGCTACATACCTGGCTTGTTAAGCAAGATTCAGTGACAAGATATCATAGATTGCCAGTTAGGTACTTCAGCTAATTTCGGAACAGATGACTGTGGGGTGGGGTTTGTTTAGCCAGAGTCTATTTACCTTATTAACGACCGAATAGTTAAGCTGCCAGCAGTTGGGTCCTTCCAGTTTACTATGGTAAACTGTACCGTCTCCGTATGAGAGCTGGCTATTACGGGCACTTACGTTAACAGCGTAGCTGCCAGCCCAGGTTAGAAGTTCAGGGGGCTGTTCGGGTGAGTGTGTGGGCGGGATTCGATAGCGCGGCTCTACCCCCCGATCACTACTGCGCCGACTCAGGCTCCAAATGTGCAACATGGCAGCGCCCGTATCGAGGATATTTTGGCTCCATTTTTGTTGAATGGGAGTGAATGGAGACGCGTCGTCCATGTTTTATACAGTCCTTGGTTTCAATATAGCTCCGTTGGTGACATTCTTGGCACTCATCTTGAAGATCTGTGCCCAGTAAATTTAAAGAAATCTTGAATAAACTGTGGACTGTTGGACACGGAGTTATATTAAAACTCTAATACGACTGTCGGACACGGAGACACTGCCTTTTACGAATTTGGTTGCGGGAATTAAGTTGATAAATGTCGATTCCATTAAAATTTATTGATTTAAATATCGCTCCGGAAATCGCTACCGATGTAAATGCGTATGCGTGCCACAAGGGATGAGCCCTGCCACTATCTGCATCTGTACAAACTAGAAGTTGGACGATGGATAAATGATCCTACTCAGTGGCTAGATGTTCAGTATCCGGATATTTATTCCTATCTCATAGACACATCAGGGCATATAGGGCACTCGCTTTTCAACTGAATTTATCCTGGCATTTTAAAAAATAAAAACAGTGGCTAAAAATGAAAGGTAAAATGAAAGAAAATCACTTCAAATTACACTGTGCTCTACGGAAACAAACCACCCAGCTCTATTGTTTTAACGCCACCTGGCGTTGAAGCACGTGAATCACGGAAGTGCCCATATATGCGATCGACAGAATAATATGAAGAAAAATATTTTCAGCCAATCCAGCTGAGAAAAAAAAGTTCTCCATCCCTTTTGTGAAATAATTAATTATGGCCAGGAAAAAACCAACCCCTAGAGATATAATGGTGGCCCCCTAAAGCATTTTCGGGACTGAAGCTATTAAAATGGGGTAATTAAAATAATACAGAAATAAACAATAAAGATAAATACTAATAACAGATAAGACATGTTGGCGATAAAACGGTGTGCTAGCATTAATTAAGGCTTTTTGGAAAATATGTCTCCAGAAGTCATTTAAAGGATTCAGTGATTCTGGTTCATATTGCCAAATGTAATGCTGATTGCTCATTTAAACCTTGGCATAGCATGAGTTTAATAGCTATCTTTGTTTTTAATTTTTCAGTCTGTTCTACCAGACAGGAAGACATTCGCCAAGGAGTTGGATAAGTCATATGCTTCAATGGAAAAGGAGCTGAAGAAAACGATTGAAGCGCAGGAGTATGTATCGACAACAGCAGATATATGGAGTGCCAACAACAAAAGTTTCATGGGGGTGACGGTGCACTGGATTAATGCAGACACCTTGAAAAGAGAGAAGGCGGCAATAGCTTGTAAGAGATTCAGAGGCCGACACACATCCGATGCAATTGCAACAGAGCTAGAGGATATTTTTTCCATGTATGGACTGACCAATAGTAAAGTGACTGCATGTGTGACGGACAATGGAAGCAACTTTGTGAAGGCGTTCAAGGAGCATCAACAGCAGCAATTAAACTGTGAGTCTGACGAGGAAGAGGAGGAGGAGGAGGTCAAGGACGATGGTGAGGTGACCTTTACGGACCTCCACAGTGTACTCACCACCACAAATGATGATGCCCTGAACAGTACATTTGCACTTCCTCCCCACTATAGATGTGCAGCCCATACACTTAATCTAATGGCAAACAATGACGTTGATAAATGGCTGGCATCTAATCCGGAATCGAGGGCTGTGTATTGTAGTGCTACAGGCAAATGTTCAGCACTATGGACGAAGGCCAGTCGCTCCACAGTCGCATCGGAGTGCCTGGAAGAGGTCAGTGATAGGAAGCTGATTGTCCCCACAGCAACACGATGGAACTCTTTTTATGATGCCTATGAACATTTATGAAATGCCCCTTGCTGACATCAATAACCTGTGCACACAGCTTCAGATTAAATGTATGAACGACAGGGAATACCTTTTTCTCAAAGAATCCTATGTCATCATGAAGCCTTTCACAGTTGCACTTGACATTCTGCAGGGCGAGGACACTTGTTTTTATGGAGCAATTCAACCAACGCTAGAAGTTCTAATAGCCAAAACCCTGGCAATGAAACAAGACCTATCGCAAATGACCGCTGGATTGCCTGAAGTTATTGTGGGAACAATTAAAAGTCGATTTGCTGTGACTTTCAACTCCAAGGATTCGTTGCTGGCCGCTGTCTCATTGCCCAAGTTCAAGCTGCGCTGGGTAAGAGAAGAAACCAGAAGAGACCACATCAGGCTTCTGCTCACTACAGAGTGCCGCTCCCTTACTGAAGAGCCTGCAGCGCCGATGCCTGATCCCCAACCAGTTGCTGCTGCCTCCAGCAAGGATGACTTTTTTTCCTTTGATGTACATCTCGCTGACTCAAACACACCCATGTCCGTGGAAACAGAGGTGATGGATTATCTCAAATCTGCCCCTATGATGGAAAGCCTGCACCAGTTTCCAAGAATTAAAAAAATTGCACTCCGCTATAACGCCCCAACACCATCCAGTGCACCCGTCGAAAGATTTTTCAGTCTAGGGAATCTGGTTCTCACCCCAAAACGAAACCGTCTCGGTGATGGACGCTTTCAGCCGCTTCTCCTGATGCACTTTAACAAGTACTATAGTAGTATGGAATAGGCTAGCCCCCCAGAGCCCAAAGTATAGACCAGGTGCTTTAATAGTTTTATTATTTATTATCTGCTTTTGTTTGGCTATACCTTCCGCTGTTTAGCCTGTGATTTATTTGTTAGGCCATGCTTAGCCTACATTTTATAATGATCCTTTGTGCTTTGAAAAAAAAAAATTGCATGAGGACGTTTTTTTTCTTTCATGTCATTATAGGCTACATTATAGAAGGGTCTGCATCCATTTGTTATCATAGGCCTAAAATTAAAATATTTGTCCCTATCTCAAAATTAATCAGACTTTGATTTTGTCTGCCTGCTGATCATTGTGTCCAAGGCTATTTGTTCATTTAAAAAGGTTGAGGCTAATTAATTTCATCACTATATTATTATATGCTGGGTATTTTATGATAACCACTGCTTGTGAATACATAATGCGGTCATTTTGGTGAAAGTAACTCAAAAGTACTGAAATCAGTAACGCATTACTTTACACAGACAGTAATATACTAGAGTAACTTATTACTTTCAAAGGAAGGTAACTAGTAATATGTAATATATTACATTTTGAAAGTAACTTGCCCAACACTGCATTTGATGGACCTATATTGATGGGGAGGTGATAGCTATTGCCTGCCTGAGATTCTATGGCATCTGAAGATTTCATACAAAGATGTTGAGTAGCAAACTGGCTTTAGCCGCGACAGACGTAGATGAAAAAGGGCCAGAGTCATATCTGTGCAGGAGGGCTAGTACATCAAGTCTTTATTTTGAGAAACAGGTGCCTTCGATTGCAGCTTCATCGAGCAGTACCTGCCAAACATCAATATCTGCTACAGTGAGGGCGCAATTCTGTGATGCCAGCATGAAGGGCCTTTTTGCCAGTTTATCGGTCCAATATATGTAATCTTGTTGATTTTTTACTTTGAAAATCTGCCTGCCTGTAGTTAGCATCCTTGCAGTTTCTTCTTTGTTGCAGAAGCTGACGCCTCACAGGTTCTATTCAATGACGTTGGCAGCTAAAAACCTTGTAGACTTTGGTCGCTTGTTTTAGAGACACTGATGTACTGGTCCTCTTGCACTGTTGGTCATCTGGGCCTTTCTCTTCTTTTTTCTTCCCATTCAAACCCTGTTTTCCCCTCCTTTACAGCTGCTGTCACAAAATTTAACATTTGTGGACATCAGAGCACTACACAAGCATGGGAAATGAAAGAAAGATGTTTCAGCTTTGGTTTCAATTAGTATGATGTTGGTGGTTTCTCTGCCATCCCACACGCAAAGAACCTATATAAACATATAGGTTTTAATATAGGGCCAGATATAGGTCATACATAAAATACATATCCGACATACATACAAAAATTGGCCTGTTTTCATATACTATATGGCCCTTCTGTTTACATATATATGGGTCTCCATTATCTTATATGTACCTATGTACATATGTATTGTGTGGGAATTTAAGAATCCTTGTTATTTCATCTTTGTAGGAAAAAGTCTGGGACCTTTAGTAGCTATACAAGCATCTCAGATAAAAGACAAGTGTCTGTTTATTAAAACTGTGAACAGAAATGTCGACTTTGTCTTCAAATTCATTAACCACAGTGAAATGCTCAAATAGATGTGTGGATGAAAATGACTTTTGAAAGGCATGTTTACTTGAATGTATGTTCTTCTATGTACTTTTATTTTGTTATTTTTGTTTTATTTTGCTACATTTAGACTAAGGACCTCTGAGCCATTTTCATCTAGAAACTGCATTACAGACAAGATAGAAAACATTGCATTTGGTGGATGTAACAGTGTAGTGTATAACCTTTCAGTGGATGTGTATGAGCTGTAATGATGTGAATCCAATTTTATCTAATGTGGTGAATCAGGCAGTGACTTAAACTTGAAAAAATGCTTAATTGATGAAATAAACATAATCAAACCATTTTGTTTTTATACATTTCCTTCTCTTCCACAATACATAACTCAATCTTCATAGAATGGAAATAAGTATGGTGAAGAAAGAATTGATGACCTTGTTATTGTTAATGTTTCAGGAAAAAAATATGACAAATAGTATTAGATATTTGTGTTGATATCATAGCTTTTTGTCTCCTCTCACTTGCCACAGTTAATAATGACTGGTTTACACATAACATGCCGTTGTCACATGTCAACATGTATTTAGGATCAAATGTGATGCCAATTTCACGTGTTCACATGCGATTAATAAGTTGTTGTGCGAAATTCTTGTTATTTCTGTAAGGGACTTTGGACTAATATGCAGATATTACCTTGAGAATAAAAATATGAGCCAGGCATCATGTATGACAGTTGCAAAAGTGAGATATGAGCTATACAATAGGTATGACAAACAGAACCTGCCACTGGGTATATGAGCTATATAGGAGACCTATATGCCCTCTATTAGCACATATATGTACCTGAATTTGGCCTATATGCGGTATATATGCAGCATATATGCGGCACATAGGTTCATATAGATTCTTTCCATGTGGGATTGAAATAACACAGTTCCACAATTACATAATGCTAGTGTGTGACACACCATGGTGGTAGTTCAATTGCAAAATGACTTCTGAAAATATGGCTTTGAAGTAACATATTCCAAATTCAAACAAGCTATTGTTGCCAGTATTTGAAATATATTAACTATATTCTGATTTTATTTAATTACTTTTGGACAAATTTAATGTTGTCATGTTGAATGGAACCTTTAACTATCCTTGTTATTCCAGATGGTACCACATATGCGCACTCTCACTCTACTCAGTGTGAATGTGGGACCGTGTCTTTGTCCATGAACTGTAAGTGAGAGTGGGTTATGTTGTAGGTGCTACAGTATGCACTAAGTTCCATTGCATTGAAACATCTTCTGAGGTGAAGGGCTGGCTTGCTTTGTCTCACATTAGGAAAGTAGTTTTGTATCCACCCAAATCTGTGATACTGACGTACGAGTGAATAAACAGACTGCCCCGTCCCCAGCTGTGATTAAACTGCATGTGCAATATGTTTCTGTTTGTGTGTTTGACAAGTTTACACAGCTCTGAATAATGTTATACTGCACATCCTCAAAATGGTGACTGACTCCTAACTGCTTGGTTGCCTGCGGTAGTGCAGTCGTTAGCGCTGCTGCTGCATAATAAAGAGGATCTAGGTTTGCTTTCTGGCCGGCTAGGACCTCTCTGTGTGGACTTTGCATGTTCTCCCGGTGTTTGCATGGGTTTCCTTCGGGTTATCCAGTTTCCTCCCATCTAGAAAGACGAGCACTTTCGGCCCACTCCTGCTACTGACGCTGACTGAGGCTGCAGCTGTAGAACTGAGCTTGTCCACTGCTCCTGAGTAACTGGTGAATCCCACTGGGTTTAACAATTTATTTTGTCACACTTTGAAAACTGGGGCACTGCATGCTGAGACTCAGATCAACCAATAAAATAAATGGTCACCCTTTAGATGAAGTGTTGCTCATAAAGGCTTTATACAGCATGTATAATGCCTTCATAAATGAGACATAAGCAAATGCTATGCTTGTGAAGGATGAAATAACACACCCTTATTCATCATGTGATGCCAGATGTGACATTGACAATGTCTCTCAGCTGACAATGTCACCCTTTATAGCATTTAGCCACTAGCTAAGTGACATTGTCAGTTATATCACATCTGGCACCACATGCTGAATAAGGATGTGTTATTTCACCCTTTACAAAGCATGACATTTGCTTCTGTATGATTTATGAAGACATTATGTCTCATTTATGAAGGCATTATACATGCTGTATAAAGCCTTTATGAGCAACATTTCATCTGAAGGGTGACCATTTATTTTATTGGTTGATCTGTGTCTCAGCATGCAGTGCCCCAGTTTCCAAAGCGAGGAGTGTGTATCATCTCTGATCAATGCCCCCTTCTTTCTTTTCCCAGATGTGTGGGACTGTGTGTCCAAGCTGTCTGTGTGTTAACACTATCCGCTTTGATTTTCCCCTCATACTGATTCTGAAATTACCCTGCAGCATTTTCTGGGCAGAAAGTGAAACCTGAGCACAAGTTAAATAAGGACAAGGTTTTGTTAAGATGCATAGTCAGCAAGATTTAAGTTAGCCTAGTTTTTAAGCAGTTGAAGCATGTAAACTGGCCTCAAAAGCTGGAAATGAGACAACACTGAGCAATAAGCTGCATGCCCATGAGCATGATTCCTGCAAAGCATAATAATTAGGCATATTTATGTCATTGTTATTGTCATTTATGTCTTTGTTCAAAAATGTCTGGAACATCATAAGTAGCAATTCTACCTGCAATGGGCATTATCTTAATTCCAGCAGATGTGTAGCTGTTTGTGATCTGGTTACCTCTCCTAACAAATTGCTGCCATGGCTTTGTGTTTTTCATGACAGTCTTTATGTAAGGACTGACGAAGGACGTGATTCATTACTATTCTTGTGCTTTTATAGAACTATTTATTATTTTCCTGTTACATAAGCATGTTTGCAGGGATCACGGAATGTGTTATTTAGTGTCATCAGACTATTCTTAGTATTTATAGTTTTTTCTGGACCTGTTGGATTCACATGCAAGCTAGCGTGCTAAGCACACTGCCAGATCCCTGAGGTGACGAGACCTCAAACTCATGTCCTTTGACTAACTTGTACATTTGTATAATGGCCATAAAATTCCCTCTTAAATGCCAATGGCTTTTGACATGAGGAATGTCTAAGGTATTGTGATGTGGAGGTTGTGAATGTACAAAGGTCCTGTCCCACAGTAAGCACTACTGTAGTGGTTTCGCAATGGTGTATAGCACTGTGAAAAAGCATTCGTCCCCATCCTAATTTTTCTATGTTTGCTTATTTGTCATATTTTAATGTTTCCAATCATCCAACTAATTACAATATATGACAAAGACAATATGAGTGTTTTCAAAATGCAGCTTTTACCAGTCATTTGATTTACTGGAGGTAAAGAGTTATTCAAAACACAAATAATCCATGTGAAAAACATAATTACCCCCTATTCCTAATAACTGGTGGTGCCAGCTTTTGCAGTAACAACTGCTATCACACATTTACAGTAATTGGCAGTGTTATGGCCCCAATTTGTTATGGCGTCACGGACAGCAAGGGATGACAGACAAAATCCTTTAAGTTCAACAGATTTAATTAAACAAACACATAGAACTAATCTACACCCTACACTACTGACCAAGATTGAAAAGAAAATAAAAAAATGAGATATTTACAATTCCCTGTAATGGAGATGGGCTGCTATGTTGTGATGTCCTGGGACAGGAAAATGCTCCAACACAGGCAAAAATCCAAAAAAAAGCTTAACAGGTCTTGAAAAGAGTGACAGGTCTGGTCAAATGTATCCTTCTTGCAATTTCTCCTACTACCACACACTCTCGATTTTTTCTCCTTATATACTCTTGTCCAGCCCCCTCCCATTTCTGGGACTTTCCCTCTGGGCATGCCCTGGACATGCCCAACCTAGCTTCAGACTGGGCTTCACAAAAAAAAAAGTCAATACTGCCATCTAGTGGCTATTTACCACATTACACCTCCATTCCAAAAGGGGAAAATTTTGACTCATGAAGGCAAAATTTTTCTTTTCAATACGAAAATGGTTAAGTTGACACTTGTATATACATATATATAATACAATATGCTAATAAACACAGGTGATATATATACACATATTCAAACACGGGATAAGCAATCGGCAATTACATTGTCAGCACCCTTTACATGCTTAATTTCCAAGTCAAACTCTTGTAAAATCAAACTCCAATTCAACAATCTCCGATTTTTGTTTTTCATCTGACTCAAAAACATTAACGGATTGTGGTCAGTATATACAATCATTGGCTTTTGCCCCGTACAAACATAAACCTCAAAGTGTTGTAAGGATAGAACCAGAGCCAACAGCTCCTTCTCAATTGTGGAATAGTTCTTTTGGTGGCGATTGAACTTCCCGGAGAAGTATGCCACGGGATGCTCAACGTCATCAGAGTCACTTCTCTGTAGGAGCACAGATCCACAAGCTTGGTCGCTAGCATCGACTGCTATGGAGAACGGTTTGTTGAAGTCAGGAGATTTGAGCACGGGGAAGTGACACAGCAGAGACTTCAGGCGATCGAAGGCTCTTTGGCATGCTTCATCCCAAGTGAACTTTACGCCTTTCTTCAGTTGGTTGGTGAGACTGAGAGCAATCTCAGCAAAGTTCTTGCAGAACTTGCGGTAGTACCCGATCATTCCAAGGAAGCGGTGCAAAGCTTTTTTGTTGTCAGGAACTGGAAAGTCCATGATGGCTTGGACTTTAGCATTTATGGGTGCCACCTTACCCTGGCCTATGACATAGCCAAAGATACGTGACAGTAGCACAACCAAAGTCACTCTTGTTCAGGTTAACAGTCAGGTTAGCCTGGGTCAAGCGCTGAACAACGTCTCAACATCTTTCAGATGTTCTTCCCAGGAGTCACTCCATGTGATCAGGTCGTCGATGTACGCACCGTGTGTGGCAATCCGGCGATTGTAGACTGTATCATCCTTTGGAACGTGGCTGGGGCATTTTTCATGCCAAAGGGTAGGACTTCATACTGGTATAACCCAGATGGTGTGGCAAAAACAGAGATGCTCTTGGCCCTCTCAGTTAAAGGCACACACCAATAACCCTTCAATAAATCAATCTTGGTCAGAAACTTTGCTTGCCCTACTCTATCGATACAATCATCAATCCTAGGTAGTGGAAACACATCAGTTCTAGTTACAGCATTGACTTTGCGATAATCTGTACAGAATCTAGTACTTCCATCAGGTTTTGGAACTAGAACACAGGGTGAACTCCAATCGGAGTTCGAGGGTCTGATAATATCATGTTCTAACATGTACTCAACCTCTTTCTCAGCAATCTTTCTCTTTTCAGGATTCATCCGGTATGGATGCTGTTTTATTGGTTTGGCATCACCAACATCTACATCATGAGAGGCTATACAAACTGTCTTTGGAACATCAGGAAATAAATCTTTATATTTCTTGATCAACCTCTCAAACTGATCTTTCTGTTAGGGTTCTAAGTGCTGGAGTTTTACATCAAGATTTTGCAACACTTCAGAATTTGACAATTTACATGAAAGAACTTCAGCTTTAATTCTAGGTTCATCATCTTGACCTCCCCTCATCTTCACAAGTCTCAGCCCTAGGAGGATCTGAAGTGACAGCTGCAACCCTAGCATTTCTATCATGATAAGGCTTCAGCATGTTAATGTGACACAACTGTTTTGGCTTTCTCCTATCTGGAGTCTTCACAATGTAATTGAGATCATTGAGTTCTGTCAGAATTTCATAAGGACCATGAAATCTAGCCTGCAATGGATTGGACTGCAAGGGAAACAACACAAGGACCTTGTCTCCTGGTTTAAACTCACGGCTTCTAGCCTTATGATCATACCAAGTTTTCATTTTTCCCTGACTTGATTTCAAGTTCTCTTTGGCTAGGTCACAAGCTGCACGCAGTCTTTCCTTGAACTTGCTAACATAGTCTAACAGACTGATATGCGGCTCTTTCTCTTGCCATTTTTCACTCAACAATAGCAAAGGTCCTCTCACTTCATGGCCAAACACTAGCTCAAACGGACTGAATCCAGTAGACTCCTGCACTGCTTCCCTAGCTGCAAACAACAGCAAATGAACACCTTCATCCCAGTCTTTCTCATGGTCTTTCTCCCAGTCTTTCTCATAACAATAAGTCCTCATCATTGTCTTGAGAGTGGAATGAAACCGCTCTAAGGCACCCTGACTCTCTGGATGATAGGCACTGGAAAGAATCTGCTTCGCACCTAGTTCATACACAACCTGCTGAAACAATCTGGAAGTGAAATTGCTACCTTGATCTGACTGAATTTCCCTGGGAAGGCCAAACAATGTGAAGAACTTTATCAAAGCCTTCGAAATTGCAGTTGCTTTGATGTTGCGTAGAGGGATGGCTTCAGGGAATCTGGTTGATGCACACATGATTGTCAACAAGTACTGATTTCCAGATCTAGTCTTGGGTAATGGACCAACACAATCGACGATGACCTTGGAGAAGGGCTCCCCAAATGCTGGGATAGGCTGCAATGGAGCTACAGGTGGGTCTAACTGGTGTTTTCCAACTACCTGACAAGTGTGACAGGTTTTGCAAAAGTTGGAAACATCTTTCCGAAGTCCAGGCCAGAAGAAGTGTTTCATGATCCTATCAACCATCCCGCCAACACCAAGATGACCTCCCAAGGGCAAACCATGAGCCATTGTCAAGACCTCATTCCTGTAGACCTTCGGAACAACAATTTGCTTGACCACTGCCCAATCTGCATTGGCAGGGATATCAGGAGGGCGCCACTTCCGCATCAACACTCCATCCTTGACATAATACCCAACTGGAACTGCGTCTATTTCTTCATCAGGAAGGGCTCTCTTTTTTAGTACACAAATTTCAGGATCATTGGTTTGCTCCTGAATCAACCGCTTTCTGGACAGGGACAAGTCTCCAGACACATCAGAATCACCAGACCCATCTGGCTGGCTGAATAGAGAACTGATAAAAGTGTCTGATAAGTCCTCAAACGGAGAAACCATAGTAGGCTGAACAGAGTCATGAGGCGAACCACCTGAGTCATGACTATTCAAGGTGCTGGACGGCACCACATCATCTTCTTCTTGAGCCTTCTTGGCCATAGCACGAGTCACTGCACAGGAAGGATACAGAGATGGGTCTTCATCGCCATCTTCAGTGCTCGGCTGTGAAGTAAGATGAATAGGGGGAACTACATTGCCCCCAGCTAGGTCATTGCCTAGCAACAGAGAAACACCCTTGATAGGTAGACTTGACATAAGTCCCACCTTTACCTGTCCTGTAACTAAATCTGACTTCAAGAATACAGAGCACAGGGGTACAGATACAGTCCTCCCTTCAATACCTTGTACAAGTATGAAATCCCCAGAAGCGGTCTCATCACGAACTCCAAGGAGTCCATCAACAAAAGTGACTGAGAAGCTCCGGTATCCCTTAGGATATATATGGGGACAGGAGGAGAATGCTCATTCAGAGCCACAAATCCCTCTGACACAAATGGAAGAAATTCCTCCCTCACAAAGTCAGCAGTATCAGGCTTCTTAGCCTCACAAGGAGCAGGCAATTTAGCAGATCGGTCATCTACTACAGGGGTTTCTAACCTTGTCTTCACAAAGGCATTGGGTTTGGTATCCTTTTCTTGCTCTTTCTTAGCTTTAAGGAACCAACAGTTAGTTGTAACATGACCAGATTTCTTGCAATAATTGCAAACTAGACCACTTTTTGTCACTGTCAGCTTTCACACTTTGTTCAGACCTTTTACTGGATTTCTGAGCACCATCACCAGATTTGTCTTTGTCTTTGGGTGAGGAATCTTGGGTATCACCGTACCTTTCTTCTGAAAGTGGGACCATCTATTGTTACTGCTAGACTGAAATTTGGACTTATGTGTGAGAACATATCGTCTGCAAACTTGGCAGCTGATTGCAAATTCAGTGCTTGCTTCTCATTAAGGTAGGTCTTAATATCATCCTTGACACAGTTCTTTAATTCTTCAACTAACACCATCTCTTTTAGTGAGTTGAAATCATCCTTGACCTCCATAGAAGTACACCAGCGCTGCAAAGCAAACCCTCTTCAGGAGATTTAGCAAATTCAACATAAGTCTGATTGTCAATTTCTTGTCTGAGTTTCTGTGAGACTGAAGCAATCTCTGCAAAGTTCTTGCAGAACTCATGCGGTATTTTCAGACCTCATTCAAAAGCTGTCAAAAAGCTTTTTTTTTCAGGAACAAGTCCTGATGGCTTGACTTTAATTTAACCTTTTGAATCATCTGCAATCATCTGCAGACAAGCACAACCAAATAGGCTTGTTGAGGTTAACAGTCTTGGGAGGAACAGTTTCTAACATCAGATGTTCCAGTGTTCCTTTGGCCACTGACAACTCGATTTAGCTACCTCCTCAAGCGCACTGGAAATTTTTATCAACCTCCTTCTCTGAAAATGGAGGCACCAGCTTTACCTCTCAGTTAAAGGCACACACCAATAACCCTTTAAATCAATTTGGTCAGAAACTTTGCTTCTACTTTTACAATCATCAATCCTAGTTTGAAACACATCAGTTCTTTGGATTGCCTTTGCGATTCTTTGAATCTAACTTCCATTTTTGGAACTAAACACAGGGTGAACTCTCTCGAGGGTCTCTATCTGTTCTCATTTCTGCTCTTTTCCTCTTCTCTTTTTAATTTTCCGGTATGGAAACTGTTTTTTTGGTTTGGCATCATCTTTCATGAGGCTACAAACTGTCTTTTGTTAAATTTTATTTTCTTTCAACCTTTCAAGCTGATCTTTTTTAATTTAAGTTGGAGTTTTACATCAAGATTCAGAATTTGATTTTCCATGAAAAGAAACTTTAATTCTAGGTTCATCATCTTGACAAAGTCTCACATGACAGCTGCAACCCCTAGCATTTCTATCATGATAATATTCAGCATGTTAATGTGACACAACTGTTTTGCTTTTCTCCTATCTGGAGTTTCACATCTAATTGAGATCATTAAGTTCTGTCATATTTCTAGGACCAGTTCTGTCAATTTTAAAAAACAACACAAACCTTGTCTCCTGGTTTAAACTTGGTGATAGCCTTAAGAAATCAGTTTCCATTTTTGCTGTTGATCTGCAATATATATCTAGGAAAAATTCTAACAAAACAATTTCTCTTTCTCTTGAAATTTTTCATTTTCAATAAAAGGTCCTCTCACTTCATGGCCAAACAAGCTGGTCTACTCCTGCACTGACTGCAAACAACAGCAAATGAACACCTTTCCCAGTCTTTCTCATGGTCTTTCTCCCAGTCTTTGTCATAACAATAAGTCCTCATCATTGTCTTGAGAGTGGAATGAAACAGCTCTAAGGCATGACAGATGATAGGCACTGGAAAGAATTCAACACCTTTCATTAAACAAACAATCTAGAACTGAAATCTACCTTGATCTGACTGAACCTGGGAAGCCAAATTGAAAAGAAAATAAAAAAATGCAGTTATTTACAATTAGAGGGATGGAGGGATCTGGGCTGCTATGATTGTGATGTCCTGGGATCTAGTCTTGGGAAAATGGACCAACCAACACATGACCTTGCAAAAATCCCCAAATGCTGGGATAAAAGCTACAGGTAACAGGTGTTTTCCAAAAAAGTGACAGGTTTTTCAAAAGTTGGAAAATCTTTCCTTCAGGCCAGAAGAAGTGTTTCATGATCCTATCAACCATCCGCCAACACCAAGATGACCTCCCAAGGGCAAACCATGAGCCATTGTCAAGACCTCATTCCTGTAGACCTTCGAACCCAATTTCTGACCACTGCCCAATCTGCATTGGCAGGGATATCATGCCCTGCATCAACACTCCATCCTTGACATAATACCCAACTGGAACTGCGTCTATTTCTAAAAAGTCAATACTGCCATCTAGTGGCTATTTGCCACATTACAGCAGTGAGTTTTTTACATCACTGTGGAGGAACTTTGGTCCCCTCCTCTTTGCAAAAATGCTTTAATTCAGCCACATTGGAGGATTTTCAAGCATGAACTGCCTGTTAAAAATCTTGTCACAACATCCCAATCAATTTCAAGTCAGGACATTGACCAGGACACTCCAAATTCTTCATTTTGTTATGTTGTTTGAGCTATTTAGAGGTGGTCTTGCTTGTGTGCTTCGGATCATTCCCCTGCTTCATAATCCAACTGCGCTTGAGCTTTTGGTCACAAACTAATGGCTGGGCAAAGGGCAGAATTCATGTTTCCATCAATTACAGCAAGATGCCTTGGTCCTGATTCAGCAGCCCGAGACCATCGCACCACCACCCCCGTGTTTGGCTGCTGGTATGATGTTCTTATTGTGGAATGCTGTTCAAGCTTTATGCCACGCCCAATGGGACTTCCATCTTTCAAAAAGTTCCACTTCTGACTTATCAGTCCATAGAACGTTTTTTTTCCAAAAGTCTTGGGGATCATCAAGAGGTTTTTTTTTTTGGCAAATATGAGATGAGCCTTTGTGTTCTTTTTGATCTGCAGTGGTTTTCGCCTTGGAACTCTCCCATGGATGTCATTTTTGCCCAGTCTCTTTCTTATTGTGAAATTGCGAACTTTAACTGAGGCAAGTGAGGCCTGCAGTTCCTTCGATGTTATTCTGCATTCTTTTGAGACCCTCTGGATGAGTTGTTGATGCACTCTTGGAGGAATTTTGCTTGACTGGCCAATTCTGGGAAGGTTCACCACTGTTCTATGTTTTCTTCATTTGTAGATAATGGCTCACCCCAAGGTTTGCAGGAGTCCCAGACCCTTAGAAGTGGCCGTGTAACCCTTTCCAGACTGATAAATCTCAACAACTTTGTTTCTCACTTGTTGTTGAATTTCTTTAGATCATAACACTATTTATTGCTTTTTGCTTTCTTCACACTGCCAGACAGGTTCTATTTATGAGGTGTTTACATTCTCCAGGGCTGACAGTAATCATGCTTGATTTTGTCTTGTGAAATTGAACCCAATCATTGATTCAATTTGTTTGACTGTGATTAATTTTCTGAGAGACAATTACTTTTTCAGATTGGGCCAGTTAGGGTTGGATAGCTTTTTTCCTTCAATAAATTTAATCATTTAAAAGCTGCATTTTGTGTCCATTTGGGATATCTTTGTCTCATAGTAAAATTAGTTTGATGATCCAGAACATTTAAGTGTGACAAATATGCAAAAAAATAAAGGAAATTAGGGCGGGGGTAAATACTTTTTCACAGCTCTGTATCTGAATTCGCTGGGATGCTGGCTCGGGGTGGGCAATATATTGATATTAAATCGATATCGCAATGTATAAGAAGATATTGTTGAGGATTTTTGATATTGTAACATTGTGATATGATGTTTTGGTTTTAAAGGCTGCATTGCAGTAATGGGATGCAGTTGTCTGCACTTATTAGACTGTTCAAGCTGTTGCCTGTACCTGCTTGGACATAATATCCCATTAATAATGACTGTTTATCAGATTACATTAATATTTTCTGAAAGGTTTAATAGTTATTCCTTTGATGTCGCCACAATATCAATATCGAGGTATTCCGTTGAAAGTATTGTGGTATTTGATTTTGTCCATATCGCTCAGTCCTAGTGCTGGCTTAGGTCTCGATACAGGGGTTGGTTCACTCTGTTATTTGCAGAGATTCGGTTTGAGCACAGGAATTGCCCCTAGCCCAGCACAAAAATGCCCAGTTCAACAGAGGACAAAAGCTGAAATGACTGAAAGCTATGATTAGCCGGAATGTTGAATCGGTCATGTTGGCACCAGGCCAGACAACAGACACCCGCGCCTCCACCCCAGTCCTTTTCAGGTGTGATCCGACTGCGCCTACCTCAGCGGGGAGGTGCGTCTCAGCGCTACTCCCCACCTGGTCAAAAAAAAATATGCGTAACTACCACTGTGGATTCTATTGCCATGTGCTGACGAGTCCTGCCACAAGGGGGCAGCATTCGCCTGTCCGGACCGGCCCACGGACAGCGAAGGAAGATCGGAGAACTCAGCGCGCCGAGGACGGTGAGGTATCTGGTTAATGTAGAAATGAAATGAATGCAGCCCAGGAGGTAAGCTGGCCTGACCCTTCATCAGAGAATAGATGAAAAAGGGGAAGAATAAGCTATTGTGCCACAGGAAGATGATGAAATTTAAGATCCGTACACCTAATCTCTGGCCCAACCTCAGAAATGTTAATCCCCCTGTAGAATTATTTGAGCGGTAGATTGTATTTTGTCATTGAAATGGCACAGTGTCAAACGGCACCTTTTCTATTCGCGCTGCTGCCAAAAAGAGGGAAAAAACACCGAGGCGAAGGATTGCATAATCAGAAAGGAGGTTGTGACAGAATATGATTATTCAGTAGTATCTCCAAATTGCATGCATCTCCTCCTTTTTGCTTTCCTCTTCCCCTAATTCAAATGCATTATCAAAAAGGTTAAAAACGGAGGGGTCATAGACTTAACGGCTATATTTAGAGCATTGTGCTGGTCTCCTTTGTGCATTTGTGTGAATTACAGATTGGGCTGCTCAGTGCTGGCCCCAATAGTCGGGTTTACTTTCGTCAGCCTTTCCATATTAGCCAAAGTAGGAAATCCAGCCAATTCCTTATTCCATTTTTTTCCTGCTTTGTGAAAGGGGTAAGCGGCGGCATTGAGGAACACAAAGACACTTTTCCGGGGCGGCCGCTGTGTCTTGTGCACGCTCGCATTGTTTGCGGAGCTGCTGAATATCACTGATACCCTTTCCGAGCCCCCATTCCTCTTATTCACCCGCTTAATAACGGCACGCCGCGGCCATAAACACCAGCCCAGCGAGGACGGGCCCAAACCGCGCTCCCCCTCTCTGCCTCGTCTCTCTTTTCCTCGTGTCACCCGCGTATAAATATCAGCCGCCAACACTTAGCGGATTATTTTTGATTTGCAGTTCTGCAGCGTCTGCCTGATTTTTTTTTTTTTTTCTGTAGGCTTGGAAATTTCTCTCTATCGTTCTCTCCCACTTCCCCACCTCCACCGCCTTTCTCAGAAGATCAACAACAAAAGGGTTTGCCTTATTCTGGCCTATTGTCATTTGTGGACCTCTTCCAAATCAATTAACCCTGTTACCACTCCAGAACTTCAGTACTGAGCCACTGCACCCTCGTGCACAGATAGACCTCCCCCTCAAGAACATATTAGTTAGGCCAATGGGTTAAGGTCCCATATTGCTTCATGGGAAGACACGAATAAAACCAAAAAAATAAAATAAAATTAAAGAATAAAAATTGATTATTCGTGAGGGGCGTAGAAAAGCCGGTAAGAATGTTTGTGAAGCCACTCAAGCTGTTTTACACTGTGTTTGGAACACTTTAAAGCACAGCGTGGACCTTTGCAATTTTTCTGGAGACCCCAGCTGGTCGCTGCGGTAATTTTTTGCGGGGTTGCCATTAATCTACGTTAAAAAAAAACAAATGTAATACAAGTCAAAGACTGAAATCTCTCATTTAGATAAGCAGTCAACCCCTTTATTCTGCACTCTATTGAAGCACTTTTGGCAGGGTATACAGATACACATCGCTTGGGTATAAATCTCTGCATGTTTAGGACTCCTGCATTTTTCCCATTCTCTGCGGCAGACCCTCTGCAGCTCAATCAGTCTGGATAGGGGCAGGCATTTCTGAACTGCCATAATCAGTTCTCTCATTGTTGCGCTATAGAGTTCAAGTTGGACTTTGGCTGGGCCACTCGAAGACGTTTAGAATCTTGTCTACAAGCCTCTCTAGCATTATCTGCCCTGAATGCTTAGGGTTGTTGACATGGTAAAAGTTGAAACTTGGTCCTGGTTTGTGGCAGTGCACTCTGGGGCAGGTTATTGTGAATAATCCTGTGGACCTTTTTAAGGAGGTCGTCCTAATTATGTCACAGCGTTTGCTGGAGGCAGAATAAAGAGAAAAACTGAGGGCGAACACAATTTATGGGGCAAAAACAAAATCATCACAGAGTTGTTGGCTGCATAAATTACCAAAACTGGCATTTTGCTGTGTTGTTAAGTATCAGTGTCGAAGAGGTGATAACTCCGACATGAAATTTTATCACATAGCAGCTGTCACTGCCGATAAAGAAAACAGCAGAACAATATGGTTTAACACAGTAAGATGAAAAAAATTGGATGGAGGAGATAATCAAAAACGCTCATGTTTATAGTGTACACTTAATATCAGGGATCTGTCCTATGACACAGGTTCAACCTCTATTAGGTATGTAGCTTCATTGAGCCTATAGTAATCGTAAACACGCGAAGCAGCCACACGACTAGCTATTGACTTTTTAAGTTAGCAAACCATTTACACAAAACAAATATTTACAATTCAGAAATACAGCCCAAGCTTAAAGCAGTACTGTTCCTGTCACTAAAGGCAGGAAGGCAAGCGTAAAAACAAAAAAAATTGCCAACTGTGTGAGGACTAGGTTTATAGGCTTATCAGTATCATTGCTCCATCTTAAAAGCACTTGTAGATCTGAACATAATTACAAATGTGTATTCCATGCGTTGCTAAGACATATTCTTATGGCGTGTAAGACAATTTAGCCTTATTCTTTCCCTGTTACCCCAGCAGAGTTTAACAGCCTCGGGAGAAAATAAAAACAGAAATATAATAAAAAGTTCAAATCAGTGAGTAGGTTTACATGCACATCTAAAAGGGTCAGCGAGTACAGGGCTTGTGTGCTTTAATCAGTGTCTGTTTCAGGATGATATCAGTATGTGGATCAGTGAAATTCCAACATGAAAAACACTAAACTTTATTAATCCTTCAAGGGAACTGACTTCAATTATTTGTTCAATTAATTAAAAGTTAGTTTCCTCCATATCAAAGATTTTAAAAGTAATGGCACCCCAAAAGATTACTGTAAATGCAGCCTACCCATATGTAAACCAGGAATGAAATTTACCTTATTCAACTCCTAAATTTTAAGGAACTATATCATAGCCATTACACCGCTTCCCATTTCATAAGGGTCTAATTATGAGTTTACACTCATGCAAAATCTATTTGTCATACGGCACCATAAAGAAAATTTTAGAGCCGTCACTTCAAATGAGACTGATCGTCATAGACCTTCATAAATTTGGCGATGCCAACAAGAACGCCCTCAAGACATTATGTGTACCGCTGAACATTGTCCTGGCACTTAAAATGTAGAAAGTATGGAACTTTTGAAAATGTGACAGACAGGTTGGGGACACATACATGTACGTGCGATTGCACGAAATTTATGACTGCACCATTGACAGTCTATAATATAGTGAAAATTTTGAGAATCCTGAGAAACCATGGAAATCGCTATGTGTGAAAGACGAATAGAGATACCAGTCTTGGATGTGCTTGACCCGTGAGCCCTCAGACAGCACTGCATTAAGAATCAACATTCTTTTCTAATGGACAGGACTATTTTTGGTTGTAAACAGGCTTGTAAATACGTAAGAAGACCTTTGTCTGTGAACACAGTTAGTCGTGGCATAATGAAATGCAAGTTACACAAAGTGGAAGCCATCAACATCATCCAGCAGCACCGCCGACTTCTCTGGGCTCCGGCTGAAGTGGACCGATAAGAAATGGAAAGGAGTGCAGTGGTGTGATGAGTCCATCTTCAAAACAATTTTTGGAAATAATGTAAGTCACCCTCAGTGCTTAAGAGGAGAAGGACCACTGTGACTGTTATTGGAGGGATGTTCAAGGTCCAGCATCTGTCTGCCTTGGTGCTCTCAGTATGGGTAACTCACACATCCATGAAGGGACACTTGACAAAGAAGGTTACGCACACATTTTGGAACAACATTTGCTAACTTCCAGACATTTTATTTCTCTGGGACACCCTGGCATGTTACAACAGGATAACAACAAGCCACACACTGCGCATATTGCAGCATAATGGCTTTGTAGACATAGTGTGCGGGTACTGGCTTGCCTTTGGCCTGGACCTGTCTCACATTGAAAATGTATGGCAGATTATTAAATACGCAAAATACGGTAATGGAGAACATGGCTTGTTGACCGACTGTTGTCCTATATCAGGTGTGAATAGGGAAAAACTTCACACTTTCTGAACTCCTACCCTGAGTGAACTCAAATCCAAAATGACCACTGAGTGTTTTTGAAAGGAAAGGTGATTTTACACGAGGGTGAGCTCGCACCTGTCCCTACATGTTGCAGAGATAACATTTATAAATGACGATGATTTCAAAAAAAAAAAAAAACAAAGTTGCGGAGTTAAAACATCACTTAATGTTTCTGTGTGCTTTTCTCTACTGTAAAAAAGGTTGAAAGTTAGGATTTGCACAATAATCGCTGTTCTTATTTACGTTACACGCATTGTCCCTATTTTTTCAATCATTTAGGATTTAGGTTGTAATTGCTACGGTTAGGGTCACTGATTAGAATCAGTGGCTTCATGGATTCCTTCAAGTATCGTTCAATTTTGGCTGACGGTCCAGTTGCCTCTGCCGTAAGGAACTCCCAGCAAGACAATGACCCAAAGCACTGCTCAAGACCAACAGAGAAATTGTTCCGAGAGCATAAAATCAATTTTCTGCGATAGCTATGTCCATCATGTGACCCCAGTTCAACCTAAAACCTGAAGGCTGAACTGACGAGGGAAGGTGATGAGCAAAAACCCAAGAAAGTGACTGATTTTAAACGGTTCTGCCCAGAGGGATGGTTAGAGCTCCCTCCAAATCTGTGCCACCCTTAACCTTGTCAAACAGGACATGAGAACCGTCCCTGCTGTCATCCTTGTCAGAGATGATTACTCCAATCGCTACACTAGGGGTGAAAAGAATTATGCTGCCTTCATTTTGGTGATTATTTAGTATCCATTTATTTACTTATTTATTAAATAAATGTCTCATTTTGGTTGTTTGGATTGGAAGATTGAAAACAAGATTTTTTCTTTGCATTATAGCATTTTGAATTTATCTCCATAATGTTGCAAGTGTTTATTTTTCACAATACCATTGTATTTCAGTGAATTTCCTGTCAGGGGTGCCAATAATTCTGTAACCTTCTGCACGTGTCCCTCTACTGAACTAAACACTTACTGTGTCCCACCCATGAATCTCGCCATATCTCACAATTCCACTCTGTGACCATGGCGTCACCGTGGTAACCCGCGTCTTGCACGAGTGTGGCTCTAGTGCGCTTTAAATTCAACAGTGCGCGTGGGAGATATAGAGCAGCTCGAGAGATAGGATTATTATACATTCAGATGCGATAAGAGCATTGTACGTGAGAAACAGGATGTGCCGCACGAGATTTGGGTCATTTGTGTGAGTCTGGTGTTAAGTGCGTGAGATTTGGCTGCAATGTACGTTTAAGTTGACTTGGCCTAAATACTGTGCAATTTCACATTAATTTCCTGTTTTCCTGGCATGTGATAATGAACAAACAGGATATCTGAAGTGTTTGGGATGAACAGGGAATTCATGTGGATCCGTGGAGTCATGTGTTGGACTGATCTATACACTCTGCTCTCCTAAGTCTGTTCTTGCTCAACCGATGGCGAGTACAACATAATAACTTCAGGAAATGTTAAAATGTGTCTACCCTGTGACATACTAAAAAATTACAATAATTCATACATTTTTTGCTTGTAAAATCTCAGGAAAAAAAGGCACAAAATTTGCCTATTTAATTCAAACTACATTCTAAAACTCTCATGTGGGACAATGTTTAAATAAAATTCTTGTAATGTTAAAGGGAGAGGTCAATGAGTGATTAAGTTCTGACGGAACACCCAGAATACAAAAGCGTTGAATATAGTGCTATAAAGTGCCATATTTAGTAGGTATGAAACATGTTGTTTTGTAACATAAGAAAGGAAGGATTGTCTTGTTAAAAAGTGATGCACTGGCATGCCTTTTCAGCTCCCTCTTCCCTCCTCTCTCCTTAAAGCCTTACCTTTCTCCGTTTGGAGAGCGCAATTAACGTAATTAATTACTAAAAGGCAACAGATGCTGGTAATTCTCCTCCCGTAAGCCCATTTGAGCTGAGGGAAGGGGTAGAGTGATGAATATGGGGTGGAGGGGGGGGTTTCTGAAAATCCCTTTAGCGATGAGGGGCAGGACGACGCGGAGGCGAGGTGGCGCTTTTTCCGCAGCGCTGGGTCCAGATGGCCGGGGTTGGGTGGGCGTCGCCGTAGCTGGCGACGGGGGGCTCTGGACGGGCTAATCTCGTCAGGGTGGGCTGGCAGGGGAGCTGGGGTGGTCTCCCTGTCCGGTGCACTCTAATAGGCTTACTGGGCCTAATCCAAGACCACATAGGGTCACATGGGAAGTCTGCTGACCCCAATTTATTTCACTTTATTCATTTATTTCTTTGATTTTGGTACCTGGCACTTTGTCGTTTCATTGCTCTTTTTTTTTTACCGCCCTCTCCGCCGAGGCTGCAATGAAAATAATTTCTTCATTACGGTCGTTTGGCTGCTCTCCATTGACTGTTGGATGGTTTGACAAGGAGCTGAGGTAAACTGTGGTCACTCAGGGCTGTTTTTCTCTCGATTACTGCGATTCTTGCGGACCATCTTGCGTATCTTTGTGCCAGCGCGTGTTTATATACTGCGTGTGCCTGTGTCGTCTCCATCTCGAATATCCCCGACGAGAAGGAACAGGCCTGCGGCTCGGGGAATGAGACCTTTCTGGGTAAACACTGTTGAGGCTGAATGTGATTGAGTCGGCGATAAACGGAGAGTGGATGTTCCCGACGAGGCACAGAGCTGCGATAGGCTCGTCTCAGATGATACTGTCCTTCTGGCCTCTGAGTTTTGGCCGGTTTCCCTCTCGCCACATAAGGCCTGTGTCTGCAGCTACTGCTTTGTGTCCCGCTTGCACCCCCCCCAGCATTCCCCCCCGACTGTGGCAGACGTTTGACCTTGCCTTTCATCTCGGCTATCCTCTACGTCTACCCTATCACTCGCTACAGGTTGGGCACTACTGCAGTCGTACCAGGACAAGGAAGAATTAAAAGATACGGAACACCAAAGCTTTTTTTTTTTCCATGGACTACTATGTAAAAAAAGTAAACATGTAAGGGTTTACATTTATAATCGCAGACTGTGGTGTACATAGTTGATGTTTCGTCTGCTTTTCATACCCTCTTGTCATGGAACAGCAAAGAAAAATGCAGATGCTGTGATTAAGAGCTAACTGTGACAGCTAGGCGATGCCACAATGGCTGAATTCATTGTGTGCTTTCGGCGTAAACATACCTGACCCTCGCCGTCACACACCGCAGATGTACTGACTGGGCTACTGTAGGCAGAAGCCAGGTTTTGCACCAGGACAAAGGGGTTTAATTTTGACTCTCCAGTACCTGTAATAAGTATGGGTTTTAATCTCAAAGCCAGTCGCTCAAACGGCAGGGTGTGCTTTATCGCGAGGCTTCACTGTACTAAGAGTGTCACATGTTACCTGCCAATCTGTGAGACCCCTCCCCCATGCCCAGTTCAGCGAGTCACAGAGGGGTCAGAATGACTGCGCTCTGGGGGGGGTGGGCGGGGCTTATCAGCATCACTCCTATTTCCTGCAGCTGTTATTCGATCGTTCTCTGATTCTAGGCGCCTTGTTACAGGAACGATTTGGTCGACAAAAAAACACCGCTCAGATCCTTGTGTATTGCTTACACGGAGTGGGGGGGGGGGATTTTTAATGTTCTGGCATATTCCATCAGGAAACCCTTGTGTCTCTGTAAAAGCTTAAACAGGCCATATGCAGAATCCATAATAAATATTTTTCATATTTAACCTGCAGCCTGATAACAAGCGCCTCCCTGGTTCGCGAAATTGACCGAGATATGAGCTTGGTGTCCGTGTTCAGTCGCGTTGACTTACAGTTTGTGGAGATGAGTCGGGAAACAGTGCAAAAACAATCAAAGTTATATCTGATAATCAATGCTGTACTAAAGGGGATAAAGAAAGACACGAGGGGAGCTTATTTTTATCAAGATGCCTGGGTAATTCCCTCGTTTGCAATGTATGTCATCTTGGTTCTAAGATAATTTTTAATCCATGTTAATTTTCTTTATTGCTGTGTACAGTTTAACTGATCCAACAGGGCTGGATTCCCGCACTGTGACTTTTACAAGCGTGCTGTGTTTCAGAAACATGCACTGTCCCTTCCATAGTGCACAGAGTTTTCTGTTATGTAGTAGCTGCTGTAAGTGGAATTGACGTACAAAGCAAAAAGCTGATGAGTGAAAAAAGGTGAGGGTGGGGTGGGGGGGTGTAAGGGTGATCATGAGACTAACCTTCAACAGTTTAAAGATTGCCATTACTGAATCATACTGCTACTATTATTTGTTTAATGGTTTTAGAAGATATAACAATTTTTCACCTGGGCTAAATATGTTGACAATGTTAATGTTGGGGAATTACCTCTATGATATACAAAATGGTAAGGATGGGTAATTAAGACGTGTTTATCTTAATAATACTCCCGTAAGATACCGATTTGGTGTTGCAGGAAACTTTACAATTTTGTGTACAGTCTCATAAAATTACTATTATGACCAAAATTACAGAATTTCAATTAATAATTAAAGGGGTCGTATTCTGCCCATTTCCTACTTTAATATTTTCATTTTTATGGGTTGTTTACAAATATTTGCATGTTTTTCAGGGTTAATTTGCGCCTAGTTACAGGTCCTGTCTCTTTAAGGCTCCCTCCACTCATAGCCTACTGGGCAATTCCAGCATTACTCACGTTACGAAAAAAATCTTTTTCCGTAACGTGAGTAATGCTGACAAACGTCAGCCTGGAAGAACCATTAAGCAGAATTTTTCTAATGTTGTCATATCTGGACCTTGAGAGTGGCCTATGGCTATCGTGGTGAAAAAATAAGAATGTTTAGTCTATTCACAAAATAGGGAGACACCTTTATTCAAGAGTCCCGTGCTTTAAATGTAACGTGAGTAATGCTGGAATTGCCCTACTCTATTGTGATTGGCCAACTGCGGTTCAGGAAAAAGTGCTTCATAAAATGAAAGGAACTCAATGAAAGATTGGGGTTTCACTGCAAAGAAATGGTACTAAAATTTATTTAATCCATTGATTCTTCACTTTGCCATCCTTTCAAAGTCATACAAAGGAAATTTGCCTTTGCGCTGAAGAAAACAGTGTCTTCACAACATGGCGATGTGCACTAACAGAAATCTTCCCAGCCTCCACTCTCAGGTTTGTTCGAAGGCGCACCAAACTAGCTGCTTTCAGACATTATGCTAATGTGTCACATTCTGATGTTGACGTGCTACAGAAGAAAAGGCTGGGCTACAAACGAGGCGTTGCATGCAGTACAGGAATTGTGTGTTATACCTTAGAAAATAACTCCGTTGGGTGTGAATTTTGGGCTTTGTAACTTTGCAGACGTTTACATGCACAAAAAATTGAATAACACGCTGAAAGAAAGGGAAACACTGAAAAGCATAATTTAAAAATGGCTCACCATGAATAGGTGGAGCAGTATTCCTGGCTAGAGTTTCATACAGGAAGTGCCTACACTGTAAATAGTCTGTTGCACAGGGGGTGCATGTGTGACATCTAGCTGCATGCTGCAGGTTCAGGAGAGGGACAGCGTTAACCACATGCCAGGTTTGAAAGATAAGAAAATGCAAGCAAAATGTGACATACATGTCTCACACATTCAGGATCACGATAAGTGGAAAAATATGCATCTCATCATAATTTGGTAGAGCATAAAGATTGTTAGGTTTATTCTGATTGGTTGGCCTGCTGCTGGACACGCAGTAGACTACATGGCTATTATGTAATAATTTATTCTACACAATTCACCAGTGAACATTTAATTCATTTCTAATAATATAAAATGTGAAAAGGTTATATGATAATAAGATAAAATGATAAAAAGCTGTAATGCTTTCAGTGCACAAAGCATTGTGCACTGATATACAGTGGAGGTGAGAGGATCTAAGTGCAAAAAACTATTTGCATTTTACTATATCTATAATCAGTACTCCGGTGATGCAGACTGTTGTGGGTGAGGCATGACAAAAGCATAGCAGACGATAAAAGTAATCATGTAAAATGGTAAACCACACGCATTCAAGGTCTTTCAGTGTGCATGTGTAACCCCACCACCCCTTCTTTAAATTTCTTTAAATTCTCAAAGGTGCGAACCGTAGCTAAGTAACTACTGTTCCCAAGGAATAAGGTAGCTTCTACGCATAAGCAATTCATTAAACTAATCTGGCTCTTCATCCTCTACAAACTAAGTATGCAGTATGGAGGCATTTTTGTATGTTTTCTGTTTTTTCTTTTTAATGTTTGAAAGAATGATCACCATTAACTGCAATTGTATGAGATTTGTTTGCACTGTTGTTTTCCTGTGAAACTCCTGGAGTGTTTTGTGAACTAAAAAAACTTCACCCACCCTTCCATCAGCATACGGATGAGTTGATGATGAGTGACTTTTTGTTTTTGGGTGCACTGTCCCTTAAAATAGACAAGCCGCCCCTGCTGTAATGTGCGTACCCACTATTGATGTGATTGAAGCAGGTCTGGAATCCTGCAGGAAATGCCCCTATCCTTGGCTCAATTTCTAATCTCAGCCCAGTTTTAGTAAATCCGACTTTCATGGTATTTAAATCGCGGTACTCATTTGGGCTTACATAAGGTTTGGACTGCATCATCAGCAGTAAGACCATAAGAGTATTCAGCATTGCAGAATCTCAACCGGTTCATTTTCAACAGTCATTTTTATTATTGATCACTGGTCACTATGAACAACATCATGTCTCGGACTACAGAAAAAAGACAAAAAAGGCCAATATGTATCAGTGCAGGTGAAAAAAGGGAGTGGGGAACCTGTTAACGCTGAAGGGAAGAGTGAGTTTTTCCTTGATGGGGATTAAATGGTCTAACTCTTTATCTCTGTGCTCTGCAAAGCTTCCTCTCAGCTGGGCTGTTACACTCTATGGGTGAAGCCTCTACACACATCAGGGGCCACTCTGTGGGCTGAGACACTACTCTCATTAGGGCCCTTAGTATCTCTGCACTTATTAGGGCCCTTATTATCTCCACACTCATTAGGGCCTGTCTGTAGGGTGAAGTCTCTACACACATCAGGGGCCACTCTGTGGGCTGAGACCCTACTCTCATTAGGGCCCTTAGTATCTCTGTACTTATTAGAGCTGTCAGTAGGGTGAGATCTCTGCACTTATTAGGGCCCGTCAGTAGGGTGAGATCTCTCCATACAGTAGGGCCCTTTGTTGGGTCAGATCACTACACAGATTAGGACCCCTCTGTGAGATCTCCACGCACATTTAGGCCCTTGTGTTGGGTGAGATCTCTATGCATTTTAGGGCCCTTCTGTTGGATGGGATCTCTAGATGCTGGGACCCCTCTGTAGGCTGAGACCATGCACTCATTAGGGCCCTTCTGTAGGGTCAGATCTGCATACATTAGGGCCCTTTTGTTGGGTCAGTTTTCTACCCAGATTAGGATCCCTCTGTGGGGTGTGAACTCTACATGCATTTGGGCCCTTGCGTTGGGTGAGGTCTTTACAAGAATTAGGGGCCCTTTTGTTGGGTAGAATCTTCTCATGCACTTGTGCGCCTCTTCCTGAAAGGTTACCCAAGTTAAGGAACATTGATCCATTCCTTGCAAAAGTATTTTTTTTCTGAGAATGCTCAATGTTAGCGGGTTGACCTCTGAATCTGCCTCTTACCTTGCGCTGTGCTTCTGCCATGTCTTTAACTGATGTCACTTTGAAATTTGAGGGAACCAGGACATTTCCTTTTGCTAAGTCATATTTCTTGGACCACAGTGCCTTCCTTTTCTGATTTTCTTTTCTTGTTTCCGCAGTGTATGGGGTTGAGAATGGAAGAGAATAGAAAAAGGTAGTGAAAACTTTACCTCGTGCAGTGAGACCGTGTGACTGACCGTACGGCCAGCGCCCGGCAGCCTCGGAAAGCCATGACTCTGCGTTTCTCACTCAGAATGAAATTCCTGCTAATCCAATAGATGCTGTTGTTGTGATATAGATTTTTTATTATTATTACCATTATTGCAATGGAGAAAGTAAACTGCCACCCTCTGACCCCTCCTGAAATATTGCACTGGAAGGGCATTTTGGGCTTGGCAATTTATTTTCCTATTAGCCCTCTCCTCAGAAGTGTGATTTGTCTCTGAGCCTTTGGCCGCAGTGAATGGGCTGCAGCCCGGTGTCCTGGACAGCCTGATAAGACCGAGCCAGAGAGCCTTGGCCCCTCCATCTGGGGGAGATGGCGTCAGTTGGGCCCTCTGGTGTCCTAATTGAATCTAGGCCTCAAAACAACCTAAATTGATAAAATGACCTAAATCCAGTTCAGAGCGGTCATTCCCCTGTCCATCTTCAACCCTGCTTTGACCATTCTCACACCAGGGAGCTCCTCTACTCCTCAGTACTATGGTACTTTAGTACTGATCAGGATTTGACCCTCTATTTTTTGTTAATATTCTTTGAATTTGGCTCCCATGTATAGTTTTGGAAGAAGGGAAGTTCACACGAGAAGCTTGTGTCCTTGAATGGTCATGTGGGGGACCACAGCACAGGCGCTGAGCAGGATGTCCTCTGGTATGGCAGGCAGACTATAAACCTTTAAGGCTGTGGGCGCTCGACCGCCCTCGCCTCATCAGCGCTCCTCTGCAGTAATGTATCGAGCCGTTTAAAGACATTTTTCAGCAGTGGTGTCATTTTCCTTTATCCAGTTCACAGTTTGGTGGAGTCCAGGAAATGACCCGATGCTTTGGTCATATGATCTGGGCTATCGGGTAAATACCTCATTACTGAAAGCTGCCCCAAAAAAGTGGGGTGTGGGGCGGTGCGGGAAGACCTATAATTCTCTGTTGCAGTGATATAAGAAACAACAATATAGACAGCCTGTCCTACAAGAGAATACAATATCATAATAAATCAAGATGTTGATTATTAGACTACATGTGTGGTTACAATGAGATAGCAAAGGAGCTTAATAGAGACTTTGACGTAACTCCCGTTTATTTTGAATCAGGCATTTTCTATTATTCCCACAAATCACCAATATTGAAATGCACCACAAAACAAAAAAACAAAAAATGTACATGAAGCTAAATAAGGAAGAGGGAATACTGAGGGGCTACGGTGTGCTTTAGCTGTGGAGAGTGAGACAGGACTCTGGAAGGGCTACAGTGTGCTTTAGCTGAGGAGAGTGAGAGAGAGACAGGGCTCTGGAAGGGCTTCAGTGTGCTTTAGCTGAGGAGAGAAAGAGCGTGAGACTGGGCTCTGGAAGGGCTACAGTGTGCTTTAGCTGTGGAGAGTGAGACAGGGCTCTGGAAGGGTTACAGTGTGCTATAGCTGTGGAGAGTGAGAGAGAGACAAGGCACTGGAAGGGCTACAGTGTGCTTTAGCTGTGGAGAGTGAGAGAGAGACAGGGCTCTGGAAGGGCTACAGTCTGCTATAGCTGTGGAGAGTGAGAGAGAGACAGGGCTCTGGAAGGGCTACAGTGTGCTTTAGCTGTGGAGAGTGAGAGAGAGAGACAGGGCTCTGGAAGGGCTACAGTGTGCTATAGCTGTGGGAGAGAGAGAGAGAGACAGGGCTCTGGAAGGGCTACAGTGGGCTGTCTGAGACAGGGCTCTGGAAGGGCTACAGTGTGCTTTAGCTGTGGAGAGTGAGAGAGAGAGACAGGGCTCTGGAAGGGCTACAGTGTGCTTTAGCTTTGAGAGAGAGACAGGGCTCTGGAAGGGCTACAGTGGAGCTGTGGAGAGTGAGAGAGAGACAGGGCTCTGGAAGGGCTACAGTGTGCTATAGCTGTGGAGAGTGAGAGAGAGACAGGGCTCTGGAAGGGTTACAGTGTGCTTTAGCTGTGGAGAGTGAGAGAGAGACAGGGCTCTGGAAGGGTTACAGTGTGCTTTAGCTGTGGAGAGTGAGAGAGAGACAGGGCTCTGGACGGGCTACAGTTTGCTTTAGCTGTGGAGAGTGAGAGAGAGACAGGGCTCTGGAAGGGCTTCAGTGTGCTTTGGCTGAGGAGAGTGAGAGAGTGAGACTGGGCTCTGGAAGGGCTACAGTGTGTTTTAGCTGTGGAGAGTGAGAGAGAGACAGGGCTCTGGAAGGGTTACAGTGTGCTTTAGCTGTGGAGAGTGAGAGAGAGACAGGGCTCTGGAAGGGCTACAGCTGTGGAGAGAGAGAGAGACAGGGCTTTGGAAGGGCTACAGTGTGCTTTAGCTGTGGAGAGTGAGAGAGAGAGACAGGGCTCTGGAAGGGCTGTGGAGAGTGAGAGAGAGACAGGGCTTTGGAAGGGCTACAGTGTGCTTTAGCTGTGGAGAGTGAGAGAGAGACAGGGCTCTGGAAGGGCTACAGTGTGCTTTAGCTGTGGAGAGTGAGAGAGAGACAGGGCTCTGGAAGGGCTACAGTGTGCTTTAGCTGTGGAGAGAGAGAGACAGGGCTCTGGAGACAGGGCTAGCTGGAAGGGCTCTACAGTGTGCTTTAGCTGTGGAGAGTGAGAGAGAGACAGGGCTCTGGAAGGGCTACGTACAGTGTGCTATAGCTGTGGAGAGTGAGAGAGAGACAGGGCTCTGGAAGGGCTACAGTGTGCTTTAGCTGTGGAGAGTGAGAGGGAGACAGGGCTCTGGAAGGGTTACAGTGTGCTTTAGCTGTGGAGAGTGAGAGAGTGAGACAGGGCTCTGGAAGGGCTACAGTGTGCTTTAGCTGTGGAGAGTGAGAGAGTGAGACAGGGCTCTGGAAGGGCTACGTGTGTGCTATAGCTGTGGAGAGTGAGAGAGGAGACAGGGCTCTGGAGGGTTACAGTGTGCTTTAGCTGTGGAGAGTGAGAGAGTGAGACAGGGCTCTGGAAGGGCTACAGTGTGCTTTAGCTGTGGAGAGTGAGAGAGTGAGACAGGGCTCTGGAAGGGCTACAGTGTGCTTTAGCTGTGGAGAGTGAGAGAGAGACAGGGCTCTGGAAGGGTTACAGTGTGCTTTAGCTGTGGAGAGTGAGAGAGAGAGACAGGACCCTGGATTTAGCATTTACGCATGTATTTCAAATGAGTGCCTACATTCAGGTGTGGGTGATGCAGTCTTATGATTGGCATCACGTAGATTTGGGCAATGTGCGCAGTTTATGCTGAGGAGTCACATGCAATATTTGTGGATAATTTATAATGCTTTCTGTATGATATACTGTATGTAATGCTTTGGGTTATAATGTGCACAAATGCTTTATGTATAATGTACGAAATGTTTTCTTTGAATACTATGTCCAATGCTTTGTGTGTTATGATGATGGATTACCGTGTGACTTGCTGCATCAAAATGGCACTTGAGTGGGATCGCTTGTTTAATGAAGCTGGCTTGCGGAGTGGAGCAGTCTCGGGTGAGTCGGGTGGAGTCACTTGGTTTAAACACCGACACTGTTTGCTACTTCTTGGGAAGCTATCTCAGTGTAACATCTCTCAGCGCAAACAATGTCTGTGGCCAATGCAAAGCACTCATGAAAGGCTAGGCTTACCTTAACCTAAACTATTATAATTGTTGAGAAAATGTTTTGAAACCTTGATTGACTGTGTGTTGAAATTTCTCCCCTTCTCCTTTAAAAGGCCTTAATCCAGCATTTATGTCCCTAATCGCTCTTTCCGCACTTCCTGTTTTCATCAGGGTAGAGGGTTAGGGGGTGTGGGTTGTGTCTGGGGGGAAAGTGGATGCGCTTGTGTCTTTGGTTGTCCCACAATGCATTGCTCTCCACCATAGGAATGACCTCATGCATACGTCGCTGCTTGGCTGTCTGATGTCGATGTGCAGCAGAGATTTGTTTGAACAGTTTTCTATCTCTCTCCCCTCATTTTTTCCCTGTGAAATTTCATGTCAGGTGAAAGAATACCAGCCACAGGTACCTTCAGTAATTGTCAGCAAAGTTTACAAATCTGTCTGCCAGAGCACCATTAAAATACCATTACTTATGCTGAACGATGCGTCTTTGTCAAATTACACGCAGTAATTAGGCCGGCTTTAATGGTGAGAAAAGATGTGTATACACACACACACACACACACACACGCACACACGCACACGTGCATACACACACACACACACACACACACCAGAGAGGAAAGAGATTTTGATAGCATTTGTACTTTTATTTGTTTGTTTACTCGGGGATGGTAGGCCGCATCCCAGGGGACAGTGTGATTTACAACGAAGGCCCGTTGTGAGGGTCCGCTCTTCAGAGAGAATTACGCTGGCGCAATCAGTATTTAGTTGCAGCTGCTTATGAGTGAGAGGGAGAGAGAGAGAGAGAGAGAGAGAAGGAGAGATGAGAGGGTGAGAGTCCTCTAACTGCCTGTTATTATTCAGAATTGCTGAAGCCTTCTTTTTTCTTTTTTGAGTATTTACACATGAAAAACCCAGTGCCCCAATCCAGCACTGCCCAAGAGAGCCGTTAGCTGTGCCAAAATAATGACAGCGCTGGTGCGATAGCCATTGTGTCGATATTGTGTACTTCAAGTCCCACTCGCGCAGCTCAATCGCGGTTAGTGAATGCCGCCTCGTTAGCCTGCACAAAACGACAGAATCACAGAGGAAGGGTGGCAATACAGCATGAAAGACAGACTGTTCTTCATATTTGATTCTATTTCTCTCCAAATGAAGTGGAGGAAATGCTGAACACTGTTAGCTGTGAATCAAGACAGTAAATTATGTTGATTTCAGGTTGTTTTTCTATTAATTAAAAAGCTGCCACCATAATTACCCTGGCCTTCTGGGTGCTTGGGGCACGTAACAGAGCACGTGTGTTTGTAATGCACACACAGACACTTCTTAGTCGACCTCTCTGTGTTCCCTCGTACAGGACAGGAAAAACTAATGACATTCCATTTTGCCATAAATATTCTCACATTTAAAGCTGGGACGACGCGCATTATTTCAATTCCCACGTCATCATCGGCTTGGCTAGCCTTGTGCTCATGTCACGGAAACAACTAATGATTGACAGCTGTACTGAGAGCCGTGACTGCTTATTAAATGCGCATGAGGCCTGTTAGGCGCCACTACACCTTTTAACTCATCATTCAGATCCTTAATGAAGGCAGCCAGAAGGACATGTTGCATTTTTGTTCCGCGGAGTGAAAATGAATTAGCCTGGGCTGCGCCGCGCATAATTAAGATTGGGCACTTTGATGTTTAAGCTTTGGAAAAAGCGACACATTTTGTCGTAATAGGATCGCGGGGGTGGACATATGGCGGTAAGTCTGCTCTGCTGGCTGGCTGGAGAAGCCGTGTTGCGAATCATTCCGCGTTATCGATCAGCTAAACTGTGAAGTGGCTGGGAGCTGCAGTGCAGTGCCCTGTGGTGCCTTCCTGGCATTCTGTGATTCGGGGGTACAGCGGGGGCACTCCTTCCTGCCCTCACCCCCCCTCGCCCGACGGGGACCGACTGGATCGATACAAGAAACTCAGAGTCGCACAAGGGCGATAAATCTGAGACTGCGTAACGTCACTCGGATAATTATGGGAGCGAAGTTGAGATGTGAGAATAACACAGGGGAATGTGTCTCAATTGCTGTGAGCAGAGAGACTAGCGTAAATTCCCAAGCCCCGGACAGAATTATTGTCTTTTCCTGGGCTCGGGGTAATACTATAAACCACAAGTTTGACCACTGCCCAAAACTACCCCCAACCCCAACGGTAGCCCCTGGGTGTCAGCGATAGCAAATTCACACCCTCTCATCTCTCTGTGCTGTCTTGAGGGTGCTGTTCTGTCAGCCTGCCCTAATTAGCATGTTTGCAATTTTACCCTCTATTCAGTGTCTAAAATAACGATGCACCACATTGTAGGTCTTGAAACCTCAACGCGCTCAGCTACATTTAATGTGAGCTTTGAGGTAACTGAGTGTGGGCTAGGGTCAAAGGTCAGGAGTTAATCTCAGATGGACCTCTCAATAATTTTGAGCGGTCTGTTTGTACGCTGTCGAGCTCACTCTTTCAGTTTCCACAGTCCCTAGGTTTCTCTTCATGAGGATTTGAGACATGCCAATATCCACGCACGGCCATATTTAAATTTCCATTTTCTCCACCTGTTCACGTTTGTCCTTCTGTAAAATAGTGTGCGGAAAAGTGAATTTTTTCTCCCTTGGTCTTATTCAAATGAGAAACCATGCGTAACTTAATAAGAGCGATTCCGTCTGCCGAAGCTGTGGCTGTGCAGACAGGGAATGAAAGGAGATCAGTTTCATTACATGATTAAATGAGAAATGTTTTTTGCGGAAAGTGCAGTGGCATAGATTGGCAGATAGAGGGCAGCATACAGCCGCCCTGGCGTCCTGCAGCTCTCCGCGAAGTGAGGTGTTAGTTATTCTGAGAATACAATAAGAGAATATTGATAGTCATATCCCTGTAATAAATTAAAAGGGCTTTATTGTCCCTTTTCATTTTACACATTGTCGCAACCTTGGACCTTAATCTCGTTCTGATTGACAGTGGCAACCAGGGAAAAGCACGCACTTATTGTTTGTGCGAGTCAAATCTGCTAAACCTAATTCTTCTCGGGGTATTTGCATATTCTTAAGTATTCCTTTAGAGAGGACCTAAATCCTTCTTAAGTGTTTGATGCATTTTGAAATTCATTCACAAAGTATCTACATGCACTATTAGTTCTCTATAATAAGACTGCATAATCTCGGCGATAAGGAGGCGTTTTGAACAGCATATTCTAGTGGGATGACATGCTATATTTCTGACTGATTCAACAGGCTCAAATGTCAACAGAAATGTCAAGCACCTTCGCCAGAGCGCATTTGATTCCCACACTTTTATTTATCATCTCCATTTATTGGAGTAGTTCTGTATGCTACTGGGCATGCCTGGTAATGTGGCCGGTGGGGTCCCCCCTCCCCCCATTCTTATCGCACTCTGTCGCTCTCCCTGTCCTTCTTCTGATTATACTCCAGCGAGGCACCTCATTTCCCCGCACAGTCTCCAATGTGGGGCGAGGGCGAGGGCGAGGAAATTCCATCAGACCCCCCTTCCACAGGAGATACCTGCACTGAGGGGGCAGTACAGGAGATACCTGCCCTGAGGGGGGCAGTACAGGAGATACCTGCACTGAGGGGGGCAGTACAGGAGATATCTGCCCTGAGGGGGGCAGTACAGGAGATATCTGCACTGAGGGGGCAGTACAGGAGATACCTGCCCTGAGGGGGGCAGTACAGGAGATATCTGCCCTGTGTGTATCTGTGGGAGAACAGAGGGGCAGACGGGGTATCCGGGTCGATGTAGTCTCAGGTACACAGGGGTGTTCTGCTAGTATTGCTGCAGCAGTGGACTCTGGATAGTGCACATCGGTGGGAATGGACCTGGACTGGCTTGGATAAGATTACTCTGCTGCACCTGGGTTATAAAGTTCATTGTGCAACTGCTGGAGACATCAAGAGCTCTTGCAAGAATGTTATATCAATATGACCCAATACCAGCATATTATAGCTATATGACCCAGAGCCAGCTTGTTACATCCATATGTTGCATCGCCAGAACATCACATCTATATGACCCAGCATCAGCTTATATCTATATGGCCCAACATCTATGACCATCGTCATATATTACATCTATATGACCCAATGCCTGAATATTATATCTATATGGGTCATCATGAGCGTGTTTGATCTATATGGGGCAGCACGAGCATATTATATCTATATGAGCCAGCGCAAACATGCTATATCTATATGACCCAATGCAGCTTGTGATGTCCATGTGAGCCAGTGCATACTGTACGTGTCATGCAATGTGAGCCAGCATGACCATATTATACTGAATCTATATGAGCTAGCATGAGTGTGATATATAATACGAGATAGCACAAGTATACCTACATGAGCCAGTGTGGACAGGATATACAGTTGTGCTAAAAAAATTGCTGTTTGTTAAAAAAATATGAATAAAGCGCAAATATTTTTTGATAGCCTTAAGTTCCGTATTTCAAATGCAGTGGAAACAGTATACATTCAACTCCATTAACATTAACAAATTTGATCAGGTCTGTGTTATTCTTTTGCATGAAGCAAAGATTCCTTTTCTTTGCTTCATGCAAAAGAATAACACGGACCTGATCAAATTTGCAATCATGGATCAAAAGAAGTATCACAGCATCCTTGTTAGGCATGCATTGGCATCTGGAAAGAGACTGATTGGTCGGGGTTTTTATTTTCAACAAGATAATGACCCTAAACACCCCTCTAAGTTGTTCAAAAAATACCAGTGTCAACAATTTTCTCTTCAAACTCAAATACAAAATTTAACTCAAGATTTAACTTCACTTTAAATTACTGAATTAATATTTAGTTGCATAGTCAAGACAGTTGGGTCTGTTGTTTCCCAGTTACACTATAACATCTACAAGTATATTATTCACCATGCAGAAATATCACTACTACCACAAACAGTGGTTCATCAGATTATTGATGTTGCACAGCTATTTTTTTTTTTTTAACAACTGTATCTATGTTAGCCAGCGTGACCATATTTATGTAAGTCTGCCAACATGATGTTATATTTTTTATGACAAAGCACAGGTATGTTATGTATGTTTATATGAGCCAGCTGGAGCATGTTAAATCTTTTTAACAAGGATAATTTTAACTATATAGTCCTGCATAAGGATAAATATGTACATTTAAATATTAATGTAAATATGTAAACCAGCATGAGGGAATTACAGTAGTGTGCATTGATTGATTATACACTACCACTTTTGTTTGAGAGGGGTCCTAATATATTACTTCTCTAGAACTTCTTGGTGAAAATGTATTGAAAAATACCATTGTAGGCAATGTGAACAAATAAATAATTTGCACAAGTATATTCAGGTAAAAATATGGGTAATAAAACACTGAAAATACCTATTTTTTGAGAATTGAAAGGTGCCGCAAATTTTATTTTTTTGACTCTTGCATAACCTAAATGCATGGTTGAAGGCTCATTCCATGATTATTTATGTAAAAAATTTGTTTAAACTGGTTTGAGGCAACATTATTCTGTAAAATTACATCTGAGGGTCAATTGTTTTAGAATATAAGGTGACATGAACATTGAGCAGTGTCACTGTGTTAAACACAATGGCACGAGGAAAGATTGTTTGTGGCCGCATTGTGGCCTTACTGGTTGGTCACTTAGAAAAATTTTTGAAGACGTTAAATGCTGCCATGGAACTGTAAGAAACCACCATCAAGCATTTCAAAGAGACCGGTTCGCTGAAAACTAGTGGCAATAAAGGTGCAAAACAGAAGTTAAGTGCCTCTGATGTTCGTTATCTGGGTACAACGAGTAAAAAAAATTGTGGTTGACAGCACGACAACTCTGTGATGGTATTAATAGTGGAAGAAGTGAAGAGATAAAAATATGAAAATCAACTATTTCCAGATGCCTGTGTGAAAATGGTCTGATTGGTCGTGTTGCTGCCAAGAGCTGGCAACATTAAAAAAAGACTTCAGTTTGCCAAGAAATTCAAGGATTGGACACTAACGGACTGGGAAGAAGTCCTTTGGACCAAAGAATCAAAATTGGAAATTTTCTCATCCAAATGCAGAACTTATGTGCACCCTAAAGTTGGAGAATGTTTCAAAAATGATTGTTAAACCCTTTCAGTAAAATATGAAGGTGGTAATATTATGTTTTAGCGTTCAGTCCAGTTTGCTCAAAAGGAGCCATTGATCTCATAAAAACTGTCGCAATCATGGATCAAAAGAAGTATCACAGCATCCTTGTTAGGCATGCATTGGCATCTGGAAAGAGACTGATTGGTCGGGGTTTTTATTTTTCAACAAGATAATGACCCTAAACACCCCTCTAAGTTGAGGAAGAATTATCTCAGTCAGAAGGAAACATCTGGTGACGTAAAAGTCATGACTTGATCTACTCAAATCCAGACTTAAATCCAAATGAGCAAATCTGTTGTAACATTGAAAGAATCTCTTTGGAATGAACTTCAAACCATATGAAATGGTTTAGCGAGAGAGGAAATAAAAAATATGTGAAAACTATGCCTGAAAGACTAAATGCTGTAATCAAAGCAAAGGATGGCCACTCTAGATATTGACTTTTCACTAAAAAAGACATTATTATTTTAATTTTTTTTCCACATATTGTTATCTGTTTCCTTATTTTCATGCAAAGATCCAAAATTGCATAAAATAAATTCTTGAATAGTACTTTGTTTTTGACTTATCTTCATTTTGTTAAGTGTATAATCATCAATACTCACCATTGTGTATTTATGAAAGCCAGAATCAGCAGGTTTTATCTTTATGAGCCCACATAAATGTGTTATATGAGCCAGCATGGGCATGCTCTATTATTTAGACAGCACAAGCATGTTATATTGGTATGAGCCAGCATGAGTGTTATATTATTTAGACAGCACGAGAATGTTATATCCATATGAGTCAGCATGAGTGTGTTACATTATTTAGAGCACAAGCATGTCACATTCATATGAGCCAGCATGTGTTATATTATTTAGACAGCACAAGCATGTTATATCCATATGAGCCAGTATGAGTGTGTTATATTATTTAGAGTATTATCTAGCGAGCAAGAGCATGTTATATCCATATGAGCTAGCATAAGCATGTAATATTATTTAGACAGCACAAGAATGTAATATGAGCCAGCATGAATGTGTTATACTATTTATACAGCACGACCATCTTATATTCATATGAGCCAGCATGAGTTTGTCATTTTTTTAGACATTATAAGCATGTTATTTGATCTACATCAGTCAGTATGAGTGTGTTATATTATTTAGATTATTATCTAGCGAGAATGAGCATGTTATATCCATATGAGCCAGCACGAGTGGGGTATATTATTTAGAGAGCACAAGCTTGTTATATTCAGTTGAGCCAGCATGTGTGTTATATTATTTAGACAGCACAAGCATATTATATCCATATGAGCCAGCATCAGTGTGTTATGACGTCTGCCAACGAAGTTGGGGCGGAGGTTATGTTTTCGCCCCTGTTTGTTTGTTTTGTCTGTCTGTCTGTTTTGTGAACAACATAACTCAAAAAGTAATCAAAGAATTTGTCTGAAATTTTTTGGGTGGATTGCTATTACATCAAGGATGGACCCTATTGATTTTGACTGCAATCACTCAAACAATATGGCCGCCACGGCAGCCATGTTACACGCGATAACTCCAAAAGTCATGTACGGATTTGTCTGAAATTTTGTGGATGGATTGCTGTTACATCAAGGATGGTCCCTATTGATTTTGACCGCGATCAGTGAAACAATATGGCCGCCACAGCAGCCATCTTGAAATCCTATCACATGCGATAACTCAACTTTGCTCCCACTCATGCACATTTGGATTGTGCTGCCTTGGCGGAGGTTTGCACTCTACGAGTGCCCCTAGTATTATTTTGAGAGCACGAACATGTTATATGCATATAAGCCAGCATGAGTGTATTGTATTATTTAGAGAGCACAAGCATGTCATATCCTATGAGCCAGCATGAGTGTTTCAGTGCTGTGAAAAAGTATTCCTGATTTTTTTTTTTTTTTGCATATTTGTCACACTTAAATGTTTCAGATGGTCAAACAAATTTTAATATTAGACAAAAATAACCTGAGCAAATACTACTACTGCAGTTATAGTGCAGTTTTTAAATAATCATTTCATTTATTAAGGGAAAAAGCTATCCAAACCTACCTGGCCCAATGTGAAAAAATAATTGCCCCCCCCCATCAAATCATGAATTAAGTGTGATTAACCACATTTTTTAGTTTTTAGTTCAATTTCACTAGCAACACCCAGGCCTGATTACTGCCAGACCTGTTGAATCAAGAAATCACTTAAATAGAACCAGTTTGACAAAGTGAAGTAGGCTAAAAGATCTCAAAAAGCAACACATCATGCCGTGATCTCAAGAAATTAAAGAACAGATGACAAACAAAGTCATTGACATCTATCTGGAAAGGGTTACAACGTCTTGAAAGGGTTACAAAGCCATTTCTAAGGCTTTGGGACTCCAGCGAACCATGGTGAGAGCCATTAAACACAAATTGGGAAAACTTGGAGCAGTGGTGAACCTTCCCAGGAGTGGCCGCCCTACCAAAATTACTCCAAGAGTGCATCGACAACTCATCCAGGAGGTCACAAAAGAACCCAGAACAACATCTAAAGAACTGCAGGCCTCACTTGCCTCAGTTAAAGTCAGTGTTCATGATTCAATAATAAGAAAGAGACTGGGCAAAAATGGCATTCATGGGAGAGTTCCAAGGCGAAAACCACTGACAAGACAAAAGTTGAACTTTTTGGAAGGTGTGCCATCCTGTTACATCTGGCATAAAACTAACACAGCATTTCATAAAAAGAACATCATTCCAACAGTTAAACATGGCCGTGGTAGTGTGATGGTCTGGGGCTGCTTTGCTGCTTCAGGACCTGGATGACTTACCATAATTGATGGAACCATGAATTCTGCTCTCTACCAGAAAATCCTGAAGGAGAATGTCCGACCATCAGTTTGTGACCTCAAGCTCAAGCACACTTGGGTTTTGCAGCATAACAGTGATCCAAAACACACCAGCAAGTTCTCCTCTTAAAAAAAAAAAAAAAAAAAAAGGAAGGTTTTGGAGTGGCCTAGTCAAAGTCCAGACATTAATCCGATTAAGATGCTGTGGCACGACCTTAAACAGGCCATTTGTGCTCGAAAACCCTCCAAAGTGGCTGAATTAAAACAATTCTGCAAATAGGATTGGGCCAAAATTCCACCACAGCAATGTGAAAGACTCATTGCCAGTTATCGCAAACACTTGATTGGATTTGTTGTCGCCAAGGGTGGTACAACCAGTTATTAGGTTTAGAGGGCAATTTCTTTTTAACATAGGGCCAGGTAGGTTTGAATAGCGTTTTCCCTCAAAAATGAAATCATCATTTAATAACTGCGTTTTGTATTTATTCGGGTTATCTATGTCTAATATTATTAAAATTTGTTTGATGATCTGAAACTTTTAAGTGTGATAAATATAAAAAAAATAAGAAATCAGGAAGGGAAAATACTTTTTCACAGGACTATATATTATTTAGACAGCACGAGCATATTATATCCATATGAGCCAGCTTGAACATGTTATACAACATGCAACAGCACAACCATGTGTCTCCATGAGCCAGTGTGAGTCATAGATTGCGGTTTGTTTTTCTTTCATATTTTGCGCTCAAAGAGAGAAGATTTTGGAAACAACTCTTCATCTTCAGAGCTGCATGTTGGAAGGGTTATATGTGTTTTTGTTTTCTGCTGCGGTCTTTAGCCGTAAATTTGGTGCAGCTCTGCCAAGGAAAACAGTCTGCAGATATGGCTGGAGAAGAAAAGGCGACCCAGAGGCGATATTCCAAAATAAAACCTCTGGAAGAAATGGGGGCCAAGAACAAGAAATGGCCTGTGATTAAATTGCGCACATTCAGTGAACATGAGCGCTGCCTTTATGTTCAGGGTTTGATTACACAGAGGGAGAAGAGGAACCACTGATTGTACCCAATTCCTGAATTCTAAAAATCAAGCTGGAATATTTCTCAAGCAAAGGAGCAAAGTCCTTGATGCACTGAGCTCGTGGTATACGAAACAAAATGGCAAAAGATGGTCTTAATAATCTGTGTTAAACTTAAAGAGCAAAATCATCGCATTTTCTTGAAATAAAACTAATCTGGTATACGTTTGACCAAACAGTTCATGAACAGTATCCTGCTGATTAAATGCCCGAAATTTGCCGCTTTTCCTCGAAAATGAGCTTCTTATTGAGGTCCGGGTGGAGATTTCCAAAAACAAAATGAAGATCGACCCAAATTTGCCTATTAGCAGATGTGGCGTTACAGGAGGAGTTCCAAACGCGGAAGTCAAGCTGAAAACAATAAGGACACAAGATGTTGTCAAGAATATTATTTCCATAAATTCATGAAAACAAATATTTTCACATCAGAAGGGAAAAAGGAACAGCGTGACAATCAGCCTGCAGACATGGTGCACCAAAACTATGTACTTACTGAGAGTTTTATTGGGCCATAACAAGGAAAAGTTGTCCAAAAATAGGTGGCCTATGTACATGATGATGATGCAAGACCTTCAGAGTCTAACTCTGATTGTACAGTGCTCACTCAACAAACAACATGGGCCATGCAGGTCAAATGAGGCCCTGTTTGCACAGCTTAGGTGCGTTTCCCGAAATCACAGATGCTGACTTACATGGTTGGAAGCACTGACTGAATGGATAAACTATGTGAGCTGCTTATCTAGTTTGCAACTATTCTTTTGGGAAACAAACTCCTGGCTGGCGAGAATGCTTAATAATTTAATAGCAAAAAGCTTACGTTACACATGTAACAGTTGTTGCTGAAACTTGAATTTATTAATTTAATGGGGAAAAGCATTAATTGATGTCAAAGTTTTTAAAATATAAAAAAATTAAAAAATATTACTCACAAAGTTGTTCACAGGTGTAATAAACATCACGACACCAGTTTTGCATTATGAATCTTATCAACATCTGTCACAATATGATCCAAAAATTTTCATTTTTTTGGGGTTAGACCACTCTGGATCTCAGCCCTGCAATTAACAAAAGATACGGTATCCCTTTACCTGGTCACCCATGCGAACCGTCCTCACAGAGCATCCTCAAGTGTCGGGCTGAAGAGCACCCATAATGTTCACTGAAGCGATGCAAATTCCTCACCTCATTCAGAGATAAAATGGCTGAGCCCCACCTGCGTGTCCTGACAGCAACCAGTCTTTTTAAAATACCAGCGCAATACAGTCTCCGCCACGGAAAAACAACAACAACAAAACTCAGGAGTAGAGAAGAGGCGACGCGACCAATTCCCTCTCGTAATTAATCTTTTCTTTCCTCTCTGAGAATTCCCCTCGGCTTTCAAGGGGAGAGATAGAGACTCAACCGACTGCTCAGCAAGTCAAAACAGAAGTTTGCCCTCGTCAGACCGAGACTGCTGCGGGCATTTTGTCGCTTTTTTTGTTGTTGGTTTTTTTCTTTTAATGAGCTTGCTGGTATGTCTTCAATTAGGGGGACTGGAGGAGGGGAACGACAGGCGTATTAAGTGCCAGAACGTCAAGTTCATCACCATGAGAATGGAGACCGGCTTCTTTTTAATTAGCGGTTTGTCTTGGGTTTTCTTTTTATCTGCTTTCATCCAGCGCCCTTTCCCGGCACCTTCTATTCCCACATAGGACACTGCAGGATTCTGTGGGGACGAGCCCCCAGATCCTACCATGGGAAAGCGTTTATCAGCTGGGAGAGTGGCTCCTCTTTAGAAAGCGTTTATCCTGATATTTCGCAGGTTCATTTACGGCAAGGGTGATTGGGTTCTGCTTCCCATCAGAAGTCTTTTCTGTTGGTGTTTCTTTATACATCTGTACTTATGATTTCCATCTCAACTATTACTGCTCTCGGCAGTGGAGTGGAGCAGGAGGAACCGCAATGAACTGCCTCTGTTCGTCCATCCGTTGGGATAAGTGGGGACGTGTCCCCAGAAACTACTTTATCTAGATGGATAAAACTTTGTGTGTGTTTGTCACAAGTCATGATCTTGATTGGCCTCCAGGGTGGCAGGACATATTGGTGACAATGGCTGCGTTTGAATAGTATTTTCTGCTTTGGAAAGTTCCTGACTCCTAGAAAATAACCCAGAAGTATTTGCATCGCAGCCAAAGTGAGTGTGTTTGAATTCTCTAAATCTGAAGGAAAGGCGCTTCAGTGTTTCCTAAGTTATCTCCTTAAGCATAGGGTACACCGAACCATCCTTTTCAAAAAGAAAGGAAATAACACCATCCCACAAGTCCATGAAGCATAAATATTTAAAGTGACAACCATGCATCCGGCCAATCACAAAAACAAACATGACGGGCAAGAGACATGGTCACATTGCCAAGAGCGAATGTATTCAGATTCTACAAGCAGCGCGACTGTCTTCCAAAGCCGTTTTGAATTCCCCCTTACACCTGTCCTTTAGCTCATGACATTTTCCATCAAGGCAAAAGAAAAGTGATTTTAGATGACAGGACGTAATTTTTTGACTATCCGAACGCAGCCAATGTCTTCTTGTTCAGCTGGGCACATGATGAGGAGGTACCCGCCTCTAAATCATGACTGACTGCAGCTGCGACAGCATAAGTGGCACTTTCCATTTAGGAACCAAAAATTAATGCATGATAATTATTCAGTTTGAATAAAGCTATACCTTATCTACCCAGATAATGTTATCCATCCCATGAAGGAAAGGTGGGAATGGTGGTCTGACTGCTACACAAAAAGGGTACTGTGGCCTACTGTGCTTCCTAGCAAACATTTGTCAGAAGGACGCAAATACGTCAAAACGATGTCAAGTTCTGCAAAAACTATTTTCATTGATTGACATATATAGTTGGCAAGTAGCTCACTCATAGAATTTGAGTCAAATCAGTGAAACGGTTTTGAGGTAATTGACATTTTTCTGAAGTCAAAATGTGAATTTACCGAAATAAATGCATTTTTCAAAGTGCTATACAAACCTTCTCATTGAATATAACGTTTTTCTCTTTAAAAATTTTTAAACCACTACAATATGTCGGTCACTGTAAAAAATTTTCAGCTGACATCTCAAAGGTCAAGATCATGCTCAAGGTCAATATCACATTTTGGATAATAACCTCTGTTCTAATTAAGACAGAATCAACAAGCCAACACTGTTATGTTTTGCTGACGAGGCTCCTTTGGAACTGTAACATCAAAGTTTACGTGACGTCAACGCAAATATGTAACAATGATGTCATAAAATTTTGGCAAGTCGTTCTTCTATGAACAACTTTTTCATCTGTGCCGCCTGGTGACATCAGTGCGTTTGTACCGCTCTGTGGAATCAGTGAGTTTGTGTTACCGCCTCGCTATTGAGGATGAGCTGTCATTGACTTACAGCTGAACAGCTGAGAATGTCTGCCAGCGCTCGCTATCTAATGGCTGTTTGTTCTACCGACGAGTGTATTGACAAAAAGTCTTTGGTGTGACTTGGATAATACTTTAGATAAATTAAATTGGTGGTGGTTTTAACTGTTTAACGTTTGAGTTGTTCGGTGGCGGTGGTGTGAAAATTATGAGGGCATATCTTGGTTTCTCACTTTTGAGTGTTTCTCTCGGCAATGGAATGCCCTGGCCCCTATCAGCACTCACCTGAAGTGGTGCCCCATGTTAGCTCAGATGACCACATGCTTAAATTCAAGAATCTACCCTAAGACACTCGCAGGTGGCACTCTTCAGCTCTCCCTCTCCTCATCGTCCTGCGAGATGGAAAGGCCATGTAAGAGTTCAAAGTATTTATGCTGTTCTTTTCTTCTCTGCACTTACCCATCATTTTGAAACAGGCAATTGTGTTTTTACTGGCAGGGATTATCATAGCTTTCGGGGGAAAGCAGTGGAGATGAGTTCTCCTGAGGTGCATGATATCTGCTGCTGCCTCTTATAGCACCACTGGTCGTGTTCAAGTCAGGCTCATGGACAGGAGTCACTGGAAATATCGTCCAGTGTTTCTGGTGGCCTTGCAGATGCCCAGTCAACCAGCAGGGGTCACTAAGCTGTCTTGAAATATCTAGTTCACTAAAGCCACAAATTCTCAAAGAAACTTTTAAAAAGGCTGTAGTTATTTTAAATTAGATGTTTTTGATATGTTGAGGGGTTATTTACCGTCTTAATTTAAAGGATAGAAAAAGACACATTGTTGAATAGAACACAGTTCCCTAAATGCATAGTGCTTTGTTCACCAAAAAGCCACGAGTTACATAAAAAGAGTTAACAGATAAAAGACTCAGGTTCATGGGATCCTTAGTTGGTTATTGGATATGTGCTATGTGATTTTATATTGAATTTGCAATTAAATCCCAAATTCCAGAAATGGCAGAATTTTCTTTCATACGCTTCCATTTGCAGTTGTATGGGGCCTTTCTTGCGATATATTTTCCTTCATAATGAGCCATACATTCTCAACTGTAAATGGATCAGAACCGCAGGCAGGACAGTCTTGCGCTCATAGTCTTTGTTTAGGCAGCCATGCACTTGTATGTCATTCAGAATATTGTTTGATATTGCATTGTCGGAAAATGCTTGGACATTTTGGAAACAGATAATGTCTAGATGGCAGCACAATTAGTTCATATTTTTCAGCAATGATGATTCACTCACAACTGACCCTTGCCATGTGTGCTTATGCATCTCCATACAATGACGGATGCTTTTGGACATGACGCTGATGACAGCTTGGTTTGTCCCTGTCGTCTTCAGTCTGGAGAACGCGGCGGCTGTTTTTAGTTAAATATGGACTCACACTCAGAAGTTCTATCGGCCTTGATGCCGAGATTCAACCGGGTTAATTACATATTTTAATCGTATTTCGGATTGTAGAGGCGAAATATCCAAAATCCAACTAATTTATCTTGGGGGAAACGTTCTCAAAGAGAATGATTAATAGCTCACGCATCTGTTGGCGACGTGGTGAGCCTCGAATCATGGGGGACCGGGCTTTTTTTGGAGGTTCCTTTTATACTATAACATGGTAAGCTTACCTGATTCATATCACCTTATTAATGTAAATTTTTGCATCGTTACTGGTCTAAATTGCCCCAGCCTCAACAAATTTTGGAGTCTATGGCAGTCATCAGATTTGAAATAAGTGAGCATATTTTCAATAAACAATTTAATTTGCAAGACGAAGCATCATATAATATGTTGTAACTTTTTTGGAATGGGTGTTTTATATCCTTATAATTCAGAACAATGCAAGTTTGTTTTGCTGTCACTTCCTGTGACATTGAACTCTCAGTTATCTTCCAAATAGTTATGCTTGGTGTTGAGGTGTGTACATTTCATCAATTAGGAGGCAGTTGATTCACCTGAGTCTTTAATTCAATTAATTATAGATATTTTCATGCAATGTCATGCACATTATTAATGTATGAATTATTTGCAATATATGCAAATAAGGACTAGCTGCTCTCGGCAGTTTTATTCTTCATGGCACGCATGGCTGTTTGTGACGGAATGTGTATTAACTGCTTTAGTAATCACACATATAAAGCACCTAGTTAAAAAAATTACTGGTATCCACGTGTTAAAGTTCTCAGATTGCGACTGTTGTTGCAGAAGTTGTTGCAGTGGTCCCCTGCAGTGGTGCCCCCTGTCATCCCTTGGCCAGGCTCAGCTCGTCGAAGGCCTGCTGGACTGCAGAGTTGGTGCTGACACAGTCTGGATTCAGGACCAGATTGTGGGTCCCATTTGGGCTCTGGAGCACCAAGCCATAGCAGGATGTACTGTACTGCAAAACGTAGAACTTCAATGACTGATTTTTATTGGTGCCCCGGTGTCAGGATCTAATATTGTCTAGTTATGTTTTATGTATTTTTGTTATTTTTGTTATTGTTATTTATTATTTTTTATGTCTCTTTAGCAGTTGTATGTATCAGTCTAGTCTTTCCCATACATTTTCTGCTTTCACTCCTGCATGTGCATGACAGAGGGCTCTCAGGTGGTCTCTGATGATAAGAAATTTTGAGGTCATACTGATGGACAGCTGCAATGCCTTGCATTTGTGAATGTTTCATTGAACACCATAAGTAAATGAGACAGTTTGGAAATCAGCTAGTTATTGGACAAGAATCCGGTGTCAGTTTTAGCTTCTTGGCAATCTTAAAGTGCAAAGATTTTGCCTCTTTAAATTTAAAACTGGATTAATTTTAGTTTGTTGTCATTCCAATAAGCTCATATTTAGTTAAATTTGAAAAAAGGTAATTTATTGCCTTGGCAACCTTTTTTTGGGAATACTTTGGCAAATTAGATACAAATTTCTTTTTATCGGCATGAAAGAGGAGTGTGGTGCCAAAGAGAAATCTTCCGGTAAATTCTTTGACCATCAGTTACCTCGCAATATGTCAAAATGGCAAATTTAAAAAAAATCTAATTTCCTCAGAAAATTCCCAACAGGTTTTTTTTTTGTTTTTTCACCATGTTAATCAGCTAAGTAAAGACTACACATTTTCAATGAAAAATCCCCAGTAATTTTTTTTTTTTTTTTTACCTAAAAGGTGTTAATGCTCAGTGTGAGTGTGTAAATATCTTAGCAGTACTGAGGCTGTTACAGTGCATATTGAGGTTATTTTATCTGTGCAGGTGGGTTATTACAGTGAGTAATGGAGCTCTAACGGTGTGTTAGAGTGTGTAGGTGTGTAGAGTTCTTACAAAACAAGGTCTGTTACCTTGTATGAGGTTACAGCACAGTGCCGTGAAAAAGTATTTGCCCCCTTCCTGATTTCTTACTTTTTTGCATATTTTTCGCACTTAAATATTTCACATCATCAAACAAATTTTAATATATGACAAAGATAACCCAAGTAAATACAAAATTCAGTTTTTAAATGAAGATTTCATTTATTAAGGGGAAAAAACTATCCAAACCTATCTGGCCCTGTGTGAAAAAGTAATTGCCCCCCCTTGTTAAATCATGAATTAACTGTGATTAATGACATTTATTTAGTCCAATTTCACTAGCCACACCCAGGCTTGATTACTGCCAGACCTGTTGAATCTAGAAATCAAATCTTTGTCAAAACCTGTTTGACAAAGTGAAGTAGGCTAAAAGATCTCAAAAAGCAACATGTCATGTCGCAAAATAAAGAAATTCAAGAACAGATGAGAAACAAACAAATTGACATCTATCAGTCTGGAAAGGGTTACAAAGCCATTTCTAAGGCTTTGGGACTCCAGCAAACCACGGTGAGAGCCATTATCCACAAATGGAGAAAACTTGGAGCAGTGATGAACCTTCCCAGGAGTGGCTGGCCTTCCAAAATTACTCCATGAGCGCATCAACTACTCATCCAGGAGGTCACAAAAGAACCCAGAATAACATCTGAAGAACTGCAGGCCTCACTTGCCTCAGCTAAAGTCAGTGTTCATGATTCAACAATAAGAAAGAGACTGGGCAAAAATGGCATCCATGGTAGAGTTCCAAGGTGAAAACCACTGCTGACCAAAAAGAACACAAAGGCTCGTCTCACATTTGCCAAAATACATCTTGATGATCCCCAAGACTTTTGGGAAAATATTCTGTGGACTGACGAGACAAAAGTTGAACTTTCTGGAAGGTGTGCATCCCGTTACATCAGGCTTAAAACAAACACAGCATTTCATAAAAAGAACATCATACCAAAAGTCAAACATGGTGGTGAAAGTGTGATGGTTTGGGGCTGCTTTGCTGCTTCAGAACCTGGACGACTTGTCGTAATTGATGGAACTATGAATTCTGCTCTCTACCGGAAAATCCTGAAGGAGAATGTCCAACCATCAGTTTGTGACCTCAACCTCAAGCGCACTTGGGTGATGCAGCAGGACAATGATCTGAAACACACCAGCAAGTCCACCTCTGAATGGCTCAAAAAAAAAAAGATGATTTTGGATTGGCCTAGCCAAAGTCCGGACATAAATCCGATTGAGATGCAGTGGCATGACCTTAAACAGGCTGTTCATGCTCGAAAACCCTCCAATGTGGCAGAATTAAAACAATTCTGCAAAGAAGAGGGCTAAACTTCTTCCACAGCGAAGCAAAAGACTCATTGCCTGTTATAGAAAACGTTTGATTGCCGTCATTGTCCCTGAGGGTGGCACAACCAGTTATTAGGATTTAGAGGGCAATTACTTTTCCACATAGGGCTAGGTAGGTTTGGATAGCTTTTTTCCCTTAATAAATGAAATCATCATTTAAAAACTGCATTTTTATTTACTCAGGTTGTCTTTGTCTAATATTAAAATTTGTTTGATGATCTGAAACATTTAAGTGTGGCAAATATGCAAAAAAGTAAGAAATCAGGAAGGGGGCAAATACTTTTTCACGGCACTGTGCTGTAACCTCATACACGCTAACTAATAAAAGTGGGCCTGAATATTGTTGCGATTCCCAAAAGCTCATAACAGCCAGGGAAGAAATGTCTTCTCACCAAGGGTTAATGCTATGTGCACTGAAATGTGTCTTTTAGAGCAGTAATTTACTTCTCTGAGAGAGGGGTTCTGGGAAATGGAGTCAGACTCGTAGTAACTGCCCACTGGGTGAAGCTGTCAGACTGACCTACAGTTGATACAGGTGGACAGGTATATGGAGGGGACACAGAGTAGGAGAGAAAGCTTAATCCTGAGCTGTTTACGGGCGTCTCGGTGTTTGTGCTGCAGCTGCAGGTATGTTTTGTTTTTGGCGCTGTGAGCGAGCTCACGAAGGGCACATTGTTCAGTGACGAGCTGTCTGCTCATCGGCGGGCCGCCCCCATATTAGCATAACATTTGGTCTGGTGTCGCTTTGGGTAGTGGCCCTGTATTCTCACTGCCTTCCCAGCTGTGCTTGGGGCTTGTGGGATGTTTGGTTTTGATGCTGCAGCGAAGGGTTTGAGTACTGAGCTTGGAACTCCAAGGTCATAGGTTAGATTACCGGGGACTAATGCCGTGGTGAACTTCACCTTATGATGTTCTGGACAGAGATGGTTTGGTGAGTATCTAGCAGACGAAGGCTGTGTATGAAATGTCAGATGTGTGAGTTGCTCAGATTGAGAATCTCTGCCGACTGCCTTAAATGTAGGTGCAATATGGTGAAGCCTGAGTGTGCGTGCTGCATGAGTGAGTTTGAGTTTGTGCATGCAAGTGTGCGTGCAAGCGAGTGAATGCAGGGGCGGCGCGGACGCGTAGTGGTTAGCACTGTCGCAAGAAGGTTGTGGATTCAAATCCGGCCTGGGGCGGATTGTGGAGTTTGCATGTTCTCCCCGTGTTCGCGTGGGTTTCCTCCGGGTACTCCAGTTTCCCCCACCCACAAAAACATGCATCATAGGAACACTCCAACCAGTACCCCTGACCAGGGAACTGGCTTTAGAACTGGAGTTGGTTACGAGCGCTGCTCTGTGGCTGCCCACTGCTCCTAACTACAGGATGGGTCAAATGCAGAGGACAAATTACCCCACAGGGTTCAATAAAGTGTATCTTATCTTATCACGTATGGTGGTGAACAACCGAAGAATCTGTATTTTTTTATCACTGTGAGAGAAACTTTAGCTGTGTAAGAGGAAAGGTCATTGCTAGCAGCTGTACGTAGCACAGGAAAGCAGGCATTGTCCTCAGGTGAAGAGCACTAAGTGAAAGAGTTGCATCACACCATGTGATGGCCTGGAGTGCTGTGATTGGTTGCCTCAGGGATGGAGACATGTAGAGTTTGGTCAGCATGATGAAGAAAAAGCAAGTGAACATCTGTAACCTGGCCGGCTTGAAGGACCAGATCGAGGAGGACTAGGAAAACTAGCTCGACCAGATGGAGAGGGCTGCTAAGATCACAGGAGAGGGCAGAGTACGATCACAGCCACGGCACAGTGGTGGCTGGTGAGATGAAAATTGCCACGGGACAGAACATCCCTTGAAACTTATGATTGGTCCTGACCTGTTTCCAATCATTTCTTCAAATTAACATTACATGAGCTCAGAAAACACTCAACATTATCAGGTGTGGCCAGGTTTCCATGCTAAGGTAAAACGAGAGATAAAACGCCTAATTTTGATGCAAAATTGATTTTCGATCAATGTTATTCAGTTGTGGATACTTGTTGCTAATCTTTGTTTTCTTTGTTGTAACTAAAAAACATCACAAAGCAAAGGTTTGAGCAGGCAGGATGTGCAAAGCAAACGTAGAAGTTTTTTTTGTAAAGTGAATAAACATTTTTTCCGAATTGAAATTTGTGTTAAATCCCTGCTATGTTGCATTAAGAAGGAAGCTGTGTGTTTAACTGCCCATGGCAAATTCAAATCTTTGAAGAACTTTTTAATCAAGGAAAGTGATTGAAAAAATGTCAGGACTAGCCTCCTTCTCATCTTACCTTAACGAGGAAAACTGGCCACGCATATTAGTGCTGAGTGTCTTCGGAGGTCACATAACGTTATTTCAAACGAATGATTGAAAACGGGTCACGACTAGTCAGTAGTTTCAAGGGTTTTGTGCCTCCTGTATTTTCAGTTCACCAGCCGCTAGTGGTTCGACAGTAATTGCATAACGGTGCAGCAGCCGTTTTCCTTCCGTAATTTGTTCAATGGGAAAAACAATATAGCTCCTCTTGCGTGTTTGTTAGAAAACAGGGGCGATTGTGCCCTGGCTGAATTATTGTGTTGAAGTTACCCTTTCACTGGCTTGTTGTCCTGTGATAAAAGAGGTGGCTCTGCGTACGAATGCTGTTCTCTCCTGGCCATCTTTGGTTGAGTGCTAGATTTTAATGGGTTGCCTCGGTGGTGCTGAGCGGGGAGCTCCACCCTATTGTGCTGTCACTGTCTCCTGACTCAGGGCTGCCGCTCGGTGCCATCGAATATCAAACATCGCCGCTCCACACACTCGGCGACATCAATTTCACGACTGAGGAAGCACTGCGTTTCTGAATTAATTTTTTTTTTTTTGTGATGGGCTTGCCAATATATTATTGTTGTTTTTATTTTGCTTGTTTAGTTCATTTTCAGCTTTTTGGTGATTACGGTTTTTTCATTTCCTTTGTAATTTTGTTGTCGCTCAGTCTGTGCGGACCCCGTGTGACCGTACTGTGGCTGGCGGCTGGCTGCTCCTCCACCTGCACCGCATGCTCCCGGGATCGACACGCTGGAAAGTGCACTCGGCCGAATTCGCTCAGTTCTGAGAGTGCAGTGACTCTCAGCAGAGCTCCTGAATGTATTTCCTGTCATGCACACGCAGGGCTCCGAATCCCGTGCACGCTTACTCGAGCTCAAGCGGCCTTGCTTTTTTAAACCTGTCACAGAAGAGGGGAAAAAAAAAAGCTCTTTCATGGTGTAACTGCTGCTGAATTTCTAAGTACGTGGTGTACGGAGATGCTAACTGCAGTTGCAGTGATCGACTGCAGTTAACGTGTGTGACACAGCTGAGAAAGGGCTCCTGATTGGTTAGACTGGTGTCTGCTCTCCGGGTTGCACAGTTTTCCCTGTCTAGCCTGTATTTGCAGAGACAGTAAAGCACTCGACTGCTATCAGAAGCTTAGATGGGGATCCTGATGACTGCCTGAAGCAGACGAATCAGCCCTCTGCTGAATCGTCCAGCTCTTCTGAAGATCTATGAGCCTCCTGTCCCTTCCAGCCCACCCAGTGTTCCCCGCCATTACTGTCCGGATGCGGTGTGGTGAACTGTGCTTGTGCTATACGTCATCACATCGACACATATGGCTCTGCATATTTTCTGCCCTTCAGTTTGGCAAAAGCCCTGTCATGGCCCTGTTTCCTCTCTCTTCTATATTTGAAGAGAACCAAGTCCAAAAAACTACAGATTAAACAAGAAAAATCTTCCTCAACCATGATTGGCTTGTGAACCAAAAAAAAAATCTTAAATGTGAAGAACATGAAAGTTCTGAACAGTTTAGTAAAAAAAAAAAAAAAGCTCATTTTCCAATTCCATGATCACATAAGAATGTTGGCTTCATGATAGAGTTGACAGCACTTCTAAAATGTGAAATTGGTTTTGAATGGATAATTGTTTTCTGAGCTGTACAAGACTAACGGGCTTAAGTATAATAATGTTTTGTAATCAATCGAGACCTAACCAAGCACATCTTACACGTTAACGTCACATTCATATTAAGAGCGTCAAATCATAAGAGCGTTCTACAAAGGACAAAGGGGGTTCCTCTGCTTTGTTCTCACAGCCAGGAAACACACCTTTGGGGGGGGCAGTGCTGCAATGGGCAAAAAATGGCTCCCTTCTTAGTGCTGAGATGGGTGGATTTTTTTTCATGTGAAAGAGCCTCGTATTCTGCCTGTTTTCATCGCATTCAAAGTTCAGTGACTTCTTTCTCTCTGTTTTTTGGGGCTGGTGTGGCTTGGCTGCAGAGCTCGAAAGCTGGCCGAACACCCGGGGGACGATGAGCAGGTGGCTCCACGTGTGAGCGCCAACGCTTTCGACAATTTCGATGAGGACAGTGAGGTGTTCTCCTTTACGCCAAGCAGCAAAGAGATATTTTCCAATGACATTAGCAGAGCTCACCAGAAATTAAACGTGAAGTTCACCATTAGCCGTTCGTCATCTAATAGGCTATTCAGGGGGTCTCAAACTGGTCCGTTAAAAGGTCAAGGGGCTGCAGACTTTCAGTCAAATTAAGCAGAAGCACACCTGATACAACTAATTAAATCAACTGATCTCAGCTGCACAGATGATTGGTTGTGTCAGGTGAGCTTCTGCTCGGTTGGAATGAAAACCCGCAGCCCCTCGGTTTTATGGACCGGTCTGACACCCCTGGAGGAAACCATTCCGTCTCTGTTATCCCTCCGGTTTAGTCTTCCTGTAATTATACAATGGTCAATAATATTTATTTCATAATAGCTATGATATAGCTTTATACACCTTACATTTTATATTACACCTACTATCGGCATATAGTTATCTATTTATCATTTACTTGTTTGCACTGTTTTATTACACCGTTTCACTTCTCTGATCACATTTCCTGCTGATATTCATATACATCAGAGGTCACCAACTCTGTTCCTGGAGAGCTACCATCCTGTAGGTTTCTGCTCTACCTCCTATTCGGCACACCTGATTCAACTAATTAGCCACTCAATTGCCCAGCTTAGTGATCTTGTTAGGTAGCTAATTTGTTGAATCAGGTGTGCTGAATAGGAGGTAGAGCAGAAACCTACAGGATGGTAGCCCTCCGGGAACAGAGTTGGTGACCCCTGATATACATCATTAAGCAATAGCATGGCCTTTTGACGAGGCTGTTTGATGTGGACACTCCCAGCATATTCTTGCAATAAGACATGTCAGCTGACATTATTGATGTTGGAGTGGTAGTATTATACTATATATATATATATATATATATACGGTCGATATCTGCAACATGTTTTTAAAATTCTGACCCACAAAATCACAAAAGTGATATTGAGTGACTTAAGTACTTCTTGCACACAGATCTTCAATTATTACTATTTTTTGCAAAACAAAAATATATTTTTTCTCAATTTATTTGGCCTACCAACTATGCCCTATCATACAGTATAGAGGCCTGACTTTGACATTTTCTGATTGAGAGAAAAGTCAGCGTGGGGGACAAAATAAGAGGTCATACGAAATGGTCGATATTAGATGGAAAAATGTGATAAAGCAGTGAAACCACCTTTGGGCATTAGAGGTTAAAGAAGCATTTATCACTAAAGTTTTCATAGTGAAGCCACATTCTTACCTATCATGTTCTCATGTCCGTATGTCATTTTTATCTCTGCATTAACTGCTTGGCATATTGCCAAGAAGCCAAGAAACTCGCAGAAAGACTGGTAAACTGGCAATATTAGACTAGTATTGATATTATATATTTGTGCATTTTGAAATATAAGTGAATTATAGCTGCACAATTGGTGAGCACTTAAGATTCCAAATGTGTGATTAGCTCTTTTTTCTTTTTTTTTAATGAAAATTACATCTGTTGGGATAGAGACAAACAGGACATGCAGTTATGTGATAACTGCCTCGGCTGAGAGAGGAGGAAAGGCCGACAGACTAAGAACCAGAGAGAGATGCAACTTCACTCTCAGGTTACAGCCAAGACCTACAGTCTCCATGAATGCAGTCTTCCTTGCGCTAATCTAATCCTGATTAGCTGCCCGGTCTTGCGTTTATGGACATATGTTAGTATGGAATTAGCCAGTGCTAGCTAGCTCCAATGGCTGTTTAATACATGCCGTTTTGTTTTTCTGCTCTCTGATTGGCTATGTCTGTACATGTGAAACCCTGGTTCATATTTCTCTCACGAGTGAGCCGTCCTTTCTTTCTGCACCCTGCGTGTCAGTGATCACACTCCTATATATGCTCATGCACACAACTTACCCTCCTATACCTTTTCATCTACCTCCCATTTCTATTTTTGGTTTTCTTTTTTTATAGCTCTTTGTTTGTTTAATAAAGTCTGTTAAATCACACATAACTCAGTTTGACTGCAAGAACTTTTATTGCTAAATTTTTTAGTATCCAACTTTGACATTTGTATTCGAACTGTAACTATATTTAGTGGTTCAGTATGTTCCATATGTTATGGTGCTCATGCGAGTCTCTTGGACTTCATTGCAGTGGTACAGCTGACTGCAAATCTGACAGTGTCGACCACTCTATGAAGCAATGATACAGGTCACATCCAGTCGTACAAGCTGTATATTCAGTGGAGGGATGCACAACGGAGGGATGACCGCCACCTACTGGCCCACCAACACCACTTCCATTCGGTGAACAAAATTTCTGAGGCACCCCCGAAGGACGTAACGTTAAAGTCACAAAACCACGACTGCACAAGCATCGCCAAATGTCACCCCCATTATTTTGAATGGTAATTAGCAGTGTGTGCCTGCTGTAAAGAGGTCTAACTGGCAGCACTTTGCACGGTAAGACCCCAAAGCAGGAGGTTGATACCTGCAGGAGTAACACTGAGCCCTGATAGCTTGTACCTAAACTGCAGGAGTGTCGGTCTCAAAAATAGTAAACATTTTTTTAGGCGACTATGGAAACTGTGTCCAAAATTATGTCAGTATATGCTAGACTCCAAAGCAACAGCATCCAAAAACTAGAGTTGCAAATCAAAGCTTTCGCAACAAAATTGAATGAATGTATGAATAATGCATTTACATAGTGCTTTCTCATTGGTACTCACAGCAATTTACAGTCATATGGGGGGAATTTCAACCCACCACCGCCAATGTGCGGCACCCTTGGCGATGGGAAGACCGCCAACTATTGGTCCTTCCAAACCACTTCCAGCAGGAACTGGTGATTGGTCGGATAGTCACTAATATCGACAGATATCGAGTCTCCTCAAAAACTAGATTGTGAGCTTCACATAGCTAATGGCAGTGTTTCAGAATACATCAGTACCCCTCATATATTAAAATTGCTGACTATCTTTAAAGTTCCGCCGCTTTGGCAGATATAAAAATTTCATATTGTGTTTGATTCCATCCCTGGCTCTCTTTCTGTGTTTGCTTGCGCTGAGCGATACAACCCAAACCTGTCAGTTTTCCCAACAGTCCGACTGCGCCAGGGAAGGTGTAAAGGACGGCTTTCCATTCCTAGCGCTTTTTATTTTAAAAAACACACTACAGCAGTGTCTCGCTTGGGCCGCTTAGCCTATTTGAATATATGTATTTATTTATTCATGTATTTATTTTTTTTCCAGCGCGTTGGTGGATCTAATTAAACGGCTGCTGGCCACACAGGCGGTGGGAGAGACAGCCCAGTGGGTGTGAATGGATGGCGGGTCCGGGCGTGGCTCGAGGTTTCCAAACACAGCCAGCTTAACTCCGCCGGGCTGATCCGAGGGGGACAGCTTTTCGCGCCTCCGCGGGGCTTTTTTTATTTTTCGGCGCGGTAATGTAGCCCATATTTAATTATGGCGAGAGGGTTTTATCACCCAGCCGCACTTGTGTGTAACTGGATGAGCGGGCTTCCCTGGTCCTAACCAGCTTTAATTACTCTGACTCACTGGCCTGTGATGGGTGGGACGGCTTGGGGGGGGTCTGGGGGTGGGGGCCGTTTTGGGCTGGGGGATGGGAGAGTGTGGGGCATTGGGTCTGCCAGGAGCCAGAGGTGGAGTTTAAAAACAGTGGCCCAGATATTTATTATGTGAAAATTCCACATGCACATTACATGCGCGGTACAGTACTTTTGTTTTGGGATTTTGTTGAAATCTCACCCTTTATGTATCCTTTCAGTATTAACCTCGTTGAGCGCTGAAATAAATTTTTAAAAATATATAAATTTCATTATTTTGTGCTGTTGAAAACCAATCATGTGGCGACTTGTTTAAAGGCGTTCCCACAAGTTGCCACATGATAGGTTTTCAACAGCTTTAATTTTGATATCTTACATCATTGAGCAACAATCGCTAGCTCCATTCCCATCCCTGTCATGTGTCAACAGTTATATTCTGCATGGCGAGTGTCATTAACGCCGATAAAAGCATGTGACTTGTTCCTCTGAAGTGAGTCGCATATGGTTAAAAGTAATACCACAGAGTGATTTGAGGTCTTCGATTAATTTTGCAGGATTTTTTTTACACGGAAAAATGCGTTTTCCTTTTAACCGCATTGGTAGCTGTGTTCCGTGGCCCCCGTGTCTGTTTTGAGATGTATTTATTCATATAGTATATGACCTGTGCTCCCTGATAAAGTGGCGATTTTGTTTACAGCGGCTTGAGAAGCTGTTTTTTCCACTTCCTGTTATCACACAATCTGGTGCGCGGGCGAAGATGCCCCCGGTAACAGGCCCTGTCATATAGCAGCTGTGAAAGGCTTTTCATACACACGGAGCCTCTCACAGATCGAAAACACACACACACACACACACACACACACACACACACAGGCTCCTTCGCATTCCCGCCTCAGGGGATTATAGTCCGCACTGGCTGGTTTGCTGGGGACCCAGTCTCCACTGCCACGGCCCCTTCCATCGCTAGAATTCCAGATGACCTTTGCATGAATAAAGTCAAAGAGGATTAACCAGAGACGTTCCCAACAACGGGCCCAGGCAGTAACAGATGCTGCGACTTTGAACGTGTGGGGATTGTTGATGCTCCTTCTCTGTTGCCGGCTGTCTCTGTGTGGAGCCTGTGCTTGTGTTTTTTGGCTGAAGAGCGCCGAACACGCATTAAGAGGAGCGGTCATTTATTTATTTTCTTGCGGTGGTAGCTAAGTGTAATCCAGGAATGCAATGAGACTGGGAATGTTTAAAATGGCAGAACACCTTGCTTAAAATCCCACTCGGTAGGCAAGGATAAATTGTCCTGTATAATTGTTTTCCCCGCCTCATGTTTATTTAATGTGAAAACGTCCTACCTTTTTTAAAGCGATTATTTTTGTGTCAATGTGTTTTTCTCCGAAGTCCTTCACTCTGATTGGCTTACCGGCAGCATATGGGATAGTAGATTCAGTTTTTATGGTCAAACATTTAAACTGAAAATGTATTTTGAACCCAAATGTTCCTATTCTAACCCACAGGCTTCAGGATAGGAAGTGAATAAAAGATGGATGTTCACATTTTATCCATATGAAATATGCATTTCCACCACAGCAATAAAAATTCCTTTAGGCAGCAGCCTCTTTTTCATGCTTCTGGCATTTATTTATTTAGTATGTTGTTAATTCTGTATTGAGTTACACATGTAATACTAAGGCTCATCATGTATGTGTGCATTTGCATGTGTCGCCGGTGTAGAAAAAGACTTCAGCTTTGAATGTAAATTTTCTTTGCAGCATTGGCTGTAATTGGATGCTTTTGGCTAAAATGTTATTCTGAAAGTGCTTTGACATTGGCAAGCGAAGCAGCACTGGTGCTACATGCTGGTAAAACTCCATTCAAATAGGAGCCATCAATCATACATAATAATAGATGGATCACTTGCTAAATGTTCGCCCTTTTTCAGTTAGTGTTCATCAGCCATTTTTTTCCTTGGCTGTGTGGCTGGCTGGACCGGACTGGTGCTGTGGACAGTGAATTTGAAATGAATGGTGGGGGAGGGGGTTGGCCTGCCCTCCTGACTGCAGCCTGGGGTCCTGGGATGCTCCGTGAGGGTTTCGGGCTCTTTGCCAACGAGGCCAGCTGAACCAGCAGCTTACCCCGGGACGGCAGGTCTTTGTTGTCCTGGCACCACCTGTCTTTGGCATTGGTCACGTCTTCCCCAGTCTGCCCTGCCGATTACCCCTCCCACAACCCAGGACACAGTCGGGTGTCGGGCCTCGAGGTCCCGCGGTGTGCGTGGTGTCCGCTTCCATATTGATGAGGTCTTCACTGATAATGGATTCGGATTGTCATCTGCCTCCTGAGCCCACACACCTGTCAGGAAGATCCATTGAACTACACTTGGGTTCAGTTCAGTAGAATACCGTTCAGTTCGGAAAATAAACAGTGACGGGTTTCTTGATTGTTGAAGGAAATATCTCCTGATGAAGTGGGTTAATCACTCATCCTCAAACAAATCATTTTCGGTTGAACAGGATAATCTGGTGCCATGATCTAAAGCGAAGGGCACTGGTACTGTATCATGGACAGGACTCCTGTACCTGGCATCTTTGTTGATCTGCCGGATCCACCTTTCTGGAGGAGCCAGGATTGCCGCTGACAGTGACTAATTCCCGCCCTCTGGAGCTGTTTTTTCAGACCCATTCCCTTGCCCCAATCAGGGGAGGTGAGTGATGGGTTCCTCCTGAGCTCTGGCGCTGGTGGAGTTCTTCAGTACTACAGGTGTATTAGTTTTATTCAGCTGTATTTTTGAGCGTCCTGATCACCTCCGCTCCAGGAGGCGGAGAGACGAGCGGTTCTGAGATGATCAAACCCTGCTTTATCCATCTCAAGCACTTAAACCTTCACTCTCCCGCTCTTCTGGCTTAAGGTGATCTTCTTCCTTATGTGTGGTGAATTTCCATAACTGGAAGATAGGAATTATATCCTGTTTGGGGTGCCACTTTCGCCAGTATCTGATTGTAACTCCTCGCTACCGCCCCCTGCTGACTGGAAAGTGAGCTTGTGTGGCGTTACATGGTCCAGCTTGAACCTTGTGTTTTTGCGATGTTCTGGAGTGAGTATTCTATTGTATTATTGACCTAATTTTCCATGTAGATCAGTGATGGTATTTGAAAGAGATGCCCTTTCTTGCCTTGAGTTCTTGCATCCATGTGTAATCATTGGAAGCGCTGGTGATTTGTCCAAAATGCAGTGAGTTTCACTGCCGAGTTGACAGAATTGGGCAGTTCTGATAAAGTAGGAAAGGTTGGCGTTCCTGCCATTGGCACTGGGGAAGTTTCATAAACGCTTAGCTGCTCGCACTCTCAGGAACTATCTTTCAGGCAGTTCAGAAGTTTGCATTTCAAAATTCTCACGTTGTCTTTTCTTTACTTCCACATCAGCCATGTAGAACTTCCTGCAAGATGATCTGCTTCCTTCCCGGGTCTTTGCACAAATCCAAATGCCACAAGATTCAATCAAACTCTCATGCAGAAACAATCACAGGCCTTGACTCTATAAGACTCGCAAGAGTCCCCTTATATCTGCCCTTCAGAGAAGAAGTGATTTCTCTGCCGGTGATCTTACATGTATCTCCTGCTCTTGCCGATCGCCCGATTTCTGATGCTCATTTATTGCATCAAGTATACAGAGCGGCATACCTTAATCCTTTGAAAATATGTTGTATTTCTAAAATGACTAATTTACAGGAAGCTGTCATAAAAGCCTCGCTGTGTTTATATCAGTGTCACTGCTGTTGAGAGGAGATAGTTGTACGCAGTAAAATGCACTTGGCATTGTGAATATATCTCATTAAGTGTGTCTCACGCAGAGTATGCACATGTGACAGCTTGTGCGTTCGCCTCAATTAATCAAATGAGTCAAAATTAAATTACTTTAGGAGGGCCCTAAGTAGCCAGAATGGGAGTCGGAGGTCAACGCTGTTCCTTTTAATTTCTCCGCTTTGTTTTCCGTGATTCCCATTTTTCCCCTTCTTCCAAAGCACGCGGCGTAAATTGAATTAATTAAATTAACGCGATTTAATTGAGTTCGCTGAAAGGCTCCACTGTGCCTTAATTGGGTGGCAGAAGGTTTCCGTCAAGGCTTGTGGTTCTCGCTTCGCCGAGTGTGTGGGCTTAAGGAGGTAGGGGTTCACCGCTAAACGAGGAAAGCGCCCGTGAGAACACAGTCTATGCCAGGCTTTCATCCAAATTCTGAGGAAAATATACTTAGCACATACTTACAGTCACAACCACTTCCTGTGGTCCGCTATGACGAGTAAGCAGTAATCCTTACTGTCACAACCCATCTCTGGTCCTCCATGACATGTAAACAGTAAGTCTTACTGTAACAACCCATTTCTGGTCCTCCATGAGATGTAAACAGTAAGTCTTACTGTCACAACCCATCTCTGGTCCTCCATGAGATGTAAACAGTAAGTCTTACTGTCACAACCCGTCTCTGGTCCTCCATGAGATGTAAACAGTAGGTCTTACTGTCACAACCCATCTCTGGTCCTCCATGAGATGTAAACAGTAAGTCTTACTGTCACAACCCATCTCTGGTCCTCCATGAGATGTAAACAGTAGGTCTTACTGTCACAACCCATCTCTTGTCCTCCATGAGATAAAAATAGTCTGGTCCTCTGTGAGGTGTAAACAGTAGGTCTTACTGTCAGAGCCCGTCTCTTGTCTTCTATGAGAGGTAAATAGTTGGTCTTACTATCACAGCCCATCTTAGGTCGTCTATGAGGTGTAAACAGTAGGTCATACTGTCACAGCCTGTCTCTGGTCCTCCATGAGATACAAATAGTCTGGTCCTCTGTGAGGTGTAAACAGTACGTCTTACTGTCAGAGCCCGTCTCTTGTCTTCTATGAGAGGTAAATAGTTGGTCTTACTATCACAGCCTATCTCAGGTCCTCTATGAGGCGTAAACAGTAGGTCATACTGTCACAGCCCATCTCTGGTCCTCCATGAGATGTAAACAGTAGGTCTTACTGTCACAGTCCATCTCTTGTCCCCCGAAATAAAAATAGTCTGGTCCTCTGTGAGGTGTAAACAGTAGGTCTTACTGTCAGAGCCCGTCTCTTGTCTTCTATGAGGGGTAAACAGTTGGTCTTACTATCACAGCCCACCTCTGGTCCTCCATGAGGCATAAACAGTAGGTCATTCTGTCACAGCCCATCTCTGGTCTTTCATAAGGAGTGAGCACAGCCCAGTTTGGGCTCTTCTGGATGATCGCTGAGGAATACTGGACTCCGTCCCTGAACAGAAAGATAACGGGGTTCTTCCAGCCATCATCAGACAGCTATACCCCCTCACCCCCCGCACAGACTTACATTCATCGGCAGCCCTCATTTTCCATACCCCAACACCGATACAGACACAGAAGCTGGAGGAGTGTTTGCTGAACTCAAGAGAAGAGTTTGTGAGGACCGGGACGCCCAGGTGAGGCATGAGCTCCGAGGGCATCAGGCAGCTGTCCTGACCTCTTTAGTGTGTTCGTACTGGTGGGCCGAGGGTTCCGATCCGTCCCCTGGTCCGGTCCGTCCTGCCGTGTGTGGTAACGGTCTTTCCACAAAGACTCTAATGTGGCCTGCTGCCGCCTGGTTTTCTGAAACGTTAGGAGAATAATCCTCAGGGGGGAGGGGGGCTCCATGTCTGTTCAACTTTCTGCCCCCCTCCCCCCTTTTCTTCTTCTCTTTGTTTAGTGAGTGATATGGGATATTGGAGGTAGAGAGTATCCCCCACCGGGGTGAGACGCGGTAAGTCCCGGCAACCGGACCTGGGTCGGCTTTGGGGTACGAGCTGTCAGCACAGCCGGGGGTTGGCTGGGACCTTACTGACAGCCTCGGGCCTTTAACCTTTAAATCTTCCAGTATGATAATAAAAAAAGCGCACCGAGTTAGCTCAGGTTTAGGAGGGGGGCTACAGAGGAAGGTAAGTAATAAGTTAACCTCCCCCCCGTCCGAAAGAAGAGAGCACCTGTCCTCTCAGTGAGAAGCTCAGGGTATCAACTTTTTCTCAGTGCTTCTCAATTAATCTAAAAATGACTGTAGAAATGGCGCAAAATTTTGTTTGTGCTAACACAGGTGTGCTTTATGTGCTGCGAAAAAACTGCAACTTCATGCATTTTTAAGACTTTGTTGGATTCTGTTTCTGGTTCTCACTTTTAGCTCAGATAGGGCTGTATGCGCACTGAGCAAGATCAGCAGAGGGAAGCATGCGAATGAGGCTGAGTAAGTCCTTTTAAGTATTTTTCATTTTATGTCAGTAACCATTACAAAGGTTAACTTGTTTTCCGCTTTGAAAAGGAGCAACCTGGAGCAGAGTCCGTTTAGTCAGTCCAAAAATAGTGTCCAGAGTGTGCCGTGCTAAGGAGTGTTCAGTCTGTCCAACACCAAAACAATACTGACGTACATGCAAAATTTACGCGCAAAAATGTCCACACTGGCCACATGCTTGTACGGGCGCACAGGCACACAGGTGCAAACACACACACACACACCACACACACAAATGCGGTTGGTTTTTTTTTGAGTCGGTTACAGTATCACTTCTCGCGTTGCTCCTCTTGTGGTCTTTGTGTGTGCGGTTCAGGAGTTAAGCACTTGAGAGCTTTCCTGTCCCCACGCAGACTAGTATAAAAGGTTTTACAAAGCGGTTCGTAATCTGCCTTTTTGTAAGTCCTTAGTTTTATCTGCCGGGGATTACTGTAGTTCTTTTGGAGCTCGAGAATGAAGAGGCAAGCACAGAAAAAAAAAACAAACTGGAGAAAAATGAAAACAAATCGTGGCGTAATCTCCAGAAAGAGTACCTGTTTGAGTGAGGAAGTCCACAGACCGCAAAATTTCTGAAATCTCATAATCCTTCATGTTTGATGTCTCCGAGCTAATAGTGTTTATTAGGGTGGCCCAAAAGGCGCTTTGTCCTCGGTGCGTCTGCCTGGAGAGGTTTTGAATGACATGGCGAAGGGAGAGGGGGTAACTCTAGCTTAATCTGGGCTTAGGCTGGCCGGGGCCGCAGGTGTGTGGCCCTCTGCTCTGGACGGACGAGGCCCTCTCCCATCCGCCCGCAAGATCAATACTGCCGTGGAGATCAGGACCACAAACGTAGCTCAAAATGGCCGCTCCTTCAGCCGCAACATCTGCCTGTAAACCCTGCAAAAAATGTGCTATAGGAATTCCTATAAATGTGCTATAGGAATCCAATAGAATTCTATAGAACTTTAGTACCTCAAGTCCTATAGAAAAAAAGTTCTATAGAAAACAGTTCCATAGAAAATCTCTGCCGGACTTTTTTTTTTTTCAGGTTGGCATCTTAAATCCCACCCAAATTTGGAAGGGAATCACAAACAAAGCAACCATTTTATATGACATTTCCCAGCTATCATTTCCCAACTTACATCTCTGTAGCACAATGACCTCTCATGTGCTACTCTGACCACGGCTCGAACCCAGACACTTCTGCTCCGCAATGTGGTGCTTTAACCAAGTGAGCCATTCAGAAGCTTGTATATTTGTGGTTAGAAATAACCTTTAGATGTATAAAGATGGTGGGAATAAGTCTCCGCAGACCTCAAATTGTATTCAAATTAATTCTAAATCTGTATATAATCTGCAATCACATGCATGTGAATGGAAAGGCATAATTTGATTGAATTTTTAAAATTAAGGGAAAAGTTCAAAAGGTCAAAATTTCAACGTAATTCTGTCTTCATAAGCAATAGAGGAACACGAGTTTTCCATTATAGCATAATAAAGTTGTAATGCCTTACATTTATATTTTTGAATTGCTGCCGAGGAAATGGAAAGAGGTCTTCATATACCGTAACTGAAATACGGCTAAGTTGCGCGGTCAGTCAGTCAATCAATCGTCTGATCAGAGAATCAATGAGTAGGTATGTGCCTGGTACCCCATGTGCTTAAGCACACCTTAAAGTTAAAAGGGACACAATTTCCTTGCTACTTCAGTATCGTGGATATCACTGCATATTGCACATTTTCATACCATTAGTCCGGGTTCTCTTCTAGAACCCAGGTACACATAAGGTAAATTGACCCTTCGACAGAGCATTGCAAGGATTCATAAGATTTATTTTTATTTTTATTTAACCCTTATTTAAGATGTCTTTCCCATTAAGCTTTTGTTCCATTAGAAGGTCCTAAAGACCATCAAAGTCCTATAGAACAGGTTTTTTCAACTAGGGTGTTCTATAGGAAGGTCTTATAGAACAGCAATAATCTTATAGGACTTTCTTTTCCATAGAGGTGCTCTATAGGTTTCTAGCAAATTCCTATAGAACACACGGAAAATCCTATAGAACATGCTGTTCTACTAAAATGTTCTATAGAGTTCCATTGATGTTCTATAGAGTTCTAGAGAATTCTATAGAATTCCATAGAAGTCCTATAGAACATTTTTTGCAGGGAACCCCAGAGACACTCGTCTCATGCAGTCCAATTCTGTCATGTCTGCCGAGTTCTGGTGCCAAGAGCTCCTCGTCAGGTCCTTGTGAAATGACGGGAAATGTGTTTTGTGTGAATGAAGTTATGGGGAGGAAGTGGACGTATGGGCTTTTAGGCCCTGAGAATATTTTACTGGACTTTTCCGGGGGAAAAGTCTGCTCAGTGCTTTCTGTCTTGTGCCTGATTTTTTTTTTTTTTTTTTTTTTTTACCTCCACCAAAAAGTCATGAACGGATATCTCTGAAATTTTGTGGGTGGGTTGCTATTACATCAGGAATGGACCCTATTGATTTTGACCGCGATTGGTCCAACAATACAGCCACCACGGCGGCAATCTTTAAATCCTATGACACGCAATACCTTAAATTTCTTATGAGCCATGTTCACTCAGCAAGATTTGGACTGTGCTGCCTTGAGCAAGGTTTGCGCTCTCGGAGTGCCTCAAGTTTCTTTATTTGATCATGCATATTTACTGTATAGTCTGTATATTTTCTTGATTTAATTTACAATGATGATGCTGTATTTCACATTTATGCATCCACATTGTTTTAACAAGCTTATTTTCCCCAGGTGAGAATGTACAGCCATAGCTGTAAACCTGCATTGAATCTGCAGATTGTTTAGCCAGTGTGTAACTTTCTGATCATTACTGGTGATTAGTTTGTAGTGGCAAACCCATTACATTACCGTGATTTAAACTGACATCTTTCTCCCAAGCGAATTACAGCTGATTAGATGAAGCAGGGCCGATCCCCCCGCGAGCACTGATGGGTTAAGGGCCTTGCTCAAGGGCCCAGCTGCTGTACTGGTCTATTGCTGTAGCAGGGTCTATAACAGTCCGTCCTCACCTGAAGGCACTGCGCCCAATCAGCATCACCGCCTGTGAGCCCAGGCCCAGCCTGCTGCCGGATGCAGTATTTGATTACAATGCAGTTCATTGCTTTGAGAATCACTGCCTTAGCTGGGTCCTGAGAGTCGTTTACTTCAAGGCCAATGAATCTTGTTGCAGGCCCGTTGGGTTACAGTTCTGTGGAAGAAGTTTTGGGTGCCCTCAATTTTTTTAAATTACAGGTTTTTCACAATTGCTTAGAAACCTTCTTGCAAACCATTTAAAGTGAAAACACAAATCCCAATCTCCAATGTCACGACCCTGGAGCGAATGCCTCACACTGCTCTTACATTCTATACGATCGGGTTCATCAAGTTATTAGAAACAAGTGTGGATTGTTTTGAGTCTTTGTGTATAAATGATGGCAACTGTTCAGTTCAACGTCTATTACCTGTGTTCACTATTTTGCAACGCAAGTGTGTCACTGTGCAAATTTGTGTTTTATTGCATGAGAGAGTGTTTAGGGTCCTAAAAGAAGAGTGAATGAGATTTGCAAATTGTCTAAAACTATAAAACTGCCGGACACTGTCTCCAGTTTTTAGGTTAAGTGCATTTACACCAAATATTGATTCTGTTTAGATTTTTTACAGTTCACACCTCTTCAAAGTACATTTTTCATCATGAAAAATCCTTTCCTCTCATGATTTTTGGAAGCATCTTTGACTTGCAGAATTGTTTTTATCAGGCGGAGCTGCATGGTGGAGGGCGTGAGCAGCTCTGAAGCAGTTCAGGCTGCTGCTTCATTGCACCTTATAGCCCACCAGTGCAGCTGGTACAAGAATGATTCCCCCCAATTGGCCAGCAGAGGGTTGTCCAAACCAATCACTCGCCATCGTACCTTGGCGATAGTGCAGCCAATCACTGCAGCCATATTCAGAACTAACAATGGGCTGGGTATGTTTACCAACGGCAAAGCTTTGTCTCAAAGTCGTGAGTAAACCTGCAACGGCTTATTATTGTAAGTTAGAGGGAGTCTCTCTCTCTCTCTCTCTCTCTCTCTGTCAAGAAGAGAACACTACTTCCCCTCGTCTCCCCCGGGATTCGATGACGCTAGATTTGGCGCGTAACGCACTCTCGGGAATTGCGCCTTTCGGACCCCGTTGATCACCTCCTTGTGCTCACTTAGCAAGCTCGCTCGCTTATCGACCTTCGCTAGTTTTGATCAAGGGGTCCGTTAGAGGGGTGACTTTGTAATTATTTTAATTTTAATTGCTTTGGCTATCTCCTTTCTCATCGTGCATGCGTCGGACAGTCCTAAAATGGAAGCCGGCAGGGGTTTACGGGCCTGGCGTTCTCGTTCCTGCGTTACGTATTTTCCGAAGTGGCTCCGTAATGAGTTTTTTCTCTGAAGCCCTGATTAATTGATTAACTGTGCCATGGGGCGGATGAGGAGGGACCTGTGCACCTCTAATGTGTTTGCTGAATGCAGCAGTTTAAGCAGATTAATGCCTTACAGATTTCGGAGGCGCGTAACCCTTCGTTTTTATTTCTTTAGACAGGACAAAGAGGGAGGGGAATAAGGGATGAAGAGGATTTTGTTGCAGTAAAGGGAATTTGTTTAGGTGCACTGTGTGTGTGTGTGTATGTGTGTGGGTGGGTGGGTGTATATATGTGTATATGTGTGTGTGTGTGTGTGCGTGCATGCGTGCGCACGTGTGTGTGGATGTTTATATGAGGGTGTCCGTATGTGTGTTTTGTGTGTGTGTGTGTGTGTGTGTGGGTGGGTGGGTGTATATGTGTGTGTGTTTGTGCGTGTAGGCATATATGTATGTATGTGTATTTGATGTTATTGTTTATGCTGGAATAATGTGTGTGTGGCAGGGGTGTTAGTGTGTTTGCTGGTGTGGTGGCTGCGTCGCACACACAGGTCTGAATGCATTTTCTGTGCAGCTGACCTCATTCCTGCTCCATCGGTCTCCGTATCGCATCAGACCTCAGACTAAAGCTTCAGGTCTCACCCTTTTTATCAGGCCCCAGTTACCTAAAGACTTCTTCATCCTCAGCATCTGTCTTCTCTCTCCGCCATCGCTTCCCTCCTCGAGCAGAACCCCAGAGATGATGTATGTAATCCTCCCATCTTCTCCATGAGTCTGAATGGAACATCTAAACATCTAAAAATTGTCCTTTTCAGACCATACAGAGCAATAATTTAATGGTTCTGACAGATGAACCTCCCTGATCATCAGCTCTCAACGTAATGCTAAGATATTGAAGAGATCTGCCTAATATAATCACTGCATTTTTTGAAGCTTCCTCTGTGGCTGCTTAAAGCGATGTACCGTAGGGATTGAGAAAAGCATGGCCTGGTGGAGTCTGATTTCTTACTTTTAAGAGGTGTGCGCATGATTGGGGTGCTGATGTGAGCTGTTTCTGAGGGATTGTTCGGCTGTGAAATTCATGATCACTGGGTTTCTCTCTCCTCTCTGGGCCGGTACATTAGCAGAGCTCTCCTGTTGGCACTCTGGTCTGGCCCAAGGTTTTTGAGATCATGGCCTGAGCATTGATTGATTGATTGATTAATTGACTGAAGGCCCGATGCGTGAACTGGCTGTTTAATTAAACGCACCGTCTAATAATTTCCGACCCGTCCGTAAAAATTGAGCCAAGATATCCTCCGCATGCTCATTTGAAAAAATATTTTTGCCCGAATTTTCAAAAATTGTAATCTGCTCGGTGTCAAAGTACCCTCAACTTGGAACAGAAAAGGGAGCTGTATGTGGTTTGTCGCATCGCGCGTGCAAATAAGTCCATTATGAGAACCTGTAGGTGAAATATTATGCATAGATTAAAAAAAAAGAACTCAAGCTCACGGGGATTAGAAAGATTAAAACATGTTCTTTGATTGCAAACAGTTTCTTTGTTTTAATCAAATTTAACTATTTGAGACATAAGGGCATATATGTGTGATCACAATGAATGATTTTTCCTGGTCATTGTGATCACTGCTGGATTTTTAACCACTTAAACTATAACTTTTTTTTTTTTAAAGATTTTTTTTTTGGGAATTTTCCCTTTATCTGATAATTATACAGTGTAGAGAGACAGGAAGGTTGGGGAGAAGAATGGGGGAAGACATGTAGCAAATGACCCGAGCCAGATTCGAACCCAGGTCGCCGCGGGAAGGACACAGCCTTTCTGGCACGCGTACTTAGACCAATGAGCCACCGGGGCGCCCCTAACCTATAATTTTTGATTTATATTTTCCCTTAAGTGAGTTCTAAGCCAGAAAAAGCATTTTTACATATGGTAGGACAATGTCATAGGCTGTACATATTCTTTATCTGCAGGTTGCAACGCTTCACTGAAGCTACACTTTGAATACTGAGAGACATATTCAAACCCAGGACGTCATGTTTTTATGGCCAAAGCATTACATCAAATAGATCTTGTTCATCATTTAATACACATTTCCATGCAGTTCAGCAGGACATATCTGGGATTGTTGGAAACCTTGGGATCTCCGCTAGAATCTGAAATAGGCCTGAAGTTACACAGGTTGGAATACAGCAGTTGGATTTGATGGACGCATATATAGGTCTGTTGGTTTTATGGAGTTAAAGCAGTCGATTCTGGCACAGTCTCCTGAGACACACAGAATACAGTCCCTCTGACAGCGATTCTCTCACATCATGCTCCAGTTTTCATGACAGTTGTTTCTGTTGCCCGGAGTCATAGCAGAGATGGATGAAAAGGAAAATTGTATAAATCAGTACGAACATGCACTGGAGTTTCCTGGTTGAAACGGTGTTACGCAAGGCTTTATGTGTGTTGTGGATTGTCTCGCCCGGAGCAGAGCGAGAGGATTACACGTTTTTAAAAGAGCCTGAGAATCAACACCTCCTCAAACCTGACAACCCCTGACACCACACCGCACACAGCATTACAGCGCCACCCAGATCAACACCACACATCACAAACAGCATTACAGCGCCAACAAGATCAACACCACACTGCACACAACATTACAGCGCCACCCAGATCAACACCACACATCACAAACAGCATTACAGCGCCAACAAGATCAACATCACACTGCAGACAACATTACAGCGCCACCCAGATCAACACCACACATCACACACAACATTACAGCGCCACCCAGATCTGCACCACACATCATATATAACATTACAGCGCCACCCAGATCAACACCACACCACACAACACATTACAGCGCCACCCAGATCAACACCACACCACACACAACATTTCAGCGCCACCCAGATCAACACCACACCGCACACATTACAGCGCCACCCAGATCAACACCACACCACACACAACATTTCAGCGCCACCCAGATCAACACCACACCGCACACATTACAGCGCCACCCAGATCAACACCACACCACACACAACATTTCAGCGCCACCCAGATCAACATCACACTGCACACATTACAGCGCCACCCAGATCAACACCACACCACACACAACATTTCAGCGCCACCCAGATCAACACCACACCGCACACATTACAGCGCCACCCAGATCAACACCACACCACACACAACATTACAGCGCTGCCTAGATCAACACCAGACCGCACACAACGGTACAGCACTGCCGAGATCAACATCACACCGCACAAAATGCCGAGATCAGCGCCACACCGAACACAACATTACAGCGCCGCCTAGATCAACACCACACTGCACACAATATTACAGCACCGCCAAAATCAACACCACATCGCACACAACATTACAGCGCCACCCAGATCAACACCACACATCACACACAACATTACAGCGCCACCCAGACGAACACTACACAACACACATCATTACAGCGCCACCCAGATCAACACCACACCACACACAACATTACAACGCCACCCAGATCAACACCACACCACACACAACATTTCAGCGCCACCCAGATCAACACCACACCGCACACATTACAGCGCCACCCAGATCAACACCACACCACACACAACATTACAGCGCTGCCTAGATCAACACCAGACCGCACACAACGGTACAGCACCGCCGAGATCAACATCACACCGCACAAAATGCCGAGATCAGCGCCACACCGAACACAACATTACAGCGCCGCCTAGATCAACACCACACTGCACACAATATTACAGCACCGCCAAAATCAACACCACATCGCACACAACATTACAGCGCCACCCAGATCAACACCACACATCACACACAACATTACAGCGCCACCCAGACGAACACTACACAACACACATCATTACAGCGCCACCCAGATCAACACCACACCACACACAACATTACAACGCCACCCAGATCAACACCACACCACACAAAACATTCCAGCGCTGCCTAGATCAACACCAGACCGCACACAACGGTACAGCGCCGCCGAGATCAACACCACACCGCACAAAATGCCGAGATCAGCGCCACACCGAACACAACATTACAGCGCCGCCTAGATCAACACCACACTGCACACAACATTACAGCACTGCCAAAATCAACACCACACTGCACACAACATTACAGCGCTGCCTAGATCGACACCACACTGCACACAACATTACAGCACCGTCAAAATCAACACCACACCGCACACAACATTACAGCGCCACCTAGATCAACACCAGACCGCACACAACGGTAGATCAACACCACACCGCACAAAATGCCGAGATCAGCGCCACACCGAACACAACATTACAGCGCCGCCTAGATCAACACCAGACCGCACACAATGGTACAGCACCGCTGAGATCAACACCACACCGCACAAAATGCCGAGATCAGCGCCACACCGAACACAACATTACAGCACCGCCTAGATCAACACCAGACCGCACAAAATGCCGAGATCAGCGCCACACCGAACACAACATTACAGCGCTGGTGAGATCAACACCACACCGCACAAAACGCCGAGATCAGCACCACACCGCACACAACATTACAGCGCCGCCTAGATCAACACCAGACCACACAAAATGTGGAGATCAGCGCCACACCGAACACAACATTACAGCGCTGGCGAGATCAACACCACACTGCACAAAAAGCCGAGATCAGCACCACATCGAACACAACATTACATCGCCGGCGAGATCAACACCACACCGCACAAAATGCTGAGATCAGCACCACACCGCACACAACATTACAGCACCGCCTAGATCAACACCACACTGCACACAACATTACAGCACCGCCAAAATCAACACCACACCGCACACAACATTACAGCACCGCCTAGATCAACACCACACTGCACACAACATTACAGCACCGCCAAAATCAACACCACACTGCACACAACATTACTGCGTCGCCGAGATCAACACCAGACCGCACACAATGCCAAGATCAGCGCCACACCGCACACAACATTAGAGCGCCGCCTAGATCAACACCACACTGCACACAACATTACAGCACCGCCAAAATCAACACCACACCGCTCACAACATTACAGCACCGATGAGATCAGCACCACACTGCACACAACATCACAGCGCCGCCTAGATCAACACCACACTGCACACAACATTACAGCACCGCCAAAATCAACACCAATAATCAAGACACAACATTACAGCGCTGCCTAGATCAACACCAGACTGCACAAAATGCCGAGATTAGCGTCACACCGAACACAACATTACAGCGCTGGCGAGATCAACACCAGACCGCACACAACATTACAGCACCGCCTAGATCAACACCAGACCGCACAAAATGCCGAGATCAGTGCCACACCGAACACAACATTACAGCGCCGCCTAGATCAACACCACACTGCACACAACATTACAGCACCGCCAAAATCAACACCACACCGCTCACAACATTACAGCACCGACGAGATCAGCACCACACTGCACACAACATCACAGCGCCGCCTAGATCAACACCACACTGCACACAACATTACAGCACCGCCAAAATCAACACCACACCGCACACAACATTACAGCGCTGCCTAGATCAACACCAGACTGCACAAAATGCCGAGATTAGCGTCACACCGAACACAACATTACAGCGCTGGCGAGATCAACACCAGACCGCACACAACATTACAGCACCGCCTAGATCAACACCAGACCACACAAAATGCCGAGATCAGTGCCACACCGAACACAACATTACAGCGCCGCCTAGATCAACACCACACCGCTCACAACATTACAGCACCGATGAGATCAGCACCACACTGCACACAACATCACAGCGCCGCCTAGATCAACACCACACTGCACACAACATTACAGCACCGCCAAAATCAACACCACACCGCTCACAACATTACAGCACCGATGAGATCAGCACCACACCGCAAACAACATTACAGCGCTGCTTAGATCGACATCACACTGCACACAACATTACAGCACCGCCTAGATCAACACCACACCGCACATAACATTACAGCACCGATGAGATCAGCACCACACCGCACACAACATTACAGCGCCGCCTAGATCAACAACACACTGCACACAACATTACAGCACCGCCTAGAACAACACCACACCGCACACAACATTACAGCACCGATGAGATCAGCACCACACCGCACACAACATTACAGCGCCGCCTAGATCAACAACACACTGCACACAACATTACAGCACCGCCTAGATCAACACCACACCGCACACAACATTACAGCACCGATGAGATCAGCACCACACTGCACACAACTTCACAGCGCCGCCTAGATCAACACCACACTGCACACAACATTACAGCACCGCCAAAATCAACACCACACCGCACACAACATTACAGCGCCGCCTAGATCAACACCAGACTGCACAAAATGCCGAGATTAGCGCCACACCGAACACAACATTACAGTGCTGGCGAGATCAACACCAGACCGCACACAACATTACAGCACCGCCTAGATCAACACCAGACCGCACAAAATGCCGAGATCAGTGCCACACCGAACACAACATTACAGCGCCGCCTAGATCAACACCACACTGCACACAACATTACAGCACCGCCAAAATCAACACCACACCGCTCACAACATTACAGCACCGATGAGATCAGCACCACACCGCAAACAACATTACAGCGCCGCTTAGATCGACACCACACTGCACACAACATTACAGCACCGCCTAGATCAACACCACACCGCACACAACATTACAGCACCGATGAGATCAGCACCACACCGCACACAACGGTACAGCGCCGCCGAGATCAACACCACACTGCACACAACATTACAGCACCGCCAAAATCAACAGCACACCGCACACAACATTACAGCGCCGCCTAGATCAACACCAGACCGCACACAATGGTACAGCGCCGCCGAGATCAACACCACACCGCACAAAATGCCAAGATCAGCGCCACACCGCACACAACATTACAGCGCCGCTTAGATCAACACCACACCGCACACAACATCACAGCGCCGCCTAGATCAACACCACACTGCACACAACATTACAGCACCGCCAAAATCAACACCACACCGCACACAACATTACAGCGCTGCCTAGATCAACACCAGACTGCACAAAATGCCGAGATTAGCGTCACACCGAACACAACATTACAGCGCTGGCGAGATCAACACCAGACCGCACACAACATTACAGCGCCACCTAGATCAACACCACACTGCATACAATATTACAGCACCGCCAAAATTAACACCACACTGCACACAACATTACAGCACCGATGAGATCAGCACCACTCTGCACACAACATTACAGCGCCACCTAGATCAACACCACACTGCACACAACATTACAGCACCAGTGAGTTTTTATTTTGAGGTCAGGTTTGCTTGGGTTGTACGCGCTCATTGGCCTCAGAGTTTAAACGCAGGCCACTTCGAGAGTCTAGCCCCGTGAGGTATTGTGGGTTTTTGTTTTGGTCTGCAGCAAAACTAGTGGTCATAGCGAGGGGAATCCCCATGGAGTGAAAACACACTCACACACCTCGGGCTGTTTTTTTGTTTTCTCTGCGTTTACAGAAATGTGAGTTTTCACCGTGTCTGTGTGGTTGGCAGAAGGCAGCCTGTTTTTGCGTGGTGCGGACGGGCGGACGGGCGTGGCCGCGAAAGATGAGGGGGGGAGCTGCAGCGGTAAAAGGTTGGGACCGGAGCTGCTCTGAATGCCAGCTGAAATCAGGGCTGCTGTAACCTTTTGCAGGTTGAAAGCTGGGGCCCCGCAGGGGCCTTTGATGGGCCCTGTGAAGTGGGGCGCAGACAGGGGCTCGGTGGGGGCCGCGGTTGGGGGGGAGGGGGGAGGTTGGGGTGGGGCAGGGTGCTGGCGCCTCAGATGACAGGTTTGAGAAGGGGGCCGGAGCTCGAGGGGAGAGGGCGGAGTCAAGCGGCTGGTTCGGTTGAATGGGATTGGTGGGGAGGTGCGGAGGGCGGGGACCTATTGTCTCACAGGAGCGCATTCACACGAGGTGTCCCACCTGCTCCAGCAGTGCCTCAGTCAGCCGAGCCTGTTCTATTCTGTGTGTGTGTGTGTGTGTGTGCCAGTGAATGTGTTTGCTTGCAGTAATGTGGGCAAGCTTGTTTTTATCAGCAATTAGAATGTGTGTGTGTGTGTGTGTGTATGTATGTGCATGTTTCTGTGTCTACAGCATGTTTAAGGTATATATGTGTGTGTGTGGCATGTGTCTGTGTTCATTTGTGGAGTATATGTGTGTGTATGTGTGTGCATATGCATTTGAGTATAGTACATATGTGCAAGTGTGTTAGCATGTGCATGTGTGTGTAAAGTATACGTGTGCAGGTCTACAGTATCTGTGTGTGTGTTGGTGTGTGCATGCACGTACGTATGCACGAGGTGTGTGTGTGTGTGTGTGTGTGTGTGTGTGTGTGTGTGTGTGCATGCGTGTGCGTGGTTGCATGCATGTGTATGGTATATATGTGCGTGTCGTGTCTATAGCATGTGTGTGTATGCACATGTGTACAGAGTATAAGTGCACTGGTATACAGTATCTGTGTGTGTGTGTGTGTGTGTGCGTTTGCGTGCGCGCTTGAGGACAGTATATATGTGCATGTCCACACTATGTGTCTGTTTTCGCGTGAGTGTGTAGAGTATATGTGTACAGGTGCTCAGTATCTGTGTGCGTGCGTGTGTGTGTGTGTGTGTGTGTGTGTGTGTGTCTGCCGGGGCTGCAGGGGGCAGCTGCACTCTTCCACAGGTCTCAAACCATCCTCAGGATGTGTGTTGTTGACACCTGGTTGTCCCAAATGATAAATTCTCTAAGATCATGCTATTTTTGACCGGTTATGACATGCTCTGTGTAATTGTCATTTTCCATGTGTCAGGGATAATAATAAATTCCCCTGTATTTTAATGTGTTACAGTCCGTCTCAGGGCCTGCGCTAATCCTCGCTCCAAGCAGAATAACATGCCGCTCTCGTTTTTTATTCCCTTCCTCTGGGCAACACATCAAATCATTTGATAAGTAAACAGTCGCGCGGCGCAAAATTACTCTGAAGGCTCGTGATCTAAGCGAAGACTGCAGGGGTCGCGTTCCTCTCAAGCCAGGGCTGAAATGCTGTATTTGAAACAGTAATACTAATTACCATCACAGAAATAGAACATATTTCTGTTAACGCTGGAATCAGAGGCTCTCAGTCGCTGGAGTGGACGGGATTATTCGGCGAGGCTGGTTCACAGTGAATGCAGAATAGCGAAATGTCCTCTCTGTGTGCCGTGATTTGGGGGAGGAAAGGGTTAAGCCTTCATGGGCACGCCCCCCCAACACTCGAGAGACAATGAAGCCAGCAACTGCTGACAAGTCAAGGTTGCCTAAAGTGCATTCGCAGTTGAAAGTGTGTTGTTCTCTAATTGCTTTAATAGCACCTGGGCGGTAATCCCAGGTAATTATATAAGTAAAATTAGACAGCTGCTTTTAAGATCACTTGAAAGGGAAGACGGTAGCCTGTTCTTTGCTATGCGTGTGAACACAGTGCTGACGATTGTTTCAGCATAGTTTTTGTTTACTGCTGCTTTTCTTTGGAAAACATGTTTGTGCCTCACTGTAATTGTGTGCGTTGCCATGCTTGTTATAGTACTGTGCGTGTCCCTGCGCCGTTCTGTGTGGTTTTGTGCGCCTCTGTGTTGTACTGTGTGTGTACTGTCTCCGCTGTGTTGTGTGATTTATGTGCAACTGTGTTGTGTTGTCTCTGTGTATCTGTGTTGTGTGGTTTATGTGTAACTGTGTTGTCTTGTTTGCGTGTACCTGTGTTGTTTGGCTTACGCGTAACTGTGTTATGTTGTTTGTGTGTATCTGTGTTGTATTGTTTATGTGTAACTGTTGTGTTGTTTGTGTGTATTTGTGCTGTGTTGATTATGTATATCTGTGTTGGGTGGTTTATGTGTAATTGTGTTGTGTGGTTTTTGTGTAACAGTGTTGTTTAGTTGATGTATAACTATGTTGTGTGGTTGATGTGTAACAGTGTTCTGTAGTTGATGTGTTACTGTGTTGTGTAGTCTATTTGTAAAGGTGTTGAGTTCTTTATGTGCATCTGTGTTTTGTGGCTTAAGGTAACAGTGTTGTGTTGTTTATGTGTAACTTTGTTGCGTGGTTGATGTGTAAAAGTGTTGTGTGGTGCGTGTGTAACTGTGTTGTGTTGTTTTGCTTTTCTGTGCTGTGCTGCTGTTCTGCGTGCTATTTTGTTGTTTTCCCTTGTGTGTTTGTGTGCTGCTTTGTTTGTCCATACTGTGCTGTGTAGTTTTTGTGTATTTCATCAATGACCAGCTTGCTGTGTTGTGTAGTTGTGTGTTTGCGCAGTGTGCTGTGTGTTTGCTGTGTTGTGTTGTTGTATCTGCTCTGTGTTGTGTGTTTGCCGTGTTGTGTAGTTGTGTGTTTGCGCAGTGTGCTGTGTGTTTGCTGTGTTGTGTTGTTGTATCTGCTCTGTGTTGTGTGTTTGCTGTGTTGTGTAGTTGTGTGTTTCTGTGTCGCACAGGGCTGCGCCCTCCCTGCCTGTACGCAGGACTCACACACACTGTATTTCATCAGTCACTGGCTCGGCTGATTCTTTATTGGATTTGGGCTGCAATAGAAAGAATGACTTTAACATAATTCAATAGCAAAATGGAGCCCTCAGCTCAGTGATCCATAAACACTACTTTGATGAGGTCATCTTACGTGTGCAGTCCTGACCTTCATAGCGATGTCAACCGCTTTACGACTCGCAGAGAAAACGACAAACGAAAGCAGATAATCCGTACCCAGAAATTGTTTGTTTTAAAAAAAAAAATATTTTTTGTTTTGTTGAACTTCACCTGGGGGCAAGGAGCTTGGCGCTTTAAATGACTATTTCTATGTTTGATTACACAATATCTCTGTTTTGCCTGGTTATTCCTGTCCTGCAGACAGTGCTCAGGCTTGGCTGGGGGCCTGCGGTGTGCTGTGCATACTGACGGCTCCCTTCATTCGGTCCCGAGGAGGGGGAAGCCATTGTGGCTCATGACCTCAGTCCTCAGTCGCTCTCATTCCTCTGGTTCCTGTTCAAGGACCATCAACCTTTCAGGTGCTTTATTTCCTGCCACGGAGAGCCAAACTCTTCCTCCCTGTGCAGCCCAGTCGCCCGCGTGGTCACTCCCCCTCCCGTCGGCCCCGCCTGTCCGCTTGCTGGCCTGTGTTTGTACCCAAGAAGCTGTGTGATTGGGCTCCGACTCCCGGGGACAGCATTGTCACGGTAATGACTCTCTCTCCAACTTCCTCCTGAACTTTCTGAGCGCGCTCAGAGGCAGTGACTTGAAGCTGCCAAAGGGGGGCGTTGTTAGGCTGCCGGAGACTTGCCGGCGGTGTTGGCCGTGGGCTCTGGGCTCCTTATCTGGGCCCCGTCAGTGTTACCCCTGTCTTTGTTTCTGATGGAGGCAGATAACAGGCCGCCAAAAATCAGTGCCACACTTCCCCTGATTCTCTTTAGTTTTTTACTTTGAAATTTCTCGATCAGGTTCTGTATTTGGATCGTTGCCATGCGAGAGAGTGAACTTTCCTGGATGTATTTTGTATATGTTGAATACAAATGTCCAGGTCCTGAGTGGAAAGCTAGCAACTGCTTGTTTCCCTTACATTTATAAAGCAATATTTTGTTCATCTTTTTAAGCCTGTCCGGAGAAGGCACTAGTCATTAATGTTAGTTAATGATGTTTACATTATCCACAGTTATAAACTGCTTTCATCGTATCGCCCTCGCCTGGGATTTTCTTGCATTGTGTTTGTGTTTTCTGCGAGCTTGTGTTCATTAGTGAGTCAGATATCAAAACCGTGGTCAAAATCGCTCATATCATGCATCATCCCCTTGCCAGTGTTCTCTCAGACAATAATAAAAGTAATTAAAGTGCTTCACCATGTCCACACACTTTTTATGTTTAGTTGCAGCTTTCTGATATCCTGTTCAGTGAGACAGGATATTTGCATTACTGTGCAGGTGTAGTGGTCACTGAGCATATACAGTATGTCACACATCTTTTTCCTCATTTGGTTCCGCAAACCGTAACTTTTGGTATGTAATTTAGAAAATGCTCTTGTGTTAAAAGTGCACATGCTGAGCTTGTATTATAAGATATTTTCCGACTTTTTTGAAACGCAATCCTGGGGACAGATCTTGGTTGCATTTGTGCACAAGATGTTTTTCCAAAACATTAGGTTATTGACTGCATTTTAACAAGCAATAACCTGATCATTCTGTTTGTTGTAGATTTTTTTAATTTGTTTAACTTTTGATGTCACAATTATTTCAAAACTCTTGGATCTCCAATTCTGGTTGAGGCTCATAGATGTAATGCTTTGGCTATCATAAAGTAGCTGTTTTTTTAATGCTCATGATCTGGTCTTACAATACTGCAACCCATACTTTGGGACGGTGCATTCAGACAGTGTGTAATATGATTATAAACACAGGGAGAAGTAAAAAGGAAATTTTCTCACACCTATATTTGAATTTTAAAAAACTGTGTAAATAAAATGTCAAAAATATATGCTAATTCAAATTTTGATGGCTGTTCCACAGCCAATAAAAAAATTAGGTCAAAAGAAATGTAACAATGGCAAGGTGGAGAAATGTTCAAAAAACACCTGTTTGTAACATTTCTTTGATGACCAGGTTGACGGGGCGATCCTGTCATGTTTGGAAGTAGAATTTATATCCACGAAAGGCGTGGTCATGTACAAACAAGGAAGTTTTAGGGTTCACCAATTTTCGAAAAGTGGCATGAGCAAATTTGGCAACAGTCTTAGGAGCAGTGTTTCTCAACCATGATTGTAAGGAAATGAGGATTTTATTATTTTACCATTACAAAAAGATTCAGAGAATCCAGAGAAATCTGTGAGCGTATTGGGCAAGGCCGGAAAAACAGTATTGAATGGCTGTTATCTTTTAGATGGCTCTGCGCTTCGAGGAAGTGCCCCACTGTAACCAATAAACCCACATCGGCTCGGGAATACTTCAGAAAATTTTTGTGAGAAAATGCTGCTTGTAGTTGCATCTCTTAATGCAAGTTTAGGCTGCACTGTGTAAAACTGAAGTTCTACACCAACAACATGGACTGGCACAAAGTGGACAGGCGTTCTGTGGTCTGACTGGTCCACATTGCAAACGGTTTTTCTTTCAGAGTTTGCTCCATTGAACGTGTGCAGCACATTATTATGACGCGCGAGACACAAGAGCAGAAACACGGACTGGTCAGCAGCGTCAGTATTACATCAATCAAGAAAAAAAAAAATTCCAAATTTGCAGCGATTAGTGTCCTCAGTTCCAAAACGACAGCTGACTGTTGTTGAGAGGAAAGATGATGTACCACAGCGGTCAACATGCCTGTGTCCCTCCTTTTTTGGAAGGTGTTGCGGCCTCACTTAGACACAGGTTTGTAAATCACTGATTTCTGTTTCGCTTTAACATTTCACACATTGTCCCAAGATTTTTGGAGTTGAGGTTGTGCTATAATGAGTGACATCATGATTTTCTGATTATATCTCCTGAAGCAGGGAAAATTACCAATAATGAAGTGGGCTTGAGTTGTAAATGTGCGTGTGTGTGTGTGTGCGTGTGAGTGTGTGTGTGGGAGACAGAGCCAGGGACAATAATAGCCACCTAATGCAGTCACCTCTCACTGTTCTGAATACCTTTATAGCTGCACACTATAAATGTGCATACATAGACTGCTCAACTACCTGTGACATTTGCTTTCATTTGAGGGTGTTTATATCAGTAAAGATTTATCCATGTAAGGATTACAACCTTATTTTTGCATCTATTCATTTTTGGGGACCAAAAGTATTTATAGACATGGACATTATCTTAAATAAATGTATTATTTTTACTGGCTGGCTGAGTCTCCAACCCATTGTCCTGACGGCGTGCCGGGCATCTCCCCCATGATGCACTGCCAAGCCTGTGATGCAGTGTTGCTCAGTTCCTCTCTGTGTCATACTCCTCTCACTCAGGAGCTACAGCCATCCCAGCACTGAATCAAGGTACGTAACTGGTGCTAATCTGAGACGTCTTTGTTTGATAACGATTGACATTGAGCTTCTGTGTCATGTGTTGCGAATGACTGCTATGACTTGTTCACTGTTCGGCGAAGGAGTTCACCAACTGAAAATATACAGGACTGCACAAACATTTTAGCCACCCTCGACCGATTTTTCTTGAAATTTAATCTTGGATGTTCATTTTCCGTTTTACACATTTGTGATCTTGAAGATGAAAAACACATTTGAGATATATTTTAAAAATTGTACAAATATCTGTTTTTGTTTATTAAAAGACAGTTGATGCAGATTTTATTGGTTTGGCAGTGTCCTGATCTGAATATCATCGAGGCTGTTTGGGATTACCTAGAGAGACATAATCAAGAGGTACAGTTAGTCTGCAGAAAAACTGTGTAGAGTTCTCCGATATGCATGGAACAAGAAAAAAAGCCAAAATCATCTTAAAAACTACAAAACTGGACTGTGCACCTAATTTCATTGAAACTGTTGCCACTGTGGGACTACATTTCCATGCACACCACAGGAAACAGAAGTGAGGTTTACAGAACCGCCCCCAGTGCAACATGCACCTTCTGTAAACCAATAGAGTAACCCCAGGAGCAATAAAACAAACAATAAAACTGAAAAAAACTTGGGACTCAGCCTGATTTTCGCTCTCTTGGCTCCAAACTCTCTTCACTCTTGGTTCCCTGGCACTCAGCCAGCCCCATCTGAAGACAACTCCTGTGACCTTTAATGGGGAAACTGCAGCCTCCAGAGGCAGACTTTACTACAGGGACTGGCAGAGACTTAGGGGCGTTCACACTAAACCAGCTTTATCCACATGGTAGCGCGAGGCACATCTGTCCTGATCATTTGAAGCCTACATGGTAAAAAGCGCTGAATGCGTCTTTTCTGCGGCTGCCAGGTAACATTCCTGCGTCTCACTTCCCAAACATTCTGAGCAATGTTAATGGCTGTTTGTGCACCACCGCCAAGTCTGGTGATTGGGAATTTAATCCCTCCTTTCATTAGATTTCACTGGTTGTTGACTACGGTGTGACAGTTGACATGCGGCGCTCTGCGCCAAAAATAGACACTTTCTCAACTTGATGTGCCCTCTCACGCTATGGCGCTCAGAGCTTGTCCAAGCGCAGGACGCGGAGAGGCGCACCTGTCAGGTCCATACGCATCCAAACCATTGAAAGATATTTAATAAAAAGTCGCAGGAGCGCTCAAGACTGCGTCATATCTGATCACAGCCTTAACGAGTCTCGGCCTTCCCTGTGCAACTCAGAGTCCGGCGTACGCCCATTGCTACGCTACTTGACAACCAAAACGGCAAACAGCTTTTCTCAAGACCCTGCCAACGCATGTGAAGAGGATGCTTTTGCAGGTACGCGGACCTCGCACTGCTCAGGGGAGAAGAACTGGAGTTGAGCAATACACGAGAGCTGACCTGCGCATCAAGCCGCCAGGACACCATTCAGCATTCACAGCACTACCACTGCTCTACCCAGCACAGCCTACCCAGCACCACCACCCTTAAGCGCCACCACTGCTCTGTGGATGGACCAGCACTACCACTGACTGCACCACCACTTCTAGGCACCACTGCTCTACCCAGCACCACCACTGCTCTACCCAGCACTACCACTGCTCTACCCAGCACTACCACTGCTCTACCCAGCACCACCACTGCTCTACCCAGCACCACCACTGCTCTACCCAGCACAGCCTACAGCCATCCTTAGACCTCTGGTTCGTGTGGATATGAGTAAGACAAACATAGTAAGATTCTAGGCCTTTGTAGTTTTGGGGTATGCTTCCCAACAGCTTAGCAACTGATTATGTTAGCATAGGGCCTGTATCTCTGTACATGGCTCTGGTTCAAACTATGTAAGTTGCAAACATAGTAAGAAACTATCCGTGAGTCTTACCTGAGTCTGGTGTGTGTCTCTGGTTAAGGGGCTTTCACATACGTTGTACGAGGGGTATGCAACAGGTCTACAATGGAAATGTGAGGTGATTCATGAGATACTGAGTACAGTACCAGTCAAAAGTTTGGACACACTTTGATACTGCGACAGCGCTCTGTTTTTAGAGAAATTTAAATGGCTTAATTTCTCAACTCAATCTCAGATGGAATCTGGTAAGAGGTGAACAGTCAGAAGTTAAAAGAGAATAATTTACTTGTTTAAATAGTGTCCATAATTTTGGAATAATCAAAAAAGTCTTATTTTGCAAAGTAAACAGACAAACAAGCTCCTTCCATTTTCCAACAGCTGTATTAAAGTCATGCTGTTTTGGAACTTTGAATCGGGCAAGAAAGTCAATGAGAAGCAAACTGTAAGTGCAGCACATCTTTGGGACCTTAGACAGCCACTCAGTTGCACATTCATTATAGCCAAATAACTGTCCTGGTTTTTTTTAAAAAAAGCCAGTATGCTCAGCAAATATGATGACAAATGCTGGTTAGTTTGATAGATTTAAGAATTAGATTTTTTTTTTTTTGCAAAATAAAGGGTGCTTTTTTTCTTAAAGATTTATTGATAGAAAAATGTGGGTATGTCCAATCTTTTGACTAGTACTGTATGACCTATGAAATTCATGTATTCTGCGAAGGAAAAGTCTGCCGTAGACCCTTGTCAATTTTTTTCAGCATCGTAGGTGATTCTCTATGTCAGGCCCATTTCGTAGGTCTGTCACGCGGTGCTCTACATGGTTGTTCGACTGTTTTACGCTAGACCTACGAATTTTGTTTAATTTTGGGGGGTCATCCGCAGTCTTAATTATCTTTGGAATTTCCTACGATAGACCTACGGTCATCCTACACTGAACCCACGACAGTCCTACGAATGTACCACCATTGCACGTCCTTGCTGTGACTGTCATGAGTTAATCGAACAATTACAATTCTATCCTACGTCAGTCACATGGCTATCTTGAAATTTTTTATGACGTACTTTCCTACGATGGTAGTACAACACATATTGTTATGTGACCGCTGCTACGCAACCCTCGAATCCTCCTCTCTCAAATGTATGTCAGTCCTTTCTGTTGTGAACCCGCTAAAATCATACAACATAAAAAGAATCATACGATGTATGTGAAAGCCCCTTTACATTCATTTCAATCAGCACTTTTTTAACTTGATGTTAAGTGCTTATATCGGCTCGGCATAGCTTTTAGACTGAATATTCTACCCATGGTTTCAGTGCCTTCAGCTAACTTAACAGCTAGCCTATATGACCCAGTCCATTCCTTTTCTCAAAGGACAAGTGTTCATGCACACACACCCACTCAGGCTTGCACACACACTCTAACACTCACACTCATTCTCACCCTCGTTACTTTATCTGTTGGATTAGTCTTATGTTCTGTGTTTTTCTGTTCAACAACAATAATTAACCAAATGGCTGAATAGTTTTGCTGGTAGTTTAGATGTCTAATGATGGCATTCTACCGTACATAGGTGACAATATTTGGCGAATATTAAGAAAACATAAAATAAGCAAGACCTCTCATTTTCTTTTTTGTGTATTGACTCATAGAGCAGCAACACACCATTGTCTAACAATGAGTTCAGCAGCCAACTGTCCAATTTATTCCAGTCAGCTAATATTGAAACTGACTGTCCAACCAAAACAACCTGCACTTCAGCTCTTAAAAGTCCTCTGAGAAGACTTCCTAAGGTCGGGGGGGCTGTCCTAAGTAGAACAGACAATTGGGTTTTTGGCCACGGCTGAGGTGATTACAGGTTTGTACAAGGTCCTTAACCCCACAGTGAACCAGCAGGATTAGCCTGTGCTTCATCTGATCAACTGTAAGTTATTTTGGATTGAAGCATTAGCTCAGTGACCAATTGTAATGGCTGGAATAATAGAGAGGCCAAGTGCAGTGGCCAGGGAGGAAACGAGCAGCGCAGAAACAATACAAGCACAGAGAATCACACAGACCACCAGAAAGTACTCGCGCTTCCAAAGGACGTATGATAGTCCGAAAAAACGGAAGCAATGCTAGAGAGAGAAAAAGTAGAAAAGGGAAAATTCCTAAAGAGGAAGGAACTCCAAAAATAACTGGAAGATATAAAATCACACAAATCCTGACCAGAGATATCTTCGGCTATGCTTAGCTACAAACAGACACTCTAGCAAAGGAGGCGTGGCGGACTTCCGGCTTATATAGAGTCCAGGGAAGCGCCGCCCCAGTTCAATCAGCCAGCTGGTTAAAGAATCCGATTGAAAAGGAATTCGATCTCGTCCCAGGACGAGAGCACCAAAGAAAAGTCCAAAACCCACGCACGCCTCACAAACCATGACACCAATTCATTGTTATTTATTATTATGACATATGCATGATCTCTCACACGAACGTGCACACGCTTACACACCATGCGCGTGCACACATGCTCAGTACTGCATACCCTACAGCTAGACAAGCTCACCACAGGTAATGCCTACACCACAATAAGCTAACCTGAGTAACGGTCATAAGTCCCAGCGTAATTGCATTAATACATTTATCAAAGGCTTTTTTCAATGTTTTTTTTAAATTTTCATTTATTTTTTGTATCACCCTGATGACGATAGTCAGGAGATACTATGGTTTAGTTGCAGGGCTGCCGCTGCCACACCCGCAGAGATTTTCTGTTCCAGGCTCTGGAAGCGACAATTATTACAGGAATTATTTCTAATTTTGCACAGGCGAAGATATTTATTTCACAATGTTCAAGACTGATTTTCGGCAATTTTGGACATCCAAACATGGCTGCCAGCGGCCATTTTGTCCAAAATTTGGGGATCAGGGAGATACCCGACTCGGTCCCTGTGGCAACTGAGTTATCTAGTTGTCTATTTGTTCTGGTTATCTTCGACGGTTTCTTTCTGTTTCATCTCCCTCCAGAAAAAATCTTTCAGTCATCAGGATATACAGGAAAAGTTAAAAAAAGGTCATAATCCCTGACTGTTTGGGTCCCACCTCTGTGGCCACTTTTGCCCCTCCCTGGTTTTATCTGAACTCCAGTTTCAGGGCCTTTATCAAACTAACCCATCTCCCCGCACTCTATCCTCCCACCCTCTGTTTGCACGTTCAGGCGAAGGGTTCGCCATATTAAGTGTCATTGTAGACCAATTACCGCAGTGTAGAAGTGTGTTATAAAACCCTTTGCAGTGAGTCTACTCCGATGTGACCTTACAGACCATGCTCCTCTCAAGTGCAGCACACTGCTTTTGAGTCTGGTATGGAGGAAACGTCACTTACTTACAAATGTAAATTCCGTGTGGTTATTTCCTGAAAGACAAGTAGTATTTTTCCTCACCACAAATCCTAGACATTTGATAGGCTATTCCCTGGACCCCTCATAGAACTAGAGATTACATCAATTAGGAAGAAACATGCTGTATCATTGTGTACCTGAGAAAATATACAGGCGTTGATTAGATTGGACTTTACTGCCTGCTTTGTGAAATTTCTTGGGCTGTGGAAAACTTAAGGACCTGCTCAGATGAACTCATTCCATATGGAATACTTTTATATAAAATTGTTGCATTTGTACGGAATACTTTTCCCGAAAATTACACAATATAAAGTATTGAAGTACAGGTGGCCCATCTCCGCGATCGTCAACTGATTTTGTGTTTTCATCGGACTGCGAATGGTCATCCATGCCGCTGGCACCGGCTTTCCGTAGGGAATGATAGAATTTGCCGCGCTGTTGGCAGTGGCTTGCCATAGGGAATGAGTTAAGACAGGCAAACAAAAAAAAAAAAAATGCCCGAAAAAATGCGGCCAAAGAAGCATTGGAGCTATTTTTTTTATTTATTGAATAACTTTATGTTTATTTTCACTAGCTTACTATGCAATTATTTTAATGAGTGTGCCATGTTATAGCATGTGCGGTATATCTTTATCTTTGTGAATACTAAGTATGAAATTATCTGGTACATAAATATTTATTTAATTACAATAACCTCACTGCAATTTTTTGGGTAAGAGGTGTATTATCTCTAAACTGGTCCGTCATACACAACGCGACGCGTCTGTTAGTAAGCATGGGGACTGCCTTCGCTTCCCGTTGCATAAAGGGCAAGGGCATTCCAAGGTTTACATATGTATTTACACTCTCCTCCATTATGAAGTTCCCTCCATTGCCGCGAGGGAGACTTCGCACAGAGTGACACTCGGCAGTGAAGTGCTCGTGTGGCAGGAGTGGGTTGGGAAAGGCCCTGAGTTCGCCTTCTCCCTACACTCCTCAATCCCCTCCTCCCGGTGATCCAGTGATGCAACATTCAACTCTCCGCCCGGTCAACCCCACCCCCGTGTCCTCCATTTTGTTCAGGAAAAAGCTTCACCTGGGAATAGTGCGCTATAATCCTAATTCTAAATCTTGCTGTGAATATACTGCGCTAAACAGCTTGTAAACTGACAGAAAGAGATAGAAAGGGAGAGAGAGAGAGAGGGAGAGAGAGAGAGAGAGGGCACATTTTCACTAAGTCCTGGGAGCATTTTCTTCCCATCTTTCTCACATGAAAAGCTGGTTATGTGAGGTCTGTGGTGCTGGTCCAGGATCGCTGTAATCCAGTTTAGAGCTAAACATGAGTTTAAAGCCCTCCTGGCTGGTTCTCTGTACCAGACTTCCTCCTCGGTTCCCCATTGAGGAATTTTCTGCAAAATGTGCAACGAATAGGCTTTCTGATCTGACTGAGCGGGGGGAATGCATATCACTGGAAGACCCTGAAGCCTGCCAGTGCGAATAAACGACAGCGTTATAATACGGCCAGAGATTACGGAGTGAGTGTGAGTATGTGTGTGTACAAATGCTTCAGAGTGTGTGCATGAGTGAATGTGTTTTTATACAGTATATGCGTGTCTGCGTGTATGGTCGTGAGCGTGCTTGAGTGTGTGTGTATTTGCTATTAAATGTAAGTGTGTCTTAGAGTATGTTCGCATGTCTTTATGTATGAACGTACGCCTTTGTGTGTAGGTCTCCAACTCAGAAAAATCTGGTACATCATGGAAAATGCATGTTAAATTGGATATGGTGGAAGGAAGATGGGACCACTAAGCGTATAGCAAAAGAACTGATGACCTTAGTGGGGAAGGGGAAAATGAACCGAGGCGCTGGTTTGCTGGAGTCCACCTTGAAGGGAAGGTTGCGTGCGGACAGCCAGACATGTTGTCCCAGCACGTAGCGTAGGGATTCAAGGCGCAGGCAGTCTACAGCCTGCTTGATACGGCTGGAGGTAAGCTGCAGAACAGGTGTGTCTCTAGATCTGCTGGCTGCGGCGGATGAACACTGCCGTAGATGGCACTTCTACCACCTCCCCTTGGGCAGGGGATGGGGGTTTGGTTTTGCTGGCAGCACTGGAAGGGGTAAAATCCCTTAGAGGAGGAAAGCAGGGAGTTGATAGCATACTCAACCCAGGACAGCTGGCGGTTTCATGAGCTTGGCGCGGAGGAGGTGATGCATCGCGGGAAAATCTTCATCAGTTGGTTGGCCGCTCCATCTGCTCATGGGACTGGGGATGGGAACCTGAATAGAGACTGACAGAGGCACCCAACAGTTTACAGAGTGCTTTCCAAAAGCTTGAGGTGAATTTTGGCGCCCTGTCCAGCACAATATCAATGGGTTGACCGTGAAACATAAATACATGCTGTATCCAAAACTGTGCAATGTCTTTGACGGATGATAGCTTAGGCGGAGCCAGAAGATGGACAGCCTTGGAGAACCAGTTTATAGTGACAGAGGTAGGCCAGTAATGACACCCACAATGATATGCAAGCAAGGTTTACGGGGGTGAGGTAGAGGATGAGGCAGATCAGCTAGTGGAACAGTAGACAGTTTGTTCGGACGCAGACCGAGTATGCCAAGACGAAGCTGCAGATATCCTCCTCCATAGACTGCCACCAGAAACTTTGCTTGATGAGGGCAACTGTGTGCCGAGCTCCCAGGTGACAGACAGGCTGAGATGAGTGCTCACAATCCAGGACCTGTGGACTGAGAGACTGAGGCACAAAGAGATGGTTCACAGGACAGGCACTAGGAGCAGGACCTATTTGCTGCACGGAGTGAACTACCTATGTCCCTTTATGGCCCACAGCACCATTGCTATCCAAAAGTGTTTGGCAAAATAGTGTCCTCCCCTGTGTCCGTGGCAAGGTACATTGCTAGGACATGGCATCAGGTTTGTTGCTCTAGGTGCCAGAATTGGCAAGAGCTGGCATGACAGCAAGTAGCTCGTAATTTCCAATACAGTAGTTGTGTCCCATAGGGGTGAGGCAGCGAGAGCTGAAGGCGGGCAGGTGGAGTTCTCAGTTGGACGGTGAGAACAGTGATAGTAGAGCTCCCACTCCTATGGGAGAGGTGTTCAGTTCCACTAGGAACTGCTGTGAGGGGTTGGGATGGATCAGGATGGGGCAGAGGTAAAGCGACTCTTATGGACCTTTCAAGCTTACTCAGCAACTGGAGTCCAGGAGAATTTCCTGGTCTATGAAGTAAAGGCTTTGAGAGGGGCTGCCGCTGAGCCGTAATTCCCAATGAAGCAGTGGTAGAAATTAGTGAATCCCACAAAAATACTGCTGCGCACATCTGGAGTCAAGTGTTGGCTAATTTACCACTGACTGGACTTTACGTTGATCCATCTGGATTTTTTCAGAGGTGATGGCAGAACTTATTATGGAACTCATACCTCTCAGCTTTCACAAACAGGTGAGTCTTCAGGAACTGCGAGATGACTTATAGGACACTGCGGGTGTGTTCGTCCTCAGAGCAGGAGAAGATTAAGGTATCATTAAGGTTGACTTGAAACATGTCATGGAAGACATTGCTCCCCAGGGCCTGGAAGATGGCAGGGGAATTGGTTAGCCAGAAAGGTATGACCAGATATTCGTAGTGTCCAGTGGGCATGTTGAATGCAGTCTTCCATTCATGCCTCTCTCTGCTGCGGACCAGGTAATAGGCGTTGCTAAGGTTCAGGTTCCTAAAGGCTTTGACGCCCTGCAGAGCCTCAAATGTTGTGATCATGAGGGGCAGCAGGTGGCAATTATTGACCGTGATAGCATTTAGTCCACAACAATCAATGCAGGGACAAAGCCCACCATCTATTTTGCTGACTAAGAAGAAGCCTGCTCCACCTGAAGAATAAGACTGCAGATGATGCCGGCTGGCAGGGACTCTTGGATATATTTCTCCATGGCTTTGGTTTCAGGTGAGAGAGCGAGAACAGATGGCCTCTGGGAAGTGAGGTCCATAGCAGAAGACTGATAGTACACTGATAAGGGTGGTGAGGAGGAAGGGAGCTGGCTCAGGACTTGCTGAACACATTTATGAGATTACGGTATTCGAGGGGAACGGTGGACGAATCCAGAATCTCAACTTTAGATTATAGAGCTGGAACGTTTGGACTCAGAGCATCCCTTAGTAGATGGTACAGAACAAACTCCACTCAAGGACGTGATGGTTGATCCAATCTACGGGTGAGGGTTGGCTTTTTCTGGGCGGGTGGACACAAAGTGGGCCAGATTACCACAGTAAAGACAGGAGCATGTCTGTGACCTGTGTTGGGGCTCCACAGGAATCATTTAATCTGCAAGGGCTTCACAGGCTCAGGCAGGGAAGCAGCTTTTGGGGTTTTAGGGGTTGGTGAAGTAGCAGGTGTGAATGCCCTCCTCTGGTAAAGAGGGCATTGGTGCCCGCCACCTCTCTCTGTGGCAGGTGGACAGTTATGATCTTTACTAGTGCGTTTAAGTTGTCCTGGAGGTCATGGATGAGAAGCCCGTCATTGATGTCTTCGGCGAGCCTGCGGAGCAAGGCATCATAGGGGGTTTCAGGTTGTGGTGGTGGCTTGAATATGGAAGTCAATAGTGTTATCAGACACCGCGTGGTTCTCGGGCCACCTTATTGCTGAGTCTGGAGCGATGGAAGACTCATTTTAATCTCTTCTGAGAAGGTAGCCTGAGTGGAACAAACTGGGGATCAGACATCCCAAACCACTGTACCCCACTCGCAAGCCCTTCTGGGATGCAGGGTAAGGATGTATGAGATCTTGGCCTAATTTTTGAGAAAGGTTGACAGTTGGAGCTTGAAGATGAGTGAGCGCTGGGACAAAAAGGAGTGACAGGCGCATGGATTGCTGATGTGTGACGCTGGAGGAGGTAGATGAGGTTCCCTTACTTGAAGTAACTCCTTGTGGCATGATCACAGGAGTAGCAGGTGATGAGTTTGGCCAGATCTGGTTCTGTTGGGGGTGGTTGGACTGGGTGGTTATGCTGGCCGCAAAGGACTTTAGCGACGAACTCCAGTCGCACTTGAAGGTGACCCAGTAGAATCGTCTGCCCACCCAGTGTGGTATGGATATTGTTGCCATCTGCTGAGTCCATCCTGGCAAGTTTTTAATGTCCGGTGACCTCAGGAACAAAAGTTTATTTTCAAAAACAGGGTCATTGGGGAAGTGTTGGAAAACCAGAGGGCAGGAATGTAGTACCGAATCATGAAGCAGGTGCATTATCAGCTAACAGGCATATTTCAAAAAACCAAGAGAAGAGAATGTGGTACCAAAATCTTAAAATAAAAAAACAGGCTATGGTTTGTAATTAAACCAGCACAGAACTTTTAACATTGTAAATTCGGGAATCAAAATCTAGGACAAACGGGGTCAGAGCACAAAACAGGCAAGGCTCATGCGATGCATGTTTGAAAAAACCTGGAACGAACTTGCAACATCCAAGTGAAAGACCAGGGTTTAAATGCATACAGACAAATGAGGAGATAGGAATAAGGTAAGGAGTGGGGTGAGAGAAATGCAAGGAGGAAGTGGTAAAAAAAAAAAAACAAGACAATACAACAATTAATCAAGGCGGAGAGACATGGAGCACGGAAGGGAAGGACAATAGTAGCATGTGGACAATGAAAACAAAGATGAAAGTGGAAACAGAGTTACACGAGAAAAACTAAAATAAAAACATGACAAAATATGAAAATCATTTCCAAGTACTAACAGAGCATACTAATAGAAAGCAGTATTTAGTAAGCTTGTGTTGGTTTATGCCTTTTATATTTGTGCTTGCTAACAGGAAGGAAAATTTTGTATGGTTTAGCAAGCTTGTGTGGGTAAATCTACTTCATATGTCTATTAGCAAACTAGAAGCAATATGATGTACTGTGCAGTAGGGTTGTAGGTATATGAACTCTAAATGTGTATGCTTACAGGAAGCAGTTTGAAGGCTGTTTTGCTCTATTTTGGGTGGAGGCTTTTGGGGGAAGCTACACTGAGGTAAGCCCTGTAACAGGAACTAGCGGTGGGTAATGCAAAGGTCTCTCTTTCTCTCTTTCCTTTTTTTCAAATCTGAAGTGTATCACTCTCAGGCAACCTTTTCCCCCTTTGGAGAGCATGGCTTCCCATATTGTCCATTCTTTCATCGCCGCGATCTCCCTCCTCCCCTCCTCCGGTGTGACAGCTGCGGTGAATACGAGGCCTCCTTCCTGCAGCTCTATTTCCTGTGCTTGCATGACTTTGACTGATAACCCTCAGTGCCCTTGTTTGGAATGAATGGTGCATGAGTAACAATGGCTGTGTTAAAGGCTGGCGCAGATGCACAGCCTGCAACCCCCACTAGCCCCTCCCCACCAATTAGCACAGCGTAAAGGCTTGAGTGACAGCTCGCTCTCTGGGTCTCTCGAGTCACTGGTGAGCACAGCAGGGTCTAGGTTAAGAGCGGGACTGTTAAAATCAAGCTGATGCGGAATAGGAGTGCCATGATTTCTTCTTTTTTTTTCGAAAAGAAAATTTTTTGTAACAGAAGAAGTAACATTTTGTCTTGCTGATTCCTCCTCTTATTTCTTGTCCCCTTTTTCGCGAGTCATTTCTGTAAACCCAGAATCAATTGAATGGTGTTTGTACCTGTTTGGGCCAATATGTAACTGCATGCGAGCGTGCATTTGTTTGTGTAACTGTATAACTGAATATATATGTGTGTGTGTGTGAGTGTGTTTGTGTGAGTGTGTGCCAGCTTGTAACTTGAACATGTGCGTAACTGCATGTACGTCTCTATGTACGCATATGTATGTGTCGCGTGTGTGTGTGTGTGTGTGTGCCAGCGTGTGACTTGAATGTGTGTGTAACTGCATGTGAGTGCCTGTATGTGCGGTGCATGTGTGCAGCAGAGATACAGAGACTGTTTCCCATGATATTTGATCTGGGTAAATGCATTGCTGTATGGCGTAATGAGCCCAGACGGGCCGGTGGCTGTACTGATGAGTGACAGCTGCTGATGCTTGCCGGTCAGCCTGAGAGGGGTCTTTGCGTTTCCTGCATCCACTGAGTCAGTTAAAGACAATGCGTGTGTGTCCTTCCACACACTAGGCAGGAAGACTCCGCTTGAACGGGAGATTGACCAAAAATGTCTCAAAGAGGCAGGAAATGTAAGAACAGCAGTCATGCATGTGAAATATTTTCTTATTTCAGTGGACTGATGATCTAGAAAGTGTGTGTTTTTAGGGACTTGAATGAGACCAGGCTACCTGCAGTGAACAGTCACTTAAATTAAAACCTTCCCAAATGAATCTTCTCTCTCTCTCTCTCTCTCTCTCTCTCTCTCTCTCTCCCTCTTTCCCTCTCTCACTCTCTCCTCAGTAAGTCGCTGCAGAAACCTCTGCAACCTCCCTTTCCGGACCGCAACACACACTTTCTGAAGTCCCTGCTGCTCGGGCTGTGTTTGGGCCCGTGTAGGCCTTGCAGGAGGGATAAAAGATATAAAAAGGTTTAGAAAGGTGGAAGAGGATCAAAGGCAAAAAGTTATCGTTCTAAAGTGACTCATCGAGCGCCTCGTCACTCTCTCTCACTTTGTCACACACTCAAGCACACGCACATGCACACACAAGTATTTAAAAAAGGAAACTTGGTAAACCAGCAACACCACAATTCCAAGCCCCCATGACGATGACTATGGTGTTTGTTAACAGGTTGGAATTAACAGCTTCTTTACCAGGCTCCAGATATGAGCCACAGTACCAGGTTGCAGTGGGTGTGTGTGTGTGTGTGTGTGTGTGTGTGTGTCTGAGTGTGTGTGTGGGGGGGGTTCTTCTTCTCTAAAGGGACAGAGAAACTTGCATTTTTTTGTCATTTAGGTAATTCCCTTCTACACCCACCCACTTTCTTTTAGAAAAAAACAGCCGTCTATCAGGTGATCTAGGATTGAGTTTTGTTTCTTGATTATCTGCCTGTATTTTTCATCTCAGCAAATCACAGCAATTACATAGACACCAGAAAGCAGGAGGCTGATGGAGTCTGATAAGGTGCTGGCCGGATTAGCTCAGTGTTTCTTTATATCGGCCTCTCTTATCTGGGGAACCATCCCTGACATTCCCTGTCAATTTAGCCGCGGCCCAGCGATCCCTGATTGTCCTGTTTCCAAATCTAGTGAGATGGAAGCTGACCCCCCTCGCCTCGAGACTGCTCTTCATGCCTGCCTGTGTTCGGCTGGATAGTGCTGTGTTGGGCTTGATAGTTCTGGTCATACCTGCCTGTGTTGGGCTGGATAGTGCCTGTGTTGGACTGCATAGTGCCGGTCGTACCTTCCTGTGTTGGACTGGATAATGCTGTGTTAGGCTGGATAGTGCCGTTCATACTTTCCTGTGTTCGGCTGGATAGTGCTGTGTTGGGCTTGATGGTGCTGGTCATACCTGCCTGTGTTGAGCTTTGTTGTGCCATTCATCGCTGCCTGTGTTGGGCTGGATAGTTCTGGTCACACCTGCCTGTGTTGGGCTGGTTAGTGCCTGTGTTGGGAATGATGGTGCCGTTCATACCTGCCTGTGTTAGGCTGGATAGTGCCAGTCATATTTACCTGCGTTGGGTTTGATAGTGCCAGTCATACCTGCCTGTGTTAGACAGGATACTTTCCTTCATACCTGCCTGTGTTGGGCTGGATAGTGCCGATAATCCATGCCTGTGTTAGGCTGGATAGTGCCAGTCATATTTACCTGTGTTGAGCTTGATAGTTTCATTCATACCTGCTTGTGTTGGGCTGGAGAGTGCTGTTCATACCTGCCTGTGTTGGGCTGGAGAGTGCTGTTCATACCTGCCTGTGTTGGGCTAGAGATTGCTGTTCATACCTGCCTGTGTTGGGCTGGAGAGTGTCGATTATATGTGCCTGTGTTGTGTTTGATAGTGCCGGTCATCCATACCTTTGTTAAGCTGGATAGAGCCACTCATATTTGCCTGTGTTGAGCTTGAGAGTGCCTTTCACACCTGCCTGTGTTGGGCTGGATAGTGTTGGTCATCCATGCCTGTGTTAGGCTGGATAGTTCCAGTCATATTTACCTGTGTTGGGCTTGAAAGTTCCATTCACACCTGCCTGTGTTGGGCTGGATTGTACTAGTCATACCTGCCTGTGTTGGGCTGGATAGTGTCGGTCATACCTGCCTGTGTTGGGCTGGATAGTGTTGTTCACATACATGCCTGTGTTGGAATGGAGAGTGCTGTTCATACCTGCCTGTACTGGGCTTGAAAGTGCCGTTCACGCCTACCTGTGTTGGGCTGGATTGTACTGGTCATACTTACCTGTGTTAGCCTGGATAGTGTCGGTCATACCTGCCTGTGTTGGGCTGGATTGTACTGGTCATACCTGCCTGTGTTGGGCTGGATTGTACTGGTCATATCTGCCTGTGTTGGGCTGGATTGTGCTGGTCATACCCGTGTGGTAGAAGGAGGCACTCTTCTCCTCCCCCTTACCCATCATTCTGTCTGTACCTGGCTATTCAACCAATCCACTCCCATTCTTATCTTTTGAATGTCCCTCCAACCCCCCTCTGTTGATCATTCATTGGTTTTCTGTGTCATTAGTCCTTTTGTATCCAATCAGCTCAATCTTTACTGTAAAGAACAGCCCACCATGTCTCAGCATAAGTCTCTGGGCCTCCATCTTTAGGGCCTCTTGCCATGCTGGTACCAGACAGAGCCACAGACTTCAGCAGTTGGTTTTCATTGGTATGGTTCACCACTTGTTCACAATTTTACCAGTACAATAAACTTGAAAAAAGACTATTGGCAGTAATCTCTCAGCTCTACAACACCTGCCTGTGTTAGGCTGGACAGTGCCGTTCATACCTGACTGTGTTGGGCTTGATAGTTCCAGTCATCCTTGCTTGTGGTCAGTTATGTTTATTTCAAATCTGCTGACTGCTACAGACTCCAAAAAAATTGATCAAATGGAAATTTTGAACAAATATTGACGTGACCAGTTTCAGTGATTTGAAACAGGTGATGTGAAACAGACCTGCAAACAGTGTTATAGTATCAAAGGAGCTTCCCAAAAAGGCCTATTCCTTCAGGAGTTAAGATGGGTCAAAGGTCATCATTTTACCAACAGATGCATAAACCTTTTACCTGTGAATCTGAGAAAAGCATTTGCCAACAACAAATCAATATAAGATTGTGGGCATTTCACCCTCTACAGAAGTATGGACAGAATCCGGTCAAATCTCGGCACGTAGAAGGCTGAAAAATATTCATGAATGCCAGTGATCTTTAATGCCTCAGATGTCCCTGTCTACAGAACCATCATACAACTGCAGATTCACAACTTGGGCTCGGAAATACTTTGGTAAACTGACAGGTTAATTCCAAAAGATTGCTTGTCATACTAGTTCACTGCTGATCAAGGAAAGTTTAAGTAACTTTAGCCAATGAGTTTGGCAGAAGAAAGCAATGTTTCCATGGTAAACTATGCCTCAGCTTTAACAAGCAAGACTCACATTAAGTTATATTAGCAGCTGCTACTCTTAGCCAACTACATAAAATTAACCTTGTTGAACCTAATGTATTATGTGGTGCTCTGGTTAGGCCTCTATATGAACATATAAACTTATTAAAACAGAAATCACACATTGATGTTCCTTTTGCTATTATGATTAGTGTAACTGGGATGAAAATATTGCTAAATCTGCTCAGATTTGAGTAAAATGACGGTTCCTAATTCTGCCATATACCCCTTGAGGAGCCGGTGCAAGATGTCTTAAACTGTAATTCAAGTGAAGCTATATGTCCTTCATCGGACTCTTCTGTAAACCAAGACCGCTCGACTGAGCAGGGCCAAAACTGTTCCCAAAGAAAGCGATTTGAAACTTAAAAAGACAAACTTGAAACTTACAAAAAAAAAAAAAAAAAAAAAAAAACTAAGGCAAAAATTCAAAACTGAAGATATTTGTGAAAATAAGCTTGCAAATTCAACCTTTTTTTCTGAACTTTATTCATTATTCATTCTAAATTTCATACAAAACTCTTTATTACACTGACAATTTTGTTTTATTCTTTCTGAACTTTTGGCCTTGATTTCGCAAAGAACCTTTTTTATGGGAACACTGGGTCAGAAAAATGCCCAAAAATTAAGAACATGTTGAGAACATCTTAAGGCTGAGACCGGATACTGAAGAAAGGATCTCGTTTCAAGACAATAGAGTGGAAAGACTTGTCACAAAACTCTTATGTTCTTGAGAATGCTTTATCAGTTGCTAAAAATGCTAATTACCCCAAAAAAAAAAAAACATTGTCAGAAGCCAGTATTAATGAAAAACAGCATTTTTGAACAGATTTCCAGAATGAAGGAAAAATAACATTTTCATAACATATAAGGCTGAAGTACCGGCTCAGCCACAAAAATAGATGTTCCCACATATAAAAAAGAGTGTATAAATTAAGATCCATCACCTTTTCGCCATTTTAGGATTCTTTACCCTACAATGTAAAAAGTACACTGTGCACCCTGGGCACAAAATTGACTCTGGCGACATGGAGTTAAAAAAGTGTATTTGTTGTTTGTCCCTGTATTGCTGACAAGATAGCTCACACACTTGCGTCAGGATACATCTGAATGGTTCTCTCATCCCTCTAAAAGAGAATTTCCTTCACTGAACCTTATTTATCAGCAGAGGTATTTAGAATCTGTGAGTTGTGTCAGTGGTTCAGCTAAATCTTGATTGATTTATTTTGCCTTATTTTTCCATTTTGGCAAGTTGGGAAGGCGTAGCTGCAACGCGTGAGGATCCGGGAGGCAAGATCACATGCCACGCTGTGATTTCAGGCACACCGTGTAACCTCGGCGTACGTCTGTCCTCGCGCCGATGGAAAGGATGATAGTGGGTCGGCGGTTGAGGGGACGATATCTCGCGGGGGCTGTCGTAATTCCTGACATTGGGTGTGGGAGGCAGTCTGCTGCTCATTGGACCTCGTAATGAGAAACCGGTCCCCGATAGCACAAAATCTGCTCAAAAATATTAAGGGCAGATGCTAATCTGCATTGGCCGCATCAAAAAAGTTTGCTCGCAGTGTAACCCGAACTCATTTTTTCTCACTCGCATTTTCAGGCGGTTGCGTCTGGTCAGCCATCAAACGCTGCAGAACAGAAAGGAAGAGACATGTCAAGTCATTGACGGGCTGGCCTCTCAGTCACTGATAAAACTTAGTCCTGGACTAATTTGGGTTTTTTATTGAGAATCTACATTAAAAATAGATTTTTTTCCTTGGGCTGTGCTGAATGTCTGTGTCTGAGAGACCGGCCCTGTGGGTTTTCAAAAGTGCCTGTTGTTTTTGCTTCGTCGAAGCAACATCCCTAACCCTCTGTACTGGTAAGCGACAAAATGTCACAATAGATTGATTTGTTCTACTAATTTTACAGCTCAGTTCTCTACAGCCTCTCTGTTCCTCTCCCCCTCCTTTCCTCCAAATGCTGTTTATGAGATTAACAGTAGAAAATCTCATTACCAATCAGCCTGTCTGCATTCTCCACATTACACACAACGTCCGACTGCTGTAAGAAATAGCGGGTTTGTTTAGTTGCTGTGAAGCTCTCCCACTGAACTCGCCGGTTGGTTTGCATGGGCCGGGGAGAAGCCATGTACATGCCCATGAAGAATCCTTTCTCTCTCTTTACGTAACGGCCGCATTATTCCGCTCAAATCCCCTCCTCTGAGCGGAAAACTCGCCGTAGACCATCCCAGCGGCGATCCTTCACATCCGGGCTTTGGGGCAAATCAAAGCTGAATTGCCGCGCCACTCACTGAGCCGATGAAATGGGGGTCGATAAACCTTATGGAAGGCGAATCGCTGAGCGAAGTGAATTAGGTGGTATCTCGCTGGCATGGTCTCCCTCACCTAGGTGACAGAGTGGCCCTTTTCAATGGAAATCATCAAACAGGAATGAAGAGCAGAGTGTTGCTAGGAATGGCGTCTCTCCACCAAGATTTTAGTTTCAGATGTTTACTGTAAGCGAGGGACATTCAAACCAACGGAACGAGTTTATTTCTGTAAAGACAGCATTTCCTAATGATTGCTATGCTTTACCAATTTAAAAATATAAAACTTATAAGTATAATTTTACTTGAGCGCATTTCAAACGGCCATTTTAACATGTTACATTAGCTTTCACCTTCAGTTTCCATCTATACTGTTTCAGGTCGAAATATTTGCTATGCTTTACCAATTTAATAATATAAAACTTATAAGTATAATTTTCTTTGACAATTTCAACGGGCATTTTAACATGTTACATTAGCTTTCACTTTCAGTTTCCATCTATACTGTTTCAGGTTGAAATATTTTTTGTTTGGCAACATGTCATTTGCGGCCTGTTCTTTGACAATTAGTCGCTCATTTCACACAATCAACTGACCCTAATGTGTGCATTACTATGAAATAAAAGATGTAAAAGTTCCATTGACTGACATGTACGTAGAATGTAAACAGTATTGAAAGAATTATGGTCCTGCCATCTAAATGCAAACCTACGCCGTTGCTAACAGGTAAGTTCTGGTGCAGGCTTTAAGTAAGGCATTGAATTGGTGAGCTGGGTTAGCCGCACCTGTGCTGCTAGTTGCCTCTCAGGCTTGACCTCCCCTCTCCTCTCCTCTCTCCTCCCTCCAGCAGGAGACACTGTCCCCACAGGGAGAGCTCCAGGAAATAGCCAGGCCTCGGCTGAAGCAGGCCGGGGCGAGTCGGACCTCCACTGAGGTTAGAGGGGTGCTCCTGTTTTTAAGGACAGAGGTATGTTTCTGGATTTTTCACCCCAGCATGTTTGCGCCTCATGCTCACCACACAGGGTGCCCCTGCTGTCCCCCCGACCCCCTTTCTGCCAAATTTTGAGGAGAGAGAGACTGTGTTCCAGCCGTGGGGCAGCCCTGCTGTATCCCCCTCTGAAGGATAAATTGAATAACTGCATGAGCCTCTGCGCATAATCTGTAGTCACACTTAATGTGTATCTTGTCGCACAAGCGAGTAATTAGAGTGATTACTGTAACGTGCCATTAACCGTCATGCATCCCATAATGGGCTCTTCAACAGATGGATGCATCCCTGCCTGGGAATGGGCTGAGGGAACTTCGAGGGAACAGGGCTGAGGGAACAAGACAGAGGAACAGGGCTGCCTGGGAACAGGACAGAACAGGGAGGGAACAGGGACAGATGGAACAGGGCCAGATGGACAGGGCTGAGGGAACAGGACAGATGGAACAGGGCTGAGGGAACAGGACAGATGGAACAGGGCTGAGGGAACAGGACACAGATGGAACAGGACAGATGGAACAGGGCCGAGAGAACAGGACAGAGGGAACAGGACAGATGGAACAGGGCCAAGGGAACAGGACAGAGGGAACAGGGCTGAGGGAACAGGACAAAGGGAACAGGACAGATGGAACAGGGCCGAGAGAACAGGACAGAGGGAACAGGACAGATGGAACAGGACAGATGGAACAGGGCCGAGGGAACAGGACAGATGGAACAGGGCAGAGGGAACAGGACAGATGGAACAGGGCTGAGAGAACAGGACAGATGGAACAGGGCAGAGGGAACAGGACAGATGGATCAGGGCCGAGGGAACAGGACAGATGGAACAGGGCTGAGAGAACAGGACAGATGGAACAGGGCCAAGGGAACAGGACAGATGGAACAGGGCTGAGGGAACAGGACAGATGGAACAGGGCTGAGAGAACAGGACAGGAACAGGGCTGGGAACAGGACAGATGGAACAGGGCTGAGGGAACAGGACAGATGGAACAGGGCTGAGAGAACAGGGCAGAGAGGAACAGGACAGAGAGAACAGGGCTGAGGGAACAGGGCTGAGGAACAGGACAGATGGAACAGGGCTGAGGGAACAGGACAGATGGAACAGGGCTGAGGGAACAGGACAGAGGGAGCAGGACAGATGGAACAGGGAGGGAACAGGGCTGAGGGAACAGGACAGATGGAACAGGGCTGAGGGAACAGGACAGATGGAACAGGGCTGAGGGAACAGGACAGATGGAACAGGGCTGAGGGAACAGGGACAGATGGAGGGCTGAGGAACAGGACAGAGAGAACAGGGCTGAGGGAACAGGACAGAGGGAACAGGGCTGAGAGAACAGGACAGAGGGAACAGGGCTGAGGGAACAGGACAGATGGAACAGGGCTGAGAGAACAGGACAGAGGGAACAGGGCTGAGGGAACAGGACAGAGATGGAACAGGGCTGAGGGAACAGGACAGAGAGAACAGGGCTGAGGGAACAGGGCTGAGGGAACAGGACAGATGAAACAGGGCTGAGGTAACAGGGCCAAGTGAATAGGACATTATTAGGAAATGAGGGCATTTTCAAATATCCTCACAACTACAAAGGCAAATTGTGACTTATAAGTTTAGGTTTGGGTTAAGATAGAATCGGGGAAAGGTTAAAGTTAGGGTAAGGGTCTGGGTTAAGGTTAGAATTAGGAATAGGTTAAGGTTAGGGTAAGGGTTAGAATTAGGGAAAGGTTAGGGTTAGGGTAAGGGTCTGGGTTAAGGTTAGAATTAGGGATAGGTTAGGGTTAGGGTAAGGGTTAGGGTTAGGGTTAGAATCAGGGAAAAGTTAAAGTTAGGGTAACGGTCTGGGTTAAGGTTAGAATCAGGGATAGGTTAGGGTTAGGGTAAGGGTCTGGGTTAAGGTTAGAATTAGGGAAAGGTTAGGGTTCGGGTAAGGGTCTGGGTTAAGGTTAGAATTCGGGATAGGTTAGGGTTAGGGGCATGTGCTGCTTATCGTCAAGATAAGGGAAAGCCTGTAGAGATACAAAGAATGGATGGAAGTCAAAATTATGTCCTCATAAGGATAGAAGTTAAAAGATGTGTGTGTGTGTTTGTGTGTGTGTATGTTTGTGTGTGTGTGTGTGTGTGTGTGTGTGTGTGTTTGCATGTGCGTGTGTGTATACCTGCGTGTTGGAGAGAGAGACAGCTGCATGACTGCTCTGCAGTGGCTCTGACTCTGCTGTGTGTGGGAATGTCTTCAATAGGCACAGGCAGAGAGAAACTGTCATCCTTTTAAAAGTTCAAGCACTTTTTAAAATTTACTCCCTCTCTCCCGTATCCTGCGACTCCTTCCGTCTCAGGATTTCAGTCAGGTCTTCATCTGTGCCGGCAGCAGTGTGAGACGCTGTTCCAAACGCGCTTCTGTACACACACCCATTTACTGGGTGACTGTCACCCACCCTTGCCCACTGTCCTCACTGACCCCTCCAAATGCACAAAGGTTCAAAGGTGAACATCCCATTTCTGTGGTTTTCAAAAGGCTGTGTTATTCACATCTTGTTTTAGGCGCCCTCACATGGCGTTCTCCTGCCTGATGGTGTCAGAGACCTTCAAATAGAAATGGAAACGGTACATAGACTGTTTTACCCCGAGACCAGCTTCATTTCTCGGACCTTTCTTTCGGACTCCCTCTTTTGCTGTCTCCATTACTGCCAAAGACATGAGACGTTCCTCAAATCGTGTTTTAATTCATTCAAAGTCATAGCTTTACACCCAACATTCACATTGAAACTAAAAGACTGCATCAGGGTCCATGGCAAAATATACGCATGGTCGACTGAGCACACACATAGAAGGTATTTAAACAGGAACGGTCAAATCCAAATATGGTTTTGATGGTTTTTTTTTTTTTTTTTTGCAATTGTATTTTAAAATACATAAAAATCTAAACGGTTCTAGCCTCGGCATTGAGTGTCAGGACAGGGGATTTCGGTGAGAAAATGAATACCTTTCCATAATGAAATATCTCAAAAGCCACAGCCTTCCGCTGTGTTTGCCGGCTGAATTTTAAAAGGAATTGAGACGTCCTTGAATTAAATCTTTTGAATGCGAGCGGAATAGAATTTTGGCATAATCTTGGGAGTAAATGACAACCTCCAAGACCAAGCCTTAGAAGAGAAAAGGAATTAAGAATTTAACCGCGGTGCGATTTTTTTCTTTCACCCAAAGATGCCAAGGGGTGTTTTTATGTTCCGTCAAAAAAAAAAAAAAAAAAAAAAGTCCTCTGCTGTACCATCCTGTGGAAGGATGTGGCCTTCATCCCTGTGGGGAAGGTCCTTTATTCTGTATTGCTCCACTTTTGTTGCATGCGAGAGCGTTTAATTCCCAAGGACACCTCTAATGAGGCCGGTGCATTAGCGCGGACGAGTATTGAATTGTTTCAGTTTTAATAGAAAGCATTGATCAGAGGAATCCCTGTCACTCCTAGCTGATAATTGTTAGCGATTTAGATTAGATTACGTGATGTCTTGTTTTGATTGGCGAGAAAATTGCTGCCAAAGTGTTATCGCCAGGGTGGCCTCAGCGTTAGCGCTGCTCTCCCTAAGTAGCATGTTTGCGGTTTAGCATTCATAAGGGATATTTTAATGGAATTAAATGCGACTCGATTCGCCGAGGGCAGTTGTGGAAATGCAGAGGCCCAGGTAGGGTGCAGGAGCTGGGGGTGGGGGGCAGGCTGGGGCCTCCTGTTGTGGGGGGAGTGTGCTAGCAGATGCTAGAAATGCTAAGGTTTGAGTTCTTTTTGGCTGACCAGGTAATGGAGGGGCGTCAGGTTATGTTTTGGGGACCCAGTTGGCCGTGGAGCAATGATGTCACGAACGATGTGAAAAGTTAGCACAAAATACTGATGGTGCTCTGATTTGCCAGACCAATCAGGGAATGATGTTGGCCTTAAACCTCATGCACCCTCCAAAATGCCATATGCTTGTGTGGTTTGTGGTTGGTCCAGTCGATCCTACTGAGGAAGAGCCTCAAAGTTCTCTTGAGAGCTAAAAAGCTGACACTGGTGAGAGCGAAAGATGTAAGAGGATGTGGAATCTCATCTCCACAGAATAACAACTTTGTAATCAGACTGAAATTTCAATGAGCTAAATCAAATCATTATTTATTACAAAATGGCAAACATGGCTGGCTCTTACATGTTTGCCACGTGCGTATACGGGGAGAGCCAATTAATCTCTCTCGCACCTCCACTCCAAAGATCTTTTATTCTTAGGCTACAAGAGTGGGTCTCAAAGGGATCACAACCTGAATTCCAACAGGTTATAGAGAGGTTACCTTCCTGAGAGCTCAAGGTGTGATGGCTCAATTTCCCTGAGCCTGGGGGGATATTGAGATGGGGGGGGGGCAGCATGTTTACAGGGGACACATGGGGTTGTGAAACACCACGATGAAAAGCTCTGTACACTCAAGCACCCCCACTATGCAAGTGAACTACAGTACAGAGACTAAAAGTGTGGAATTATTCCTCCAAGTCTTGAGTTGCTTGACGACCAGCACACCCTGACCACCAGAACATCAGTACATGTGCAAAATTACGACACTAAAGTGACATGTTTGCACACCTCCTGTACTGCGGGGGCCGACTGACCCAAGGGGTCATTTCACCCCGTCCTGCAGTGGGCGGGGCTACCTCCCTCACTGGGTTCGTGGGCGGGGCTCTTCCATCTGTACCAGGAAGATATCTCACAGTAAGGCAGTTCCTCCACTCGCTCCCGGGCTTTGCCACAAGTTTCCGGCACATTCCGAATCACTGGCACTCCATCTGCTGCATGCTTCAATGTTTTGGCGGAGAAGCTACAGAAATAACGGTGTTGTCCTTTCCTCTCTCCGCTCCTCTCAGGAGGTCCTCATCATCAATTAGGACTTTTATTTTGAGTGTATTACCTGCATGAACAGACGGGAGAAAGAAAGGCATTTCGCTCATCTGCCCACCACCTTCGTAAATGAAATATGTCGACGTTTGGCCTGTGGATGTGTTGAATCTGTAGGAGCCTCAGCGCTCCTCAATGCTCAGCTGCGGTCCTAAAGGCCCACTGGCCTCTGCTTTCACCACAAACAAGTGCCCCCCCGCCCCCCCACCCCTTCCCTCTTTTCGCTCTTTTTTAATCATAAAGACCAGCGCGAGTGGAAATTTGCTCCAGATTTCCTCAAGCATTTGCAGATCAGAGCAGCAATTTCACACAGCTCTGGCCAGGGTAATTATTCCTGCGGCGGGCAGGCGAGCACGATGGAGGGACGGCGGGACGGCCGGGTCGGAGCGGCAGGTGAGCTTCCTTGTGTTCACTGGGACGTTATGATTAGTTTAATTGGGCTCTGTTTGATTCTCGCCGCCCCCCGCCCTGCGTAACGGTGTGGTGACTTCTCTGAGCTGTGTGTGACCCTCGCTGTCAGATGGGGGCTGGACTGAAGAGGGTCTTTGAACTTTTGTTTTTACCTCATCTCATGTTCTTTTTTCTTTTCAAAAAAAAAAAATTTTTAGTCGCACTCATCGATGGAAACAGTTGCTGTAACCGCAGGATGTAATAAGGTATTATTTAGCACTGGGATGCTTCTGTATACCATTGTGTGTGTTTCATTCTCTCCTTTGGAACTTAGGGAGATTTAAACCCAACATGGAAGCAGTGTTAGTCAGATAATAATCATGAAAAAACTGATGTTGATATTTACAATCAATCTGCATGAAATTCTTGCTCACAATTCAGATTTAGATGGGCCTGTTCAGGCCACAGACCTTATTAGTCAGAAGAGTTCATCACATAACTGTAGTACTTTTCCCATAGCTGAGCTCATGACATAATTTTGATATCACCCCAGGTACATATCACTTCTGCAAAAATTTCATTGGCTGAGAGTGTGGGGGAAAAATCGCTCTGCGTTACGTTACGCAGTTCATACTTAGCCAAACTGGTATGGCTCAGCGCTGGCAAGCTAGTAAAATGCCACTCACATAACTAAGTTCACGTTACTTAGCTAGCTAGTGTGCATGTAGTGCTTTTTCATAACCATTATGTAACATTAGTTTATTAGCTAGAGTGCTAACATTAGCTAGCTACTCAGTTGACTGAATTTGCAAATTGTTGCTTGTTCAACTGCAAATGTCTGTAACTCAGTGACTAAGTTAACAGAGCGATGTAGTTAGCTCAACGCTGTCATGCATTGGGCGCTATCAGAAATTTAATTTACTTTCCATTAAAATATGCAATTCAGCTATGTGATTAACAGGATCTTATACTCTTGGTCGTGTCATAAGACAGTTTTGAAATGAGTTGAGTAAATTTGGGTTTGTTGCACACTAAAGCTTGCAACAAATGCAAAATTTACTCGTGTCTGAACTTTCATATAACACAACCAGTCGTGTAAGATCCTCCATTTAGGACTCCTCTATGACGTAATGTGAAGCGACTGAAATGTATTAGTGATGTTCTCAACATTGAATACAATACTTGGCGAAGCACAAATTGTGCATTTTATTCAAAGATTTGATTCTACCAAATTTTTTCATTTTAATTTGTATTCAGAAATCCATGCCGGAAATGGGAAATCACTGGGCCACCTAGATTTCGGGCCAATAATGGCAGAATTTTGAAACACGAAAATGTTCAGAAAATAGCATCACACTAAACTATACTTTTAGCAGGTCAGGCCGCTGTCTCCTTTTTTACTCAGAAAGCGCAGAGCTTCACTGGACCAGCTGACTGACACACCGCATTTACCCCCACAAGCTGGTTATAATTTAGGACTAATAATGATGTGAAGAGTTGCTATTATTATTATGTGAAACACATGATGCTCAACAGCTGAGTTAATTGTGATAGTAATATAGTAATAAAGGAGCCTCCATAAAAGGCCTAGTCCCTCAAAAGCAAAAATGTGTTGAGACTCACCAATTTGCCAACAGGTGTGTGAGCAGGTGTGTGATCCATCACTTTGAGAACAACATGCCCCAAAGACAAAGGTTAGTATGGAAATGTATTCCTTTTTCAGTAGGAAAGCAATGTTTTGGAATATCAGTGTGTACTTCTGAAATAATTTGAAAGTTCCATATATTCTAATTTCATACATTGCCCTGTTATACAACATGCTTAAATTGATCCCTGATATCAATTGTGTTTTTTACCTCACCGTGGAATTCCGAGGCAAATTGTTCAAACTCCCACGTTATTGGCCACATCTGTGCTCATCGACAGCTCCATATCAACACTCCAGCCAATAGGCAGGCTCTCTGGGGCTTGGGCTACTAGGCATTAAATAAGCCAATCAGAAGCAAATGAAACACAAGACCTCAACCAAACTCTATCACTGAGTGTAACATGTACAGTATTTGCTGTGGAATGTTATGGGCTGTCGGTTGTCCTTGAGACGTCCATGTGATCATGACATGCTGGCACACGGCACAATTTTGGACCCTGATTTCTGAGTTATCAGGCTGTCTGCGAGTGCATCTTTATGCCTGTGAGGAGTGAGGACAGACCAATTTTGCAGAGGAATACATAATTCTTAATGCCAATGATTTTAACATTTTCCCTGGACGGCAGAGTCCAGCTAAATCAACAATTTCCTGGTTGTCGTTCGCTAAAGCAATTTGTGAGGATTTTCATTTGCAGTTCAAAAAGTTTACCAAACTGAAAATGGGATGTCAATTCAAGAAACTGTGTGCACGCTCGCACGCCATTCATGCTGCCATCTTTGGGAGAATGAACTTGTCAGGCGCCACATCTTTGCACTTGTGGTGACAGACCTAGGAAGCTAAGAATGAGGGCGGAGGAGCTGACCTGGAAGACCAGTGGGAGGCGCTTGAGCAGCAAACACTCACTGACTGTATCCCTCCCATATCCCTGAGCAGCACTAAGCCAATTATGCGCTGCTCCTCCAAGGCTGTTGCCCACGGCTGGCACTGGCACGGCTGGATTCGATCCAATACAGTGGTGATCAGCCAGGTGAGCTGGCCCAGCAGCCTGTGTTATTTATAAAGGTGCAATGCCTGCAAGTCTGTTCTATGACTCGGACCCATTCGCCCAACTTATGATTTTTAGACACAAATGTGGCATTAGTTTTGATACTGCAGAGGTGCATTGAAGCAAAGAAAAATTTCCTGTGATGGCATCCATCCTTCAGTTAACCACAGAGACAATGAGATGATGAACAATATGAATTTCCATTGTACGAAACACTGTATTATATTTACGCAATTTTTTCTGACAGAAACATGAGATTAATAAATTACAAGAAAGTGACCTTACTCTAGCATTTATTATCCCCCAAACAAAAATTATCTGGCTTAGAAAAATTCTGTTTATTTTAAAACGTATGTTATTGTAAGATATCCATCAAATCTATTTCGAAAATGTATTCTTTATTTTAGCTTTATACAAAATTAACTTGCTCTGTTTTCACTATAACAGGTATTTCCTGGATTTGTCCTTTATTTTAAAATCATTTCGGCTACTGCAGGAAAATGAAAATTAATATGTACAGTAGTATGCAGTGATAATTATTCACCACAAATTTAGTCTAAAAGGGGTCCTAATATATTACTCCACTGTAATTCTTTTGGTGAAAATGTATTGAAAAATACTATTGTAGGCGATTAGAACAAAAAAAATCATTCTCACAAGTATATTAAGGTAAAAAAATATGGCTAATAAACAAAAACACTGAAAATATAATTTTTTTATAACAATTGAATGGTGCCACAATTTATTTTTTTTTTTGACTCTTGCATAGCATGAATGCATGTTTGAAGGCTCATTCCATGATTATTGCTGCTAAAAAAATTTTTAAACTGGTTTGAGGCAACATTATTTTGCAAAAAGATGGTCAGTTGTTCCAGTATATAAGGTGACATGAACTTTGAGCAGCGTCACAGTGTTAAGCACGATGGCAGGATGGAATGAGCTCTCTGAGATTGTTCATAGCTGCATTGTGGCCTTACATGATGCTGAAGATGTTAAATGCTGCCACGGCACTGTAAGAAACACCATCAAGCATTTCAAAGAGACCACTTCACTGGAATCTAGTGGCAATAGAGGTGCAAAACAGAAGTCAAGTGCCCCTGATGTTTGTTATCTGTGTATGACAAGTAAAAAAAAACGGCGGTTGACAGCACAACTCCGTGATGATATTAATAGTGCCAGAAGTGAAGAGATGAAAGTACCAAGATCTACTATTTCTAGATGCCTGCGTAAATATTGTCTGATTGGTTGTGTTGCTGCCAAGAGCTGGCAATATCAAAAAAAAGACTTGAGTTTGCCAAGAAATTAAAGGACTGGACATCAGTGGACCTTTGGACCGATGAATCAAAATTCAAAATTTTCTCAACCAAATGCAGAACTTATGTGCGCTGAAGAGTTGGAGAACGTTTCAAAAATGACTGTTTAACCCCGTCAGTAAAACAGGGAGGTGGTTATATTATGGTTTGGGGTTAAGTCTGTTCGAAAGGAGCCAGTGATCTCTTAAAAATCTATGGAATCATGGATCAAAAGAAGTATCACAGCATCCTTGTGAGGCACACATTGCCATCTGGGAAGAGTCTAATTGGTCAGGGATTTTATTTTCAACAAGATAATGACCCTAAACAAACTTCTAAGCAAGAATTATCTCAGTTGGAAAGAAACACCTGGTGACATAAAAGTTTTGACTTGGCCTGTTGAAAGTCCAGACCTTAATCTGATTGTGCAAATCTGTTGCAACATTGAAAGAACCTCTGGAATGAATTTCAAGCCATACGGAATGGTTTCTCAAGTGACGAAATAAAGAAATATGAGAAAACTATGTCTGAAAGATTAAATGCTGTAATCATAGCAAAGGGTGGCCACACTAGATATTGACTTTTTTTCCTTTCTCTCAAAAAGACATTATTTTTGTTTTTTACAGCATATTGTTATCTATTTATTTATTTATTTTCATCTATATGATCCAATAATACATCAAACAAATACATGTATGGTACTTGGTTTCTGATTAATCTTCATTTGGTTTAGTGTATAATCATCACTGCACACTATCCATCCATCCATTGTCTATACCGCTTCTTCCTCACTAAATCACAGGGGAGCTGGAGTCTATCCCAGCTGACTATGGGCAAAGGGCAGGGACCCACCCTGGACAGCTCACCAATCCATCGCAGGCCACACACACCATTCACACACCATTCGCTCTCACACTCATACTATGGGAAATTTAGTGTCTCCAATTAGCCCAACATGCATGTCTTTGGACTGTGGGAGGAAACCAGAGTACCTGGATGAAACTCAGGCGAACACAGGGAGAACATGCAAACTCTACACAGAAAGGCCCTGGGCCGGATTCAAACACACTCCAGTCTTTTACTGATGCAAGGATGCTAATGCAACTGCACAAAATATCAAGAGGCACATTGTCCCAAAAGAATTGCCTGTGATAGCATCCATCCTTCAGTTAACCACAGAGGCAACGAGATGCCAAACAATATGAATTTCTGTGGTATAAAACACTACGTTTATGCAACCTTCTTGACAGAAACATGAGATTAATAAATTGCAGGAACAAAACCTTCCTCTAGCATTGAGTGTCCCCACTCAAAAATAATCCAGCTTGGTAAAAGTTTACTTTAAAATGTATCTTACTTGTAAGATATCCATCAAATCTATTTTGAAAATGTATTTCATATTTTAGCTTTATATAAAATAAACTTGCTCTATTTTCAGTATATCAGGTATTTCCTGGAGTAGTCCTTTATTTTAAAATCATTTTGGCTACTGCAGAAAAATATAAAAAAGAATATGCACTTTAACTCACCTCTACTTATTGGGATTTAGATACAAAATAGTAAAGAGCACACACTCCTGTCTGTTATTTACACAGGGATGCTAATACAACTGCACAAAAAATCTAAGTTGCACTGCGAAATCCAGCTATATTGGCCACTATATTGATCCAATTCTAAAAATCACTGTGATGAGGAGTAAAATTGGGAGCATTGCTGTCACAGAGAAACTGTACACTTCTGTTAGCACATGAAAACACACAAGCTCTTGGCTTTGCAGAGAATGGAAGGTTCTCTTGTGAGTGATTCACAACATGCTGGGCCAAAAACACACCTATGAAGTAATTAAGCTACACTATCCCACCCTCTTAAACCTAGCTTTGGAAAAATGCGCTGTCAAACTAGTTGAGTGGATTTGACCCAGCCCATGTTGGACTTGAGCCCTGTGGTTATCGAGAATGCGCTAAGACTATGTGGTCAGGGACTCAAAGCGATACCACTGCAGCAGTATGTTCTCATGTTAGTAGTAAATGCAAACACAAATGTGAGTGCTCCAGATTGCTCATGTTATGTGAAATTGCATCCAAAAATACCGGTCTGATCATTAGGTTGATTGGTATGAGACGTTAGCATTGTATTTTTTTTAAATACATATATAGCTTGTACAATATGGCGCTCAATGAATTTGTGTGGTATTTTGCTAATAAAAAAGGCCCAACTTTTCTTATACAAATAATCTAATTAGTCTGAATTGCCCCCAAGTTTGACAAGGACATTTCTAGGGCAATTTTTTTTTTTCTTCTGATTTTGGAGGCAAGGACTCAGTCAGGTTTCCTGTCGTAACAAATACAAATATGAACACAAACAATAGCCTCACTGAACACCGGAGGTCATCATAGCGGTAATATAACATAAACGCACGCATTGCAGTAAATGTGTTTATCATTAGCAGACTCTTTGAATTTTAAAATGCTAATGTTTGCTGATTAAACAGCTTAACCGACCCCCTGCCCCCACCACCTGTCTCATTCTCAGAATTCTCCGTGCAGTCATGTCTCGAGCGTTTTTTTTTTTGTCCTTTTTTTCTTTTTCTGAAGAATTCGCCTTAATGAAACCAAATAGTTCTGTGGGAGTTTGGGTCCCGAGCACTGGGGAGTTTCATGCCTGCTTGTCAGTTGATGTCCGTGAATTGGGGCTTGAGCCGAGATCAAAGGGCCCTCTCTCTCCGAGCTGGCGGGCTGTGAGGAGCTGTTCCCTCAATCGCGCCGCCAGGCCTGATCAAGCCATCAGGAGCCGCAGAGCAGCACGTCTTCATGTCCCCCCTCCAACTTTAGAGGGAGCGCTCTGCCATTACTGATCCTCCGCTGCACTCCGGCTTCCCTCCTCCAGCCACGGCTGTCCTGTTTTAACGTGTGAGCGGCTGCCCTGCTCTGAGCGGCGCGCGATTACTCACGGACACGAGCGTAGGCTTTACGAGATCTTTGCTGCTTAAAACGAGCTTGTCTGTTTTTAAAAAGAAAAAGATCTGCACTTCCATTGCTGGCGCAGTTTATTCTTGTATTGGGACGCTTCTCTTTTGGGAGACGAGCTCGTAAAAGCTTCAAACGGATTGGATCTGGTACGTTAGTGTTTGCATTGTGAGGACAAAAGCTACGGTTTGCTGCAGTGACAAATTAAACTGTGCAGCGGGTGCTGTATACCGTACTCACAGAGAGCGCATTTATGCCCCGGGCTGTAACCAGCTGTGAGTAAAGTGAAATACCACATAGCCGCGATGGTTTCTCAACCTCTTGGGTAGCGCCTGCAACTCAAACACGTCCTGCAGTCACTGACCAGCCTCCACTTACCTGTTTAGATAACAATCAGCTTCCCTCAATAAATCACTTCTAGAAGGTTATTTATCTATTTACTTTTTTTCCTTCAATAATTAGATTTCATTGTTTTTTGTCACGGTAAATGCAAATTTTGTCTATTTTATGCATTTTTATGAATTTGTCATGTACAGAGATACAAGGCAAAGTTTTAAAAGACGAGTATATTTTTGGCCTCCGTCAGTTCGTTTGTCTTTTTGTATCACCTCTCTCATGGACGTGGCTTTTTTGTGAAATTCCTGGAGGTGGTCACACGTTTCCCTCTTTGTCTTTTCACTCCTTGGATTTTTTTGTCCTTCGCTTTTTCTTCGTGCCTCGTAGGTTTCAATGCTAATGCCCAGCGAACGCTAAATGTCATCTCGTAGAAGGACAACCATGGCCACTAGCCTTATTCCACAACAACATAATAACAATCTGTTTTCCTCCCTTTAATTTCATCTCTCCCCCCTGAAAATGGTTTTCCTTAACCGTTTGACAAGATTTCTTGGCGCTAAGGGCAGACACTGTAGCCTTCAAGCTATTTCTTGCTATCAGTTTCATTATCAGTAGCCTCTGAGCTTCCAGTATCATCAACACGCACATGCAGAATCATAATTATGCCATGTACAAGTTCTTTGATAACATGTACAGTTTTCTTCTTAATTCTTTATCAAATGCATTGATCGTGGCGCGTGTGCATTGATCCAGGTCGGCCATCTGGAAGCCAGCGATAAGCCCTGTGGCATCTCTGTATTCACTCTGTCATTCATGGCCCCACAATTTGGCTGCAGGGGAGTAGGCATTGGGATTAGCCCTGTTCAGCTACTTACTTGCATTTTAAGTTGACACCTCTACAGCTGCTCAGACCACATTACAAACTGAAACACATACGCGCGACTTAGCGATCTGACACTCCTCAATAAGCTTACTCCACTAGCTACTCAACAATCTGTAATTGGATTTGTAGGAATAACAGCAAAAAAAGAATTCCTCAAGAATTGGAAGGGACAAGGTGAAGTTTTCTCATTATAGCGCAGAAGGCAGGGCTGAGATCACAGGCGATTGTTACTTTTCCATTTAAAGCAGGATGGATGGAGCACAAAGGGAGGACAGTGCTGGGGGGGGGAACGCAGGGCTCCCACTGGCTCTCTGCCAGGACTTCTTAAAAGAAAGAAACGAAAGCAAACTAACGTTACTTGTTTTATTTTTCTCTCTTACCTCGCTGCCGGTTCCTCCTAAAACTGACATTTTTTTAGTCTAGCTCTCATTTTTAGCCTAAACGCGCTTTTTTTTTTTTTAAAATAACATACGAACCTTTTTATAGCATAGACACAGAGTCTAATTTAAAATGTGGCAGTTTGCCTTGCATTGAACTTACGGCCTCTTGATTTCAGATTGAGGCGTTCGTATGGATGTGTTTTAGTGGCGTGTGCCCTGCCTGTGCATGGCTGCGTTGCAGAGCTGTGTCGATTTGTGTTGTTGCTCGCGGCTGCCATTGCGTGGAGGGCCTGCTGTGGTGGCGCTGTGTTTGGTGTGTGTTTGGGCTGGGGAGGGCGTCATAGCAGAGGTGTCTCCTGGCGTGTGACTGGCTGTAGAGCTGGTGATGTGTGTGTGTGGGGTTCAGGCTGGAGTAGGGGGTAAATGAGTGTATAACCCGGTCATCCCAGACACTCCCTCTTAACTACCCACCAGGGGCGCCCTCTAACTCCAGCCAACCAGCTCATCTACTGGGGCGAGAGGAACTGCACATGAAGGGCTGCCACTGAAGACCCAAAAAATTCTCCCTTTTTTAGCAGGGTAATTAACGTCGTTTTTAGTTTTCTGAATATTATTTTGTTGCCTTCCCCCCTGCCTCGCCTCCTCTCTCAGACTCCCCAGGCTCTCAGGGTCCAGTGTGACCCTCACGGAAGCTGCGCTATTCGAACCCGGCACAGCTCCGCTAGAATGGGCCACCAGCAAAGAGCCCGACCGTCCAGCGCCACGACTGATAAAAAGCCTAGAAGAAGACCTGTGGCTGCGTAATCGCAATCCCTGTAACTTTATGTATGTCACTTTTTCTCATTTTCCATGTAGTGAAATGTGTCAAATACATCAGCTGGACGCTCTGCCCACTGACCATTTAGGTTGTGAATTTTTTAAAATATTTTTAAGCCTGTAATTAGGCTGCAGTGAAAAAATGGCATTATGCGCTGGGTCCAGGGTTCATTGTGACAAAAATATTCTCTTTTAGGTGGTATTAAATAACTACTGTCATCTTTTCTCTTCTTTTTTCTTTGGTTCGGTAATTTTTCCTTGTAATTTGTTAGCAGCTTGCCGTCCTGCATGAGGGATACGTGACTTGATCTGTGCCAAAGGTGTATTTCGGGGCTGTAATCACAGCAGTGTGATGTATGTAACATACTATAAATATGTAAAGTCTGTATTATACTCTGTGCCTCCAGCCATGAGTGTCTCTGGAAACAGGAAACATCGTACCGCTGCCCCTGAAGGCCCCACACAGTTACGACAGACCCAGAGCTGTGTGGAATCGGCACGGACGCCTTGCAAAAAAACCTGGAGGTGGTTGAATTTAATGAATTCAGCAATTAATTATAATCCCAGGGACCACGGTTGGTTGGTTGTCAACTCAACACATGCTCTCTACATCAAAATAAACAGTCCCCGAGGGTTATTACGCATATTTATCCCATGAGACAATTTACATTTCATTTTAAAATTACCTACTGTACACGCAATAACCAACAATGTAAGTGACTTGTAACTGCTGCTAATATTTCGGATTTGTTCACTGATTTTGTTTTTTTTTTCTCATGTCTTAGAAATTTTAATAGTCTGATGTTGCTGAAAATGGTGCCTGATTGCATGGTCTTTGTTTTGCTTTCTTCCTGTTGACTGATGTCGCAGAGAGAAAGGTGTGGGGTTGCGTTTGTGAGACCAAAGCTTTGGCGCAGGTAGGGCGACGGTTGCAGGAACGCAGTCTTGCACCTCCGCTCCTGTGAGGATGTCTGACTGAAACGAGGAGGTGGGGGCGGGGTGAAGCCATCTTTAGAAAGATCAGGCCTAAAATTGTTTTCTTGTCCCATGAGAAATCCTGTTTATTCTGACAAGAGCACATCCAGTTTACAGACAGCGCCGAGGCCCCCTCCCCCGCCGCTCGGTGCTGCATATGTTTGGACGGACGGGCCGGGGACACGGAGCTAATCCCCGCCTCTGGACAGGTGAAGAATATTCTTTCTCCTTCACTCGCTAATAACAGCGTGTCACTTCCTGCCAAGTGATGTGAGGGCAAAAGTGTATTTCAGACCTGTGTTAACAGCACTTGCTCCTCTGGCAAGAGTGCCAGTGTTTCTCTACCACACCTTAGAGCCTGAGGCACACACACACACACACACACACACACACACACACACACACCCTACGCACTCAAACAATCCAACATACACACACGCAGTCACGCATACACACAGCTCACACATACACAAACAAATGCTGACACATTCACAAGCGTGCGCACTCACACACACACACACACAAAAGCACACACACACACTCACGCACACCCTTACACACTCACACAATCCAACATACACACGCAGTCACGTGTACACACAGCTCACAAGCACACAAACAAATGCAGACACATACACACGCGTGAGGACTCACATGCACACAAAAGCACACACATGCTACAGTCACACACACTCACACATACACGCGTACGCACAGAAACACACACACAAGCGCACACACACTCACGCAATCACTCACACATACACACACACATACAGTCTTACACACCCGCAGACACAATCATACACAAACCCACGCACACACTCACTCATACAAACAGGCGTACACACACATAAGCGTTTTGCAACCACCTCAAATAGTAAATCATACTCAATGACCTGTTGCAATTAGTTTGAACAATGTGTTACTAGTTTTCAAAAATTCTAATAAAAAATTAACTTCTTTCCAAAAACTTATGGATAAAAAAGATTGAAAAATTCCCTTCTCATTTCATGAAACCACCTTATTAAGCAGTAAAATAGTAAAATATGAAAAGTATAATAATAAATGGGGAAAATTAAAACTCTTTTGCTTAAACTGGTCTGATTTACTGACCTCACACAGCTCATCCAGCGTTCCTTCACTGTTTCCTTTTCTCATATTTACTTCCTCATGAAGGAATACAAAGCCAGCGCTGAAAAAAGCTAAATAACAGAGTTAAGACATCAGGAAAAGAGTTTGGTTTTCACTTTTCTTCTTCTGGTGTAAAACAGCTTTGGTCCTGTTTCGTTTGAAATTTCCTCCTCCTTTTGCCTGGGTTTTTGATGTGCAAGCCTGCACTCCCTCACTGGCCCTTCTCTTCTTCATGGGTTTTAGTTGGGGGCTGCAATGTTTTCATTACTCGTTTGAATCATCTTAGATTGATACATGATCTGCTTCGCAGTTATTTTAGCAGAAGGTGGCCAGTTTGATCAATCTAACATTTAGACTGTTTTTTGTAATAGAGAAATGATTTAAATTCCATTTTTTTCCTTCTCTGACTGCTTGAAAATTGCTGGTGCACAAAAATGTCTGGTAGAGTAGATGTGCGTGTACTTTTATTGTTGAGGATTATATACTGGACAAAGAAAGTTAGGGATTACTCTGATTTTTAATATTGAAATATGATATGGAACATAATTTGAACTATCAAATATTTCAAATTCGAAAATTGGGGTGATCCCTAATTTTCTTTGTCCAGTATATTTCAATATTTCTCAACATATTCATCAGTAAATCAGTGACCATAATTAGTAACCATAATCAATAATCATAATCAGTAACCATTTTATGTAAGCAGCAGTAACACACATACACACGCACACGTACAGGCACACAACACACACACACATACAAGCAGTTCACACACGAATGAGCAGTACACACACACACACACACACACACACACATAAGCAGTTGGCTTCTGTAGCTTTGATTGACATCTGTTCAGCTGATTCAGGCAATATCTGTTCAGTCATCTGCATTATTCACCATTATTCGTCAGAAATCATATAGTTACGCATGCTCCAGTATTACACTGGAAGAGGGTTGTTATCTTTTGGTTGCAGTTTTCAAGGCAAGTTGGCAGTATTTTAGTTTCCTGTCTCTTGGACGATCTGTGACCCAACTAAATGTTCTCTTAAACATTAAAGTAGCCTTGAAGTTGTTATTTTGCAAAGGATGCCAATTAATGATAAAAGAGAAAAACAAGTAACATGCAGACACCACATGATTGTACCACTGAAAAACAAGTAAAAAGCAGACATTACATTATTGAACCTTTGTAGTGTGAGAGGGCGGAAAAACCAAATTTGGAAGATATTTCCTGTGATAATAATAATAAAAATAATAATAATAATAATATAAACTTTATTGTCCCCGCAGGGAAATTTGTCTTGGACAATCAATGCCACCAAACAGCTGCATTTCATAAATACACAAGGCATAAAAACACAGTACATTAACATGACATATCTGTCATTTCACTCATGAGTGGGTACAATTCAAAGACCAAGTTACACAGATATTGCACAGCCCTTGTTGCCTTGTAGTTGCAACCAAGAAGAAAAGAATTACAATAATCCATGAGCCTATGATAAATATGGTGGATAAATAAGTTCTGATAATAATCTATAAAGTGCAGAGTGTCTTGGGGACACTAAAAGACCTAAAAACCAGTAGAAAATAAAAGAATAAAATAATAAAATCTCAAAAGAATAAAACCCATTTAGGATTTAGCAGGTTGTTTGTTTAAGAGGTAGATGGATGTTGGGAGGAAAGAGAGCTTGTAGCAGTTATTTTTGTATCTGCTTGCTCTGTATCGTCTCCCAGAGGGCAATGAAGGTATAAAAACTGGGCGTGAAAAGCAGAATGTCAATTCTTCTTGCGCAAAAAGAACTCGGCTTTATATTCATCAATATGCCTCAATAAAGCCTAATTTTCTGAAGAATCTGTATCTCTCCAATTGTTTGAGGATGGGGGAACCTCATAAGATGAAAATATTTCTGAATAAAAACCACGACATTATCTGCACATACACTCAGACTGTGAGAAAGAGAAGGACACGGGCAGATCGGGCCCCTGATACCCACAGACCCTCAGTCAGGTGTAGCAGCTGACACACGCCTGCACAGGAATGCAGACATGCAAACTCTCACTCCATCACACACAGGCCGAGGTGCCGCACTGTAATATGAGTGCGCAGATACCAGTAGACATGTGTATGTGAGCACACTAGCCAAAAAAAAGGGGGTGGGGTTGTTTATTTTAGGGGCTTTCCCATTCTCCCTGATAAGCTGTAACCTGCCCCCTCTGCAGAGCTTCACACCCAGCTAAAACTGCCTTCAGCCCCTGGGGATTAAACAGTAGCCCGAGGGCCTAATGGTTACTAAGCAGGGCACCGTTAGGAGGATGTTTTGCCCTGTCATTAATTTGCATTTTAGCCCATTGTGTTCCTAAACAATCACCGCGGACAAACAATTTAAATGGAAATGGAAGAAATGTCCCTAATTAGTCCTCCAGTGCTCAGTTTGTTACTGGTTGCCGCTCAAACTGCATTGTCTGGATTCTCCTGCAGCTGTTAGCCTTTAGCATCACAGAATACACAGATTAGAGGAAAAAATGGCTTACTGTTTGCCTGCCACCTATCTACCTATCTGTGTGTGTGTGTGTGTGTGTGTGTGTGAGGTATGCTTACACACACTGGAATGCAGGAATGAGGTAAAGACACAGCAGGCTCTTCAGGTTAAGTGGATGCAAATTAAAATGGGCCATTTTGGCCAGGGCTCTGGTTACATCAGAGAATAAGGCCTCAGTGTAATCGCTCACATTACAGCTCCCTCCATCAAAATATCAGGAATAGAGTGATATTGCAGTAATTGAGCTTGTAATTGAAAGATAATTGGTTTGAATTAGAACACTGTTTTCCGATTCTCCGGGTTTTATTGCAATGTTTTGTGAAAGATTGTGCCCATGTACTGTATATCTGTTACTATTTTTTTCTTCTTCTTTTGTTATTCCAGGTTTTGCTTCACAATTAGGAGGTTCAGGGTTCGAGTCCCCTTGTTCTCCCTTGTTTGCACGGGTTTCCTTCGGGATCTGTGGTTTCCTCCCATCTCAAATTACACGCACTGTAGAGTCACTCCTACCAGTGGCCCTGATCGCGGCTCTGGCTGTAGAACTGGAGTTGGTCCTCACCTGCAGCACTGTAGCTGCCCACTGCTCCAACGTAACTAGAATGGCTCAAAAGCAGAGGACTAATTACCCCTCGGGGCTCAGTAAAGTGTATCTATAAAGGCTTTCCTGAGTTTTGTTGTGCAGCTCTGGTGCTCACATTGTCAAACATTAATAACAGTATCAAAAGCCGAGAGACAAGATGAGATTAATGAAATCTTTCCCATCCCTGCAGCAGGGCTTCAGCAGAACTCCAAGATGGCTGCCAGTCAGGCCAAGTCAGTGTGAAGTGTCATGTGTTTTTTACTAACAAGTCTTTTATTTTTTGACATTCAGACTGAGGTAAAGTATTTGTCATTTGTATTTGCAAACTTTTTTTTATGAAGAGTATGAGGATATCTCCTTCCTGATCCATCTAATTGGGATAGAAAGTGCTCCAATCCTCAGAATCTCTCTTTTTTTATTTATCCTTTTGTGTTTCCTGTCTGTAACGAGCCATATTTTCTCTTAATTAATGCTGCTCCCTGCCTTGGCCAGGTCTCTCCTGAAAAAGACATTCTTCACCTCTCCCTTCCTGGTTAAATAAAGGTTAACCCTCTCAGCGAATGATTAAAGATATCAAAATCAAATGCTGTTGAAAACCTATCATGTGGCAACTTGTTTAAAAGAGCTCCCGCAGGGGAGCTATTTTAAACAAGTTGCCACATGATAGGTTTTCAACAGCTCAGGATAACTACATTTTTAATTCCCTGATAATGTATTCAGCGCTCAAAGGGTTAAATAAAACAGAAATAAAAATGGAAGTAAAAGTACACTTGAGAACTTTTGACAAATCAGACACACGTGTCCAAATCATAATGGTGCTCAGAAATTTCGAGACAAGCATGATGCCAAAATATGAAAAAAAAAAAAAGTTTGGATGAAAGTTGAGAACCTGCATGTGCATTGTTTGGTTACTAATCTAAAACTGCAGAATTTAGGGCCAATTACTATTGTTTGTCCCAAATTTTATGGAGCTCTTTTATTTTCATATGGCAGTGCCATTATAGGTAGCCAAAGGTGGTGTGGCTTTTACAGCGTGGGTGAGTGTGAGCTTGTGTGGTATTGCGGTCAGTCTGCGCTATCTCTGTCATCAATCAGATTGGGTGGGAGAGGAGAATGGCACCTCAGTCAATCACAACGATGGCGACCGCTCGATATGTCTTTCTCGCTCTCTCTCTCTCCCTCTCTCCCCTCCTCTCGGCAGTAGGATGGATAGAGGAGTGAGTAGTTGAGGGAGAGGATGAGACAGCTGATAGGTCAGGAGTGAAGATGGAAATGCTGCCAATCTCTGGTGGAATAGCCGCCAAAGTAATGGGAGGGTGAGAGAGAGGTTAACACACTGACCAGCGAAAGCTGACCTTTCTGACTGACTTTCCTGCAATTTGAAATCCAACTATTTTGCCCATTTGTTACCCTATTGGCATCTTCATCTTGCTGCAAAGACTTACCTGGCAAAGCTCCGCTAGTTAAGCGAGTATCTCACTGAGCGACGACTGTTTGGCAAAAGTGGCGACGAGTGGTTTGCCACTTTTTTGACAACTTTTTGGCAATCCAAGAGTGATAAACTATTTACCAAGTATTTGCCAGTTAGTGAGATACCAATTTGCGATTTGTTTTTGACTTTCAAGCAACTTTTTGGTGATAGTTTGGTGAGTAGTTGACAAACAGTTGATGAACAGTTTGCGAATCCCTGCGGATAGTCAGCGACATTTTGGTGAATGTGGCGACTGCTTGGAGAAAAGTTGGCAACTAATCGAAGAACAATCTGTGAATAGTCTGCGAATAAGGTGACCAGGTGTCCCGCTTTGCGTTGTACCGCACAACATTTTGTCTCTTTTCCAGTATCCCGCAAATTGAGACTCTGGAGATTCTGTTCTAAAATCGTGCACTTAATCAGCAGCTGATAGCTTCATACTGGTTTGGATCTTAGGCGTAATGCACCGAAAATACGGCAACTTTAATAATATTTTCTATTGGAACTTGTACATTACAAACACAATTGAAGCATGATATTCGATTGGTGGTTTAAAGTTAAACAAAAGTTGGGATAAGTAATACATGAAATGCCACTCAACGGCTACATTGGACTTTATAGGGGCACTGACAGGGCCAAGGATGTGGAGTGGTTGAGTATGAGAGATTTTAAAGCTGAGCATGATCTTGGCATTTGTAAGAGAGTTTGATTTCTTGCAATATAACTGAGAATATAGTTCCTTAGAATACCCGTGATTTTTTACGTTTTGGCTCGAAGTAGAGATTACTCAAGGGTAACGTTACATTTCTTTCCAGTATCAATGGCCAGTCAGCTGCACACTAACAGTCGATGTTCGCGCAAGCAATATGAATGTTCAAAAAACGGAACTGAAAAATACTGAGTCCTGTCCTAAAGCATGGCGAATACAAGATTCGTCAACTATTCTCAAACTATCCTGCAACTAGTCTCCAACCATTCGGTCTATTTGCCAACTATTCTGCAAGTATTTTTCAACAAGTCGCCACATTCCTGAGGGAGGTGAATGATTGAAGAATAGTTGACGACCACACAGAACGTTTGCAGACTGTTTGAAGAACAGTTGGTGACTGTGGCGAGCATTCGCAGACCATAAGGCGAAAAGACATGTTCACCAAGGATTCTTCAAAATTTTTAACTTGTTCAAAATTCCTTGGCAATGAAATTGAGATCGAATGGTTGGTGAACATGGCGACTACTTGATAACTATTTTCAGAATTTTTGCTGAATGAATGTCGAATGTGGCAAATGTCCATTCGCCACATTCGCCAACTGTTTGCAAGCCCAGTGAGATACACACTTTCGATCTCTTTTACCAAAACATGCCGGTAATTAGCATTCACATTAATTGGAAGTACCTGTGTGCATCCTTGGAGACTTTAGAATTAAAGCCATTTTTTCAGTGGTGTTCCTGATATTTTATTTGGCATGTGGCACTGTGTCCATCTTTCCATCATGATTATTTTCTCCATCTCACATCTTTCATCTCTTTTTTTCTCTCTTACACTCTATTTTTACAGTGGTTGTGATGGTGACCTAAAGCTTGTAGCTGGAGTTGAAAATTCAGATACAGCGAGAGGGGAGCGGAACAGGTCACAGAAAAGACTGGCTTGCATGTAAACAGAGGAGGCAAAGTTTTTGTTGTTTTTTTTTCTGCTTTTTGACTTGTGCTAATTGCGGAACTCATTAAATTTAAGCGAGGGAAGTGCACAAAGTCTGCCTTGCAGAACGCATAATCCCGTCTACGCGCTCCTCCACCGGCAAGCCTTAATTCAAACAGCCTCCTAGCGTTTGCCAGCTAACTGTACGCTGGGCCTTTCTTTAATAGTGTCATCTTGACTGCCGCGCACCAGTCCTGCAATCAGGAGAAAGTATTAAAGGAGATATGTTTGAGGGAGCATTTACAAGCCCGGCACTAATTGGTGTTTTATTCTAACCCCTGTCTATCATGAATAAAAATACTCCTCTCATCAGGGTCTGTATTCATAAAGCACCCCCTCTGGGAGTTCTGATCTGAGATCAGGCATTCCCCTGCCGATGTTAACCTCTTTGCATTATTAGTTTGATGCGGACCCTGATCCTGGATCAGCAGTTTGATCAATGTTTCTGTAACATATGTCAGATGACAAAGCCTGCTGAAAAAAAATAGACCCAATAACAAATGATTACACAAACCCATCCTCACAAGAAAAATGACTAGTTAGATTGAAAATGCAAGTCGCCGGAAATGACCCACATAGACGTTTATAGCATTTTGTTGTCTTAAAATAATAATGAAGTTCGCTGGGTGGATGTTCCAGGAGAATCGGCTGAAATAAAGGTGCAGACCTACCTGCCGGAGACCGTTCAATTTGCATGTCCACAAGTTTCATCTTTAGAACTGCGACCCACAACTATATTTGAAAAGCCACCACTGTCTTTTAAAAACCACGATCGCCTAACCCTGAACCCTAACCCTATCTTAACCCTAACCCTAACCTTAAACTATAAGAAATAGTAACTTGAACCAAAGGCACAATGCTTTCGAAACCGTCTGTTTTTAATGGCACATTACTGCTGCTGATTACGGTGAGGCGCTTGTGGTGATGGTACTTGCTCAAATTGAGGTCCAATGGGCGGTGTTAGAAATGATCGTACAAGTCATATCTGATGGTGTGAAAAAAAATCAACCTCTGTGGTTGTTTTATATTGAGGACATGTTGGTTTACACTAATTCTCTTCAGATCCGTCCGGTATTAACACCCCTGTGCCAATTTCACTAAACTGACGAATACGTTTTCCGCAGTGCAGCAACAGTTTCTGTGGCAGCAGATGGTGCTTCTGCTCTCGCAGGCACTGTGTAAGAGGAGGATGAGGAGGTTACTGGGGAAGAATCATAATGTCAAGAAAACTGCCGCCATTAATGTAGTGTACAGTATACTAACCCAGAGGACGGTCCCGCCTGCTCTATTGTATAGGTCCCCAATGGTCTTACTAAAACCATTATTGATTTTACCTGTCTAAGTACATGACTCCCAGTGAGCTTCCCTGTGTTACTGTGTGGACCTGTATACTATCCGCGGTATGTTAATGAGTGTCTGGTCCCGTGTGATCAATCGAATTTGATGACTCCACCCCACAACCTCATCCTTCTTTTCACTTGTCTGATTTTCTTCTGCATGACTCCAACTAAATTCAATGAATCGTAGGTCTGTATACTCAGAAAACTGCATAACACTGATGGTACAACAGCCATGTTGTCAGTTTTTTTTTTTCCAGGCCTGTATGCCTTAAAACAGTGGTTCTCAACCTAGTCCTCAAAGACCCCCTGTCCTGCAGGTTTTTGTTGCAGCTTTACTTTTGCACACCATTTAAGGCCCAATGCACCTTCACGCACACCCTGTTCAGGTAGATTTTTTTTCAACCAATCAGCATGAAGCCCTTAAATGGATCAGGTGTGAAAGAGTGGAGCTGGAGCAAAAACCTGCAGGGCAGGGGGTCCTTGAGGACTGGGTTGGGAACCACAGCCTTAAAACAATACGTTAATGACTTTGAATATAGGGATTAATATGTAGTGACCAGCGTGTACAATACACTTTGCAGTTGACTCACCATGATTCCATGCCTCTGTACTGAGGAGAAGTTTGAAATTGCCCTCCCCATTCATTGGTGACGAGAACTAGCAGAATTGTGACCAAACAGATGCGTGGCAACAAGAAAGCTATTTGTTAATGAGGCTAATCAGGAAAAAAATGTTTTCAGTTTGCTAGGGAGCATAAAGGATGAACTGTGGAACAATGGAAGAAGGTCATGTGGTCTGAGGAGTCCAGATTTACCGTATTTCAGAGCATCTAGGTAAGAAAGGAAGTCCATGAAGTGATGCACCCGTCATGCATGTGCATGTGCCCTTTGTACTAGCCGCTGGAGGCAGTGTTATGTCTGGGGTTACTTCACCTGGTCAGATCTAGGCTCAGTAACATTAAGCAATAATGAAATTAAGTTTGAAGACTACCTCAATGTTCTGAATGGGCAGTTTATCTCATCAATGGATATTTAATCGATAACAGTCAAGGCCTATCCCGGGATGGCAATTCTAACATTTATTGGGTTCAAATTGTCTGAGAGTGGTTCAGCGAGCATGAGGAGTCATTTTCACACATGAAGTAGCAAAAAAAAAAAAAAATCTGAACTAAATAAATTGAAAGTTTTTGGGATGTGCTAGAGAAGGCTTTTCAGAGTGTTTTGACTCTCCAAGCATTCATGCGAGATCTCAGCCAAAAATTAATGCAATCCGGTTGGAAATAAATGTACCATTGCATATGATTGTGGAGACGATGCCACAACAAATGCACACAATGAAAGCTAAAGCTGTCCAACAAAATACAGTATTAGAGTGAGCGACTTTCTTTTTGGTCATGCAGTGTTTTCATTCAGTCCAAGCCCTCTGACACATTAATTTCAGCAGTCAATCAGTAAGAGACACTGACAATTGTAGCCCAGCTCCTTCTTTGTTTAGAAAATAATTTTGTTGACAGTACACCAAACAGAAATTGTGAGGATTTTTTTTTTTTTTTTGTGGTATCGGGTCGTCTTTTTTATTATTATTTTAGAACTTTTTAATCACAAAAATATTCTCTGTGGACACTCATAATATCTACAGAAAGCCATTTCTCTGTGTTTCAGAGACATTTGATTCTTGTTGCTCTAATTTTCCTGCAGATGTGAGATAAACATGACTACAAAAAGCAGAGAAAAATTAAAGAATGACAATGTTTTTTTTTTGAAGCAACTGATACCTCCACATTTCACTGTATTTCTGTTTTTATTTCATTGTTTTTGATTTAGATGGGCTCTGTCAGCATGACGAGAGGTGGGGAAAGGGTGGGGTAAGACGTAACGGAGCCACCGTAACTGGCGGCCTCCTGAGGAGGCTGTTGACTTGAGCACTCCACCTGCACCTCTCGTCTCTCTGGCCCTGGCGGCTTCATTAACCGAGGCGGTTACTCTGCGCGGTTTTAGCGCCTCATCGGTGTTGATAAAACATGGCGCTCTGACAGGGGTGCCCCCCCCCCGCTCCCCACTCTTTATTTACTGCTGTTTCCGACCATATTTGTTTGCAGTTATTATCAGGCAGAATTTTCACTGGCAGCTCCCCCCTCCCCACAGTTCTCCCCTCACACCCCCTCCCTCCCCTGGCCTGGCTCTGGAGTTTACTGATAAATGACTCCCGGGGGGGTATCTGCGAAACGCCTCCCCAATTACCCACCTCCCCCAACCCCCCCTTCATCTCCTCCAGCCCCCTGTTCTGCCAGGTCCTGGAACAGGGGGTGCCGTGTTTGTGCACTGAATCCAGTAAATCCAGTATATTAGAACTGCAGCAAACAGCACTGACGGTGCGGCTGGAGAAGGTGTATACCTGGCCAGGTGTGTTGTACGTGGGTGGGTACATTTTTTCCTGGTGCAGGTGAAAAATAGGAACACAAAAAGAACACAGGAGAGGAAAAGAAGAAGAATTTCCCTGAGGACTGATGTTTTCTTGCGCACCAATTGGTGACAACATGTTTGCTCAAGACTAGCAATCAATATGGATGCTAAATACTGTGGTTCTTCTTTAACTTGTGTCGTGTAGAGATTTTGAGGTTCGCACCACCCCAGATATGGTGTGATTGCTATTGTAGGCTCATTATCTGCTGTTTTCGTTAGCCTCTCAGTTCCCCCTCACACGGCTTGCTGAAGTGCCTCCTAAGACATCCCCTTCACCCCCATTCCTCCCGTTCCTCAGGTGAGCAGAGCAGCAGGTGACCCTCCCGGACCATTACTTCCTCTTCCTCCTTCCCTAATGCCCACCCCCCGACCAGAAGCCCCAGAATTTGGCCAGAGCTGGGGGGGCCTGCAGATAATAGCCCTGTACCCCTGAGCACTACGGTCCTCTCCCTGCTGTCTCTGAACCTGCTTCAAACCCTATCAGTCAACAGGACTTTTCTTGCAACAATTGTAATATATTTACATTTTGGTGGTATTATGTTGCTTAGTAGCACTTTCCCCACCTATGACGAGATTTTCCATCAATAAATGTTATATGGTGGCAGGCGCTATTACAGATCTTCTGACGAAAATTGGCCAAACAAACAAGGAAATGGTGCATTTTGGTGCACCTCGCAAGCATGGACAGACGGAAATGACTTTTCTTTTGGGCAAGTTCCATACTCACAAGCTGAGATGAATCTCCTCGATATAAGCGGACAACATGAAAACAAAGAAGTAGGCTCAGTGTTAACCCCTCTGCATAGATTTAGACATCGGCGTCCGTACCTTCCGGAATTTAATTGCTAAATAATTCTGTAATTAAATTTCCAAACGTCTTGCTGCACTGCAATAATTTTCCACAGTCTCTGTGACACAAAAACCGAGTTATAAAGCATTAAACAGGCTCATGCACAACAGGAAAAATTGGCGATATTAGTATTTTGCGCAAAGGGGTTCACATCCATACACTTTTCTCAGCTTTTTGTCCAAAATGCAGGTTTTTTTTTTTTGATGAAAATGACCAACATTGAAGCATGTGTAAAAGAGAATGAATTAAGCTAGAATGAGTTGCTTTCTTGTGTCTACAAATAGAAGCTCCTTTTGATTCTGTTAACACATTAATAAAACGGACTATTCGATGGGTGTTGAAAGATCAGTGAATATTATCAAAAATGCTGGTGGTGGCTAGCAACTTTAAAAAAATGCTGTGGCAGGAAAAGTGTTAATGACTGAGTGTGAGGTAGTTTCATCAGCACGGTTTTTGGTTTTATGGTTTTGGGCTGAGGCAGTACAGTCCTGCTGAAGCGCTGAGACATGCATGGGGTGTTACGCTGACCCCTGAGTATCACCAGGAACCTCATATTGACTGTTAACCTTTTCCAACATCAAGGATGAGGAGAGACCGGCCACACTGTATTAGCATTAACTGTCAACTTCTGCTTAAATCAGTGGTAATCAGGCCTGTTCCTGGAGATGTAGCTGATGTCCTGGTGGTTTTCATTTCAATCCTCATCCTGCCAATTAGCAGCTTAATGCAGACCGTTAGCTGTTGAATGAGATGTGCTTTGTAAGGGCTGGAGTAAAAACCCACTGGAGTGTAGCAGCTCCAGGAACACAGCTGATTGGCACAAGTTTATATATTATTCTACCATTCATTCCAGCGAATTCTGCAATTTGATTGGTTAACACCAGGTATCTATTCACTGGTAAACTACCTCGCACTGGGTCAAGACCTCGCGCTGTGCGAAGAGCTCTCGCTTGATTATCGAGCTGCTTCAATTGAAAACGTAGGCTATTAATTTCCGTGTCCAAAAAAGGCGACCGCTATGGCGTCTGACATTCCCACTTCAAACTTCGACTTGAGTCATGGTAGAATGGAAATAAACCTACCGTTCTTTTCGAGCACTCGGTATTTATCGTAAGAGCTCGGTTTCAAATGAAATTTCCAGGTATCTATCCTGCGATAAATGCCTCGTGTTCAAAAAAAACTGTAGGTTTATCTCCTAAATGAAGTGGATCTCTTCAGCTTCCAAACGTAGCAATACACTGTGGTCATAGATTTTGATTTTGGCTCACCCCTTATGAAGAATTATGATAGTTCAAAGCTATAGGTTATCCTATAGTAAACAGATGGCATTGTCGCCACCATGGTGTAGTTTTACTATAGTTACACTATAGCTATTCAAACTACAGCAATGCAGTTGCGTGGACAATATAATATCATTGTGCGGTTAACTATGGTATTATTATAGTTATAATGTGATGGCTATAGTACTACTCTAGTTATGCTGTGGAAACTATAGCAATACTATAGATATGCCATTAATACTATAGTATTACCATGAAATGTCTATAGGATATTTTCATAAGGGACCTCAGTGCTTGTGCCCCCTGCGCTAAGTATGCGCCCTCGGGGCAGGTTGGGGACCTTACCCCACCTGCACCAGCTCTTTCTGGTAACGCCCTGCTGACGGAAGGGATTTCCGCCCCCCCCCTGCCTGCAGATGTACGGAGTGGCTTTGAAGCGCTAAGACAATGACTTTCATTTCTCCGGTCCTGTACGCTGCCGGCTTTCCATATACGACGGTGATGAAAGGGAGCCTCTCAGCACGGGCTTCCACACTCCCACCCCCATCACAAAGGGCGGCCACATCAGGAGCACCTATCGACATGCTGCTCGCCCGCTAACAGGGACCCACTGTGGGCCGGCCCGACCCGGCCCTCCTCTGGATGACAAGCTGGTCCATTTAGCCCCACCCTTTTGCAGGAATGCGTCCCCTAAAAGTCTGATTACCTGTTTTTGACCTGCAGTTATTTTTCATCCCTGATTTTTTTTCCATTTTCTGTGTCTCCCGCATTTCATGGTCAAACCTCTGAAACAAAGTGGGATGACAGCTAATGAGACGACTGGTGTTTCCTCTGCAGACAGAGGGATAAACAAGCATTCTCATTGGAGGTTTGGTTGTCCCAGTGCTGCTGGAGGTGGGAGAACGAGTGGTTGAACATTAGCAATTGTTTCTGGGTCAGAGAAAGACAGCATTATTTGGTGTTTACATCATTCATCTTGCTTCCCTGATTTACCCAACCCCAGCCCGATTCACCCAACCTGGGATTGATTCTCCAAACCTGAGTCTGATTCACCCAACTCCAGTCTGATTCACTTAACCCCAGCCTCATTCACCCAACGTCAGCCTGATTCACCCAACATCAGCCTCATTCACCCAACCCAAGCCTGATTCACCCAACCTAAGCCTGATTCACTCAAACCCAGCCTGATTTTTTGACTTGGTTGATGGTGGAAGTTGCTTGTCTATATCGTAATTCATTCTTTTTTTCTGAAAACAAATTTCCTTAGGGCAGGACTGTGGTATCATGAAGGTACACTCTCGCCCAAACATCAACATATGATGAAAAGGAGTCTTTTGGCATCCTTATTTTACAGCATTGCTAAATGGTTAGGTTTACGCATAGAAACAAATTGGTTGGTTTTAGGCACCAAAACCACTTGGTTAGTTCAAGATTAGGGTTATTGTTGGGATAAGAATTAGTGTTCTGAAAATCTGATAAATACTAGTGTGTTGGGGAATCTGTTCTGAAAGTCTGATAAACACTAGTGTGTCAGAGAATGTGGTCTGAAAGTCTGATCAATTTTAGCGTGTCAGTGAATGTGTTTGAGAGTCTGATAAATACCAGTGTGTCAATGAGTGTGTTCTGAAAGTCTGACAAATACTAGTTTGTCAGTGAATGTGCTCTATAAGCTTAATAAATTATTGCATGTCAGTGGATATGTTTTGGAGGCCTCGTAAATTCATGTGTGTCAGTAAATGTTTTATGAAAGTCTGATAAAAACGATCATGTCAGTGAGTATGTTGAATGTCATCTGTAAGCTCAGTAAATACTAGCCTGTCTGTGAATATGTTTTGAAAGGCCGATAAATTCTAGTGTGTCAGTGAGCGTGTTCTGAAAGTCTGACAAATACTATTGTGTCAGTGAGCGTGTTCTGAAAGTCTGATAAACACTAGTGTGTCAGTGAGCGTCTTCTGAAAGTCTGATAAACACTAGTGTGTCAGTGAGCGTCTTCTGAAAGTCTGATAAACACTAGTGTGTCAGTGAGCGTGTTCTGAAAGTCTGATAAACACTAGTGTGTCAGTGAGCGTGTTCTGAAAGTCTGATAAACACTAGTGTGTCAGTGAGCGTGTTCTGAAAGTCTGATAAACACTAGTGTGTCAGTGAGCGTGTTCTGAAAGTCTGATAAACACTGGTGTGTCCGTGAGCGTCTTCTGAAAGTCTGATAAACATTGGTGTGTGTCAGCGTGTTCTGAAAGTCTGATAAACACTAGTGTGTCAGTGAGCGTGTTCTGAAAGTCTGATAAACATTAGTGTGTCAGTGTGTTCTGAAAGTCTGATAAACACTAGTGTGTCAGTGTGTTCTGAAAGTCTGATAAACACTATTGTGTCAGTGAGCGTGTTCTGAAAGTCTGATAAACACTACTGTGTCAGTGAGCATCTTCTGAAAGTCTGATAAACACTACTGTGTCAGTGAGCGTGTTCTGAAAGTCTGATAAACACTGGTGTGTCAGGAGCATCTTCTGAAAGTCTGATAAACAATGGTGTCAGTGAGCGTCTTCTGAAAGTCTCAGAAACACTACTGTGTCAGTCAGCATCTTCTAAAAGTCTGAATGGCGCTAGCATGTTGAAGTCTGGCAGCAGCACGCCAGTCGCACGCACGCCTCAGCTTCGCTGTGGCAGCGTTTTGGCGGCCTCAGGCAGTGGAACGTGTACACTAATTGCAAACTTTATTACACGTTCCTGCTGCTCTCACCGCTGAAAGTGTCACTCTGAGCGTCTGTGTGGGGTTCCACTCTGCTTGGCTTATTGCGTGTGCATTATGCGTTTTATGTGTGAACTTGATAAGGAAAAATGCTACGCAGTTCCAACACGTGTTCACTTTGAAAACAATAGCGCTTTCAATTTACATAATCAGAATTCATTTTCTGGCTGGGGTTTTGTGGAAAGTCAACTTAATTGCAGTTTGTTCTTCCTCAGTGAGGGAAGAAGCCAGGCTTTCAGAAATAACAGTTTTTTATAATCTCATTCACAAATTGCAGTTTTAGAATGTTAAAACTAACTTCCTTTTGTCCTTTTCCACACGACTGGTTGCGCCTGTAATTTGGCAATAAGACTGAGGTGGGGGAACAGTAAGCTGAGCGACTGTGTAGCTGTGGCGTTCAGTAAGGACTCAGGCCTGTGGAAATCACAGCTATGGTCCTGCAGCCCATATGCAGACACCAGGCCCAGTCAGGCCCTTCCAGAACATTCTTTCACGATGAGCCACCAGTGCTTTTCTGTTCCCCTGCCTCTCCTGAAACAGAAGAGTAGTCCATAATCCTCACAGTGTTCAAAACTAACTGAACTCATTTCCAGTGACATAATATGTAAGACCTTATGTCCAAACATGGATCTCCTTCTTTGTGTTTAAACCATTTTCAGTGCCACTTATTGATTTTTACTTGTCGGATGATTTCAGTAGGTATATCACTCGGTTGTGTTAGACGTCTGTTTGTCTGTCAGTTTGTTTGTTACGCACCCTTTTTCCATTTATCCTGCACCAATGTCAACAAAACTTTCTCACCACAGACCTATTCTTTTTTATGTTTCTATGTCAAAGGTCAAGGTCAAGATCACTCAAAAGGTGGAAAACACATTTTGATCCAAAACTTTGTTTCTAATTAAGCTAGGGACTTGAAACTAACACCATTCTTTTCATCAACGCAATGCAATTCTAGTGGTTAGGGGTCGCGATGACAATGACGGGTGATCCTAGTGTGTATGGATCACAGGGAAATGGTCAACACTCTGTTAATGTTGTATGGGAAAAAAACCCTTTTCAATGCTTCACATCTGGACATACCTGCATATGTTTATTGCAAAGCATGTCATACAGCATCAAGACTTTTTTGACATACTTACGGGGCAAGTTTAAACTCTACATACAACATTATCAAGATAAAAAAAAATGTTGGGCTATTTGCAAATTGTTTCATTTTTATTTTTATGGAGGCTTGCATTAAAATGCATTTGTGAATATCTCCGTGGGTGGTCATACACACATCCAGACATGCAAAACAATCATTTATATTGCCAGAGCCTAGAAAGGATGAAAACATTAAAAAAAACTTTGTTCTCTTTATTGAAGTGGCGAGGTGTGAACTGATAATGAGCCTGTTTAAAATGCTCGGACCCCCACAGCCTCTCCTCACTGAGGTAAAGAGACCGAGATCAGCACCTGAAGATTCAAAGCCAGCCAGAGATGAAGAGGCCGGGCTGTTCTGCGGCTCCCCCAGCCATCTGAGGATGGAGTGCTTCATGCATATTTCACTCTTTATTTCATTCTTTTAAAATTCGAGATAATGTTGATAATTCCAAGTCATATTTGGACATGTTTTTTAAAAAGACCTCTTTAAAAAAAGGGGCGGGGGCCAGCGAGAGACGTGATGTCAATCTGGGCAGAAGCCTGAGAGTGCGACTCGTCAGAATTAGCCTGCACTCTGGCGATAACTGTCAGATTAGGGAAAAAATTTTGTCTCGAATCGCTTCCTTCCGCCACAATTCTACCCCCCCCCCATTGCTCGCAGAGATATTTCTATTGGCCGATTACGTCGTCATCTTCTTCCTCTCCTTCGCCCTCAAAGAGATTCCCCGTATTGATCTGGCGGTCTGATTTTAATTATTCCTACAGCAGATACGGGAAAGCAGTGTTGGGAGGGAGGTCACCGAAGACCCAGAGGAATTTTCCCAGCAAGCCCATTCTGTTGGCCTGGGTTAATGGGTGTTCAACCTTTCCATTATCCCGATCAGCCGTGAATTACTGGCTGAATGATGTTTGCATTAATATAATATATATGGTAATTTCGGCACTTAATTAACGGCGAGGTTCTGCTCGGTGGGGGACTGGGCTGATCATGTGTAAAATTGATTTGTGAGGCAAATGTTTGATAGACCTCGGGGAGGGAGCCGCTCCTGACAGACAGCAGTGAGGAGTGGGGCAGAAAAAGTGCTGGCTTGGATGGAAAGGGGGGGGGAGTTTTTCTTCTTCTCTCCTGTTAAAAGGAATGTGTCAGCACTATAAATATGATAATGTATTTACACTTGACAAATAAGCTCATATACAGAGCGCATGGGCACTCACACATGCGCGACACACAATTTTTAAGTATTCGGACGGTTGCTTTAGCTCTACTGCCGTGCATAGGATTTATGAGGACTGTTTCAAATATACACATATTTAATTAACTGATGCATCTCATAGATTTGAGTGAGCAATAGGGGGCATAGATGCATGTTTTAAAATCCAGACCAGGCCCATCGTGGTGTGGGACAGTTTTGGGAGCGTGACAGGAGAGGGGCCCGCATGGGTTGGCCCCCTGGGGCCCTCTATAGCTGTGATAAGGGAAGCCGTGTGGAGATGCTGGGGTAAGGCCCCCTCTTACAGATTCCTATCACATGATCCCAGGCTTTGTCAGATATTAGGCAGGCAAACACACCCCTGACCCCGCACCAAAGTGCAGGAGTGGAACCCATGCACACTGATTTGGGATAATACTCTACAGATACACGGAACTGTACCGCTAAGCTACACATGCCAGTAAAAATTGTACATCCTTGGTACAAACACACAGCAGAACCATACAGCTTTGCTACTGATCCACAAAATAACAGTGCAGTTATTCTATGTCCACAGCAGAACCGTACAGTTATGCTACACACACACACACACACACACACACACGGCAAAACTTTGCTGCTACAGGCTAATACACAGACAACCGAACCATACAGTTGTGTCATATTATAGAATAGAACCGTACAGGTAAAGGGCAATTCCACGGTAACGGAATTATGATCAAGAGTAATTTTCATGTCATTTTTACTTGCCATCTATTACTCTAATGCAGTAGCTACTTGCCTGTGCTTTTATCAGTTCCACTGGCATGCCTACTGAGCTGTATAACACTAAGTTTGGGGTAATCTATTTTGTAGAAGGCTATATGAAGGTGAAAGTGCCGGTAACGGAATTACAGCAGAAAAAATGCCATTGTTTTGCCTTTATTATCCCCTGCCACGAAAAGTGGGAGGGGGATATAGGTTTGAGCTCTGTCTGTCCGTCCGTCCGTGCGTCCGTGAGTCCGAGATCAAGGGGACAGCTTTTCTCAGAAACAATTAGAGATAGGACAACCAAATTTGGTGTGTAGCTTGAGACCATAAAGGCCTTGATGAATTTCGAAAATGAGATGCGCACGATTATTTTTTCCGGAGTTATTGCCCTTGATCCGTATTTTTGGACTCTGTCCACGGTATCTCTAAAGGGGACAGCTTTTCTCAGAAACTATTTGAGATAGGACAACCAAATTTGGTGTGTAGCTTAAGACCATAAAGACCCTGATGGAGTTTGAAAATAAGAAGCACACAATTATTTTTTACACAGTTATCGCCCTTGTGGCATTTTTGGAAGCCTCTGTTCATAGTATCTTTAAAGAAGACATTTTGGCGGGGGATGTTGTTGACCATGTCTACTTGTTTTAACAGGCATTTCTCTGAAATCTGGCAATGATAGGCAGCAGGTTTAAGCTTTAGTTGGTGGCCTAGATGTTGACCACGCCATGGTAAGTTTATATTGACTGATATGTTCACAGATATTTTGTAGGATGCCATTTATGAGAAAGAGACAGCGGTAACGGAATTACAAAATGATAACGGAATTACATTTTCTGATAATCTACTAAATTTATTATACTCGAAACAACAAAGCAATTGAAAATTGGTATCATAAATGATGTTTGTGTTGCTGACCTCCTGTTGAACCAAAATTTTGATCAACAAGTCTGGCAAAAGGAAGGCAATACATGATATTGATGAAAATAACTCATTTCTGAACCAAAATGTGAGCTTATAATGAATATCAGAGGTCACATGCATGAAAATTGTTGTTCTTTCACTAACTGGATCCTGAAACATTTGTTTTTACTTTGAAATAGTGTTCCAGCATCATTCAATGGGTAAATATTGTGAGTAATGAAGTCGGTAACGGAATTACGGCAACACAGCCAATGTCAAAAGCACTGTGCAAATCTCAAATGTGTCATTGCTTGCAATATTATATTCTTTCTAACTTTTCTCAGTCATGAGTGCCAGTCTCTTCACACAAAAGAAAATGTATAAAATATCAATTACTCTACTCCTGAAACTTGCAAAGCTCAAAATGAACATGTTAACATTAAACACTAGTAAATGAACCATAAGCATTATCCATTATTGGCAGAAGACACTGTTGACACAAATGTAATCCTGTCCCTTCTATCCATCTGTGGCTCTTTGTGCTCAGAAGTCCAGCGCAGCGTGATGATGGGAGCCGCACAGCTCAGACGCTGTGTTGAAAATCGTCACTTTGGGTAATTTTTGGGCACCATGGCCACTTGAAAAAAGGGCAAGCCAAACTGGCCGTTTGGGTAGTCTGCCATGACGGCCACACAGGGGGGCAACCACGGCAATTGCCGCTAGGCTATGGTATCATTCATGCACTGGTTATGGAAATTTAACTCACAGGAAGAAACACTCATCTATAGATGTCCAAAACAATGAACCATTATGCTCCATAAAGTCCTCATGCCACCTTGTGCTATCTTCTGTTTTTCACTGGATTTCAGAATAATTCTGTAATTCCGTTACTGGTGTAATTCCATCACCATGTAATTCCGTTACCACAAATTATCCAGGATTACAGCTAAGTATTACAGAGGTTGATGTCTAAAATTCAGTATAGACATAAGAAGGAAGAGAATTCTTAATAACAATAAAAAAAATGCAGAAATAAGATGATGAAGAGAACTATACTGCAATTTCGGTAATGGAATTACATTGAAAAATGACAAATTTCACAATGAGCCACTGGAATTGTGTGTTTCAATTTCCTGCTATGACTTCAGTCTCAAATACTTTGGCTACCAATGTATGGAAATACAGTAAATACCAGGAAATAGCTAAATATCTTTTAGGAGTTGTCAGCTTTGGAAAAAATAACCTTTGATCCTTGTCCTGGAGCTAAAAAAATATTACAAAATTCAAATCAAAATTTTGAGAAGACCGTCAAAAATATTTCAAAACGGTTTTCAGTGTCTGATTTGGTAATGAGTCATCTATATGAAAATCTTTATATTTCTAATATAAAACACTTTTTAAAAATTGCTGTTTTAGCAACTCTCATGTGGAATTGCCCTACAGTATGCTGCAGTACTATGAAAAAGCATTTTCCCCTTCCCGATTTTTAAATATCTTTGCATTGGCCTGTTTTTCACCCTTATATTTTTCAGATCATCAACGCATTTTTCGTTTCAGACAAAGATAACCTCAGAAACACAAAATGAAATTTTTAAATGATGACTTAATTTATTGAAAGAAAAAAGCTGCACAACCCTGCCTGGCCCTATGTGAAAAAGTAATGTTGCCCTCTAATTACTAAATCAATCAATTAACTCCCTAAAGCCCAATGTCCCCCAAGCGGTATCGCCGGCGTTAGGGGATTTTCAATGGCGTGCAATGAGCCTCTGATCCTTACACGCATAGTTTATTTCAAGCTGTTCCTGTTTAAGATCACTTGATTAATAATCACATAATTTAATTTTCTGAATAATCAAGGTCAACATCTAAGCCTGTAATTATTAAGAAATTATTGAGAAATAACAGAGATCGCATATGGGCTACAGTGTACTTCATGGTGATAATGCAGGGATGAAAAAAATTAATCCAATACTTTCTCGTAATTCCATTTCCCATTGTGGCAGTTTTTTCCAGCAGTGCAGCCTAATTTATTTTAAGATTGCACTTCATTGAAATTGTTTTCAGTGTTCAAAAGAATAGGCTACATTTGTGGGGTAAAGCCATTGCTCACTCCTTGCTGGCAATGCTAGAATAATTAGTTCATTAAATTAACAACTATTCTTATGTCAAAGTGCTGGTTATTGAATAAATTAGTAAATTGGTTATTTGTGCATTGCAAAAGTTCAACACATGGCCTGCATTTAAAATCATTCAAAATGCATGCCATGCATCGAAATTTCATGATCACAAAATCATTGATGAAGTCTTTATCGTCCAGCTTCTGGGAAAGTTCTAAGAAGACGACAATATGAGAATTTAAGAATTGAAATTATCTGATGAATTAATAAGAAACAAAATCTAAACCTTATCTACCATCTTAAGCAGCATTTACGACATAACATTCTACAAACTTTGAGTTGGAATTTCGAGAAATTTCAGTTATTTCCGTCCATGCATTCTCATATTGCTGCCCTCCTCTAATGCAAAGCTAATGTGTCTCAATCAGTAATGGCCATGCAGCTTATTGGTAGCCTATTCACTCAGTAAATTAATTCAATTAATTGCCTGATTCTTGATCGGAAACAGGTTGAGAGTTAACTTGCATTATGGTAGCTAATGTCACTTTAGAGTTTTATTTTTACATAAGCAGACTTCACATGCTGACCTGAGTCGACAAAACCGTGTTTTTTAAACATTTTCTTAATAATGTATATAATAATAGGCCGGTCGGACGCTGGCGCAGAAAAAATATACCGTTTTGTGAGTGACGGAAATTCAGTAGCTTCGAAAGACACTTGTGTTTTATGTCACCATTAATGTGGATAGGAAAATGCTTGATAAATATTGTAATGAACAATAATGTAAGCTGAGGGGAAATAGACAGTAATTCTGTTGACTGATCACTAGAACTGAATGAATTAACACTTAGTTGCAAATTAGGAAGCATAAAGGGGAACAAGTTTGGAGAGGTGATGCGCTTTCAGGTGAGGTGAGGGCTGCGCAATAATCCCACCGATGTCAAGTCCTGAGTAGAAGAGGTTAAACAAATTCAATTGACAATTGGGTTCTATTTCACAAGACATACTCAGATGGTCACTGCCAGCCCTGTTGAATCACTTGAGTAGAACTGGTCTGACAATGTGAAGTAGGCAAGAGGCAGCACATTATGCCTCAATCAAAAGAAATTCAAGAACAGATAAAAACCAAGTTAATAACATCTATCAGGCTATAAACAGTAACAAAGCCATTTCTAAGAATCTAAGATTCCAATGGACCTTAGTGAGAGTCATTATCTACAAATAGAGAAAACTTTGAACAATGATGAACCCTCCCTGGAGTGGCCGGCTCAGAAAAATTCCTCCAAGAGCACATCAACAAGTCTTATAGGAGGTCGCAAAAGAACCAAGACTAAATATCTAAAGAACTGCAGGTCTCACTTGCCTCAGTTAAGGTCACGATTCCACAATAAGAAAGAGACTGGGCAAAAATCGCATCCATGAGAGAGCTGCAAGGAGAAAACCACTGCTGACCAAAAAGAACACCAAGGCTCATCTCACATTTGCCAAAAACATCTTGATGACCCCCAAGACTTTTCAGATAATATTCAGTGGCCGGATGAGTCAAAAATTTAACTTTTTGGAAGACATGGTTCCCGTTACATCTGATGTAAAGCTAACTTAGCATTCCAAAACAAGTGTTGCCAGGCAACAAAAACCTCGCCCACCAGCACTTATTTTAGTGCTTTTGATACTGACTCAATTTGGCAAGTGTGACCTCAGCCATTTTCAACTTAGCCCTTTGAAATCTGTGACCTTCAGTTTGATCCTTCAAAGTCACTTAAGGCCAAAGGTCATGGTGTCAAATAAAAGCCCAAATAGAAGTTCCTATATTCTCATAATTGTCTATCTGCAACCATTTTTGCATTACAATGAAAATTATATTTTTTTCACCAATGACCTTGACCCCCAGGCATTTAACGCCCAACTGCCACAGAGACTATCGAAGCTACTCCATCCTGCAGCATATTGGTTGGAAGCAGAACTTAAAGACTTGGAAAAAAAAAGACAGTTTTGACATTTCTGATGACCTTGACCTTGATCTAGATCTGATCACCCCCAAAATTTAATCAGGTAATCTACGGATCATTGCCCACCTGCTCTGGAAGTTTGAAGTCAAACTGTCCAGACGCTAGACTGTTAGCACGCAGATACACAAACAAACCGCACTGATTACAATACCTCGCCCTGCTGGCTCCGTCGCGGGCGAGGCAATAAGAACATCATTGCAACAATCAAACATAGCGGTGGTAGTGTGATGGTCTGGGGCTGCTTTGCTGCTTCAGGACCTGGGCGTCTTGCCATAATGGATGGAATTATGAATTCTGCTCTTCGCCAGAAAATCCTGAGGCAGAATGTCCAGTCATCAGTTTGTGACCTAAAGCTCAAACACAGTTAGGTTGTGCTACAGGACGAAGATCCAGAGTATACAAGCAAGTCCACCTCTGAATGGCTCCAAAAAAAAAAAATGAAAATAAAGTTTTGGAGAGTCGTCATTAAACCTTACTTGAATCTGAATTAGATTCTGAGGTGTGATCTTAAACAGGCAGCTCAGGCTTGAAAACCCTCCAACGTGGATGCATTAAAACAAATCTGCTGAGAAGAGAGGACCAAAATTCCTCCACAGCAACGAAAAAGAAACATTGCCAGTTACCGCAAATCTTTGATTGCAGTTGTTGCTGGCATGAGTGGTGCAATCAGTTATCAGGTTTACGGGGGCAATTCGTTTTTTCACATGGCTGATGGAGGTTTTGAATAACTCTTAACTGTTGATACATCATATAAAAGCTGCATTTTGTATTAACTCTGCTTGCCTTTATCTCCTGTTAAGATTAGTTGGATGATCTGAAAAATTTAAACATGACCAAAAAAAAAAAAAAAAAAAAAAAAAAACCAGAATAAATTGGGAAGGGGAGAATAATTTTCACAGCACTGCACGTTACACAGGCACAGGGAAACCATACAGCTAGCCTACACATCCAGTAGAACCATATAGCGACCTGATGCAGTCACAGCAGAACCATACAGCTATACTGAACACACAGCAGGGCTCACAGCTCGGAAGGGTGGACAGTGGAATTGCGATTGCATAACATGCGCACAGCACAGTGGTAAAGCTACAAAACACATGCACACTTGAACTGTAAAGCTACAGAACATACACACACACACACACACATACCCAAGCACACAAGAGAACCACACAACCATGCTACACCCACAAAACAAAACCATACTGCTACGGACAGCAGAACCGCACAGCTAAATAATATGAATCATGTATATTTGTGTGACGTTTGTATGTAATTTGTGGTTATGGACGAAGCTGTGGCTTTGTTTGGTGTAATGTACACAAACACAGACTGCAGGTATTGTGTGAGGTATGAAAGGCAGATGCTTGCTTCGGCCCTGTAAAATCTTCTCTGGATGAATGCGTTTGATGAACCAGGAAAAAAAGAATGATAAACAATAACAATTTTAACAAAGACTCGTGTTATCAGGCTTTCAACCATGCCTGTTCATGAAAGAATAAAGAAATAATTTGATTTAAAAAAAAAATAGACGAAAACATTTCCTCTGTCGTGTGGTTACATTCTGAAACCCTTTTTTTGCGGTTAAATAGAGTAAGAATAATGTCTGACTGCTTTTCTGTGATTTTGCCTGATTAATTATTTTTTATTTCGCCATCATTCCTTTTCTCCCGGCGTATTGCGACGCTGTTTTTCGCGGCTGGCAGAGGACCCTGAAAGACAGCAGTCAGTATGCGGTGGGGGAGCTGGCCGCGCTGAAGAGCGAGCAGCGGCAGATAGACTCTCGGGCGTCGCGCGTGAAGAGGAGGCAGCGCTATCTCCCGGACACAGGTACGAAGCCCAATTACACTGTAAACAGTTTTGGCAAATTGAGTGTTCACAAACTCTTATAGAGTTTGGGAAGTGTGAATCTTTGAAGCCTGAATGTTCGGCGGTTGAAAAAACTGCCCGGGAAATGAAAAGCCTGAGCTTGGCGGCAACCTCTCTGGGCCTCGCCGATAAGAGAGGCTTCATGGGGAACGATAACTGGCCCTGATACCGCCCGTGAGCCAGCAACTATTGAACAGGGCGCGCAGCCATGCAGAGCTGCAATACGTATCTGCGCTTCATTGATATGCTGCAGGGGAGATGCGCGGGGGCCGGGGGGCGTTTGGGGGGAAAAAGAGGCACGCATTCAAACATTAAACCCCCCCTCCCTCTTGTTCTTTTTCTCCCTTTTTTTGCGCGCAAAGACACACTGACACACTCGCGCACAAAACAAGTGAGGTCGCCTGATTTTCTTTTTTTTTATTGCGGGGGTGGGGGCGGTAGATTCAGTTGAGGCGAAAGATTTGGCAGGCTAATGCTCTGTAAAGACATGAAACGGTGCGAAAAGCGAGCGGACGGGACTCTATGGCCCAATCCCTGAAATTTGAGAACAGCATTCCCCTCCACTGATACTTCACAATTATTTCCCTCACAAGAGCAGGTCAGGGCGAAGAGGCAGGGAAAAATGCGAGCGTATCGGCGTCGGCCTGCACGCCCTCCCCTTCACAGTTCCGCCCTATCGAGACCATCTCTCCAGTTTTGTGTTTGCCTAGCGTTCGCTCCTCTCCATGTTCTGCCCTGTGGAAGCCAGACACATTGTGTCAGTCTGAAGGGCGCTTTTTTACACCCTTTTCCTGAGGCGATAAAGCAGCAATACCGTGCGACACGCTTTATAGTGGAGTCTTTTCATAGTGCTGCACCTTAACCAGATTTATACCTTATCTGGAAAACCAAATTTGGTGTAAAATACTCAAGCATGGTTTATCGAAGAATAGTATGAAAATGGATCTGCTGATATTCATTTTCCCATAATGCTCATTGAATTCAAAAATCCATTTTAGGCAGAAATGATGAAGTACAATAAACACACTGGATACAATGGTCTTTGTGGAACTTGTTAGGGTTCGTCATCATTATTGACGCCTTTCACCAAAAAGGACATTGAACTCGCACTGTTCGAATTTGTTGCAATAACGCAATTTTCTATTTGCTAAGTGGTTTTGATGATGCAGTCGTGTATAATAATGTTTTTGGTTCACTGCCGTGTGTGCATCAAAACAGGGCATGCATATACTGCTCAAAAAAATTAAGGGAACACTTAAATCACATGTCCGATCTTGATGAACGAATATTTCAAGTTGAAAATCTTTACTGATGTACACCGTATAATTTGTTCAGAAAAAAAAAAAGATGTAACAATGGTCAATGGAAACCAGAATCATCAACCCCTTGGGGGCTGGATTCATAATCGCCTCGAAAATGAAAGTGAAAAATGAAATCACAGGCTTATCCAACTGCTGTAAATTTTATCACAGCAACTCATAATGTGACTCAGTATTGCCCCCCACAACATCTGGGCATGCTCCTTATGAGTTGGCCGATGGTATCCTAGGCGATCTCCTCCCAGACCTGGATCAGGGCATCAGTGAGCTTCTGCACAGTTTGCGGCGGTTCTTGGCGGCATTAGATGCGCCGATACATAATGTCCCATAGGCGCTCATTGTATTTAGGTCAGGGGAATGAGAGGACCAGTCAATGGCATCAAGGCCAATGTCATCCAGGAACTGCCCACACACTCTGCCCACATGAGGCCAGGCATTGTCCGGCACCAGGAGGAACCGGGACCCACTACACCAGCATTGGGTCTGACAATCGCTCTTAGAATTTTATCCCAGTGCCTAACAGCAGTCAGAGTACCGTTGGCTATGACGTGGAGGTCGGTGCGACCCGTCCAAGCATATGCCTCCCCAGACCATCAGTGACCCACCACCAAATCTGTCATGCTAGATGATGTTACAGACAGCATAAGGTTCACCACGGCATTTCCAGATTCTTTCACGGCTGTCACATGTGCCCAGTGCGAAACTGCTCTCATCTGTGAAGAAAGCAGTGCACCAATCGCAGACCTGCCAATTCTGGAGTTCTCTGGCAAATTCCAATAGAGCTGTATGGTGCTGTACTGTGTGCACAGGTCCCACTAGAGCACGTCGGGCCCTCATGACACCCTCAAGGAGTCTGTTTCTGACAGTTTGGTCAGAAACATGCACACCAGCAGCCTGCTGGAGGTCATTAAGTAGGGCTCTGGCAGTGCTCCTCCTATTCCTTCTCACACAAAGGAGCAGATACAGTCCTGCTGCTGGGTTGATTCCCTCCTACGACCCTGTCCAGCTCTCCTCGTGTAACGGCCAGTCTTTTGGTGTCTCCTCCATGCTCCTGAGACTGTGCTGGAAGACACAGCAAACCATCTTGCAACTGCACGTATGGATGTGCCATCCTGGCGGAGCTGGACTACCTCTGCAACCTGACTGCATGTACCACCTCTTGCTACCAGTTGTGACAAGGACTCTAGCAGAACACAAAACTAGATAATAATCTCTCAGGAAAGATAGGGAGAGAACAATTGTCTGTGGTCACCACATACACAACCATTCGTTTTTGGGTGTTGCGTTGATTTTACCCCTCCATTGCACCTGTTAATTTGCTCCAAACCAGATGAAATTGATTCACAATCACTCGTGCTTCCTAACTGAACAGATTAATATGCCTGAAGTTTAACTAACTAGGTATTATACTATGATGATTAAGTGTTCCCTGAGGTTTTTTGAGCAGTATTGTTAGGTGATGTAATTTTTGTGCCATGGGGTTTGTAACTCTGAGACCACAGGAGTGTACCATTATGTGAATGTACCTACCATGGCCAAATCATTAAAATATCCAACTACCTCGATTGATTTCTGGATTATACATTGATCAATGAAAATAAAAAGCTCCTGGTTGGGTCTGCCATGGCAAATTGGTACCAGGTGAGGGGCCTGATAAAATGCAATTCATTAGACCCCCATGGATGAGTTCCCAAAGAATTATGTGAACCAGGCCCGGAATAGGGAAACCGGAGCCCCCTCCTGGAGCCGACCCTGGGAGGGGAGCTTGTTGGCGAGTGCATGGTGGCTGGGTTTTTCCCGGAACCCAGTCGGGCCCAGCTCGAAGAGGTTGCGGGAGCTGCCACCTTGTGGACCCATTGCCCATGAGGAGAGGAGTAGGGGTCGGGTGCAGTGTGGAACAGGTGGCAGACAGGGGTGGAGACACTTGCAATCTGGGACCCAGCAATGGAGACTGGCTCTTGGGACATGGAAGGTCACCACTCTGATGGGGAAGAAGCCGGAGCTTGTGCGGGAGGTTGAGCAGTACTTGCTAGATATAGTCAGACTCAGCTCTACGCACTTGTTTGTACTAAACACTTTGATAGGGGTTGGACTCTCTCCTTTTCTGGACTTACCTAAGGTGAGAGGCAGTAAGCAGGCATGGGAATACTTATATCTCCTCGGCTAAGTGCTGCCGTGTTGGAGTTCTCTTTGGTGAATAAGAGTGTCTCCACAATGTGCTTGCAGGTTGCAGAGAGGAATACTCTGACTTTTCTTTATGCTTACGCACTAAATAGCATTTCAGAGTATCCAGCCTTCTCGGATTCCCTGGGCGGACTTCTGGAAAAGGCTTCAACTGGAGACTCCATATTTCTGCCGGGGGACTTGAATGCTCATGAGGCCAATGATGGAGACACTTGGAGGGGAGTGATTGGGAGGAATGGCCTCCCTTATTTGAACTCAAGCTGCATTTTGTTACTGGATTTCTGTGCAATTCATGGATTATCTATAACATACACCATGTTTCAGCACAAGGATGTTCATAAGTGTACTTGGTAATAGAGCACATTTAGGGCTGTAGGACTCTTTATCCCCGGACTTTTCTTCCCCAAATTTTTCCTCCCTTAGGAATTTTCGTCCCCACTGACTTTCGTCCCTGGACTCTTCGTGCCCTTGCACTATTCGTCCCCAGACTCTTCGTCCCTGGATTGTTCATCCCCAGTAATGCTTTGCCCTCTTCCTGCATCATAACCCTCTGCCTAAACCTAACCCTAACCCTGATATCATGGTGATCTGTCCATTGTCCGTCTGTCAACAATGGTGGTACGTTTCATTATCATTAGGGGACAAAAAATCTGGGGATGAAAAGTCCTTGGGGACGAAGAGTACAGGGACGAAATGTCCTCGGGGACAAAGAGTCCGGAGACAAAAAGTTAATGGGGACGGAAAGTCCGGGGACGAAAAATTCAGGGACAAAAAGTCAGAGGAGGAAGAAGAGCTGGGGAAGAAGAGTCCTGTAATCCACCTTTAGCCAAAGGTCAATGATCAATTTTGTAACCATGTCATCAGATCTGCTGTCGTATGTTTTAGTCACTCGGGTGAGGATTGGGGCGGAGCTGTCGACTGATCGCCACCTGCTGGTGAGCCGGATTAGATGGAAGGGAAGACAGCCAGACAGACCTCGTAAAACAGAACACGTTGTGTCTGAGTGTGTGTGTGTGTCTGAGACAGGTTGACATCTGTCCTGCTCAGTAGATGTGTCTGAGACAGGTTGAGATCTGTCCTGCTCAGTTGATGTGTCTGAGACAGGCTGAGTTTGTCCTGCTCAGTAGATTTGTCTGAGACAGGCTGAGTTTGTCCTGCTCAGTAGATGTGTCTGAGACAGGTTGAGATCTGTCCTGCTCAGTAGATGTGTCTGAGACAGGCTGAGATCTGTCCTGCTCAGTAGATGTGTCTGAGACAGGCTGAGATCTGTCCTGCTCAGTAGATGTGTCTGAGACAGGTTGAGATCTGTCCTGCTCAGTAGATGTGTCTGAGACAGGTTGAGTTTGTCCTGCTCAGTAGATGTGTCTGAGACAGGCTGAGTTTGTCCTGCTCAGTAGATGTGTCTGAGACAGGTTGAGATCTGTCCTGCTCAGTAGATGTGTCTGAGACGGCTGAGATCTGTCCTGCTCAGTAGATGTGTCTGAGACAGGTTGAGTTCTCTACAACAAGGGAGATTGGCAGACCAGTTCTACCCTGCCTTACATGCCCTTTCTGTATTACTCTTCATGGCTTTTCTCATCAATTTTATTAAATCAGCACATGCCCTCGTGTCTGAGTTGTTTTATAAAAAGTTTTTTTCTTTTTATTCCAGCAGTAGGAATGTTAGGAATTGTTTCTTATTTTTAGCTCGTCCAGGCCGTAGGTTCGATGGGCTTATATCACGGTCTGCTTGTCCTATGTCATCGGCCGTCGTTAGTCAATCGTTTGTAAACATGTTCTTCTCCCAAAGCATAACGCGGATCAACTTGAAACTTTCTGTACATGTTCCTATCCACGAATACGCTAAAGTTTGTTCAAGGTATTCCAAACCAATTTCAAATATGGCTGCCAGGCAGCCATCTGAAAAATGCCTAATTTTCTTGTATCCAAGGCATTTTTGCACTGATCAGGCTGAAATTTGGTGTGTAAGTGTTAAGTACCAAGACTCATAACTTGCATTACGAGTTTTGTTATATGGCTAAACTGGCTCCTGATTTGATCTTTATCATCATGCCATGCCTGTATGTATCGTCTGTAAACATCTTCTCCAAAACCGTCAGGCTGATGAAGCTGAAACCTGGCAGATACCATTAGAAGTTGCATGATTAGTCGTATAGAGTCCATATTTGTGCAATCAAGTGTCACATGAATAATATATGCACATTTCTGGAAAGCAATGAGTCTGAGAACGTATGTTACTTAACTCCATAAAATCTACGGACCGCAGGGGAGCTCTTTTAAACAAGTTGCCACATGATAGGTTTTCAACAGCATCTGACTTTGATATCTGACATCATTGGGCAACTATAGTTGCCCACGGCGCTGAAAAAGTTAATAAACAGCATCATGAAGACCAGGGTGCTATCATACCATCCTGTGTGGTACCAATTCAACCCATCATTAGAAACCGAAAAGGCTACAGCGCAATTGCACTTGCCCAGAGAAGGCCTCTGTTCAAGCCTCAGGGACTTAGTAAGAGGCGACTGTTTGTCAGAGAGGCAAGAATGAGGCCGATGATGATTCAGATGGAAGAGAAGTCATCCAGAGCTCATTTGGGCAAAACCTGGGCAGCTTTATCTGGGGTGTTTGACTTCATGGAAGAGTGGGGAGGAGAAGGCTATTGCTGAAATAATTAATTAATTAGGTCATGTGTGAATCTTTTCAGAAGGCCTGTGGGAGATTGGACAAACTTTTTCAAAACGGTTAAATATAAGGCAGAAAGTGCCTCCTCGCTAAAAAAAAAAGCCACATTCAGGCTGGGTGCTCAAATACGGAAATAATACTTGCAAAAATTTCCAACAAGGGAAAGCGGCACGCCCAAATAACACCCAGAGACTCCTTTCCATACTTTTTATCGAACACAAACACATTTTGCTCGCCGGAATGCGCTAGTGTTCAATAAAAAGTGTGAAAGGAGTCTTTTGGTTCTATTTTGGTGTGCCACTCTCCCTTGCTGGAAATTTTCATTAGTATTTTGAAAAAGGTTCTCTGCTTTGAAGAGACCAAAATTTAAATTTCAGCGCTCAAAACTTGGTATGGTTTAAAACGAACAGTGTTCATCGCCCCGAGAGCACCATCCCCTCGGTGAAGTATGGCGGTGGTGGTGGCATCTGACGGATGAAAGCCCAGTCCTAACTCTGAGAAAAATGTTGTTCACCAACTGTGCAGGACCTGATAGAGCTTGAGAAGTTTAGCCAGAGAGTACAGAAATGGCTAGATGTAAACAAGCTAAGCTGGTGGAAACGTCCTTCAGAAGACTTGCGGCTCCACTTCCAGCCAAAGGTGGTTTTAACAACTATTGATTTGGGGGAGTGAATACTTATGCATCTAATGGATGTCTGCTTTATAGTTTAATTAACTTTTACATGATGTTTACGTCAATGAAAGAATATTTTGCACCTTCAAGGTGTCATAAGCAAGTTGTGAATATGAAATTGTAAAATCCCCAGTTAAATCCATATACGGACATTTTGTAACAATGAAAACCAAACTCTGAAGTACAGTAGGGACTCCCCTTGTATTCAGAGTCCTGATGTGTCCACTCGTCTAATGTACCGGACTCTGGGCCCTCATACCCACCGATAGTGCGCTGGCGGGATTTTGAATCATCTGGTTGGCATTTGCACTATCAGATTATTAGTGCGGTGTTGATGCTAGAACACTCTGAATCAGTGAGTGTTAAAGCTGATTTATGCTAACGTATCTGAACAGACGAGACCTCGGAATACCATTGTACTCGCATTATGCTATTCCCCATAAAACCACATGACCCCCCTCCGCGACTCGGCACAATATATAATTCTGCACAATTTTCTATTATGTCGTTTCCCTAGATGAATTCAAAGTAATTGGGGTGGTTAATTTATTTACACAGAGGCGTTCACAGCACATTAAATAATAGAGATAATTGAACAAGAATTGTCAAGTGTCCTCTGATATCAGGCATATTACAGCAGGGAATGTGCATAAAACTCCATTTCTATGCAACCATTGTTTATGGTAATTAAGTACACAGATTTATTCCTTGGTTGCCTTCCAAGCTTATGGCAACAGCTATTGTTGTGTTCTATTAATATGTAATCAGTAAATAGTTTAATTTTCTAATCTGCAGTTTGAGAATTCACTTTCTAACAACTCTTAATTACTGCAGTGCCCTAATGATGCTCACGGTGATGGGGGCTGGCTGGGGGGGTTCGGGGGAATTTTAATTCCCGGGTGCTGCTCGCTTAATGAACTTGTTATTCGCTCACCAGAGGGAGCAGTGTCCTTCAGAATAGCAGCACTTTGAGACCCAAACCCAAACACATGCAGGCATATTAACTCATGTATATACAGTATATGCATGCACACACATGCATACGCAACATATATACACGTGTCTGCATGCATACATGCACAGACACATGCACACACCTCAGACATAATGCATAAACACACCTGCACACACACACACACACACACACGCATACACAACATATATACATGTGTGTGAATTCATCCATGCAGATACATACAGTACACACACCACAGACATACATGCATGCACACACACATGCATACATAACATATATACACGTTTGTACATACACCCATGCACATACTCACACACACGCACACACACACACACGCCACAGACATACGTACATAACACACACACACACACACACACACACACACACACATCCATGCACATGCAGACGCACATATACACAATATATACACACGTGTGTGTACTCTCACACACACACATACATATACCCACATACCACACACACACACACACACACACACACACACACACACACACACATGAATTGGCGCACATACAAAATAAATTTGGAGGCAATTTGTAATTACTGCAATACCTTTGATTGCTCTGTTATAAAGAAAATTGCAAAGATCTAACTTTTTTTTATGGAACCCTAATAATATTTTAAATATTGTACCTTTTTTATTAGGAGAAAAATTGAATGGAAATATTGAATTCTTGAAATTAAGGTGGGCTGTGAATTTGAAAGTCTCCTGTGCATTTTACCTGACGCCCCCGGTCTGCGCAGACTGATTTCTGTCCGTGTCTGACCGCGGCCATGTCTCTCTCTCTGAGCGCCGGCAGCTATAAACCTTCCCTGTGCCATGATTAAATACCGCAGCCTGCCAGAGCACAGAGTATGTGTAACACAGGCCTCCTAACACAGGCCTCTCCCTGAAATTTCCTGTCTGTTGAAATCATTTATTGTCTGGCATAGCTGTTTGTTAGTGGTTGTGTAGCCAGCCGAAACTGATGCAGTTAATCAAATAATGGCATTTGCCGAAGCCCTGTCAGAGGAGGCAGAGAGAAAACAAACTGTGAGTTTTAACTAAGATTAGCATGTTTTTGAAAATTACACTTGACGCTGATAAAATTAACACCGTTTCTTTCCCCCCTTTTTTTGCCACCTAATCCCTATTGAATGTTCATCTCAGGAACCGAAATTCACACGAGGGATATCGGAGGCTTAATGTGGTGTACAGACGGGTCACTGCTCTCCTTAATAAGACTGGAGCTCAGTATTTCATGATTAACGAATGCTGTTGTTTTTAGGAATACACACTGTCATTTTTACTTTAACTAATGTGTTAACAAACCCATTGAATTTCCCACTTAGTTTAAATATAGATATTTCATATTTATTTTCATTGTTTTTTCCATCTGCTGTGTGTGAGAATTTAAATGCCATCAGGTGAAGTGCAGGTGTGAATACACTCGCGACCATAAGTACACTAATGATGCTTTTTTTGACACGGTAGTTCATCATCACTCTAAAAGCACGGCGTGTATAAATATGAGTGCAGTTTTGCTGGAGTACGGGAAAATGCATTTCCTGAATTCATAAGCCCGCATCCTCATCAGTAACCCCAGTTTGTGTAAAGATTTAAGCTGCAAGACGTGAGTGGCATATGGAGAGCACTTCCTCTGCTCGGAAACACAAACACCCGGCACAGCTTTAAGTATATTATCAGGCAAATTCTTTCAGAAACGTATTGCTAAAGAAGCTTAACATTAATTATTGCAACTTTGGGAAGATTACATCCACACCAGTCTTGTAAGCGCAGGCATACTCCTCTTGACCTCCTATGTGAGGGCTTAAAGACACAAGAATGGCATTTTAGCAACTTTAATGGGATAACCAGTATAATCTTCCTGCAGTGGAGGATGGAAAAAGTGTTCAGAACATAATACGCGTCCAAGTTCTGAAGGAGAAACCGTTTCTAATGTCTGGAGCAATCAGCAAGTGCAGGTTCAGTATTTTACATTATTGAGCTTCTTTTATTTTTAAAACCCTCTCCTTCACCTACAGCCTTTAATTGCCTGGTGTCCAGTGCATAAATATATTAACAAACAAACAAATAAACAGACAAACAGTTCCGAAGTCTATTATTTGGTCCATGTTGGTCTTTTTTTTAATAAGTGATGATAAAAGCTGTATTTAGGGCTTCTGCCGGTGTTCACAATTTCAGTGGCTGCAGTTCAGCAAGTTTTTGGTGGTATTATTTCTGACTACATTGCCTTTTACGTGTGTGTTGTACACTGCGCATTTATGTGTGGAAACGGGCATGTGAATCTGCGTGTGTGTTTGTGTTTGTGTGTGTATGTGTGTGTGTGTGTGTGCGAGCGCCAGTAAATACATTACAAATTTGAGATTTATTAATTTTTCTCAAATTTCCATGAGATTAATTCAAAACTACAAAATGCGCTTGTCTAATCATGAAATCTTTTTTTCAACCGGGCAGTTCTACAGCGAAATTCAACTTTTTCATGCGGACAAAAAATGAATAATTCTCCGTTCAGATGAATGTTTGGAAAGACAAAGCCCACTGAGAACTTCCATCAGTCCCAACTCTACCCACCAGCCCAGAAATTTTGTGTGGGGAAAAATTTGAGCGGTTTTATTTTTTGTTTTTCTTTTTTTGGTGTCTGCCTTTCAAACATTCTTTAACTGTTGGATGAAAGGGGATTTTTAGGAAGATTAGGGGGTGGAATCCTTGGGGCATTGTCTGAAAATCAAAAGATAAAATGCATTGGCTGGATGGAGCGGAATGGGGGGTGGTGTTTGTGGTGGGAGATAGCGGCTACATTGAGGGATGCCTAATGTGCATATTTATTTATTTGTTTATTTATCGATTTATCTATTTAATTATTTATTTAAGTAATCATACAGGAATTGAGAAGCTCGTGATGATTGTACATTTATCATTTCCCCATTGTTTAGTTCCCATTTGCCCCCCCCAAGTTAGCCCTGTTGTCCTCTAGCGAAATTGTAGAATTGAACTTCAGCGAAAGGCTGAAACAGGCCGCATCTCTGCAGCCAGCGATAGGCCCGATTAGCATTTTCTAAAGGGGACAATGACTGCGCTTATTATAATCTCTCTTTTATTGAAACATCGCGGGGTCTGTCTGATCGCTCTTTTCATCTGTCCGCCATAGCGCCAAAAAAAAAAAACGCTCTGAAGCCAATAAAAAACAGCCGAGCGACAAATCTGCGTCTATCAAAACAGTGATTCTAAGGCTAAAAAAGAAGATGCTAAACGTTAACCGTATTTAAATGTAGATGCGTTCGGAGCATCATGTAACTCAAAAACTATCATTGTGTGGAGGAAGCAAAGATATCACAAGAGTCTCTGTATCGCACAGGCTCCTATTCTCTCTGAAATATAGAGTCTGTTCTTATTTAAATTTTCTTTTCATTTCTTCCACTGTTTTTTTTTCAGTGATTGTATAGTGTAGGAACAAGTGAAAATGGATTGTGTATGTGTTGAACAAATGTTTATGTAATACCAGTTATAAGATCTGTGGGTGTCTGTCAGAACGGAGCCAAATTTGCAAAGACTGGCATTAGCGAAAGCGTAGCTCTCAGTTGAGTTCTTGATTTTAGTTAACCTTAACTGATAGGTCATGTTGTGTACTCTAGCACTACAGTCAAAAAGGTGTTCAAACTGGTCGAACTGAAGAGGGGAGTTATCATAATTGATTGGTATTCGGTTTGTAAATTGTCTCCTGGTGGCATAATTGAATTTTGGCTAAGCTGTCAATTAATACAGCTTTTTGAATGGCGACTGATTCCGTCACATTTACCAATTAGAAGTAATGACCGGGGGGCTGACGGTAATGACTGCATTCACTTGTAAAACTAATAAGAATCTGCCTCCCCGAGAGGCCTTTGTTTCCTCTGGAGCTGATGTGTGTCGACTCGAGATGCAGCACTTTAATTGTTTTGTTAAGATTGCAGAGAGAACAATTTTTTAAACCACTGATCTCCCGTGAACGTGATTAGTTTGAACCCTTGCTTTAAAAAATGGTTAGCATGCTCTGTGTATGTTTCAGGAAAGATTTTAAGCTGCTGTGCCAGATTTTAGCTTTGCTGTGGGTATCTATTTACAATTAAAGAAGTATCATCCTATCACTGTTCATGCACTTCTGATTTTATACGTATATATTATGAATCCATTATAAATCTACCTCCATATTTCCATTTTATTCCACAGTTGTTGGAGGCAATCAAAAGGAATTCCAAAGCAGACTGTTGTTGTAAATGCACCGTTAGCGTTTGATTTTGGTTTGCTGTAACTGACTGTAGCTTCATGTCAGTCGTCCCTCTGTGTATGTAAAAGAGAGCTCCCTTTGCAAATTTCACATTTTAGAAAAACAAATATAGGTAAAGGACTGACTTGACAAATGAATCTGACAAAACAGCAAAAACGGCCTTTCCTAGTGCGTCATAAATATCTGTTTTAGCTTCTCTTTAATCGTGTTCCTTGGTGAAAATCCTGCATAGTAAGTGTTAAACCAAAGAGAAAAGGGGAGAGTGAACTCTACACAGCGCCGGTGTAATCCTTGATGCAGCTGTTTGATTGAGGCTAATGGTGTTAGCACAACCGTTTCCCCATGCGATTACTTCATTAAGCCAATTCATTGACAAGCGTGTTGGCCTTTTTTTGAAATGCGTGCAATATGACACTGCTCAAATTTGTTCTAACACATGGCCTGGGGAGCCTGCCGCCCTGTGCTAATAAGGGAGGAGGGGCCAATTATGCAAAGAGACATGGGAGTGTTAGAAGAGTCCGCCAACTGTGATGGGGGTGTGCGTCTGTCCTCTTCTACTGTTTACCTGCCCAGGCTGAGGATGCACAGTGTGTGTGTGTGTGTGTGTGTGTGTGTGTAGTGCCTGTGTCTGTGTATATGTGTGTGCGTGAGGCTGTGTGTGTGTATTTGTGTATGTGTGTATGTGTGTGTGTTCGTATATATAATGTGTGTATATATGTGCTTGTATGTGCGCGTGCGTGTATATGTGGGTGTGTGTGCGTGTACATATTTGTATGTGTTTGTCTGTGTATGTGTGTGCGTGCGTGTCTGCATGTGCGTGCGTGCGTGTGTGTGTGTGTGCGTGCCTGTGTGTAGGTGTGTGTGTGTCCGTGTGTGTGTGTATGTGCGTGTGTGTGTGTGTGTGTGCATGTGTGTGTGTGTGTGTGTGCGTGCGTGCATGCGTGTGTGTGTGTGTGTGTGTGTATGTGCATGCGTGTGTGTGTGTGTGTGTGTGAGGGTTCTCCAGGACACAGTGAAGCTCCCAGGAGTCTCCTCTCATCTTGCCCAGAGCAAACACAGGGCTTCACATTAAATTTCACCACATCAATGTTTGCGATCTGTAGGACATAGTGAACGCTGGATAAAACTGTTCAATTAAGGGGCTTTAGGGGTTATTACCACACAGCAGAGCTCTGGCAGTATGTGGCCTTCTAAGATACGCAGCCTGGTGCCATACATGGTTTTAAACTGGGACAGGCGCACCTCAGACTGGTGGCTTCTGGGAGAGAGTGACGGGACGGTGTAATGGACTGTAGTGCAGACCCCAGTCTGGGCCCGATTCTGCTGGGGATGGAGGGGAAGAGAAAGCTGTACTGAGGGTGATTTTATTTCTCTGATTTCATTTGCTGAGAGCCTGAACAAATCTTTTATTTGAAATGAGACTATTTTAATTAAGAAAGAAAGAAGGAAAACAGAAAAAACATGTTGAGGACAGTTTATCGCTTCAGTGATGTTGTGAGGGTCAGAGGTTAAGAGTGGAGAAACAGGAGAGAGAGAGAGAGAGAGAGAGAGAAAGGTTGTGTGTTCTCTCTGGTTGCACACCGACACCCGACATACGCATGTTAATATTGCCCTACTGGAGGCCATCTTTGCCAAAGCACCCTTCCACCTATGCTATTTCTCTACGCTGATGGCTAAACAGACCCTGGAAAGTTGCATTGTAGCTCCACGCAAGTCTATTTACATTAGACCACGACTCGGGGATCCTAGACTTGGGTTCGGGGGTTGGGGCAACAAATAAATGAAAGTTTGCCTAAATCTGGCAGATAATGGGAGCTGTGTTAAGACTAAGCACAGAGTGGCGATAAACAGAGCGGATTACTCCTGTTCCGCATCGGTCGCTTTCTGCTGGGTGGCCCTGCCTCTCAAAACAAGGAGAGAGAGAGAGAGAGAGAGAGAGAGAAACGTTTGACACCGGGATGTTCACATGGTGCACGGAGGGAAGGAGAGCCCCTAATTCCATCAAAGCCACAGAAATCAGCCATTAATTTATTCACCCCCCCATCTCACCTCCCCTGTTATTGTTGGACCAATTCTGGGTCATTTCTGCAACATCTGGTCATGAGCGCATCGGGAGTCTGTCGGCTTCTGACCGCACACATCTCCAGTGACATTAGCAGCATTAGCATTCTTAAGAATTCTCACAGAACCATTAAAATCTGCGACAAATAAGGGGAAAAATGCAGCTAAAGATTTTTTTTTTAAATATTTCTTTTATTTTTGTGAATGTATTTTCCTGTGCATTTCTGTTTCAGTTAGCCTGTGCGGGTTTGTAAATATTTTTATTTGGTGAGTTATATGTTGCGACGAGCCGCTAAAGTTTGCCCAGTGGAGACGGATTTTACGTTCCTCCGCAACAGGAAAAAAAGTCACTACTTTCACTTTCCAATTCAAAGTGCAATTAAAACATTTTGCGAAGGTGTTTGTGAAAGCAGGACGTGGAAAATCCCAGAATGTAGTGCTCAGAAGAGCAGAACCTTGTGAGAGGCTGTAATATTCCCATCTAATGAGAGAAATCGCTCTGATTCTGCAGAAGACACTTCCCTCCTTCACTATGTGCATTTTTTTTTTTGCCGTGAAAATGATTAACTGTGAGGGATGAAAAATCTTCTCAATATCTTCAGTCTCCCCAAAATGAAGGTGAATGCACTTTTAATTGGTTTTCTCGAGCATTTCTGTACTTGGATTGATTTTTTTGTCCTGACCGAATTAAACGGTCATCATTTTATAGCGGGTGTAGTGTGTGGACAGGACTTTTGGAGAGGGAATGCACCACTGGGCCCATCGGAAGCGAGTGTGACCGTCGCGCGTTTCGCCGACGAGAACCGAGCGGAATGCGGTTAAACAGCTTGTGAAATTCAGCGTTTGAAACGGTGGATTATGGCCCTCGTGGCGACTCCTTCCAGCTCTCTGGGAAATTAGCTGTTGACATTCTTACGGGTCATCATCCAAGATAGCAGGCCAAGCACAAGGATTTTACAGATAAACCCATCCAGTGAGACCTTTATCCATTTCACTACAACTTGGAAAGGTTGAGGCGAGATGGAGCCTATTTATGTTCCCTTTAGCTTCATCAAAGCAGGGCATTTACTTTCTCATGTGACTCTCTCCCTCTCTCCCTCTCTCCCTCTCTCTCTCTCTCTCTCTCACTCATGCACACAGACATTCAAATAAATGTATTGCGCACAGACACACTGGCACACACATGCACGCACCTGTTAATAATTTTAGAAAGTAATTTGGCTCCCTACACTACGTAAAGGTGTTTATTCTTGAACTTAATTGTCATTCAGATGTTTTTATTTCATATTTCTTTTATATTGTAGATGTAGTCAATGGACTAGTGTATATTCTGGCATCATCTGTGTGATTTTCACTTAATTAGCTTCTGTAAAGAAATCAAAACAGCTTTTCTATTCCTTTGTAATTTTTGATCTGTCAAGCAAATTTTTTCAATTTTTTTTTGTTTGCTGGGTCTTGATTACTAAAAGGAAACTCAAGGAAGATCAGACATAATCAAATAAAGCAGAAAAATCAAGAACGAGTAAAAAATCAGAGGAGACGGCGGAAGGAGAAACAGAGGACCTCTCAGAAGTGTTCCTCGGGCTGTGGTGTAAATGTGACAAAGCAGCGATGTTGGTTTTTCTCCTCTGTAAGAAAATATATTCCCATAATTCTCCTGTGCAACCTGGGGCCGGCGGGAATGGCCCGCTGTGCTGAAAACGCGGGGAAAAGACAAAAGCACAATGAGACCGAGAGCTGAGTCTCGCCGGCTCTCACAGGACGGAGGAGTCGGCCGCTATACATCGCCAGCTCTCCAATTCTGTCGTCATGCTAATGAGGCGGCTCTGATCTCGCCACCGCTTCCCCTGTTTTTAAGATCTTCAAGGACCACATGGTGCTCGCAAAATAAAGACAACTAAATGAGAATTTCCAACGCTTTTTTGTGCTGCGGACTTCAGGCCTTTCAGTGCGTGCACTCATTAAATATTCCCCGAGTTTAAAAAAGAGAAAAAAAAAAAAATTAAAAAGTGCAACAGGGGGTTGGGGCAGATGGGTAGGTGCTGATAACTTTTTTCCTGGATAGGTGGGGTGGAGGGGGAGGTGCGTTATCTACACCAAAAGTACCAAATCAATTAAAGCCAAATTAATGTGTGATAACTTCACTAAAACATTACAGCTGTCCCCGGGTGAATTTAAATTATGACAGCGTTACGGCTGTAAAATAAATAAATAAATAAGATGGATGATTTTGCGATGCATTTTCCGGTGGCCCTATGATATCGTTGACACCTCATGCCGTCCTCTTGAAAGGCCCCAAACAAGAGAGCCAGATAAAGAGTGAATGGAGCCCAGATTCCCGCTGGCTGTTTAGACCCCCGTTAATAGCACTATTCTCTATAAAAGGCACTGGGGAGTACCTCGCATTAGCACTGGAGATCACTAGTTAATAGGATGATGTCTTTTAGCTTTTGTCAGGAGATTATTAGCTGGGATAGGTTTCTGCTCTCAGTAGCGCCCGGCGCTGGAGAGCCTGTTGAACACAAGTACTAAAATACGGTTGCTCTGTATTGTCTGCCCTTGTATAGTAAAAGGCTTTTAATGAAACACCTTTTAAGTCCTTACCAGGTGATCTCTCTTCATTGATCTTTCATCTGCCTCTCTGGCAGTATTAATTACCTGAAGTGTTCGGCTCTTTCTCCGGGCTCTTGATTCTGTCGACGTGTTTCGCACAAGCAAAGCTAGCGAAGGGTACGTGCGGTTGGGTTTGGAGGGCAGCTTGTAGAAAATGATTGGAGTATCGATCATTATTATGATAATGAGTGAACATAACTGGGAGGTTAGCATTTTTTCTGCTAAAATGTTAAAGTTGGACCACATCCATTCCTGTTGCTCTGTTATTGTTTATGAAATCAATCTCAATGTGTTGAAGTTTGGGCGTGACAGTCATATAAAGTTTTGTGTACATTGGTGTATTTGTGTCTCGCTTCTTTTTATTTTTGGTATTTAGTGGAAATCATTAAAAAGCTGTGGGCCTGTGCCTACTGTCATAGGAACCCTACAGGTTATTTTTATTGGTCATCAGGTTTGCTTTGGCATGCTTTTAACGTTTCGCTTTAGCAATTATGGCGATCTGGTCGTTTTGATCATCGGAAGATGAAAGGGCCAGTCACTCGAGACATATTATGCAATGCACAGCACGCAATGTGTGATAGTAATTTGCCCAGTGTGACTGTACTGCTTTAGTTTCTGAATTGTTGGTGTGCTTGTGGTGGTCAGAATGTTAATAGCTCTTGTCTCTGCTCATTAATGCCTTAACCTCCCACTGAATGGTCTCCGGCAGCTGTGAGATTTTGGTCCATTTTGTGCTTGACTGACAGTGAAATACTATAAGGGAAGCCGTCAACATATATAAAAATTATTGGTATATTGATGGCTTATATCATTTTTACCTTCCTTTCTAGTGTTTGTCGTCACACTTTTGTCAGTTTTAAAAACTCTTTTTTTGAAGTTTTTTTTAACTTCAGGAGGCCTTCCTGTTGGTTTTTTTTCCCAAATGTAAAACTGCTTGTGCCTGCACTTGTCTCAGGGCATAAAGTCTGTAGACGAGCTTGGGAAAATAAATTAGTTATGGGGCCTTGAGTCTGTCAGCTTCTGATCGTGTTTGCTGATCAAGACAGTAAAAACAACGAGAGGGTAGCTGTGCCTTTGTTTATTGTTGATTTTATCGAATGACAAATAACTCACATTTCATTTCTCTGTCTCCGTTTGCAAATCCTGTAGATCCCGGAGCAGCCTGTCTGTAACACTGGGACTGACGGTGGGTCTTGCAGACGAAGAGAGCATTCGGCCACAATATTCCAACAGATGCGAAGACATGAGCCCACGAAGGTGTTAATACGAGGAAAAAAGGAAAATCAGTCATCCTGAGATGGGTATTGGTGTGCCCTGCGGCTTGTTATGAGGTGAGGAGTCTGGTGGCCATTGGCTCTGAAGCGGTACGGCCGCAGATGGCCTTCAGCTTACGGGGCGAGGAGAAGAGGTGAGCCTGATCTTCAGTGGGTGTAATGGCTGCTGTGCGTTCTTAAGGCGCTCGCTGGAACATCCACGCAGAACTAGAGGAGGGTAACACCGAGGAGATCAGCCCCGGCTCGTCTCTCTCTCTCTCTCTCTCTCTTAAAGAGCGTGCGGATTCGCAGAGTCTCCCGGCCTCGTCCTCTTTCCGCAGCTTACTGCTTTCTGCAATTATGTTTTTCTGTTTTGATGAGCTCATATAGATTACCTCAGTGCTAACAGGCTCCTGTGAATCTAAGTATTTAAATCCGGTTTGATGCCCTTCTTAATACAATAGTCAATAGTCGATTATTTGCGTAATAGCAGTCACCCATGTATGGAAACGTCACTTTTTCTTTAATCGTTTATTTGACTGTTAGCTGTGTCAAACGTGGAGAATGACTTATGAAAAGAATTTTGTCGCATGTTATTTATTTTTGTTCCAATTTTTTAAGACTATCTTTGGGTGGTGTTTGGTGTCAGGTGTTTGACAGTTAGATTTTTTTGCATTTTGCTATCATACATGTTTAAACCTCTTTTGTGTGGGGGCCTGGGTAAGGGTCAGCGGAAATAGAATTGCGATTGTTTGAATCGTAATGCGCAGCCGGAGAAGTTGTTATTGTTGACAACTTGCGTGAGTTTATAAACTATTCGGTCTCTGAAACTGCGGGTCAAATTACAGAAAATGGCGGATTTCACAGATTTCATTTCTGATCTGCCCAGAGTCTTTCCCTTTGTTTCCTGCTTCTGTTTTTAACATGAAAGAGATGGAGAAATGAGCACCATTGTGCACGGAAAGGGGATCGGCACCAGCGGCTTATTTTCTTCCTGTGAATGAGGCGGAGAGTCTGAACACCAGCGTGCGAGCTGAAGGATCTTGGGGTTAGCGGTTAACCAGGTTGACTTAAATAAGAGAGAACGTGTTCCGTCCATTTTGCGACTAGTGACGGCCCCTTCAAGCACAAAGACCCCGGCTTTATTCTGAGATTAAGTATTGTGACAAAAGCTAAACTACCTTTGCCTCGAATGGAGCAGGGCTGCCGATCGCCTTTCATGCCCTCGCTAACAAGACTCCTCCACACTGCAGAGCCACTCTCTGTAATTAAATCAATCCTTTGTACTCACCATATTCCGCTATAGTGACGGCACCACATCTGATTATGCGTTTCATGCATATTGAAAGTAAAGCGGCGACAGGTCTTTAATGAGCTCTTACTTAATCACGAGAAACAATGTGCATCTTGTTCTTATTATATATTCATTTTTTTCCCCTCTCCTCAAAACAGTGCGGAACGAGCAGAGGAGATGAAATGAAACACAAGCACACATTATTGTTTTAAATTCAACATTTTAAAAAAATCTTAAAATGGGATCAGCCTCTTTAAAACAGAAGTTGCGATCTGCCCCCTTAAAAATCAGATAGACAAATTGGATTACTGGGTATTGGATTAAACAGAAAATGGAGGGATAAAAAAGGGAGAAAAGCTTGCTGTGATCACAGGGTTTAATATATTTTCTATTCTTTTCCTCCCTTCTTTTCATTCTCCCTCTGACCCCCCCCACCACCCCTTCTTTTCGAGTGAGTGACTGAGGGAACACAGGTCTTAGCTGGATTTATTAAAAGCAGGATTAATTTGTAATGGTTCCCCTCTCTTAGTGTTATTTGAAGATTTTTATCTAAAACAAATAGGTTGGAAAAACATGTAATGAATCTAACTGATAAAGTCTACCAGTTCAAGTGGTTTCAAGCATTTTTATGGTTGGCAAATTATACAGAATTTGCCAGATTTTTTTCCCCACCTTGAAAGGGCAGATGAACAGTTTAAGTATTGGTATCTTTGCGGCGTTTTTGCATGACTTCATTTGTTATGAATTTTTGAAAATTAAATGTGATGGATGGAAATTATACTTATTTATTTATTTATTCTCGTGCAGTAGAAAAACATGCAAAAAGGACTATATGTAATATAAAATATATTTTTGCTGAAACGATATTTTCCCCAGAGAAAGGAAGACACGAGTGAATTTATTTGAACACTCACTGCGTCATAACAATTCAATTGTATTAAAATTCTGCTCTGAGGTGAACTGATATTTTCTCACACACACACACACACACACACAAACAAACAAATATATGTGCAGAAGGCTGACAGATTAACCCTCTCATGCATGAATTATGATAAACTCAGGATTTTTTTACTAATATGCAGCAGTGCCCAAAATTGCAGGCATATATGAGAAAAAACACTTTTAAACAGCTGTACACTGTAGTGACCTCCATGCATGAACGGGTTAATGGAAAAAGTTAACATTTACAGTCTTGGTAAGGTGTTTGGCCTCTATAAGCTGTTCATTGGCATAGAGTTTGCAGTGTAAAAGTCAACGGGAGGGATGGAGTACCTTTATTCCAGGACATAGTCCCTCATTTGGTGTTTTGATGATGGTGACGGAGAGCACTGCCTTCACGTACCGAAATGTCCTGCATGAGTTCAGTCGCTTTGAAATCTGATGACCGTGAAGGTGGTGGCGTATTCTTAGAATAATGTTTGTACTGATAGCAGTGATGCTTCATCATAAGGTGTAAAGGTGATCACAGGGAATATCTCCGCGTTGATTTGCAGTGACCCCTCTGCATTCACCGGGATGACTGGACCTAAACTATGTCAGGAATATGAACAGAGGCATCTGCATTTGTTACATTTGTCCCCGCATGTATTCAGGTATTTTCCTTCAATTTGTAACTTGTCTCTGTGTGTGTACGGTCAGTCCCTTTGTCTGCAAATCAGTGAAAGACACCAGGAAGCAGCGGTTGGATTGGGCTGCAGGGGTGGTTCTTTATTCTGATTTGAATGTGCGCAGTGGCCAAGATGTTTATCTTAATCTTATCTGGCCACTGAGGCTGGATCCCTCCGGCCTGAGGGGAACAACTGCTTTGTTCAGACTACAGATGTTCACCCTGCGTGCCTCTGTATTCCATCCACTCTGAATGCTTCTGTATTCCATCCACTCTGTGTGTTTTTATATTCCATCCACTCTGTGTGTGTGTGTCTGTATTCTATCCATTCTGTGTGCTTCTAAATTCCATCCAGTCTGTGTGCGTCTGTATTCCATCCACTCCGAATGCTTCTGTATTCCATCCACTCTGTGTGTTTTTATATTCCATCCACTCTGTGTGTGTCTGTATTACATCCATTCTGCGTGCGTCTGAATTCCATCCACTCTGTGTGTGTCTGTATTACGTCCACTCTGAATGCTTCTGTATTCCATTCACTCTGTGTGTTTTTATATTCCATCCACTCTGTGTGTGTCTGTATTCCATCCACTCTGTATGCATCTGTATTCTATCCATTCTGTGTGCTTTTGTTTTCCATCCATTCTGTGTGCCTCTGCATTCTGTCCACTCCGTATGCGTCTGTATTCCAACCACTCTGTGTGCATCTGTAGTCCATTCACCCTCTGTGCATCTGTATTCCATCCATTCTGTGTGCTAATGTGCAGAATTCAAATTCACCGCTTCTGTGCCTGTTCGCTCTTGTGTTCTATTTGTGCTTTTTGGTGAGTGTGTCTGAGTTCCATCTGCCTTCTCCAATTCTGTATTCTGACCACCTTTTACACTTCTGTATTCCGTCCACCCTGTGTGTCTGTGTTGGACTCAGCCCCCCTAAATGATCATTGAGCCCCCCTGAAAGCGGCAATAATCAATAATTAAGGGGGCTTTCTAATTTATTGGTTTACAAAGTATCGTAGGCAGTGAATGTTTTAATGTGTGCGGCTATTGGAAAAGGATAATTTACTTTCATTCTCTTTTCAAAAGGAACTGTATCTAGAATGATGAATGAACATTATTGGCTGGTTCTAATTTGTTGAGTGTATAATTTTATAATTTATAATTATAATTTTTTTTCAGCCTCAGGGATGCAGGCACCCTCTTCTTCAGATTTTAAAAGCGCAAGTTCTCTGATGACTCGTTTTAGCAGATAGTGTCATACAGAGAAATAAATTGCCTAACATAACACTAGAAGTAGATGATTTATAATAGTTGCCAAAATTAAATGAAAACAACAACAAAATCAAACAGGCTTAAGTTCAGCATTGTGAAAGTGACTAAAAAGAAGAATCATTCTGAAGCTGGTAACATCTATCTCCTGTCTTCATGAACAGCAGGAATGAAGACCTTTGCTCTAGCAAGGTGATTAGGGAACTTGTTAACTCAGCCACAGAGCGAGCTTGCTAAAAATCAAGCATGGGGTTATGGAGTCCTTGGCCACTCCACTTGCAGATGCTAGTCATGGTGATGCGTCTGATTCCGGAGGGTCCGGTGTGACAGAAAGAGGGCCAAGGCTGGGAGACATCCCAAAGTTTAAATAGAATTTTTGGTTTTGACCTGACATCACAGGCCACACCAGATATTGATATCTGACATGTCTGTGCCCCTCAGACTGTGAAAGGTAAGAGAATAGTTGGTCGTTTCACTTGGCTTGTTGTGTTCTCTGCTCTATGCTGTGAATTTAAGATCAACTTACGCTCTGAAAAGGATTAGCATGTGCTAGAGAGACTCTGCAGAAACATGCCCGTACTTTCTAATTACACGGCTTCCTTGGAAAACTACATAAAGGTTTAATATCTTCCTGAGAGTTCTGTAGATGATTTTAAGCTCATCTATAACCCAGAAGGGCAGGAAAGCCAATAGAATAGTCCCTTTTGTTTAGCCACTTTGTCCAACAAATAAGTTAATTTATAAACAAATAATCATTTCAGGAACTACAAAAGTTTGGAGGTGTACAATGAAGTGGTGTCTGGATTTATGGCTTCAATGTCTAGAAAGACTATTTAAGAGATAATTAGAGATAGTCCACCCACTACTCAATATTATTTTAATATCAATATCATGCTTGTCCCAAATGGCTGTGGGCTTCCCTGGAAATGACTCGATGACCACAAACGCTCTCCTTTACTGACTAGCAAGAATTCGCTGTGTCTCCGTAGTTTTTGTCTTGGCTCACAGTTGAAATCCATCAATCCATTGTCATCTCCTCGTTAATTCTTCCCACTTCACTCCTTGATTTGTAATAGTACAGATGCTTACTTTGAGTTTATTCCTTTTTTTCCCACAACTGACTGCATTGGAGATGTGTCTTGAATCTTTGCACTTGACACTTGTTATCTAGCAGCTTATATATGTTGGCAGGGCACAAAGATGGTGGATCGCAAACATTGTCAAGGTCTGTGTCACATGAGCAAAAACCAAGAATCGGTGCCGTAATAATGCTCCCTTTTGGTTAGTTGCTAACAGTAATTAAAATTATAGGCCATACCACTGACTATCCCTGCTACAAACTGCCCACAGTTTCACATGTTAACCGTAAATGGTCCAGGCGTGTATTAGTTTTTGACCTAGTATTGTTATTATAACCTGTTATAATCAAACTGCTCCGCTGCAGGTGCTCCAGTGATAACTTCACTCATAAACATTTTAAATGTATTCATAACCACCCCCCAAAGGAAAAGAAAAGTAAAAAAAGCACATAATTCTAACACTTGATTGTGTCAATATATTAACTTTGTTCATTATCAATTCTGCAAAAAAAGCTAATGTTTTGATAGTGCTGTGTTAAATATGTGATTTGTATTTTTGTGTATGAGAGTATGTGCGTTTATGAGAGAGAGAGTGAGTGTGTGTGTGTGTGTGTGTGTGTGCGCATGCGCGCATGTTTACTCAATGAACATGGAAATTCCCGTGTATACATATATATTTTTTTACCTCTGTTCACCTTTATTGACGACCTGAAGATGACCTGCAAGGCATCGGAATCTTAAGTATTTGATGACTCACAATGACTAAACCTTTCTAACTGACTTGCTGCCGGTAGCTGCATTGAATTGCTGTCACGATAGCTTTTAATCGCAGTGAACGTACAGTGCTAGACCGATGAATCTGTGATATCTGATCTGTTGCCACATGCTTACCCTAATTTGTTGAATTTTCATGCCTGGCTTCACATGGCATCCACAACACATTCTGTCACTACAATAGCTCTTCTTTCAGCTAGTAGGCAATGATATTACTGTTGCAACTAGGAAGATGCACAGGTTTTTAACTTGTTCCAAAGGAATTTCCAATTAACTTCCAGCGCTGGTAATTACTGCATTGGGACGATGCACTCAAAACCTGTTGTTCTGAATGAATGCCTATTTCCCAAACCCAAAGGTCAAATGCTTAATGTGTGACGCTTCTTTTCTTCTGCTGACTGAGGTCTTTAGAAGGGCAGTTGTCTCAAACACCCATTATCTTTCTGGTTTTGTGAGTTATCACACAAAAGCAAAGCAGAAATAATTTTTCGACTCGCAGATTCAGTACTCGACCGTTTATTCGTCACGCGTGTCTTAAATTGCATCCAAATTACATTAACACTTTGCGACTTCACGAGAAATAAGCCAGTGCCGCCAATACCGCCACCATTCCTAAGAGCACATTATGGTCTGTATTCAGTATGCAGTCCACTGGGCTGTATTAATATGTCAGTATTATATGATTATGACGGATTTGTCAAAACATTTGCAGAATGTTGGAGAAATGTTAAGTTATAGTGGTCAATTCAAAACATTTGCAGAATGTTGGAGAAATGTTAAGTTATAGTGGTCAATGGCTATAGCCAGGAGTAACTACCGTTTGTATTGAAAGTATAGCAGTAGAAGAAGAGAGCAGTTTATTTATTTATTTACTTTCTTTTTTTTCATTTAGCTTTGGGAGACTTCGGTTTGACACCCATCTCTCATTCCAACCAATGAGGCTGGGATAGACAATTCATTGGCCAATCAGGTTGTGATGTGTTATACGAATGATGCATCTCTATTGCCGCAGGTTTTCCGGACTCTGCCTGTGCGGGCCAGGTTTATCATTCAGAGCTGTCATGATGGTGTTTCACATGACTGTGTGGGTGTAGTGGTCAATCACAGCAGCCCTTATCCTATCCTGTAAGAAAGTTGAACAGCATAATCCGAGGGGTAAATCCTAAATCCAAATTCTAATATTATTACATGGATCCAGGACATTCCACGTATCAAAGGAACCGCCCCCTCGCTGTGCCAACTGACAGGCACGTTAAAATAATGACGAGAGCCGGTCATTCAACTCCACAATGCTCGCCATTTTTCTACCCTTCAATGTACCTAATGCCTAAATCCTGAGACAATTCAACTTTGGTTTTGAAACCAGTTGGTATTTTAACATGTGTCTGACTAGAGCAAATATTCTTCAGATATTTTTTTTTTTTTTTTTTTTCCTGAACCATTAAATGACATCTCCTGCTATACTGTTTGACATTTTGGAAAATGCTTTACATGCTTTAATAAGCTCTCTGAGGTTCTTCTTTGTTAATGTACAAAAACCTGACCATACAAATTGAATGGCTGCTGTGAGCCAATGAAATATAAGGGCGGGGCAGAGTCTCAAATAAGGACCTATAACACCTGAGCTCTGTCCAATAGTGAAACTCGAAAAATCTGACCTCCGCATGATTCTCTGTACGAAGCACACAGTTCTGTCATGCTTGCTTAGTACCATGAACCAAAATAGTGAATTTAGGAAATAAAAAACATCTCCCAGTCAGAATCCACAGCAGCTCCAGAGTTTTACATCACTTGTCACTGATATAGGTCTCACCATTTCATTCTATAAGTGTTTGTATGATACCAAATTCTGTGGGACAAACACAAATGTATTTTCAGATTAAGTGTTTGGGGGCAAAAAAAAAAAAGTTCTTAATGATACATAACAGTTATATTGATTTCTCAGCAAAACATCTTCCGTGAGATTAACTCACCACTTTGAAAAATTTGGGGAATTTAAAGGTGAGCTCTCAATGGATTTCCCTTTTGACTGCAGTTTTTCTGGTGTGTGTGTGTGTGTGTGTGTGTGTGGTCATGATGGCCCCTTTTCATGAACTTCTGCTTCAGGAACTCCTGAAATCGCTCTCTGTGGTTTAAATCAGGTGATGTTTTCTCTGTTTTCACTTATCAGGAGTCTTCTTTTCTTTATTATTATTATTATTCCGTCCAATTCTGTACCAGCTTCTCCTCCAACAATTTTACAGATATCAACTCAAAACCTGGTCTCACATATTTGTCTTGCTTTTGTGCCATGTGCATACATTTTAATCTCTGTAAAAATCACTGGTGATTCCAAACTTTTGAGTTGTTGTGTAGTTAAGTTGAAATTATGAATGCTAACTTTTTTAAAGGTTCTATTTAACCCTGAATGGACAAGTTGACATTGTGGAAACATGGGCACCATCAGCCAATTAAGTTCCAGCAGCCAATAGACAAATATACTGGCCATCAGTTTTGAAATTTGGTAAATATATGTTTCCTGCCATTCAGTGCCTGAGTATTTTACCACCATTTTTCCAGTTTGGCTGAGAGGGAGCATGGGAAAATTGGCAAAATATCTTATAATAATTAAGATTATATTCAGTTTGTTCAACCTGACTGCAAGATAAAAATATGGGGAAAATATGATCCAAAGACAACTGTGTCCACCCAATTTTAATCTGCCATTTTGAATTTTAATTTAAAATTTTCACCTGAGTTGTTGGACATGACAATGCTAAACTTACATCAATTTGATTCTCTTAAAACAAATAAATAGACCATAATAAATTACACAGACACTCTTGGGAAAAAATGGCTGCAGTAACCCAATGAAAAATGATTATTGCATGATTTGTCACCAAAAAATTTCTTAATTCATCGGAAGAATTAATTACTTTATTTATTTTCAGATATATATACAAGAAATGTGAAAACAGTCTTTTTTATTATTTGGTACATGGAGGTGGGTCAGTATCAATTTTGGAAATGCTTTTGTCCCAAGTCCATGGTTTGGCATAATCGCATGAGTAAGACTTACTGTATGAAATTGTACATAGAGATACAAGGTGCCTGTCTTTGGCCACTGAGTGAATCCACTCCTGACCGTTGCTGAATCTGAGTCGTTTCCTGTTTAAGCTCAGACCTTATGTTCTGATTCTTCTGCTTCCGGAATAAATCCACAGAGTTTAAACAAATCCTTAGAGAAATTCACATTTACTCCTTACTTTCAGAGTCATAAAGGTATTAGCATTTTAGCTGAAGTAAGTGTGTGTGTGTGTGTGTGCGGATGCATCGCGCACATCTGAATAATATTTAAAAAGTGTGTGTGTACATGCGGGTGATGGGTAAAAATGTGAATGTGTCATAAAGTGTTTAATGTTTTATTCTGCAGGGGCAGCCATGCTGCAGGAGGGGTTAGGCCTGAGGATAAGGGATATACCCTGATGAAGAGGCCAGACCAGCTTTCTCCTGTCCACTCACACCTCTAACTCACAGCCCTGTATCTCCCTGTGACGGAGGGCTAATTCTTTTACCCATGATTTTTTATGAACATCTGTTCCTATCCATCCCACCTGTCCAGTGCTGACCACTGGCTTATGAACTGTTGTTATGGCTTTCAGTTGATTTCCAGCAGAAGTCCAGCTTATGAGAGACGTAATATTTGAATTGTAGTGCTTGACTGTGCTATTACCACGATCCGTTAAAAACAGCACTGCTTCTGTAATATCGTTGAACAGAGCGACCAATGACAAACAGAATTATGTCAGAGGGAGAGCGAACCCACCTCTTACACATATATGAAATGAAATGAACTGTGCATGATGACTTTTATTTGTTATTCGGTTCAAGTACTTATGCCTTGGCTTTCCGTCGTGGTTTTGTGTATCAGTTATTTGCAGTAGATTAATGTGAAGCCACTGTGGTGGCAGCAAGTGCTGGAATCAATGTTTATTAAAGGTTTCTTTAAGTGTTTAATGATTTAGTCATTAACATATTGATGAACTTTTACAACTTGCCCAGGGAAAAAGAGCCTGATCTTGAGCGACGCTTTGAGATGCTGCTTGAGCAACAGCAGGAGTTAAGAGCGCAAGAGAGAGAGAGAGGGAGAGAGAGAGAGAGAGGGATGGAGGGAGAGTGAGAGGTAGGGAGAGACAGAGTGTGAGAAAGAGAGAGAGAGAGGGGGAGGGAGGGAGGGAGAGTGAGAGCGAGAGGGAGAGAGCAAAAGAGAGAGACAGTGCACAGGGACAGTTCTGAGGGACAGTGCACATGCTCCTTTAGGTTGAGAGTGTGTCTCCTGCAGGACATCCTGAGTACTTATGTGTGTGTGTGTGTGTGTGTGTGTGTGTGTGTTTGTATGCACGCTGCAGCAGAATCTGCAGCACCGTGCAAAACACACTTGACAGTTTCATGGTGAGAATACCAGACTGTCTGTACACGCCTTCCCTTAAGTTTTAATGGCAGCGCATGTAAGTAAATATAAAAAAGTGCACTAAACAGGTAAAAACTGAATCAAATCTATATTTGGAGTGACTGCCCCCTCACAGGTAAATCTGGATTAATTCTTGTGGTTATACCGTTCCTGCAGCTTCGGTGGAAGGTCAACTGATGCACTGTTCCCTGCATATAGGAGAACACGCCCCAGAACGTCTGCAGACTTTCTGTCTCACTGGCTTCTGTATCTGCAGCAAAACAGAGAGCAGATCCCTACTATGGCCACTCCTGTTCTGTTTATTTACTTCACAAAAAGTTATCTGTTGAATTGAACATTAAATTTCTTGGAAAACTCATTTGCTTTATTCTACAAACGCACTAATGCAAAGAGCATCCACAACCAACTTTACATTTTACATAAATCAAGGGTGCCCATGCAGTTTGTCCAGTTCTGTGCATTAATGTGTGTGTGGGGGTCTTACTGCTAGGATTTCATTTTGACGCTTACGCTTCACTTCAATCGCACTGTTGATCAGCTTCAGACTGTTGACTAAGTGCGCGAACGCTGAGGCTGTGCATGTGTTCGAGGATCTTGAGGATTTGTTTAAGATGCCTTTTGTTAATTCGTTGTTACACGGCTGATCTGGGTTTTTTTCCCCTTTTCTTTTTTAATTTCGGTCACATACATCTGAGCCGGCAGATGTTCCTTTTGACAGTCTCATCTGAGGCTGTCGGGAGACGAGGCGCGACGGAGAGAAACTCTATTGTGTCGTATCAAAGTTGTCTGCTTAAGTTTAATCCCTCTGACACTGTCCTCTAGTGCGAAATGAACCTTTTACAATCAATGCAAATTGATTTTGCTATTCGATGGTGACCTCTGAACTCCATGGTCAGGCGTGGTCATTCCTTTTTGCACCTGATAAGGTACCTGATCCATAATAAATCAATTGTAATTAGTTTCTGTGGACTGGGCGGGTGGCAGACACGCATAGCCGAGCCAAACATCTTTTCGTATGATTGTTATATTCGTCAGGAAAGTGCTCTCCCCAATCGCTTATCTCCTCTTTTATATGGTGTTGATTCGAAGGGAGAAAATCCCACTTTGCCTACAAAACACAGAGCGTTTGTCTGCTTGCTTCAATCTGTTTCGTTTAGTTTTTTTTTTTAAATTGTGAATCGACTTAAGCTCATATGCCATTTGTTACATCCTGTCAGCAAGAAATAAACAATGGGGCTCTTGGTTCCAATATATAAGGAGTTCTAGCAGGAACCGTATGTCTGCTGTAAGCACTGTGTGATGCAGTGAAATTATGATATCAGCGTAAAACACATCAGGTCTTTAAAAAAAAGTGCTGATGAAATTAGAAAATAATACATTCAAGAAGAATTTTAATATCTAAACAAAAATCGCTTGCTCCGCTGATTTTTCTGCGTTAGCTGTTCATACCACCTACACACACACACACACAGAAACGCACACACTCTTGAGTTTGTTTTGTTGTGGTCCCACTTACCAGTGCCTGCCTGCCTTTATGTGTAAAAGGTGAGCACTTACAATCAAAGGTGGGTCTTTCTCCCGAGAGGCCGATAGTTCTGAACCGCTGGCGCTGAGACGCGGCCGCCTCACGTCCCCATTTGGTGCTCCAGCGGCCCCATTCAGGGCGGAGCTGCACAGGCAGGTAATTGCGTATTTGCTTGGCCGGCTCGTGACACAGAGAAACAGGGCCGAGAGGTGCTCAGGCATAGAGGCAGATAGAGAGCCCAGGAGCTTTATCAGGGGCGAGGCTGTGACCTGTCAGGGTGTAACAACCCCTCTGCCTCGTCCACAGTACAGGCAATGCACACGCATACACACATTCCCCAGACAAACACAAAAACATTCACAGTACACATGCGCTCATACACAGACGCCGCACTCACATTCACATAAGCAGATACACAGTATGCGCACACACATACGCGCACGCACTGCAGCAGATACAACCACAGCTCACGCACAGACACACACATCTGCACTGCGGGCACGTGCACGTACAGGTACTGATCCAGCTAGTGTGCAAATGTGCATGTAAATAATCAAAGCATTCTGCTTCTCCTATATATATATATATATATATATATATATATAAATTTAATTATCTTGTGCTGTTAAAAAACCTATCATGTGGCAACTTGTTTAAAAGAACTCCCCTGCGGGAGCTCTTTTAAACAAGTCGCCACATGAAAGGTTTTCAACAGCTTTCATTCTGATATCTTACATCACTGGGCAACTCTAGTTGCATTTAGCGCTCTGAGGGTTAGTGTATGAGATTCATGCGGGCTTAGGTGACTTGCTGTATGGTGCGATGAAAATAAATAGCAAATGCAAGTATTATAGACAGAGTCTTGCGTAAAAAATACGCCGTAAAGGAGCCGTGTCATGATAACTGCGCATGCTGAGCATTTACATCCTAACAAAGTGAATCTGCTTGACTGCAAGTCACAATCTGATTCCATCCCTGCCAACCCATCTTTGTTTTGCATTGTACTTATATATTTTTGTTACTTTGGCATTATGCTTTTTATATTAATGAGCTTTCTATGGAAATTCGAGAATTCAAAGCGCTATTTTAAACTTCACCCAAGGGATATGAAGAACGTAAGCTGGTTGCCATCGCCAACAATCATAGAAGAAAAAAACTACCTTCCAGATTTTGACTTGGGAGTTGAGAAGATGTACTCCGTTCAGAATTGTGTGCATGCGCAGTTATCATGATGCAGCTCCTTTAACCCCAAATATAACTGCGACACACACATTAAAGGGCAGGCTAGCACTGCTTGCAGACATGAGCGAAAAGTGCAGTCAGACTTAGCAGCAGTCAGCAGTAAATGTTGTGAATATGAAAGGCAGGTGATTATTGCACTGAGGTTACGTCATATCTTAAGGCACAGGACCGAGGAAGAACAGTAGGCTGCATGAGAAAGGCTAATTAAAGCTGGCGACGCCAGTGTGGTTTGTAAACACAGCGCAGAACATTCCTGACGGCGTAAGGCGTTATCTTGCGGCAGCGTCCTTGTTTGTTCGCCCGTGCTCTGCGTTTGCCTGGACTGGAAAAGCTGCTGAACCCGGGGTGGTCCCTCCAAGTCTGTTTGGGTACCCTTTCCACCCCAAAAAAACGACCCACTCGCCTCTCCTCTCTTTCTTCTGTGGGATTTCTCCTCATCTTATCCTCGTGACTTCATTCTCTCCGCTGGCCGAGCTTTTGAAAGCAGATTCTTCTTTCCTAAAAGGATTTATGCATAGGTTTTCTCAATTTTTTTTTCCTGTGGTCAGGGTTTTATATGATAAGCTTTTTTATATGTTTAAAATCAATATGTAATCCTGTGCAGGGGCTTATCCCCACCACTACCCCATTTGTAAATCTATTTCAGCTTTGTTACACGTTTGGGTCGCAGTATTAAACAGATTGATTAGGTGCAGTTGAAGAATCCTATCAAATGGCCGCCTCTGATGATGTTGCAAACTCTTTCAGGGCTGCTAGTTGACTGGAACTGAAGATAAGGCGGAATGACAATCCCCTGACTCTTTTCAGAAAAGTGTGAGCAAAACCTGTTAATTTCCATTAAATAGCAATTGCTGTTTTTTTTAGTTTAGTTCTGTGTTGTTAAAAAGAAAACATACCGTACTTTTTAAAAGGGCGAAAGTCGTTGAATTGTTTTCGAAGGGGAAAAGTTATCAGTTGCGATTGTATGCCAACTTAATAGATTGTTATATTCATTTTTTTAAGCTGCAGTGTAGATATAATAAAACTCAGACATGCCCGAAGGTTCAATCATATGAACAGGTCAGCGATTTACATGCACTAGTTAGACTTGCTCGATGTAAATATTTACTTTTGTGGTATGATAAATGACAAACACTGTCAGATCAATTATTAGTTGGCACACTCGTGCCCTTCTGTTCATGGGACAAGTATTATAAACTACATTTTATGCGATTAAGTCATGGAGAAACCTTGTGTGTTTTTTTTTAAAATCACTATTTTCAGACCAAAAGAGTGCAAAGAGGTTCCTCTCCAGGCAGATATACTGATTTTTGGATGCGAATTTTCACACACACACACACACACACACACACACACACACACACACACACACACACACACACACACACCATTATGTTCAGCTCTCCCCTTTATGTTTGCCTTTTCTCTCTATAATATCCACAGTCATTGGTGGCTCGCTGCAGTACTGTGACTGTGGGCCGATTCTGTGAGCTTTTCTTTTCCTCGCGGAGTAATGTGGAAGTTTAGCTCCCTCTCTGATGTGGCCCCGCTCTTTGTTAAGCAGGTAACCCTGCGCTCAAAAAAAGAACCCTCCTTTTCCAAACTCAATCTGCATTGACACGTCGCCAGTAACCTTAAGAAAAGGGTCAAAAAGGTATCTGCTCAGTTCCCTTCCCAAATAAGCTACGTTTTCGAGCAGGATCTCCTTTTGTCAATTTTTTCCCTCTTTCTGCAGTTATCAAAAAGAAATGGAGACAGTTTATTCAGCAGCAGCTCCCTGAAAAGTTACATTTCTTTGCGATTATTGTAACGGCACTTCGTGTCTTTAGCTAGCTCCAGTTCCATCACTTTTAGTGGCCTTTCAAAGAATACAATCTAGTGAACTATGTTAGCATTTGCCTGCTTACAGTTTTTCACTCATTAGATGCAACCACAAAACAACAAAGAACTTTTTTTAAACTGCAGCCGAAATAAGAGAAACTTCATAAAAAAATAAGCATACAGTAAATAAAAATGACCAAGTTTTGGTGTTTGCGCATCACTCCAGACCCGCATCTCATTTTAGATTTGCAGATATTGAGCGAAGCCCCCAGAAGGAGCTCTGGCATTCATGAAGCTTTGGGGGCAGTTTGCGCTCTTGAATAAATTTTGCGTTGGAGGGGGGTAATGGGGATTTGAACCAGCGCATTCTTGTGAGGTTTGTGGAGACTCACATGGTTACCATTGGTGTGCATTGTTCGAGTCATCTGAATAAGCACTGCCCATGTGAGTTCTAACGTGATTGCTCGGGGCGGTGAAGAAAGGGAGAAGGGAGAGTAATCCTGCAGGATTGCGGAGTGTCTCAAGCACCTCCATACCCCCGGGGCTGTGGGGCGAGAGGGCGGGGGAGGGGCGAGCACTGGCCTGTGAGAGGGGCTGTAGGTCCTTTCGCTGGTGTCCCATTTCTCGTCCTGCACCTCATTTGTTCTGCCTTGTCTCTCATTATTCCTCCTCATTGTTTACTTTCTTAATGAGGGGGGTGGGACCCACGGGCTGTGATTGACAGCAGTGTTCTCTCCCTCTCTCTCTCTCTCTCTCTCTCGCTGTTTGGCTGGGGGGAGGAACATTGGCTTCTTAGCTTGCATGTGCATGGAGAAGTAAAAAAAAAAGACAAAACACAAGAAGGTGGTGAGGTAGGGCTGTTTTTGTTCTTCAAACCCCTCTTGAGGATATGAGGCCGTCTGAATGGGACGCTATTGGCCCTGTCCTGCCCCTCTGGGTGCGCCTGTGCAGCTCTCTCTGGAGTGGGGATTGTTCTGGGCTCGTTGTGGTCGGAGCGGCCCGTCGACGTTGAGAAGCGTGAACCACAACGACAGATGAATTCTTGACAAGTTGAGACTCCTGTCCCCGTTAGCAGTTAGCATAGCTGACAAGAGTGAGGGCCAGTGCTGTTGGCCAGTTTGAGGGGGGGGTTATGCCGGAGAATTCTGGTAAAAATGGTCTGAAAAGACCAAGATGGAAGTGCTGTGCCTTTCTGAGATTAGGGATTTTATTTTATTAATTTTTCTATTGACTTCTGTCGCCTCAGTCACCGGGTAAATATGGCTGGACTTAAGCTTAATTTAGTACAAGTGGATGATCTTTTTTGCTGCATTTGTCCCCTTTTAAACGCCTGGAAGGCACTTCAATGACTTTTTTCCATGTTTGTGCAAATTTAAGAGTAGTTGCTCGACGCCAAGGAATTTAATTTTAGTGAAACAGAAGGGGAAACGCTGCTACTGTGTTAATCTCGCTCCATGGCCGACTTCAAAGCCTGTGAGGTTAAATGAAAAAAGCCAGAGTCCAGCACGGAGAAAGACGGGGCGCCCAGCGTGAGATCTGCACCACCACTGCCATCTGATGCACTAAAAGAAATAATATTTCATAAACTCCCCCTGAGAAATGACCATAGATTTCAATATATCCAAACAAACACAGAAATGCTCGATAAACTTTGGTAGGTGCATGCTGGCTTCCAATCTCAATAAATGTGAGGTTGTAACGCCAATACATGGAAACTATAGCCTAACGAAATGTTCCCTGTAACAACAACACATTACAAAAACTGATGGCGAAGAAATATTCACAGTGTAAAGATGAAAACAATGCAGACCAAAATCCACTCTTGGAGACGCTACACAAAGTACTCAAAAGTAAAGAATTATGAACGTCCATGAGCCGTTTCATTTATTGACATAAATTTTTGATCAGAAAATGCCCTGCTGTGAGCCGCCAAATTTTACCTATTTGATCCATGGTGTACAATCGGCAGAATTTCCAGTATTTTCAAACCGCAAAGGTCAAAGGTCATTAGACCAATATCAACGAGTCTGTACAAGATGCGGCTTTTGGGCCATGTTGATGAAAAGTTATTAAAGGATTTTTCCATTTCTAAAGTCCGTGACTAGCACAATCAACAGTCTAACAAAAATGACTATCCTCCAGGGTGAATGCAAAACTTATGACAGCTGCTTCAAATGACTTGAGCTTTGCGGCTTTCTTTTACATCACACGCTGAAGCAGTGTGGACTATTCGGCTCACAAGTCCTTTATTAAGAACTGAAAATTCGAGGGCTGCACATTGTTGAATCTTGTGTGCACACTGCGTGCAAATTTTCTTATCGCTCGGACCCTTCCCTTGCTGCTTGCAGCAATAACAATAATAGATCTAGTTGTTTTTTTTAGCTGTAAGTTCGCCTTTTAAAATGTCTGTGTATTATTCCACAGATATTCATGTATCCTTCTGTTGCGGCTGATGTTTAAACCCAGAGCACAAGGTTTCACCGCCTGTGACTGTGAAATTTCAGTCTTGGAGGGCTGTAATGTCTGTGGGTTTTTACAGTGTTTTTCTGCACAAGATCATCATTAATAAGGCACTGATTTGTGAAAAGCTCAGTATTAATTGGCTCCTGAAAAGGACACCTGAAAGCCACCAGACACTGTGGCCCCCCAGGATTGGAATTTGGCGTCCATTTGGAATTCACCCAGAAATCCCTGTTTCTGTAGAGTCACAGAGCCCCTGAGGGTCCCTCATCCAGACCAGACCAGCCAATCTGAACTCATGGTGGATACACGTGTACCAGAGCCGAGGCACTTCAAGCACACATTTGCACCTCCCTCTTCAGAACTGCTTATTTCCACAGGAGTCATTAGACATTTCTAATCATGAGTCCGCAGTCCAACTCTTAGGCCCATGTGGCATTGTGCAGAAATACATACAGAGACAGTATTCCTTGTTTAAGGTGGAAAATATCCCGTCTCTCCCCGTATATAGAGCCTTGATGTTAAGTATTTGGGTATTCGGAGGGTTGGGGCACCAGTAGAGTTGCAGAACGGTTCAATCTTGAGCGCGTGGTGAGCCGTGCCGAGCTGTGCCAAGTCGTGCCGTGCCGAGCCGAGGCGAATCGCAAGAGATGTTCCCAGGCTGGTTTCCACACTTGCAGACAGAGGCCTAGAGAAGATGGGGTCAGCTGGGGCTGGATACCTACAGGACAGGGGGATGCTTTAGGCGTTATAACAGTCAGAGGCTCAGTACTGTGAGGGCCCCAAAGCTGTCCGGGCTCCAAAAGTAATTAGGGCCCCACAGGTGTTAGGGCCGCAGTACTGTTCAGACCCCTGAGCTGTTGGGGCCACAGTGCTGTGAGGGCCCCAGAGCTGTGAAGGGCCGCAGTACTGTTCGGACCCCTGAGCTGTTGGGGCCACAGTGCTGTGAGGGCCCCAGAGCTGTGAAGGGCCGTGAGCTGTTCGGGCCCCAGGGATGTTAGGGCCCCAGAGCTGTTAGGGCCGCAGTACTGTTCAGACCCCTTAGCTGTTGGGGCCACAGTGCTGTTAGGGCCCCAGAGCTGTGAAGGGCCGAGAGCTGTTTGGGCCCCAGAGCTGTGAAGGGCCAAGAGCTGTTTGGACCCTGGAGCTATTTGAGCAACAGAGCTGTTAGGAGCCGAGAGCTGTTAGGGCCCCAGTGCTGCTCTGGCCCCAGAGCTGTTAGGACCCCCGAGCTGTTTGGGCCCCCAGTGCTATTCTGACATGCTTATCAGGTACTCAATAGTATTCCCAAGTTATGGAAGCAGGAGGGGTCCAGGCGAGACGGACTGTAGTTTCAGTACCTTTTTACTGGACAGAGCAGGAATTCGGGGTTCACTTGCTTGGCAGCCTGCGCAGTGCACAGTACTAACTGTGATTTTCCCTCTGGGGCCGAAGAGACGGACAAACACGTTGAGCGTACTCTAGAGAAAGAGGGAAAATGGGCAAAAGAGATGAAAAATGCATCCTTCAGTGATCGTCATACAAGATATTTAGCAAATTATATTCTTATGACAGAGAAAGAGAAAACGTATTTGCGGGAACCTTAAAATTCAGTAATCATTTGATTCTCAGGTAGCATTTACTATTTTAAAGTTGCCTGGCAGTACTGGTTACTGACTTAAATCTACCTTCCTTCTTTAATTTATTTTCAATGTATTCAGATTGTCAACATGTAAGCCGCTGTTTTAATCTAATATACATCCCAGCACCAGAAAATACAAACATAACAGTGAAAGGAGTTCTGTGCGTCCAAGCTGATTGAAGGTTTTATGAAGAAAATGTTTGAATAAATGGCGTTTGACTTCCCTTTTAACAGTAAGCTGATTCATACTGAATGTGTTTTACTGCATAAAGCGTTCATTTATAACTGCTTTTAGGTAGACTACGTTTGATATGCAGCACTACTAATTTAAGTGGGTCTTTTTGACGGGTCCGTAAAAGACAAACCCCCGAGAAACAACTTGATGTCAATGCAATCGTTGGTCTAACCGTATTGCGAAGAAATAATGTTGCAATTTAAAATAAATAAATAAATAAATAAATTAATAATAATAATAATAATAATAATAATAATAATATAATAATAATTAATATTATTATTATTATATTATTATTATTATTTTAAACTCCTTTCAAAAATAGGCCTAAATACCATGAAGGGAATCGTCTGTTGTTGCTTCAGTGGCGGAATAGAATACAGTTATTTTTTTTTATTATGGTTTGCCCATTTCTCGGCTGCTAGCAGGAAAATGATCCGTGTACATTTGTTCAGTGACGATTCGTTAACAATTTTGCGTACTTTAAAGATTATTTGCAGTCACCTGGCAATATCAAGGTTTCACTCATGGTGCAACTGTAATTTTGTGCGACCAAACACCTGTTCATTTATTTTTGTTTCAAAACTATTTTCAATAAATTGAAATTGTCAACTATTTATTTATTTTATTTTAGTTGTTTTTTTTTTGTTTGTTTTTTACTTTTTCTAATAATAACTTTTATAATGTTTCAAAGTCGGTAGTTCCGCCTCATCAGTGTGATTTCAGTTACGGTGGAGCTCCTGAAGTGATTTGTAGGCAAAGGGAGACGGGGGCACAACCTTACAGGGGGCAAGTTGCAACTTGGGCACTGAGCAAGAAAGAAGCTATGTATTTCTCGTGTGCGAGAACCGAGCTTGCCATATATGAACACAAGGGAATTTTTGCTGCAAAATAACTTTTCCCACAAGTGTTCTTGCATAATTGGCCATACGCACCAAATACTGGCCATGTCTTTTAAGTCGCGGTCTTGAGGAGTCAAAGATGGTGGAGTTTTGATGGATGCTTATGGCAAGCAGAGACTTTGAGCCATGCTGGAGCCAAAGTAGCACAGTGTGGGGCAAGTTGTAACTCCGTGTAACTACATGCCCCCCGTTTATTATAACTTTAAGTAATATTATACATTAAGTGTATATAATGTACTTTTTCTGTCATAAATAGGCTGCTGTGTGACCATGTAGGGCTCTTGTTTTCATCAATGTCGTGAATTGTCGTCAGACATCATATACGGTTAGTCAGACAAAAGACCATTCGTATACGCTACAGGCACCAAAGCTGACAAGTGCAAAAGGTAAGAGTTGAATTGACCCACTATTTCTTTTAAAACAAAGTTACTGCCAGTGTGTTTCCCGACATTTCGGATACGGGTTCGACGTGACTACGTGCCTGGGGGGTCAGTAAAGCAACCTGGTATGTTCTGGTGATTGTACTTCCGGTATTTTTAATTTATGATTTTATTTATATGTTGATTTATTTATAATTTTAATTTATTGGAAAAAAAGGAAAGTGCTTTCATATATATTATGTAAAAGTCGATGTCCCTTTTGTGTGCGTGTGTTTATTGTATTGTTTTCATTATAATGTCGCCAAAGTAACCTGGGAGTAGGAAAACAGTATTAAACTAAGGATAGACCTCTACTTTTTGACTACTACCTGCAAATAGGCCTTTATGATAACTCATTCTAAAGTTTTTATGACGATTAACAATGCCAAACGAAAAAAAATCTAGGAAGCTGGATCAAAATGAAACTTTGTTACTATGAAAGTTGTAAACCATTGTGCATCTTTTTACATGACCTACAATTGAATTGTCAGGGACAGATAACGGCACATTAGTAATATTTTTTAGCACCCTGATGATTTCCTTAAATGTAGCCTGCAGGAATGTGGTTGTATAATGTCTCTTCAGTCTTATTCTTCTCATGTTTTAGCGCGAAATAAATCTCTGTAAACTTATTCTTGCAAAAGACCAATGATAATAAAACGTTTTGCCAAAACATTTGGAAACCAACGTGAATGAGCCTCTTACACGTCTCCCAAATTGCCTACAGCTTTGTGACAATTCATAAATTAGTGTTTTCATTTTGGTGTAATGTAGGATCAAGCCGATTAGCTACCTATTTCTGAGAGGCAGATTAGACGAATTTTTATGTGGGAAAAGGTTAAAATTAAGAGCCATCCATCCCTTTGCTTTGACCGGGGAATACCCATGGCCTGAGCTCCGCATCCATAATTATAGCCTACTGTGAAAATAGCTAATGTCTTCACTGGCCTTTTTATGTTTTCAAATTGATTTGCTGAGCGCATTTCTGCTCGGGTCTGCATCTCCTTAGGCGCTCAGTTTTAGTTTTTATGACTTTTTTGTTAACTCTGGCGACGATAATCTATCTACTGAAATGGAAAAAAAAATGCGCTCATTGCGCTCACTAGGAAGTCAACCGAGAAAGAAATATTTTCATATATTTTCATATGACACAAGGCTTTCCTGTGGTAAAAATCAGGAGACTGTTGAAATCGTTTCCCGAGAATTATAGGTAAGCAATATGCTTACTAAGACCGCACTGTCCTTCCCCCCAGGTTTTTGTAATATTTTCGGCTTTTTCGTGCACATTTCGAAAGTTCGACGAGAGGGATCATCAATGGAGTTTTTTGAGCGAAATATCGCGGTGTTGCAAAGCCAATCGTCAATGAAGCGAAACGAAATGGAATTGACGTGTATTTCATCATTGCAGAATTGTTTTTTTCTATACATGCGAAGTAAAAGTAAAAATTCAATGAATAAAATAAATAAATAAAATAGAATCTGTTCAAGGGGAATGACTTACAGTGAAAAACTTCGTTTTACATCTATATTTATGCAAATTCATATAAATGGTAATTGGAGGATTATATAAAGTTATTTATTATTAAGTTATTAACTTATGCAACACATTTCCGGAAAATCCTCGATAACACTGAATATCTAAATACGCCAGCAATTTTATATTGGTGCAACCTTAAAATAAAAGGGATAATGAAAAAATGTTTACGAAATCAATACATAATAAAATGTTAAAATGATGTTGATCCTTACCTGAGTAGGTTTTTTCCCGCAAAGGGTAAATACATGAAGCGCACGCGAATGACATAGTCGAAAAGGTGTCGGAAGCATTAATAGCCTCATGGACTAATATTCGTTTTTGCGCAAAATGCGCGAAATGAAATTCGGGCATTGCTCCTGTAAGAAGGAAGCAATACCGATCCGTGTGCTGGACTGGATTAATCTCCCGTGTATTGCGCCAATAAATACTTTGATGTCTGCAGCCGCACCTCGCAGGTGCTGATCAGTCGGATTTCTTGAAGCCCTGCCATCGAATGCCCTATAAAAAAGCACGAAGGAAAATGTTACGGATCCTTTTACACATGTTCCTACAATATCGTATTTATGCATCATCGTGTTAATAAGAGCCGACAACATTCAAGACCTGCTCAAATACTGCCAACGAAAGAGACAAAACTTTAGCCCCCCTCCCTCTTCGGAGCCCTAATCCCAGTCTTTACGAGCTCAGCATTAAGAAAATTCGACTGCAATTTGGGATTAGAAAATTACAAAAGGTTAGTGCGACTTGATATCTTGATACCTAAACCAGGTTGATCTCGACCTCTTGAACAGATAACTGGAATACAGTTAGCAAAATCTGTAGGTGCGTTGAAGCAACGTCCGTTTTGCGTTAGCAGGTCAAAGTTACAGTTTATCTTTCTTAACGGCTCTTATACACGAAGAGTTCTTCCGCAAAATAAGTTCGGGGCAGTATTATCACAGAGGAAACTGCTCGCCATTTACAAACTTGCTCACATGAGGCGGTAGGCCTCACTTCGCTCATGTAATATAAATGAAGTTTTTCCCATTTATAGAGCCATCGAGTTGGTCTGTATATGTATAAAACCCGTCACTTTATATTTTCATTAAATGCAAAAGCCCAGGACACCTTAGTTATTTCAAAGCTGTGCAAATTACTTTTTTGATTTATGAAAAATTTGTGAAAGTCCTGTTATTTTATTGTAGGTGCCACATAGGCCTTGGGGGTTTTTTTAAAATGTAATTTTGTTCGTCGGGCGGTCACTTACTTTGAACATTAGCTCGCTTTCAGCCTCGACCTCAATTAGAATGAGTTGATTTTGTGAGATCAACAAAAGAACCGAGCGAAGGCTTATTAGGCTCCTCTGAGCATCTCACCAACCCTTTGAGAAACGGTTAAGGAAATGGTGCGCCCTCCATGATATTCTGTTACCGTATTTATTGGCATTTCTTTGAGGCCCAGGCTTGAAAGGTACTCTCTTTGATTCCAAAGCTATGATTCTCTCTGGACTGATTTCATTTATTTTCTGGGCCGGCTGAGATGTTATTTAATTCTTTTCACTTTCCCCTTCTGTGTTTTAAAAAGACTGTCCCTATTAAACATTGCACAGACTGTTCTGAAATGTAATTCTAAGTGGGGATTAGTATACTATAAATATTCATGAGATAGATCTAAAAAAAAATGAAAATAAATAAAATGGATAATTTAAACCGCCGTATTTCTTGAACTCTCTGAGCCTACTGGTAAACAGAATAAGCATAATGAAAAAGTAACAGCATTATATCTTTATTATTATTATTATTATTGTTGTTGTTGTTGTTGTTGTTGTTGTTGTTGTTGTTGTTTTACAAATGTGCATAATTTGTTCCAAAAAATACAGACTACGGGCCATTGTTTTTATTATCTTTCCTGAATTTCGGATAACTGCAGTTCTGATAGTCTTGCCATTCACCTCGGCACGCGACTTAAAAGTAAAAAGCTGAGCCCATGCTGAATTTGAAAATCTGTTTTCAGTCACTACAAAATAATAAAAAATGACCGCTTAGGTTAAAGCCCATCACTTGATTCTAAAACTTTTCGAAGTGCGATGGCCTACAATTATTATACAACAAGTCTTTGTTTTCGGGAAACCTGCGTGGCATATTACTTATGGTGTAATAGCCCACATATGATCGGTTGTTGTTCGCATTAAGAAACGTGTATTTTTTATTTTATTTTTTTATTTTTTTTGCTTCACAGCGTAAAAGTGTGCTACTTGCAACCCTCTCGTTGATTGTCATAACCATAACACGGCTGTAAATTTCAACGATCGCGTGGAAACCGGAGTGAATGTTCAAAATCAAAATACGACCAAATAAGATTTATATCTGATTGTCCTTTAAGTAATAATAAAATATATAAATGAATTATTATACCACCACGTTTTAATTAATTTCAGAACAATAGTTTAACGAGCAAATTCAACTTGCAACAAACTGTGGGAAAACTAAAAGCGATGATTTAGCCATCAATTTTAAGATTTAATACTGATCAAAAATAAAGATTAATCGAGTTACCGTCGTTAAGCGTTTATTTCCTGTATGCGTCGAATATTTTATCTTTCGTTTCAGTCAATAGGCTTTGCAATTCAGTTTGTTCTTGGTCATGAGAGGAGGGGCCTCAAAGCAGTTCTGAGTAGCGAGTGGCTGTTTCATCCGTCTGTTTAAGAGAGGCCGTGCAGGCATTGGTCAGAGTGGGCGGTTCCGCAGGTGTTTTACACTCATAGAAGGACAGGGCAGAGAGAAGGTGATCAATCTCAATCCGTCTACATTAGCAATCACCTAAACAGAGCACACACATTCGAGTAGTCAAATGTAATCAGCCTGATTTATTTTGGCGTAAATCGTGAAAACATCAATGACTGACGCTGTGAAACAACTACAGACCACGCGCGAGATACCAGAATCGGCATACCTGCGTTTAAAATAACTTTTTCAAAATTCAGTGCATGTATTGGCTGCTCGTATATCCTTCAACTGTGCTGTATTCCTGAAATATTCCACTGTTGGACATTTTTATACAGACACGGGTTTGTGCAGGAAAACGAAGAAAAGAGGGGAAAAGGAAGGAGAAAGATAAAAAGGTAAGTTCTGGTTCCACTCCCGCGATTTTTGCGAGTCTCTGTATATTTATCTTAACATTTAAAGCGCCTGCCAAGCTCTACACTGTAAAATGCCCCACCTGTTTCCCTGGATTCTTTGTGAAAAATTGCGAATAGCAAGCACTGTGCATTACAGCCGGGAAAAATATTTTATAGCTTAATCGTGTGCGTATGGCGGGGTAAATTACAGCGTACTTTCTCAAAAGATAAACAAAAACACACACGTCGAGAGTCACTGAAGTCGCTCGATTAGGGGGCTTTTTTTATGTTCTATTTGGCAGTTTGTAGATTTGATCGTGCGATCAATTCTTTTTACCGGGATTTGCACAAATTTCAAGTAGGATTAAATACAGCGTATCGAACTTCTCGTTAGTGTGCTTGGATGGAGTTGATTTATATTTTTATTCTCGTGAAAATGAATAATTTTGGGCCTTATTGCCCATTTATATTGAATGCGCTCAGTAGGTAATTGGAGAGGCGTGTTTTTGGTCATTTATTTTGCTGATAAGACCTCTCCTGAAAATGGTCTCCCTGGAGGTCTAATCTAAATTGTAATTGAGTTCAGGGAGCTCTCCTTTTCATTCAGTCCTACAGAGCTGGAAATGTTGTTTAAGCAACGGCTAAAACTCCGGACTTTCGCAGGAAGGGCCTGTAGCATCTCAACAAACTCGGAAAATATCCCTCCTTTCTTGATAGTGTTACGTTAGGGCCTACACCATTTTGATAAGAAGCACTAACTACAGATTTTTTTCACCCATAATACGACATACGAGTAGCCTTGGCTACCACTACAAATATTCTTTGTTTTTTTTTAATTGCTAAAACCTTTACTGCCTTAATGTTTTATTTTTTTTCTCATACATGCAGCATTAAATAGCTGGGACAAATAACGTAACATAATTGGTTTTACATCGAGAATATAGGATAATTATCGTAACAACGTTCAATTATAAAATGACTAAAATGCATGTGGCCGTAACTGGGACAGCACTGAATACCCCAATTAGGGTTACGCGCGTCAGTATTTGATGAAAAATTCATAGTTTGGAAATATAGACTTATGTTCTGCCATCTTCAGCGCGCGAAATACAATTTTATGAGGTAACAACATGATGCAGGAATATATAGCCCACCATAAAATTATCAATGAGCACGCATTAAAACATTTGCAGGCTTCACACTTGCAGGGTAAAGTTATGGAGTAAATTTAGGATAAAACTGCAAAACTAATTTGCACGCTGGATTTATTTTGAAGTCGAGTGCATTTGTCTGCTTGGAACATTCAATTTAAAAGAAGTTGTCATTTACAGTAGTTTTTGTTGGTGTGTGAAATGTGAGCGCAATTTAGGCCTACTTCTGCGCTTCACTGAGGCAATACAAAACCAAAACCGCACGACTGGAATTAGCTAATCACAAGAGGCATACCTAGCCCATGTTAATTGCTAAATTTTTTTTTTTTTTTTTTTTTTTAATGAGCGACGCACGCCTAACATAGAGAGAGAGAGATACACAGGCTGGTGTGAACATTTCAGTCTCCAAACGTATTTAAATAGCGTGAACACACTTCACAATTCATGGAGTATAATTTAAGAAACAGGCCACGAATTATGTTGCGGCCTCAAAAAACAATAGCAGCCTATTCATTTGTCTGCAGTCCATCGGCGCAAAAATATTTTCGGGATAAATCTTTATTTTCATCCATAAATTACCTCTTTTTTTTAATTAATGTTTTAATTTTGGTTGGTGGTAAATACTACCGGTGAAAAATTACCATAACATTGGATCAATTTCATGATTCCGCGACCGTGGTAACTTTTAATTGCAGTTGATTATTTGCTTATAAATTTTATCGAAGGATTCTGCGTTTTTATCTGGCATCTGTACAAAATAACGCTAAGCTTTGAAAGACCCTAGAAACATAGTTAATGTAGGCCTAATTATTATGAGCAGATAAAAACTTTAATGATGGCTCATGTTTAAAATGCATGAATATTTGTGGGTCTTAGGAAGCTAGGTGAAATACGCACAATGTTCTCCCTCTCAATTTTACATTTCATCTTGCCACAGGTCTGCATTTAACCTTAATGTCGGTGTCGTTAATTATTCTAATTCTTTGTTTATTTGATGGATATGATGTATTTTACCAATCTTGAGACGAACTGCGTCTTCTTCTCTATTTCAGTATTTTGTTTTGGTCCTTTTCCCGACGAACTGCAACACCGAGGGAAACCGAACTACTGGCAAGAACTGGGGGGACCCGTGACTGCCTCTAGCATGATGTCATACCTCAAACAGCCCCCGTACGCCATGAACGGCCTGGGGCTCAGCGGTGCGGCTATGGACCTACTTCATCCCTCCGTAGGATACGCTGGTAGGCTAATACACGGCGCGCATAGTCCCCATTAACAACTACAGTAATGCAATCTGAAAATATGCAATGCGCATAGAATCGCTGCGTGATAATTTACTTTGCGGTGCCACTCAAAATTGAGCCACTGAAGTTTATAGGCTGTACCAAGTGATTTAGTTTTAAGTTTCAGTGACTGAGGGCCTCAGTTCAATTTTAGCGCTCGGTTCTAGATTAAAAAATGTAGCCTATTACGGCACAAGTCTTAAAAAGCTTATCTGCGGTAGAAAATAGCATCTGTGGGAATAGCAACCTAATGTTCAGGAAGGCCGATAGGAAAATATTGGTCAGGATTATTTTAGGAGAACTGTACCTGCATTTTTAAAAGGTAAAGCACTTCACGAATAGCCAAATAGCAGAGTGTCTACGCAACGTACTAATGACAATAGAAATACTTTCATGCTGCTCTGTCAATGAAAAGGCAAAAACGGACTGGGGACATAATTACACTGGCAATTAAAATAAATGCTGACCAGTGGTTAAAATAATTCAGTGAATCACCAGTTTCCTTTTGCTGGCTTCAACGTCCCGCAATGTTTTAGAATAATTATACAACTTCCCCTTGTTAATAGAATAGTGTATTTGCTTTTTTTCTGTAATTCTTTTCATTTATTCGTTTTTTTTTTCCTTTTTCAGCGACGCCGAGAAAGCAGCGCCGAGAGCGGACAACTTTCACGCGTTCACAGCTGGACGTTTTGGAGGCGCTCTTCGCCAAGACGCGTTATCCGGATATATTTATGAGAGAAGAAGTTGCCCTGAAAATTAATTTGCCAGAGTCAAGAGTCCAGGTATTGATTCATACACCATACACTTACACGTTTACACCTGTTGTAGTTCATGGGTGCTCCTCAAAATATTCAGAACTTTTTGGCCATTCTGAACTCTATTCTGAGCAGCAGCAGATCCGCACATTGCGATCGGTTGCGATGCGCAGGAGTTTACACAGGAGTTTACGCCGCGTTTTTACAGTTACGCGTGTGTTTCGGGGCTCCCGCGCGCTCATGTTGCCGCTCAGTGGCCCCCTCTTGCGCTGTATCTCGCAAATATGAAATGAAACACGAACGCTCCACTGCATTTCGCGAATACAGTGAGTGTATCACGTTCGGGTACTCCAAATACTCTCATTGTTTTGAACTGGATATGCTGATCCACGCAGCTAAGAAATTGTGATTAAAGTTCCGGCAGAAGGGAAAAATGCTCAGGCCTTAGCACATGCAAAACTGGTGTTCTGCAGACTATCTTCATTATCTTTCATGTTGCTTCTGTGTAACTTACAGTTCATTCAAATTTCCGCTCATCTGCCCCATGCAATTTTACATTATAACCATCGGACTTCGTCCGTTATTTTCGATTAAAATGATTTTTTTTTGTCCAAGATTAATCTTGAAGATCAATTAATATCGAACATAAATGATTTGTATAGTTATACAACTAATTTGGTTCGTCACAATCTGCACTGGTACTTAAAATGTCAGGCAACCATTAATTTGACATGTACATTTTTGCCAATCCGTCTTTAGTCATCTGATTTAGACAGAAGACCATTACGGAACCTATTTACGATTCATTATGGCTTCTGAGCGTACGCAGCAAAAGTTCTGAATACACTGATCCACTTCAAACTATTAAATTACTCTACTCTGATGAGAAATTCAATAACGCGGTTACATTGGCACCATTAGATAAAACGGTCTGAAATTAAAACTTGTGAAAAAAATTGGAAAGAGGATTCAAGCTGACAATTTTGCTGCCAGTTGACCCGAATATCTTTAATAGGGTGTTATGCAATGATTGAAGTGCTAAAAGAACTTAAGTCACAATTTAGTCAATTTAAGTTCAGTCTGAAAACATGTTGAATTTGTCGAGCTGAGGCTATGAACGAGGACCCCACTGCTAATTGCACTTAAGTCACAGAATGTACATTCTAAGAAAATCCACGTGGGCAGCTATAAGAGACGTTTTCTCATTCTTGCCCCACGATGTGTAAAATGTGACTGAAGTACATTTTGGCACCAGGTTCTTTCATTTCAAAATTTATTTTTTAACAAGACTGTGGTTGAATTTTCCAGGTGTGGTTCAAGAATCGTCGAGCCAAGTGTCGACAGCAGCAACAGAGCGGCAGCAGCACGAAGGCGCGTCCGGCTAAGAAGAAGTCATCACCGACGCGCGAGAGCACGGGCTCGGAGAGCAGCGGCCAGTTCACCCCGCCCGCCGTATCCAGCAACGGCACGTCCTCGAGCTCAAACTCCTCCAGCAACAACGCAGGCATCAGCAGCGCCGCATCCGTCAGCACACCCGTCTCCTCCATCTGGAGTCCCGCCTCCATCTCCCCTGGCTCAGTCCCTCCGCCCGTCTCCCTACCGGAGGCACTGCCCTCCTCCAACGCCTCCTGCATGCAGCGGTCCGTCTCGGGGGGCTCGGGGGCCACCTACCCCATGTCCTACAACCAGACCACGGGCTACAGCCAAGGCTACCACACTCCATCCAGCTCTTATTTTGGCGGAGTGGACTGCAGCTCGTACCTGGCGCCCATGCACTCCCACCACCCACACCAGCTCAGCCCTATGGCGCCCACCTCCATGTCGGGACACCCGCACCACCACATCAGCCAATCCTCCGGGCACCACCACCACCATCATCACCACCACCATCAGGCCTACACTGGGGCCGGCCTGGCCTTCAACTCCTCAGACTGCCTGGATTACAAAGACCAAACTGCCTCCTCTTGGAAACTCAACTTCAACACCACGGACTGCTTGGACTACAAAGACCAGACCTCTTGGAGGTTCCAAGTTTTGTGATCTCCTTCATATTTACAGTTTTTTTAATCGTGTCACACTTAAAAAATAATAATGAATCATAATACATGGACTTAGAAAGTGAACATATAGTTAGAAGTCCACCATGGCGTTTTTCAAATCCCACTTAAGAAGTCTTAAAAATATATTCCCGAACGGACAACTGTGGACAAGCTTTATCGTATTTTCCCCTTTTTTTTTTTTTTTCTTTTATCAATGAAGAATTGTAGTGAAAGGTCGTTGGATGACCTTACGTGCTGGAAAAATTTTAAAGTGTCATAGTAACCAAACTTAGGTGAGCGCCGTTTCCACACGTCCCGTACGGGCTCATCTCCCCAATGGATGCACGGTATAGGCTACTCTACCTCCCCAATCTCTTGTATATTTTTTTGTTCTCAACTTGTTTTTACGACAAAACAGATTTTACTCAGCTGCACACAGGAGCTGAAATGTGTAAATAAGTAACAGGGTCAGTTACATTGGCCCTATTCAGAAAGTGTTAATGGATTTGGAGTCGTTGCAAGAAAGAATATATTCCCAAATTCTCCAAAATATCGATCTTATGTGTCACTGTCTTTCAGACTGTCCGTGCACCTGCATTTCAAAGATTCAAATTAAAATTATATTCGTAATTTCCCGAGAAATTAAGAATACATTAGAGGAAATGTGATAAAGATAATTGGAACATAAAATTCGCGCGTTTTATCTACAGACGCCTTCGACAGGTATTGATTGATATTGATGACCAATTTTTCATGTCACAGCGGTCGACATTTTGAGTTCATTCTTTCTCTTGATAAAAACGAATTTAATTGGGCATTAACAATTTCAGACGACTCCAGTGAAATGTTGAATGTATTTCAGGCCACTGCCCCCTACATTCTCAAACAATAAAGTTCGACTTAATGATTTGTCCAAAGTGGTTATTGCGTGGTTTATTTCCCCCCCCATCATGTGGTATTTGGTACATAGGAAGTCTGCACTAAAACTCATTTTCGACAGTAATTCTCAAAAACCCAAAATTAACTTGCCTTTGTATGAAGGCCTGAAATTTTACATCGAGTGACCCATCGCCGTATTTTTAATTTCAGGAGGAAAAAAAAAACCCATCAGGAATAACATTTAGTTTAGTTTTGTTGACTTAAATATACATTGTACTCCGTCTCTTGATTTGTAGGATTATCGCAGTGCAACATTCAATCCGAGTCATTTCTTTATAATGTAGGCCCAGGCCTAACGGTATGAGCCAAAATTTATTTATTTATCTTGATCTGCCGGGAAACACGGTTAACTTAGCACTTTGTCTGAGACAAATTATTCATACTCCTATTTTAATGGGTCTTATTGAGAGTTCTTTCTTGGGAAGAATTTTTAATCAATGCTTTAAAGCATACACTTGGCTTCATTTCAATTATTTAATTAGGCTATTAAGACTGTACGTTGCTTTGTTGGCACAATTCAATGGTTTATGCTCTTAAAAGACTCTTTAGTAGTTTTACGAATAAGTAACACCGTGCCAAGATTTCTCCAGCTTCGCACAAGAAACGGACTTTTTCCTAATAATTAAGAAGCCTATTTTCTGTGCTTTGAGCTAAGAGTATCATAGCTGGCAGCAGCGTGGCAATTGAATTCAAGACAGTAAAAGCGTTGAGTGCGTTTCTCATAAACTGGACCAAAGTAACCTGATCGATGGTTGCAAGTTCTCATTGCGAAATTATTAGGGTGCAGCCAGGTTAATGCTTCAAATGTAGCATGAGGAAAATATTATTACAGACGAGAGGTAGCAGCGAGGCATTAGCTCATTAAATATAGAAAAGGTCAGTGGTGCCTGATGTTTGAGGTAGGCTTGATTTTGAAAGAGTGAGAAAATACCTCACGCTCCACTAAATAGCTTATTTTTTGGAAAGGAAGAAAGGCCTAGGCTCTATTAATTCTAACACCACTTTGTTCAGATACTTTTAAGTCCCAATTTCATTTAAAGAGATGCTCGCCAACAGTGTAGTTTAACAGGCCATGCTGTCTTTCGGTGGGCTATGATCGACAAGAAAAAAAAAAAAAAAAAAAAAACACGCGGAATAATCGTACGATATTATGAAACAGGGCCGTGCTTTGTGATCAAAACTGTGTTTGCTCAATTCAGTAAACACAAAGCTAAGTATTAAATAAAGTGAGTCAACATTTGCGCAACCGACTCAGATCGCTGTTTCGCATAATTTTAGACGCTCATTGACATGTTCAATTCTGTTTATCTTTGGCACAAAAAAGAAGGCTGGACAAATGCGCACGATTTCAATTAACATCATTCACTTTTCTCCGTAAAGTTAATTAATAATTTGTTCCAGCTGGATAAATACGGTTGCCCAAACAAGCAGCCCACGAGGGCATAAAACGTGTTTGCTTTATGATGTTAGCGCTAAGATCCCATTGGGCGCTATCCGTGGGCCACGCCGTCTTGATTAGCATATAGGCCTACGTTTAGAGATACGCTGATTTACGACAATATAGGCTAGTCTACATCAAATTGTAATATAATTTTAAAAACTTCCAGCTAAAGCGATCACAAAATTATTTCTTCTTTTCGGGCAGGCCCTCTTCGTTCCAAAACAAAATAACATTAGACATGTTTGTAAGACGAGCTGGCAAATTTATCCCGCTGGCAACGCTGACAGCAGGATGCCATATCATTCCATTAAAACCTGCCAATAATGCCTACACATAAGCATGATAATTTCATTTAATTCTTGGACATCAACTAAAAGTGCTCAGAATATTTGAACCCAAACTCACAACTTGCAACTGGGCCAATTTGGGAGATTTCTTATTTTCGACTTTCAGTGGCAAGTTCAAGGACTTCAACATCGAACGAGTTACGCAGCTCAATAGTTTAACTTCGTGAGCTACGTGAGACTAAAGTGCAGCAGCAGGTTCTCTTGCTAAGCGTGCGCACAATGGATACGACCATATGATGGCTGTATGGTAGATCATGCTGCTTGTTAGATGACTAATCAAAGTGCGCCTCTGGTATTCGTGAAGTGGATAGATACACTTCACGACTTTCAACGGCGCGTCAAATCATGTTTTCCCTCTCCAGACCAGACAAAGCACATTTATTGCCAGATTAATAAGAACATTGCACGCAGAACATCAAATTATTATTATTATTATTATTATTATTATTATTATTATTTTACTGAAGGATTCAAGACAGCAGAGAACTGAAAGAAAAAAATATTCGTTTATCTTACAGTACCAGACAACATAAACTGACATGGAAATGGATTAACGGGGCTCAATAAGCGCATCTTTGAGTAAAAGGAAAATATTTTCCATTAACGACCAATTAGCCAACCTTTCTGCAAAGAAACTGCTCGTGAATTTTAGGGAGAACACAAGTGACCTTTTATTTCTGAGTGCTTCTTACAGACGGATTCATTCATTTTTCAAATCCAGCAAAATCATGCTGATCAGGAAAACTGCAAGAAGCCTAACGAAACTATCAAACGCAAATCCGACATAGACGCATACCCGAATAAGCACTTGAACTTCACCAAAGAGAAATCGTTCGAAAACGTTCAATCTCGTGTTAAGTCAAAACCAGCGGAGGTGGGGAACACATCAGAGATATACTTTCGTCACAAGAATGACAGTGCTTTGAAAGTACAGTTATAGTTAAGTTTCATTTTGCGTTTACGCTCACGACGATGTGGTGCTGCCAGCGCTTCCCCCTAAGCTTTTGCTTGTTCTTTTCATTTTATCATGAGTACTTTGTCTTTAAATCGGATGAAAGAATGATCAAATGAATGAATGGTCTAATTTTCTCCAAGCATTGTAGTGATGTTACTCTCACGGTCTCACCTGATTTCAAATTTTGCTAATGCGGGGGTTCTTGTAGTCCAGAATAGTCTGGTTTTTCAAGTCAACCAACGAAGATTGTTTTAAAAATAAAAAGCTTAAGCACGCTGTGTCAGGGACAAACATACTAAACTAAAACAACGTAGGCTTATTCCTCTTTGCTTTGACATCTGACTCTTAATTTTCCACAAATGATTTTGTTTCGTTTATCTGAATGCGAACAAGTAAGGAGCGGAAATCCACTGATGACACCAACCCCGAAATTACATAAATAAAAGTAACTATTTCATTGAAATAATTTTGCATACAATTAGTCTTCACAAGAAGTACAATCATTTTACGTGAATACGGGACGTTGCCGCCTGATAATTTCGTGCGCTATGAGGTCTCAATGTAGACGAAAGGGTCTAAGCTGAACTGAGAGTTCATCGCAACTCGCAGGTTGCAGTTGTCGTCGGGAAAGACGCCAAGAGGACCCGGGACCGTTCAGAGCCCCCAAATTCAATGAGTAACTTTAACAGCCCCAGTGACCGAGAGGCTTTGATCCCTGATCGAGATGTTCTGAGTCCAAAGCATGTGGCTAAGTGTCCAGGCATTCCCAGCCACAGTGCACGGCAGTAAGTTAATTCATGATCTTTGGACTGCCACACCCTCCAGCAATCCCTCACCAAACCTCTCACACTGGCATACAAAGCTTGTGATCAGTACTGCCTCATACTAGAGAATACCCACACAGTTTACCTGTTTCTGCAGCATCCTGACAGCAGATGGCTGTCTCATGCACCTACAAGGACAGCCCAACTCCTCACTAATCTCGCCCCACAATGGCGGCATAATCTCACCACTCAGTCTTCAACAGCCACGAAAGTTGATTCACATTCTGTTTTCTGTCCAAAAACGCGCATACTCAGACAACACCCTGATATTTCAATAAGGGATCATACACCATCCATCCACAACAATAAAACCACCTACCTAATACAGCGTAGGTCTCCCTTGTGTCACCAAAATGGCTCAAACCTCACAAGTCATAGACTCCACTAGACCTCTGAAGACGTCCTGTGGTATCTGGTGCCAAGATGTTCGCAGTAGATTCTTAAGTCCTGTGAGTTGCGAGGTGGGGGCTCCATGGATTGGACTTGTTGTAGCAGCACATCCCACTGATGCTCGACTGGATTGAGATCTGGGGAATCTGAAGGCCAAGTGAACACCTTGAACTCTTGGTCATGTTCCTCAAACCATTCCTGAACCATTTCTGCAATGTGGCAGGGTGCATTATTCTGCTGAAAGAGGCCACTGCCATTAGTGAATACCGTTTCCATGAAGGGGCGTTCTTGGTCTACAACAATATTTAGATTGGTGGCGCGTGTCGAAGTAACAACCACATGAATGGCAGGACCCAAGGTTTCCCAGAAGAGCATTGCCCAGAGCATCACACTGTCTCCGCTGGCTTGCCTTCTTCCCTAATGCATCCTGGTTCCATCTCTTCAAAAATGCACACGCTCCCAGCCATCTACACTACCGATCAAAAGTTTTAAGACACCCCAATTTTTCCAGTTTTTTAAGAAGAAATTATGCAGTTTAACGTCTCATTGTACTCTGGAATGAAAGCATAGACATGATAGAACAAATTAACAATCGAAGCTAAAATAGAAATCATGGAATCAATTTATAAACTAAAATGTATTTTAAACGTTTGACTCAAAGTAGCCACCTTTGACAGATATAACAGCTGAACACACTCGTGGCATTCTTTCTACAATGGAAATCAAATAGTCTTCAGAAAGTTCTTCCCAACACTGCCGCAGAAGTTCCCATAAATGTGTGGCACTTGTAGGTTGCTTTGCTTTCACTCTTCTGTCCAGTTCATACCCAACCATCTCGATGGGGTTTAAGTCTGGTGACTGTGCTGGCTACTCCATGTTTTCAAGCTTACCATCTTGTTCTTTTTTCCTAAGGCAGTTCTGGCAGAGCTTGGACTTATGTTTTGGGTCATTATCTTGCTGTAGGATGAACCCCTGACCAACTAGGCGCATACCAGAGGGTACTGCATGGTGCTGCAGAATGCTGTGGTAGCCGTTTTGGTTCAGGGTGCCTCTCACTCTATAAGTCACTGACCCTGGATCCAGCAACACAGCCCCAGACCATCACGCTTCCTCCTCCATGTTTGACAGTTAATGTCACGCACTGAGGAACCATCCTTTCACCTACTCCCCAGTGTACAAAAAACCTGGGTAACCTTACCGTTTATTTAGAACTTCTGACAGTTCACCACTTACCTTTGTACCATTTAAAGCTATTTGTTGGACTGGAACTGCATAATTTTCAATAAAAAACTTGAAAAAGTGGGGTGTCCTAAAACTTTTGAGCGGTAGTGTACATCATGTAAAGAAAATGTGATTCTTCAGCCAAGACAACCTTCATTTGCTACACAGTCCAGTTCAGATGCTCACGTGCCCATTGTAGGCGCTTTCGGTGGTGGACAGAGGTCAGCATGGACACTGTGACCGCCTGATGCACTGTGTTCTGACACCTATCTATCAAATCATAGCCAGCATCAACTTTCTCAACAATCTGTACACAGTTGCTCTTCTGTGGGATCGAACCAGACGGCTAGCTTTGGCTCGCGAGCATCAGAAACCTTTTCACCCATGACCTCGTCGGCGGTTCACCGGTTGTCCTCACGTGGACTTCTTTGGTAGGTACTAATCAATGCATGCAGGGAACATCCACAAAATTTGCCTTTTTGGAGGTGCTCTGACCCAGTCGTCCATCCATCACCAACTGGCCCTTGGCAAAGTCACTTAGATTTTTACGCTTGCCAATGTTACCTGCTTTCAACACAACAAATTCAAAAAATGCCCATTCCCTTGCTGGCAAGAATACCCCACTGTTTGATATGTGCCATTGTAACGAGGCAATTAATGTTATTAACTTCTAATTTTTCTGTGGTTTTAATGTTGTGGCTGATCACTGTATAAGCCTTTATTAATATAATTGAATTTTCTTATGAATAAAAACCTTTTTACACCCAGGGGGAGAGAATTCGAATCAGTTCAGAGAAGCAGTACGCATCGCCCTACCCCACAAAAAAGACTCACCTTGGACCTCACTGACTGACTGATGCTCTCCGGATGGAGTCCTCCAAGCAGATAGGAACATTTTCCATTCATGTGACTCCAGTGCCCGGGAACTAAGAGCCCCGAGTCTGGCGTCCATTGCCGCATATTCGCCCTAGCGCCTCTGTTCGGCAGAGGTAACCCCACGGAGAACACCACGGCCATTTCTTTTCTTATTTATTTATTTATTTATTTATTTATTTTTTACAATATGCTGCAAGTAATAATAATAACAACCCGACATTATGTTATACTCAACGGAAATATACAATCTTAAGTCACATCCGGCAGGGGAGATTTAAAAGACTATCACCGTACATTCTGAGGGAAGAAAAATGTTATGGCCTGCGATTTGCGCTGTAAAAGTTAAAAAAAAAAAAAAGAAGAAAAAAAAGAATGGATCACAATGAGTAAACCGGAGCGGTTAAAAGGTTTAGCACAATATTTGTCTTGTCTTCTATATCATGATAGAATGTCATGGTGTGGATTAAGCTAATGCAAACATCTGGTTTTGTACTACAGCTTAATTCTAGACGGATGGTCTTTGTAAAGCAGCCGTGGTTATGATAATCCGCACGACCAAAATTCGAATGCGTCATAGTTTTAAGTGTCGCACAAGACGTGATTTGCGCATTGGTACTTTAATTTGCTTTCATTAGAGCGTCGTTTGTGATTTAACTGTATGAATGAGATCAGACATGACGTCGGATGTGGAATCCAGGTAGTCGGTGCACCTGCTGTTCTCTTCCAAAAGCTTTTCAACAGTCGTTACGACACCAGCAGGGACGGCGAGTGCTTATTGCTAATTAATAACTCCTACAGTTACACTGTACAGCAGGCTAACTGAAATGGGCTAATAGGCCGCGCGTCAATCGCTCGTTTCACCCACAGTCCATGAGCTGATGAAATAAAAAACAACTACCCTTTCTAAAGATGGTGGCTTCAGTGTGGCTTATATATATATATATATATATATATATATATATATATATATATATATAAATAAAAGCCACAAAAACAAAAACGACAAAACATCATTCCCCATCTTCTGTCCATTTTCAGCATCACTTTTTGTATATTTCACATAATCCTCTTATGATGCAAAGCAAATAGATTACGATACAGTGGAGGATTAAGGATCTCTGGGTGCTGTCACAGTAATCCTGAGCACGGACCGTCAACAGTTCTGACACGGCCGTGGCTGCCGTTCAGGAAAACGGCTCCAGTTCTTAAAAGGCGCACGCGTGTTTCTTTCGCGAACAGCTCTTAACCCATAATCTCATAAAAAAAAAAAAAAAAAAAAAAAAATCAAAAATCACCATGTCAACTTAGCGTCATTCCAAATAATAATTCGGCGTCAAAAAATGTAAAATATTGAATCGGCCAGCCATATAGCCTATTCAATCATGGTCGTAACAGATGGGCACTTTATACACGCACCAACCAGCCCCAACATTAAAACCATCAGCCAAATATTAGAGGACCCCCTCCTGCCACCTTATCAGCTCTGATCCGTTGAGGCATGGACTCAGCAAGACCTCTGAAGGTGTCCTGTGGTATCTGGTACTAAGAAGTTACCAGCAGATCCTTTAAGTCCAATAAGTTGAGAGGTGGGACCTCCATGGATCACATTATTTTTCCAGCACATCCCACAGGTGCTCTATCCACCTGACATCGAGTTGATTTGGAGGCCAATTCAACACCCTGAACCGTTTTTCATGTTTCTCAAACCGTTCCAGAACTACTTCTGCAGTGTGGCTTTGTGCATTGTCCTGCTAAAAGATACCACAGCCATCAGGGAAATTTGCATCCATGAAAGGGCGTTGGTGGTCTGCAACAATGTTTTGGATGGTGGGACATGTCAAAGTAACATCTACATGAATTCCAAGATCCAAGGTTTCCGAGCAGAACATCACCGAGAGTATCGCACTGCCTCTGCTAGCTTGCCTTCTTCTGAAAGTGCACCCTGGTGACATGCCTTCCCCAGGTAAGAGACGCACACGCACCCGGCCATCCATATGATGAAAAAGAAAGACAGCGTGATTCATCAGACCAGGCTACCTTCTTTCAATGCTCCATGGTCCGGGTCAGACGCACCAGTGGCCACTGAGGTGCTCTCAGGAGTGTGCGGGGGTCAGCGTGGGCTCTATGACCGGACTGCGGTGACACAGCTCCCTATGTAGCCAGCTGTGATGCACTGTATGTTCTTCCACCTGGCAGCATCAACTTCTTCAGCAATGTGTGCTACTGCGGCTCTTCTGTGGGATCGGATCAGGCGGGCCGAACTTCGCTCTCCACACGCATCAAAAGAGCCAAGGGCTACCACAGCCCTGCCGCCAGTTCACTGGTCGTCCATCCTGAGATCACTTTCGGTAAGTACTGACATCTGCATACAAGGAGCACTACACAAGACCTTCTGTTTCGGAGATGCTCTGACCCAGTCATCTAGCCGTTAAAATGTGGCCCTTGTCACAAAGTCGCTCAGATCCTTACGCCAGTTTTGTCCAATTTTCCCGCTTCCAATGCCTCAACTTCAAGAACTGCAGCCTAATAGATCCACCACATCACAGATGCCATGGTAACGAGATAATCATGGTTTACTCACATGACCTGACAGAGGTTTTAACCCTTAGGGCACTACAGGCAAATATACTTGCCAAATGATGTACGATATCGAAATTAAAGCTGTTGAAAATCTACCATGTGTCAACTTGTTTAAAAGAGCTTCCGCACGGGAGCTCTTTTAAACAAGTTGACACATGGTAGATTTTCAACAGCTCAGGATAATTACATTTTTCATTCCTTGAAAAATTATTCAGTGCTTTAAGGGTTAATATTGAGGCTGACTGGTGTACAATTATACTCGTGATCACTTAAACCATACTGACAAAACGGTTATTAGAGTACGCCCACCAACATGCGGGACAGAATTTTCCCCAAACATCGGAGTTGCCTGGAAATGTTTCTCAATCGAATTGCGGCATAATCACCAGAAACACAAGACTAATGGTAATAACAAACAGTAAGCATGAATGTGTGGTCTGAAAAATATTTTTTATTACACAAATTTTTGGAATTTTTTAAAAAGAAAAGTACAGTTCCGAGATAGCCTACAAAAACGTATCAAAACTGCAGTCAAACAATTATCTTGATGGCCTATACGTACGGCCTAAAATGTAAATGTATTATCAAAAATGCAAGATTTCATAGCATTTTAGGCAATATAGCCCAGACTATAGTGTGACAAAAGCCAGCAGGAAAGAAAGTCTGCCATGCACACTTGGCATAATGCGATACACCAAATTAACAGTTTCACTTCTTGTTCAGCCAATATTGAGTTACACTATCGTGACATTCCAGCTCTTATTTTCAAGTGTTCACCCTGATTTAAAAATATTTACTATCACATAATGCGCAAACATTGATGCCAACTATCATAACAAAATACAGTCATCTTTCCAAAATGGCAGCCATCTCAGCAAACATAGGTCGAATGGTGAGGTCGCGGTCCCTGGCAAAAATCGGTTAAGACGGCCAAACTGAAAGGCCCACTCCAGTGCACAAAGACAAGTATTGCTGGAATCCATTTTTTTAAATATAAAAAACAAGTTTCTGCCAAGTATATACATCTTCATTAAAATTATGTTCCTGTATCATCATTTTAAGCTGTATTACTCAAAGCTGTTTTTTTCAAATACAAGAAATATGTAGATGCCATTTATGAACATCTGTACTCAACAAAAAAAAGTTAAGGAACAATGGGTTTTTTCTCTATTATTTTCTCTTGTTCTGAGCTTCCCAAGACGCTGTTAACCTGTGGTGAGGGCAAAAGATGGTCACTCAAGATTCTGAAATGACTCTGGACATTGTCTGGCATTTTGATTTATTGGTCAGAACTTGGTGTGATTCTGGTCGTCCCTGTGGATGCCCTGTTTTGGAGTAATAAAGTCATCTGATCAAATGTTTCGATGTATTTTTGTGTCTTGTATTAACACCAATGACGTACACAACACTTGGGATTTACTTTGGTTTTTACATTTCATATACTTGGGTCAAAATCGAGTGTTCCTCAACATTTTTTGTTCAGTATACATGGACATTATATTCCTGCTTCATTGTTTTAAGCCCAAGGTGTTGTAAGAGCCACAAGTCTTCATGCAAGGTAGCTCAGGGAGCAGGTCGAAATTAATAAGAGGTTAAACACAGGAATTTCACCCCAGGAGACCATTTGTCTCCCGTAAGAAATGAAAGGTCAATGTTATTGTCTCATTTTTAAACCTAGTTGACATTATTCTCAGTTTTTAGGATGTTTAAGGCTGCTGAATGCACACTGTGCACAACATTTTAAGCAGTATAGCTGAATAGGCCCGTTCTCGATAACATCAAATTCGGACGTAGCTAGAATGCCCAAGAACGATGTCCAGCGGATGACTTGATATTGTTCCGGACATTGGCACAACTTCTTTGCGGGAACTGTTTCTGAACCATACTGGGACGTATTTATTGGACGTTCAAACGATCATCATTCAATGTATCAGTGTTTGCTGGATTGTAAGGCAAGTGGTCGGTTAAACTAAACCAAAATGGACAACATTAAGGGTTCCGGGTTCACCAGCCACCTGTAAAAAAAGAAGCGTATACAGTGTTAGAGAGACCGAGGAACAACACTTTTAGACATTTATTAAATTAAAAAAAGCAATGTATATTTGAGTAGCCCAGACGGTTTTCTCCAAAAACTAAATCTGTTGCTGTACTTATAGATCATCGGTATAGTTCTTGGACTTTCCCAGCAATTAGCAACAGTTAAATCAGAAATATAGGAATTGTAGTTGTAACAATTTTCTTGGTATACCGATGTTCCAGCGACCAAAATGTTGGAAAATGGACTGATAAGGCCATATAAAAAAATTGGTTGGTGATCATCCCCTCCCGACTGGTAAAAACGGTGCCGACCTTTTTTTTTTTTTTTTTTTTTTCAAAAAATCGTTTTTTCATCAAAAAAATGCCTAGAATCGCGTAAAAAACGTGAAAAAACGGCGCGTCAGTGATTCAAATTCAGGGTATTTCGATTCACCTGGTATGACTGACTGGCCCTCTAGCGAGCGTTTGATGAACCACGCCGCGCATGCGCAAATATCTAAACAGTCTTCAGTTAGAACGCGTTTCCACCAGTTTCAGTCTTAAAAAAAACAAAAACAAAAAAACCTCCCGCCCTTCTCACTTTTTAATGCCCAAAAAGGATGATCAACAACTTCTTTTTTTTTTTAGATGGCCTAATATCTTTATTTTATTACAAGTCAAATGTAGTTCAACCCACCTTCTCTTCCAGTTGATTATTTCCATCTTTCTTGCATGAGTAGAAATTGTATTGAGTCTAACTAACTGCGTATGATGTGATTTCTATGTGAGCAGTTGTCTCATTAGATATTAAGACGCATGGGTGCTGTTCACTGTCATACAAGAGCCAATATAAGACAGAATAAGTTCTTTCTATACTTAGAATATAGAACAGTACATGAAGTTATGGTGGTCGAATTTGTTTATAAAAGATGGAGCATGTTGTATCACAGCTGTCCTATAGATGCACTCATGAATGACCCAGTTTCTGCCGACTTAGTGTCATGGGTAAGAATTTTAAGATCATATAACCTACAGTACAGTGACTTATATGACATACATTTGGAACCTGTGGTATACACAGATCAATTTTCCAAAAGCAAACTCTGATGAATGACTTGCGATGAAGTTCTCATATATGCCCACAATAAACACATGGGAAGCACAATGAGTTCACGGTTATATTCCGCCGGCACACCACCGCCATTCAGGACATAAAACCCCAAACCATAAAAAATTGGGATGGTTTGTCAATTTAAAGTTTCTTAACACATTATTTGATGTTTCCATTCACGCGGTGATGTTTCACCACAGAAATTTTAGAGACTTCTCAAAAGAAACACTTCAATTTCAATTAAATTTAAAAAAAAAGTTAGGACAGTAAAGTATCTACCACTAGCTGCCAGATAGCTCACTCGGTTAAAGCACCGCATTGCGAAGCAGAAGTGACTATCACGGTCCGGGATCGAGCCCCGGTCGTGCCAACCGGCAGTGGCCGGCAGCTTTTTCAGAGTAACGCACAATTGGCCATTGCGCTACAGGGATGCAAATTGGAAAGGGTCTGCCGGGAAGGGTTATATAAACAATGGTCGCTTTGTTCGTTGCTTAAGCGCCTCCGGTTGGCCAGACGGGCGCTCGTCAGGAAGATGCTAAGCTTGTTCATTTTCGGGTATCCTCCGCCCTCGTTCTGAACTTGCGAGGATTCAACCAATGAGTGTATAAGAAGCAGTATTGATGGGCACGTGCTTCGGAGGAGAGCCGTGAACCGACCCTTTCTCCTGAATTGGCAACAAGGGGTCGCATACGAGCAAGCCTTGTACATAGTTCGCCAATTGGGCATTCCAGATTCGGGTGGGATTGGAGATGCCAAATTTATTTTTTTTTTAAAATGTATCTACCACTTTGTAATGTTGCCAATCCTTTTCACAACACCCGATAAATATTCAAGAACTATAGACTCCAAGTGATTGTTTCGTGTGTAATTGTGTCCCATTCGCCCAGTAAACAAGCGAAAAGGTGTGCAACAGAGTGGGGTCTTGTTGCATTTTATATTTCAAAATACGCCACACTTTCTCTATTATGGACAAGTCGGGGCGGCAGGCAGGCCATTTGAACACCCACACACTCTTCTTATGCAGATTTGTAAGGCATAAGCGTTGTATTATTAAGATAAGCATGGAGGTGCGTGGAAAAGATATCATCTTGAAGGCAGCATACATTAACACGTTGCTCCAAAACCTCATAGTACTTTTCAGCATTTATGGCGTCTTTACAGACGTGCAAGTTACCTTTGCCAAGGGCATTGACACAACCCTACACTTTGACAGAGCATTGACTTGTTGCCGGCAAAAGTCTGGCAGATCCCTTTCTTCTTAGGGCTGGAGAGCATGGTGTCAATTTTATCAAAAAAAAAAAAAAAAAAAAAAGACCTGAAATACTGATTCTTCTGACTACAATGCACATTTCCATGATTGTCCAGCGCTGGTGTCTCAGAGGCCAGAGAAGTCGGTGGCGCTTCTGGACACTGTAAACATAAGGCATCCTTTATGCACATAAAGTTTTCACCATCATTTGTGGATGTAACGACAGACTGAAGCATGTAAGGAATTTTTCCAAATGCAGCGTGGACTGAGTGACTAGAGATCACAGGCAGTCAGCTTAGGTTTGCTCCCTTGCCCTTTACACACAGTTATTCCTCCAGATTCCTTAAATTTTAAAAATATGTTCTCCTGCATTTGTGGGCAAATAGCTAATCCTTGGCCCATCTTTGCTCCTGAAGGACTAGGCCATTCCTGGATGCTGCTTCTGTACCAAATCATGATTACAATCACCTGCTGACATCAGCGGTTTTCAAATCGCCTCATTACCTGAATTTTTTTTTTTTTTTTTTACCACATTACTGGTGCAAAATTGCCCTTGTCCCAACTTCTTTTGAAATGTGTTGCAAGCCTAAATGCTGGGAATGGATGTGCATTTACAAACAATATGAAGTTGACCACACAAAGCATGAGATATTTTCTCTTCATGCCGTCTGCAATGAAATAAAAGTCTAAGTAAATTAGAAATCACTGCTTTTTGATCTTATGAGCATTTTCCACGCCGTTCCAATTTCTTCCGAGTCGGGTTTTAATGCGCAGATGTGGTGTTAGATACCATTTCTATGCAGATGATACACAATGCTATGTGTCACAGGTTAAAATGACCCAGCTAAGATTACATGCCTGTCTTAAATATGGTGGTTAGATACACAGCTGGATAGATGTACTTTACTGAACCCTTTAAGGTAACTAATTCTTTGCATTTGACCTATCCTTGTTACTTAGCAGCAGTGGGCAGCCAGGGTGCAGCACCCAGGGACAAACTCCAGCTCTACAGCCAGAGCCTTGGTCAGGGACACTGGTAGGAGTGTTCCTATAGAGCATGTCTTTCAACAGCCAGAGCCTTGGTCAGGGACACTGGTAGGAGTGTTCCTATAGAGCATGTCTTTCTAAAGCCAGAGCATTGGTCAGGGACACTGGTAGGAGTGTTCCTATAGAGCATGTCTCTCTAAAGCCAGAGCATTGGTCAGGGACACTGGTAGGAGTGTTCCTATAGAGCATGTCTCTCTAAAGCCAGAGCATTGGTCAGGGACACTGGTAGGAGTGTTCCTATAGAGCATGTCTTTCTAAAGCCAGAGCATTGGTCAGGGACACTGGGAGTGTTCCTATAGAGTGTTCTAAAGCCAGAGCATTGGTCAGGGACACTGGTAGGAGTGTTCTAAATGCTTTCTAAAGCCAGAGCATTGGTCAGGGACACTGGTAGGAGTGTTCCTATAGAGCATGTCTTTCTAAAGCCAGAGCATTGGTCAGGGACACTGGTAGGAGTGTTCCTATAGAGCATGTCTTTCTAAAGCCAGAGCCTTGGTCAGGGACACTGGTAGGAGTGTTCCTATAGAGCATGTCTTTCTAAAGCCAGAGCATTGGTCAGGGACACTGGTAGGAGTGTTCCTATAGAGCATGTCTTTCTAAAGCCAGAGCATTGGAGGGACACTGGTAGGAGGACACATGTCTTTCTAAAACCAGAGCCTTGGTCAGGGACACACTATAGAGCATGTCTTTCAGGGAGTAAAGCCAGAGCCTTGGTCAGGGACACTGGTAGGAGTGTTCCTATAGAGCATGTCTTTCTAAAACCAGAGCCTTGGTCAGGGACACTGGTAGGAGTGTTCCTATAGAGCATGTCTTTCTAAAGCCAGAGCCTTGGTCAGGGACACTGGTAGGAGTGTTCCTATAGAGCATGTCTTTCTAAAACCAGAGCCTTGGTCAGGGACTCTGGTAGGAGTGTTCCTATAGAGCATGTCTTTCTAAAGCCAGAGCCTTGGTCAGGGACACTGGTAGGAGTGTTCCTATAGAGCATGTCTTTCTAAAACCAGAGCCTTGGTCAGGGACTCTGGTAGGGTGTTCCTATAGAGCATGTCTTACTAAAGCCAGAGCCTTGGTCAGGGACACTGGTAGGAGTGTTCCTATAGAGCATGTCTTTCTAAAGCCAGAGCATTGGTCAGGGACACTGGTAGGAGTGTTCCTATAGAGCATGTCTTTCTAAAGCCAGAGCCTTGGTCAGGGACACTGGTAGGAGTGTTCCTATAGAGCATGTCTTTCTAAAGCATTGGTCAGGGACAGAGCCTTGGTCTAAAGCCAGAGCCTTGGTCTGGTGGTAGGAGTGTTCCTATAGAGCATGTCTTTCTAAAGCCAGAGCCTTGGTCAGGGACACTGGTATGAGTGCTCATATAGAGCACCTCTTTCAGGCCAGGGGAGATGAGAAGTACCCGATGAACCCCAACCGTACTCAGGGAGAACAAACGAACTCCGCGCACTGATGAACCTTATGGATGAAAAATATTTACTCAAAACCTTTAAGTCTTTGGTTGAGTCCCAGGCCCCAAAAGAAGTTGCGTCAGTGGTAGTGGCTGCAGTAACAGATTATATTTACAAGTGAACAAACCTCCCCCAAAAAAAGAATATATTACCTCATCCTCTGTGGCGTCGATGTGAAATCCTTTATAAAATAAAAAGATTAAAAACCCATTAGTATCACCTTTTTAATTATCATTAATAAGCAAAAGATTTGCCCCATACAAGAGTGTAAAGCTGCACCAGTGTGATAAGAACACAAGCATGTAAATGGAATCCTCAGGAGGAACTACTGAGAAATATAACTCTACAGATGCTGAACAGTACACACTCAAAAAATGGAGTGTTAGATTTACTTCAAATTTTTATGTCAAGTGGTTCAACGCAATTGCTTTGCGTAACCTTTATTTGACTTCTAACATTTTTGGCCAGTTTAACTAATTGCATTGAGTGGAATGTACTTATCTCAGTTTTGTGAAACCAGTTGACATAACATTATTAAGTAAATCTAACATTTAATTTTTTTGAGTGCAGACGAAATTATATTCCAAATAGAAGGGAACATGCAAAATATTATCAATAAAGTTCATTCATATCTACAAGCTTTTTCTCTTTTACAGATACAAACATGACATTTTACACTGTGGGTCACGTGCCCACTTTACTGCAGGGATTACAAACACTTCAGCGGTCGGGATGATATTATCCTGCACTTCGCCACTTTCGATGAATGAGCACAGTATTCGAACTGCTGTCGTAATTTAACAGATCTGTCAAATACTTCTGAGCTGTTCTTCGCTCACTCTGTCCCCATTTATGGTTCATGTTGCAGTTGGGTTGGGGGAAAACATGTTGGAACAATTCTTAAAATAATTAAGTGTGACAAATAAGTGTAAAATGCATTTGAAAATCAAACACTTGTAGATTTTAAAGGACAACCTGTAGAAACACTTGAACAACTCAGGATCACTTTGATATGATCTCAGATAATATTTTGAATATCAGATCATCTGAGGTGGTGATTTGTCATTTTTGAATAAAGTTAATGAAATCATGAAGGAAAATCTGACTGAAATTTTTAACTTGAAAGCTGAGTGGCGAGTTACCTTGCATTGCTGAATGTATGTGGACACATGCTCATGAAGCATTTCATTTCAAAATCATGGCCAGTAATATGGAGTGTGTTCCACCTTTGCTACCATTACAGTCTCTGCATTCCACACTCAGAAAATTGGTTCCTCAAGGGTTCTTCAAATGGCTAAAGGTTCTACACAGAACTCTTTCCACTAAAAGAACCCTCAAGGGTTGTTGCTAAAATGCGTTCATTCTCATCCAAATTATTCTTTGTAGCTCCAAAGGCTTTTCAGCAGCTCAAAAGGCATCTTCATTGCTGAAAATGTCCTGGACAGATCAAAACAGGTCGATGCTGTAGGCTTCAGGGCCAACATGGAGGAATGCATAAATCCACTCTTGAATTAAACCATTTTTTTTAGTGCCTAATAAGCCCTAAAGCTGTCTATTCATCTGCACGTCTTTCTTAAATTTAGAAGAACAACAAGGACTAGCAGACAGATAATCATAATTTGCATCAAATAAACTTACATTGATACTTCGCTCAAATTACATTACCAATCTATATTCTATTTTACAATGATAACAGACCTCCGTACAGCTACATCAACAGGTCAACTAACCTTGACAAGATAACATGTCACAAATGTCAGTAAGCAACTTACTGCAGTTAATAAATATTGTACATTCACGTAATGCTAGCCATAGAAGTGTATAGCAATGGATTTGAATATGGCACTGTTACATGATTACACTAACTGGTTTTAATGAATTAGCAGAAAATCTAAACTCAGCAGGCCGGCTAATGTAATCAAGACTTCTAGAGCAAATATTGACTGAAAATTCTGGAATGTATAACGTAATGTAGCAGCCTTAGCTACCTCGCGGAAAGTAGCAGGCTTTGCTCCTCTGCTCTTCCTTTGTCTGATGGATATCTCCGAGTATTTGAAAAAATTAATCTAGCCCAATGTATCTGTATGCAGGCATCTATATTGTGATCAAATATACCAGACGACCTCCATTGACAAAATCCACTCGTAGATGCTCTAAGACCTTGCAAACATACACCTATAATCCCATTTAATGACAATTGCTATTTTTTCAAGCTGTCAGTATTTTTTTGTCAAATAGAATGCCCATGGACACTCTAAGGACACTTCATTGGTTTCATTAGCGCATCTGGTCTAAAAGGTACAGTAAATATGTCAAACAAAATGGACAACGGCCGTCATCTAGGATTCTGCGCTCTAGTGGGAGGTGCCAGACGCCTCCAGAGGGAACAGGAACTATTTTTTTTCCAAAAAACTTTCAAGTAATAATGCTATAAGAAACCTATAGAAAAATGGTCACTGAACAAATTATTTCTCCCTTTAGAACTGCATTTGCAGTTCCTCCATGGAGACCAATAATCCAGAAAATATGGATGAGAGATTGGATAAGCACTCCAAAGAACGTCTATGGTGGACTCGGGTGTCTTTGAAAGGTTCCTGTGCCAGAATTATTTGTGTATTATTTGCATGTTCAAAATTCTGTGCATCTAGTTCTGGATTAATGTCAAAAGGCCTCCTATACCTCTGATGAGGTGAACATGACCAGAGCAACCAAGCTGTGAAGTGGAGAGAGTTGGTTAATACTGCAAGTGCATTTAGTTTACAAATGTTACGTTTATAAACGGCAACATCACCACACAACCTTCTGACACAGTCTTGACAAATGGTCGTGCTCGTAAGTGGAGAGGATGAGATAACCTGTGGACTGACCTGCTGGTGTCCAGTCCCATGTTTCACCGCCCGATGCAGATGCAGCACAGATGTCACCCAACTCTCCGCTTTGCTTCCCTCTACCTGTAACTCTGAAAGCAGAAGATAAAGATGCAGGTAAAAGAGTGCAATACAATCACATTTATGTTTGGTTTGTATGCCTACAAATAAAGTATCAGCGCAGAACAAAGACACATACAGTTTTCGAGAATTTAAATTCTACATAAACATGGACGGTTGTATAGTGTGGAAACCTGAGCAAAACTGAATGACCATCATTTTGCCTTGACCCTATAGACAAAGTTCAAGTTCAAGGTAACACACTAATTCAGAATGTATACAGTAAGTGCCCAATACAGACTCAAGCTGTAAATACAGTAATATATCCTGTGATTACATTTGTCTCACTGTTTACTGGTTAAGGAATCAATAAGGCTGATAGTTGACAAGCTTCATTGATCAGGTCCATCTGGTGACTGAATCAGACTGGGCTTTTTGCCAGAATGAAGTCATTAAGAATGAAACAGGTCTGTCTCGTGTAGGTGTGAGTGTGCAAGGCCATATTGAGTGGTTCGAGCAGTAAGCGAGATGCAGGGCATTTCCTGTTTGACCATGAACCTGAGGTCAAAGGTGAAATCCAAGGTCACAAACTGATGCACAATACATGACTTCCTATCTGTACCTGATGCAAACCTATGCCTAAATATGACAGCAAGTGAGATATGGATCATTTAGACCCTTTAGGTCATAAATCAATTTGTAAATTATCATCTGATTCTGACCAAAATCTATAGGCACAGAGACCTTACATCTAGTGTTGCCTATTCCACACACAAATAAAATTGGTTGACAAGGGTGATCTGTTCTTTGATCGCAGGAAACCTCCACAGACGCGTTGGCGGAGAGAGTACAACGGTAGCGGAAAGACTGCAAATCCACGGTATCCCCGGGACCCCATTATAACACCATACACGTCACGGCCTGCTTTGTCACTGGAATAAAAAAAGTGCTTCATGGTAGCAAAGGCAGTACCTCTCAGCCCCGACATACCAGACAAAGTTTCAAAGGTTAAGGTCACTGAGCAAAGGTCAAAGGTCATTCAGGTACGAAACCTCAACGAGGCACGGCTACTCTCCAAGGCGAGCCCGTAGACGCAAAATGAAGTTCCTAACCCAAGCGGTTACAGAGAAATGGCCCGGACAATGGCTGGATGCTCGGACGCCCATCTGCCCCTTAGTCAGGGCTGAGGGGTAATAACCTCAAGGAATTTATTTTCACTTGAATTTCTAAATGACAAGTTTGTTCCATTATATTTTTAAGCCAAATCGAATGTTCTAAACTTTTCTCTCACTCTGAGTGGACCTTCAAATGAAAAAATACACCTGCAAAAATTCATTTAATATTTACAGAATTTAGTATCATGTCTTTGGAAGAGCAGACTAAGAGAAAACTGTTTTAGGCTTCAAAATGTTTGCCCAGTCATCTTTATGACAAAATTATACAAGCAGACACTTTTTTTGTCGTTTTCCTAAATTAGAATTTTTGTTGAATCCGTGGGTCAGGAGGAATTTCTGAATATAACCAAAGTTTTCTTCTTGTAATAAGGAAAAAGCCAAAGGGATCTTCAGTTAAACAATTTCACTGATAGATTTTTTACGAATATTATCTAACCTGCTCAGGCCTGGTCTGGGTCGCTGGGGAGGGGTTTTTCCCAGAACGCACTGGGGCAAGAGGCGGGAACACTGCTTGAAGTCAGCCAATCCTTCTCAGGGATCACACTCCATTCACCCGCACCTACACCTATCACCCAGTTAGAGTCTCCTATTGGCCTGGGACCCATGTCCATGGACTGTATGACAGAACCAGTCATGATAAACACATCAAAACAAGGTGCATTAGTAAGAGGCACTGAACACCACTCCACACATGACTGTACAAGTTACTCCTGACTAATGTTCACTAAATAACAAAGTGAGATTATTTCTACACAGAGCTGGGATGCCTGACAATAAGACGATAGCCAGCTGAGAGACGAGGCTTTCTCACTATCATTTTATATCACTATCAACATTTTATTTCAGGTTATATATGGCCTTTCAAGGAAAACAAATTCCCAAACGATCAGATCTGACTTGACACCTCAGTGAATCAGAGTACAGTTTCTCCGGGTCGGGGGTGGAGCTGAAAAATTAATAATGATGTAAATGTAAACCTTCCCCGTATCCCCTTATCCAGGTAACGCGACCTGCACAGTGAGTGACTCTGCCACTTTACTGCCTCTTTACAGTCGGTGTGAATGAAATGGGGGTTCAGCATTAGACAAAAATATTAGGGTGTGTCCCGGACTCCTTACACTCTCCCCTGTCCCAGTACAGTCAGTACTTAGGCGCATCGCGGCGCTGCCTCGTGCTAAACCCCGCGCCGGCGAACCGCCGAAATAATGCTGCTCCTCCGTCGCTCCCTAAGCCTTATTGGATCAACATAAGAAACAATGAAACTTCTTCTGAGACCAGATTATGTCGGTAAAATGAAATAAAGAGACGGGGCATATGGAGGGGATTGTGTCTCTTTCAGCTGCCATTATCTTTCCGGAAGCATCTTTATCGGCTTTCTTGCATACAGACTCTGATGCTGGGCGGACCGAACGGTAAACTGGGGTTTTTTTTTTTTTTGGAAGCCAAATTGCTGTAACCCTCTTACTTTATGCGCTAACAGAGCTTAAGTCTGTCCCTCTTCTCTGGGCTCAGCTAGTTTAAATGGACTGATACTGGGGGGATTTCGCATAGATTGCAGGGGCTTAGCGTAAGATGGTGGCCGCGGAGCCGGCGGTTGTATAGTGAACAGACATGAAAAGCCTATAAGGATAAAAGAACACGGCTATTTTTATCTAATACATACAAATCCACATAAACACTCAGTGTGTTAGTGGGACGAGAGAACCCCACCCCCTCAGACTGAGACTGAGGATTGCATATGCAGTGGCCAGCGTGTAGTCACACAATCCCTCACTCATCTCATGTCAAAATTTACGAGCGCACACACAAAGGCTTCCTCCAAGCTCCACTCAGGCAAGCAGGTCTATTCCAAGTTCAGCACCACAAATGATAATTGTAAAGCAGCCGTGGGCTGTTTTAAATCAGCATAATAGCATGAAAGTGCTTAAAATGCAGTATATCCACATACACAAGCTCCTGAGATCAGGTTACCAACTAAAACAAAGGAAGGGTAATTCAGCTAACACTGAAATAATACACACAGGGTCACTAGCATTTCTGACCACAATGAGGTTCTATAATGAGTTGAGAACTGGACTTAATAATCAGAGTCTTTAAGCCTCAGAGCACTATAGACAACTATAGTTGCCCAATGATGTAAGCTATCAAAATCAGATGCTGTAGAAAACCTAACATGCGGCAACTTGTTTAAAAGAGCTCCCGCAGGGGAGCTCTTTTAGCCTCTTCCACTCCGGACTTGCCATCAGAAGGACTTTGGCAAGGTTTGCATGTCGCCTTAAGGCGCAAAACATCTCCAAACCCGTTCCCAATTAGGTTTCCTAATTAGCAACTGAGTGCTAATTTGTTCAGTTGCGAGGATCAATCCGCATCCATTTCCCTTCAGCTTGCAATATTGTTCATTGCTATAATTATAAAGTATTTTCTGATCCAGAGGAATGGTAACATGAAACATCAATGTCTTTTGAAGCTTCTGAATTCCTGCAGCTCACAAAATGGTTTTTTCAGCGTCCGCATCCAATTAGCTTGACACACCTAAGCATACGTTTCTAAAAATGCGGTTTTGCAACTCGTCCACGTGCTAAGTTTGCTTATGTAAAATCAAACTGTCTTCAACCAGTGACATCACCATAATGCAACCTGTTTCCAAGTAAGAATCGGATAATTAATTGAATTAAATTACTGAGCAAATTGGCCTCCAATAGCCTGAACTGCATTGCCATTAACGATTAAGACATACAGCAGGGGTATTCAACATTATCCTGCAAGGGCCGGTGTGGGTGCAGGCTTTCATTCCAACCAAACAGTTACACACCTGATACTACTAATCAAGCGCATTAGCAAAGACTCTTAGGGTTGATTAGTGGTAACAGGTGCGTTAAGTGCTTGGTTGGCATGAAAGCCTGCACCCACACCGGCCCTTTCTGGACACAGTTGAATAGCCCTGACATACAGCTTTGCGTCAAAAGAGGAAGACTACAAGCAGAGATTGCATGGCCGGAAATTAACTGAAATTTCTTGAAATTCCATCTTAAAGTAGAATAATATATAGTAAGTGCTGCTGAAGATGGTATTTAGAAGATTTAGTTTCTAATTAATTAATTGGATAATTGCTGTTAATACAATCTCATGCTATAGCCTTCCTACTACTTTCTTAGAAGCTGGAGTCCAGAGACCTCATGATTAACTTCGCTACCTTGAATGTTCAACGCACAGCACGCATAAAAAATGATTTCTAAAATCACTCATCATATGACTGCAGGGCGAAATCCGTCCGCAGATCTTCACATGCAGTGTTATTACGAGAATCAACATCATCTATTCCGTGGGTGATCATAATATTTGGGCTTGTTTAATGAATACTATGAATGTAGGTGCAACTTAATGTACACTGAGCCCCTGCATCAGCCAGTATTTTTTAAATTCGCGCGCACAGAGAATACACAAGTTGCCTGAAGCCCCTTAGCGCTGATTTAAATAATATTTGCTGATATCTAGGTGAGCAGGATAGTGGCTCGCTGGCTTCACCTGATGAACTTTAAAAGCCTTTCCAAATATCTTTTATTTTTGATCCCCAAACCCTCTAAAGCCCAGTTGAGACCAAAGATTCGCGACGAGACCTGCTGAGACTTGCAACTACTTGCGACGAGCCGGTCTGCGACGTTCTGAAACCTGCCAGTTCACACCGACGAGATGAGACAAGTGTATCGTTTCCACAGCAATGACTCTCAATGCTTCAATTCTAACTGCCGGCTTTTCAGGCCTTTTTTCCAGTTGATACAGTTGTTGCCAAGTTTGAAAATGTGGATAATAGTGATGATGAGTTATTAGGCACAACAGTTGCATTTCTGCTATTAAAAAAAGAGCGAGGACACACAGAAAAAGAAGGGTGAGAATTTGGAGCCGTCCATCGCAGTGACATAGCCAGAACTTAAAATTGGGTGGGCAGTAAACATCTCTTTAAAACATTTATTAGTTCTGACTCAATCGAAATCATTTTTTCTCATTAACTAGGCTATACATTTAATCTGAAAACACTCTGCACTATCAGGTGTTGCTTGTTCTCCTCATTAAGGCAAGACAACAATCATTCATTTGGATGCGCAACTTTGTGCATTTCAAATCAGTGGCGTAGCCACACCTCAAAATTGAGCGGCCACACAACATCGCTTTACTGCAATTATTAAACCTAACTTGTTCTCAGCCATTCTCCTTTGTTAAAGCAATTGCCATTTATATGAATAATCAATTGGCAATTAAAGACACGGCTTCTTTCGTGATGTGATCTAAGGGCGACTAATCAACAGGCATAATTCAGTTCAGAAAAATAAGTTACTCATAAGTTGTAATTTAATACTTTTAATAATACTTTTCGAGAGGTAAATTGCTCTGGAACTTCCACGCTACCTTTTCGGCTCATCGGGCAATCTAACCTGTGCTTAATGATCGATTGAATTATGGCCATGGCTATATTTACGGCGCCGTAAACAGTGATTCGGGGCTATATTTACAGCAAGTCGGAGTGGGCATGCGCGGAGGCGTCCCCGGCAAATCCAGGATGACGGACTCGCGTTTGACAGGTGTCTCTGGGCAAATCCAAGATGACGGACTCGTGTTTGACAGTTGTAGGGAGCAATTTTAGCAATTTTGATGACTTAGCCACTGAAATTCAGTCAATAAAACTTCGAGTTTAATTTCTTTTGCTGCTACACGTGGTAATCCATGTTTCTGATGACACACTGGGTTGCTAGGGCCAATCAGCATGCATTCGCAATATTAATATTGTAAAGCCCCTTCTCCATAATAAAATGCCCCAAAACATATTGACGCCTCCTTTTAAAATCGTACTGGCAAATAAAAAGCCAGAAAAAGGCAGAGATTGGATACAGAATTCTTTCCACGCACGAGTTAACTACTTCTTTCTGTGTATTTGCCCATTTAAAACTACCTAGGTGCATATTGCAGTGCGCTGTATTGGAGTTTTTGCATATGTGTACTCGGGTATGGTACGATATTACTAGTGAGAAAGCTGACCAGCGGGGAGAGGGGACAATCGCACTGTGGCACAGTACCGAACAATCATACCTTGTGGGAAAGCGGTCTCAGAGTTTGTATTAAAAACAAACACTTCGCCGTAGAGTGCAGTTCAGCGTGCTGAGCTTGGAAGCTGCCAACACAAGTGAAGAAACGTCAGTGCACATGAGCGCCGTAAATATAGCCCAGAATCACCGTTTACGGCGCCATAAATATAGCCACTTTGATGAATTATTCAAACTGAACCAAAAAAGAGATTTGAAATGCACAAAATTACGCGTCCAAATGAATGATTGTCGTTTTGCCTTAACAAGGTGAACAAGCAACACCTGATGCGGAGTGTTTTCGGATTGAAGGCATAGTTAATTAGAAAAAATGATAGCGATCGAGTCAGAACTAATAATTGTTTTAAAGACATGTTTATTGCCCAACCAATTTTAAGTTCTGGCTGCATGAATGGTCCATGGGTGCTTTCTACGAAATACCCAGGGCACTCATGCCAATCTGTGCCGGGAGCTCGCAATGGGAGACCTGCCCTCTTTTGTAAATTTCTCTCAGTTATTCTTGGCGCAGTTCCGACCAGCTGACAGTTTGTAACTGATGTGACCAGCTGAAAACGCTACGAGATGATTGGCTGTTGAGACGGGTTACGTGCTTAACGTTCTAAAACCAGCCTCTTGCGATTTGACAAGCTGAATCGCTAGCGACGCCATCAGCCGGCTTGAGTCGAGCTGCGACAGGCCAGTTCACACTGCTGCACCTCCTCCTTGCTACGTTATAAAACGGTCTTGTCGCTTCACGAATCTTTGGTCTGAACTGGGCTTAAAGGCTTTGGAGTTTTTCCTGGGAGGGGAAAGCCGTTGCAGGCAGTGGGGCCCTCTGACGCTCAGGACCCTTCGGACTGTCCCGTGTGATGTAATGAGTGCAGTGCTGATGTCAGCAGAGTGAGGGACAGATACCGCAGCAGGTGTGTGAGGTGCTGCAGCCTGTGCTCACCGTGAGGTCAGGTCATCCTGAGATCTAACCCTGAGTGAGGTGCGGTCACTCCTCTCTCCGACGAGATCCTGAGATTTCTGTCCCCGCTGGTCCTCCCACCGTCGGCTTGGCAATCTGTCCGGCACTGTGGAGTCAGACGGAGCACCCAACACCCGCTCCCCTGCTGTGCACAAGACCAAAATCACTCATCCCACTACATCCTCACACCGCATTCCCCTACAGCACCAGAGACCAAAATCACTCATCCCACTACACCCTCACACCACATTCCCTACTGCACCAGAGACCAAAATCACTCACCCCACTACACCCTCACACCACATTCCCCTACTGCACCAGAGACCAAAATCACTCATCCCACTACACCCTCACACTGCATTTCCCTACAGCACCAGAGACCAAAATCACTCATCCCACTACACCCCTCACACCACATTCCCCTACAGCACCAGAGACCAAAATCACTCATCCCACTACACCCTCACACCACATTCCCCTACTGCACAGAGACCAAAATCACTCATCCCACTACATCTTCACACCACATTCCCCTACAGCACCAGAGACCAAAATCACTCATCCCCACTACACCCTCACACCACATTCCCCTACTGCACCAGAGACCAAAATCACTCATCCCACTACACCCTCACACCACATTCCCCTACTGCACCAGAGACCAAAATCACTCATCCCACTACACCCTCACACCACATTCCCCTACTGCACCAGAGACCAAAATCACTCATCCCACTACACCTTACACCACATTCCCCTACAGCACCAGAGACCAAAATCACTCATCCCACTACACCCCTACACCACATTCCCCTACAGCACCAGAAACCAAAATCACTCATCCCACTACACCCTACACCACATTCCCCTACTGCACCAGAGACCAAAATCACTCACCCCACTACACCCTCACACCACATTCCCCTACTGCACCAGAGACCTAAATCATTGATCCCACAACATCCTCACACCACATTCCCCTACTGCACCAGAGACCAAAATCACTCATCCCACTGCACTCTTACACCACATTCCCCTATTGCACCAAAGACTAAAATCACTCATCCCACTACATCCTCACACCACATTCCCCTACAGCACCAGAGACCAAAATCACTCACCCCACTACACCCTCACACCACATTCCCCTACTGCACCAGAGACCAAAATCACTGATCCCACTACATCCTCACACCACATTCCCAAACTGCACCAGAGACCAAAATCACTCATCCCACAACATCCTCATACCGCATTCCCCTACTGCACCAGAGACCTAAATCACTGATCCCACTACATCCTCACACCACATTCCCAAACTGCACCAGAGACCAAAATCACTCATCCCACTACATCCTCATACCGCATTCCCCTACTGCACCAGAGACCAAAATCACTCATCCCACTGCACTCTTACACCACATTCCCCTACTGCACCAGAGACCAAAATCACTCATCCCACTACACTCTTACACCACATTCCCCTACTGCACTAGAGACCAAAATCATTCATCCCACTGCACTCTTACACCACATTCCACTACAGCACCAGAGACCAAAATCACTCACCCCACTACATTCTCATACCGCATTTCCCCTACTGCACCAGAGACCAAAATCACTCACCCCACTACACCCTCACACCACATTCCCCTACTGCACCAGAGACCAAAATCACTCATCCCACAACATCCTCACACCACATTCCCCTACTGCACCAGAGACCAAAATCACTCACCCCACTACACCCTCATACCACATTCCCCTACTGCACCAGAGACCAAAATCACTCATCCCACTACACTCTCACACCACATTCCCCTACTGCACCAGAGACCAAAATCACTCATCCCACTACACCCTCACACCACATTCCCCTACTGCACCAGAGACCAAAATCACTCATCCCACAACATCCTCACACCACATTCCCCTACTGCACCAGAGACCAAAATCACTCATCCCACAACACCCTCACACCATTCCCCCTGCACAGAGACCAAAATCACTCATCCCACTACACCCTCACACCACATTCCCCTACTGCACCAGAGACCAAAATCACTCATCCCTCAACATCCCACATCCCACCCCTGCACCAGAGACCAAAATCACCCCAGAACCCCACAACATCCCACTACACCCCTCACACCACATTCCCCTACTACCACCAAAATCCAGAGATTCCCCAAAAAATCACTCATCCCACTACATCCTACACCACATTCCCCTACTGCACCAGAGACCAAAATCACTCATCCCACTACAGACATCCCCCAAACTCATCCTCAACCACATTCCCCTACACCAGAGACCACAACATCCTCATTCACCCCATTACTGCACCAGAGACCAAAATCCTCATCCCACTACACCCCCTCACACCCATTCCCTACTGCACCAGAGACCAAAATCACTCACCCCCCACTACACCACATTCCCCTACACCAGAGACCAAAATCACTCATCCCACTTCTCTAAACACCACATTCCCCTACTGCACCAGAGACCAAAATCACTCACCCCACTACACCCTCACACCACATTCCCCTACTGCACCAAAGACTCATCCCCTAAATCACACATCCCACTACAAAATCCACCCACACCACATTCCCAAACTGCACCAGAGACCAAAAATCACTCATCCCACTACACATCCTCACCATTCCCCTATGCACAGAAACCAAAATTCCCCTACTGCACCAGAGATCCCCTAAATCACTGATCCCACTACATCCTCACACCACATTCCCCAAACTGCATCCCAGAGACCAAAATCACTCATCCCATCCTACATCCTCACCACATTCCTACTGCACCAGAGACCAAAATCATTCCCCTACATTCCACCAGAGACCAAAATCACTCATCCCACTGCACCAAAATCTTACACCCCATTCCCCTACTGCACCAGAGACCAAAATCACTCATCCCACTACACTCTCACCACATTCCCCACATTACTGCACCAGAGACCAAAATCATTCATCCCACTACACTCTTACAAAACCACATTCCACTACTGCACCAGAGACCAAAAAAATCACTCACCTACATTCCCACTACATTCTCATACATTCCCCACTGCACCAGAGATTTCCCATTCCCCTACTGCACCAGAGACCAAAATCACTCACCCCACTACACCCTCACACCACATTCCCCTACTGCACCAGAGACCAAAATCACTCATCCCACTACACTCTTACACCATATTCCCCTACTGCACCAGAGACCAAAATCACTCAACCCACTACACCCTCACACCACATTCCCCTACTGCACCACAGACCAAAATCACTCATCCCACTACATCCTCACACCATAATCCCCTACTGCACCAGAGACCAAAATCACTCATCCCACTACACTCTTACACCACATTCCACTACAGCACCAGAGACCAAAATCACTCTCCCCAGTTCATGCTTACACCACATTCCACCAAAGTCGCTCACCACACCCTGCACCTCATGATTGTGAAAAAAACCCGTTCAGGGCGATTCAAGACCCTCCGCTTCGCGTCAGGGTCCTGCGTCACAATAATGACTGTCTCGCTGTACATTATTCCTTACTTAATATATTGTACATTTTAGAACACTGAGATCTGTCGTTTCAAGGTTGGCATGTAAACACTTTGCTGAGGGCCAGCCAGGCTTTACTGTTCTATTTATTAACTATGTTTTATTCATCCACTCAGTTGTTCTCCACCCAAAATGTCATTTTTGACAATCCCAAAATATGCTCACCTCATTCACACACATAACAAGAGCCAGAAATGGCGTATCGATCTGAATTGAGAAGCTACGACGCAAGAGGAGCTCAAATGCAGAGGACTGAGGAATAAAAGCAGGTGCCCATCCCTCAACATGGCAGTACCAAAGAAATCAAATATGACTGTTGACTATTAGCATCTATAAAACAACCCAAACAGAAAAGCTATTACAGGCCCATCTCCACCAGCTCCCCACACTCCTGTCCGAAGATGGGAGCAGCTCCAGGTGAGATACTGGGGGATGGAAACAATCAAGGACGTAATCAAGAGGCTCACAAGTGGAGCTCAGGCCCAGAGACTCCCAGGAGCGCCCCCTCTGGGAGAGGAGTAAAACACTCATGAGCTCACAGCCGGCAGTGGTCGGCAGCTCTTTTCAGAGTAGCGCGCAATTGGCCAATGTGCTACAGGGATGCAAACTGGGAAGGGTCTGTCTGGATAGGGTATTGTAAATAATAAGTTCTCAGGCGCCTCCGGTTGGCCAGACGGGCGCTCGTTAGGAAGATTCTAAGCTCGTTCATGTTCGGGTATCCTCCGCCCTCGTTCTGAGCTTGCGAGGTTTCAACCAATGAGTGTATAAGAAACAGTGGCGACGGGCGCGTGCTTCGGAGGAGAGATGCGAGCTGTCTTCACTCGCCTGAGTTGGCAACAGGGGGGCCGCATATGCGAAAAGCCTTGTACATAGTTCCCCAATTGGACATTCCAGATTCGGGTGGGATTGGAGATGCCAAAAAAAAAAAAAAAAAAAACACTCACTTTTTGCATGCCCTGAACACTCTAGTGCTCTGCGCTAATGCAGCTAGCAGCTCCCTTCTACTCAACAGAACATAAATATCCAATCAAATATGACAACATGACACTGCACAGGTTTGAGCACATCTGCAACCCTTCTCTGATTAGCAGTTACATTTTTACTGAGGGACAAATCAATTCTGTGAAATATAACATGGTGGTTAGTGATTTGCGTTCTTGATCAGCACAGCTGCCTACAAGCATTCATTTATGTGCTAAATTCAAATTTTACACACTGCCCGCAGTGAATTACAGTATAAGCCTTGTATTTGTGCATGCCTGGCATTGCTAGAGTCGCATGCTGATTTTTATATTTAAAGATTAATTTTCATCAACACAAATTCAACTAACTTACAACAGCATTTATCGGTTCAACGCAGCCAAATCTCACTGCTAAACACCTCCATCGGGACAACTCCCCTGCCGCTGCTTCAGAAAAATGTAAAACTATTAGCACACAGTGATAAAATACAGTAGACCCTTCCCTGGCGTTACTCAGTACCTCAGCTCAGAACTTTCACCTCAGTGCACTTAAGACCAAGTCCCCACTTAGAATGTACAGAAACACTCAACACTGGATGTAAATTTTCAAATACTTTAGGACTGAATTAAAAAAAAAATCCTCTTTAAGAGGACTAAAGAAGAATCGATGACAAAGTACAGTTTCTTCCTCTACCTCTTGTTCACAAATCATGCTTGAGAAGTTAATGTTGCAGCCTTGTTGAAAAGAATGGATATTTACATCATCTTTTATTTATCGAATGTCGAGGCCTTATTCTCTTACCCAGTCCGGTTGTTAAGGATTCCGCATCGATTTCATTAGCTCTCTTCTTTGCCACCTCCGCCAGCACCAATTCCCCCTTATCTCGCGCCACGTAATGGATGTCCTTTGAAGGTAAAGCAAAATAAGAGTTTAATCTAAAATGAATCTAGGCTCAAATGACAATAGACCATTTTTGTTGTGCGGGGTAAAAAAAGATGAAATGCCCTGTTTGAAGTTGACATCACTCAGCTGCAGATGAAATGCTTCAAACCTGAATTCGGTCACGTCTCTTTCCCCGCAACCTTGCCGACCTCCGCCGGCGATTGCATCGGCACATTTAAAAAAGCTTCAAAATGCACAGGGGAATCTTTGTCACCTAACAGAAACTGCACAAACCCTCTTGATGGTGGAAATAATCCATAGGAGTTTCATTACAACTTAAGAGCGCGGAGAGAACAGAACAGGCATTACACTGTGTGAGTCCTCCAAGCTCTGCCATTCAACACTGGGTCCACAAATTTTATTAACCCTTAGAGCGCTGAATACATTTTCAAGGAATTGAAAATGTAACTATCCTGTGCTGTTGAAAATCTATCATGTGGCAACTTGTTTAAAAGAGCTACCCTGCTTGGAATACCAGGTAAAACTGTGTGCACACTATACAGGGGGTGGACAAAATATTGGAAGCACCTCAGAAAAAATGGCTTTAATTTCAAAAAATCTAAAGCACAATTAACAAAAGCATGATTACTGAAAGGTAATTGAGGGCTATTTAGCAGGCAGTGTCTGCTTCAAAAGAGGTCAGTCCTGTAGCACTTTGCAAGGTTAAGTCTCCAGTGTGATGAAATGCATACTGCTTCCCACAGTGCAGGTGTGTCAATCACAAAAAACTGCTTGAGGCATCAATGGGAACAGTGGAAAAACAATTATGACAATATAAGCCTAATACCAAAGACAACAAGCATTCAGAGAATTCATAGTCTCGCCCAACAGCCCGAAATTTATGTCATGCCGTGAGGTCAGCCCAAAGGTGTTTACATGTGAAAGGTGATTGAAATCGGTCAAGTGGTTCTGGAGATATCTGCCCGGAAACACACATACACACACACACACACACACACACAGACAGACAGACAGACAGACTCACAAGGTGATTACAATAGTCTCGCAAACCCCTACGGGGGCTCGACTAATTACAGTAACATTGACCTGCGGCCACAAGTCAAAGGTCTTTAATTGGGACAAGAGGACAGATCTAAAAATAACCACAGAACTGAAACAACCCATATCTCAGTCCCAATTAAAACAGTATGTATTTATGGCAGCGTATAAAACCATGACCTGTCTACAAACAAGGCCTAGTTCTGCACCTCACCCCTCTTTCACCCCCCTCCCCCGCGAAATAAACACACACAGACACGCACGCATGCATGCACACACACACACACACACACACACACACACACACACACACACACACAAACACACACACACACACACACACACACACACACACACACACACACACATACACACACACACACACACACGCATACACGCACGCACGCACGCACGCACGCACACACACACACACACACACACACACACAAAAGAGCAGTGGCGCTCCCCAGTAGGGTCATTTTAAAACAGCACAGACCTGGGACCAGTACCACAGAGCAAGAGTACTCCGCTTGATGCATAACTGCAATCATTGAAATCTGCAACTCTTCCGTTTTTTAGTCCTGTCCAGGTTCCAGATTCTGGAAGGTTCCCGATTTTACTCCAGTAAGGTTGCCCAGGTAATGGAGGAAGCTTTGTGATAAAAGCCTCTGCTCATTAGAACGACAACCATTTAGTAAGGGAAAGGGTGCCAAACAAGGGCCGAGTCGTGTTAACATCTACCCTAAATAATTAAATGAGGTTACGAAACACCAGGTAAAGTAACAGACTGCACGCGTATTACACAGTTTTACTGTGTAAATGTACCTCACTTACCACAGATCACAAGTGTATCCTATTTATTTTATTGTTGTGAACTCAAATTTTAGATTATAAGTGCAACTTAAAGACTTCACGGTTGTGAAGTGCTCCAATTTTACCAAAGATTTTGAGCGCATCCTTTTGATTTTATTGCAGTGAAGTACTCTAATTTTACAACAGACTACAAGCGAATCCTAATGACTTTACTGGACAGAAGCACCACACTTTTACAATACACAACAAGTGTATTCCAATGATTTTAGAGTACTGCAAAACACTACTTTACCAAAGATTACAAGTGTCTGCTAATCATTATACAATACAGAAGCACCATACTTTTACCACAGAATACAAGAGAGCGCTAATTATTTGGCTATCTGTCCGAATAAACAGGACTGCATAAATTCACTGGGAGGAAAACAGTTGTACAGCTCTGAATACGAGCAGGCCCTCACACCAGCTCCATATTTCTGTATTCAGAATCACACAAGGGCATGAATGGATGGCGGGGAATTTTAAAGGCCCATGGCAGCGGGACAGGTAACTTCAGTCTCAGGGGGAATCGCGACAGGCAAAGCCAGAGCATATATAGAGAACTAAGCAGGGATAACAATAATGCCTGGTATCATCTGATATTACACCTCTCATTCATGCATACTCAAACATGACACAGGATATCAGCTAATCCTGTTTATTTAAGAGCTTTAAGGGCTCAATAGCGGTGTGAACACAAAATAAATCTGGGACTAGATCAGCATTTCATCATTATTAGTGGAGGCAGTGTGCACTAAAAACAGAGATGTCCACATGGGATTGCATTTGGTTTCCCTTAAAATAGACAAAATGAGGGCAATTCTGCAGTAAATTCAACCTGAGGATGAAAAAGTGAAGGTATTTACTCCCTAAATAGATGCTTTACCTGAACTCTAGGATGTACTTAAGACTGCAAATTTAACTACACCATTGTATTAATGAAATTACATCTTATTACCATTACAGTGTTACACAAACACTGCAAAGATGCAAAAAAAGATATAGCCTTACTATTTTCAAAATTGCCATTTTTATGATAAGCCAGGCCTCCGACATTATGTAGATATCAAACTGTCTGTATTAGACTTTAATGTCTGCAGAGTTCTTAGAAAGTTGTTTTCTACCCAAAATGCCGATTTATCGAGCTGCATCCATAATGCAGGATATTAGTAATTTTTATTTTTTCTGGCTGAACAGAGTCTTTGTAATAATATTATTTCCACTTATCGAAGTGGGTGTGATGTGAATATGCAGCAATATTTTTTATTGCATCAGAAAAGCAACCTTTTTCGTTTTCTCATTTTGATCCCAAATGTTGAATTTGTAACACTGGATTTGCCCATAAATATTCAAACTACATGAGTGCTTGCAAATCTGAATATCAGAGCACTCTCGCCCATCCCTGGGTCGACACAGGGCTTAAATCAGATGGCTGGTCTGGAGGAGCCAGAAGTCTCACTCTCACAGGTTCCTGTGCAGCTTTGGTCGGCCATCCCTCTCTGCAGTGGCTTTCCACAAAAGTCCCACAAACACTCAGGTTTGCACATATTTGGACAATGACAAAGTTATTTTTATTCTAGCGGTCTACCACAGCATGTTGGATCTGAAATTTCATACTGAATATGAGCTGAAAGAGCAAATTCATGTTTTTTTTTCCCCCTAATTGTTTGACCCAAAGAGATTTAATTCAACAAGTCCACCACTGTTCTGATGATAAAGAATTTTGGACATTTGTTTTTCCATTTAAAGAGCTCGAAAATGGTCTCCGACGCTTACCAAAGAATTAGCCTTACGTATTTACACTGCTAACCAAAGAAACGAGCCGAATTTCTGAGCAAATCACTACATTGTGATAGTTACTAACACACTGTGAAGTAAGGTTCTAGTGTCACTAGTTGGCTTTTGGAAATTAAGTCAGCTGAGATGCTGGCCTTGGGAAAGATTCATACAAACATTACCAAAGGTCCCCAGCATCCATCACTAAACAAATTACAACTTTATTTATTTTGCCGAATGACGCATCAAAACGCCTCAACATTTTACGCATCACAATAACAGTTTTAAATATTTGAGTGCTGGATCTTTCTTCTGAGAGCTGCCATCCATTTTTTATTTTTATATAAATTTGAGTATTGATAAGAATAATTAACGTCAGCTAATATCAAACAAACCCCCTGATTTCTCATAGCTATGAAAGCACGTGCTGACGAATACAACGCACTGCAATATTGCACGCTGAATGGTGAACAAATGTGATTTTATGAGGCGGGAGAAGATATTATGGGCTGGCCTAAGAACAGGAAGTGTCTCCTACAAATACAAAAAGGCAGTTGCTTGGTACTGGATGGCCTCAGTATGAACACTAGCCTGCACAGACACACACACAGCTACACAAGGGCTACTACTACATAACATGGATGAGTTTGTATGTATTTAAAAGCACTCAAACATTCGGACAAAAAAAAAAAACATACTGAAACTTAAATTTCCAAAGCATGCGAGACTAATCACAATGCAACAGTCAGTGGTATCGGTCTCTGAACAGTGCATACGTGATAAATTAGCGGCCGCGTCAAATCTGATATGTCGTTTCATTTTTTACACATGTATTGTCTTTAACACAACTAAGAGAATAAGGCCAAGTCACCAGCGAACAGTTTGAGCCTCATTAACCGTCAGAACTCCTATTTGATTACACCGCGCACCAAACAGCCACTGACTGCTGACAAATGACCTAATTGGATATATTATCTGCTTGCTATCAAAGGGTAATTACAGCCAGCGAATACCCTCATTATGCAAAACACTCCTGCAAACGAGCTCCCCTCCCCACACCCCTCCACTTAAACCAAAGACTTTCCAATAACAAAACCTCTTTTCAAGGTTTCCATTGTTTCCCTGAAAACAATATTACTGGGGGCCCTGCTGGGAGACCCCAGTGCTTTTGTTCCCTTGGCCCTCGCGCTGCACTGAGGGGCCGAGATCTGACAGAACAAGGGGCCACACGCAGGGCCGGACCCCCTGCTCCTCTTTTCCCGAACGGGCAGGTTAATTTAACTCCTGTAGTTAATTAAGGGGGCAGAGGCGACGGGGTGAAACGTCAGGCCCTAGGCTCCCCCTCGCTGCTCTCTTTGTGGTGTTAAAAGTGGCCGGAGGAGCGTTTATAATGGGTCAGTCCTCTCTTACACGGCCCTCTCTCGCCCTCCCAATCCTTCCACTCTCACGTCTACTAAACCAGGTGCCTCTCTCCCTCTCTCACTCTCTCTCCCTCCCTCCTTCCCTCCCTCCCTCACTCTCTCATTCCCTCTCCTCTCTCTCCCTCCCTCTCTCCCTCTCTCTCTCTCTCCCTCCCTCCCTCTCTCACTCTCTCATTCCCTCTCCTCTCTCTTTCTCTGTCCCTACACTCTCCATCTCTCCCTCATTCTCTCTGTCACTCTCATTCCCTCTCCTCTCTCTCCCTCCCTCCCTCTCTCCCTCTCTCATTCTCTCTCCCTCTCTTTCTCTCTCCCTCCCTCCCTCTCTTTCTCTCTCTCTCCCTCTCTCTTTCTCTCTCTCTCTCCCTCCCTCTCACTCTCATTCCCTCTCCTCTCTCTCTCCCTCCCTCCCTCCCTCTCTCCTCTCTCTCCCTCTCTCTCTCCCTCTCTCTCTCTCTCTCTCTCCCTCTCACTCTCTCATTCCCTCTCCTCTCTCTTTCTCTGTCCCTACACTCTCCATCTCTCCCTCATTCTCTCTCTGTCACTCTCTCCCTCCTGCGTCTCTCCCACTCATTCTCTCTCCGTCAAATTCAAATGGCTTTTTTGGCATGACAAAAATACATTAGCATTGCTAAAGCATACAAAATAAACAACCTTTAAGAGGCTCAAACATAATGATTAGATACAAGTAACAAGAACGAGAACTATTCCTGTCATAAAAACGTAAAAAAAAAAAGAAAAGAAATAAATAATAGTTAATATGACATAGTATCTCTCTCCCTCTCTCTCTTTCTCATTCTCTCTCTCTCTCACTCGCTCTCTTAAGGTCTTCAAACACAGCCCCACCATTGACGTTCACTTGTGTCCTGAGCACCGGTGCTTCCTGTGGAACTAGAGGCGCTCCGAGAGTGCAAACCTCCGCCAGTGCAGCACAGTCCAAATCTTGGTGAGTGGGAGCAAAGTTCAGTTATCGCGTGTCATAGGATTTCAAGATGGCTGCCTTGGCAGCCTTCACTGATTGCCTATGTGTCGGACCCCAGGAAGAATAGCTACAGCTATGCTGGAGCTAATGGGGATCCTAATAAACTAAACTAAACTGATTGCAGTCAAAATCAATAGGGTCCATCCCTGATGTAATGGCGACCCACCCACAAAATTTCAGAGATATCCGTTCAGTACTTTTTGAGTTATCCTGTTCACAAACAAACAAACAGACAAACGGCTTCGATCACATAACCTCCAGCCAACTTCGTTAAGTGACCCTACAGTGATTGATATGGACAAGAGGGGTCAGTGTGACACTACAGGGGCCCAGAGAGACTCAGATGTCAAACTGAGAGAGAGAGATGGACAGAGCACAGCAGAAACACCCCCCAGTACTGTCTCTATTGTATTCTGTCCCCACAGATCAGCCCCTACAGATGAGCAAAGCAGCACGTATCCCAGTATGTGTAGCAGCGCTCTCCAGACTGCTTGGGCCCTGCAGTTCAACCCCCGGCAGTAGGGTCCATGTGCACTGGAGGTGCTCAAACACACACTGGTAACGGTCTGTGAATAACATGTAGCGTTAGCAGCAGCTGCCTCTCACCATGAACAGGTCTCTCGCTCCGATGTCCACGGCAAGCAAGAAGGCCTTCTCAAACCGCTGGTACCTGAGGACAGGGGCAGGTCCACATGAATGTTAAATCTGTACCATTGTATCTACTGGACACACCAGGCCATCTGTCTGAAAGACAACTGTCACAGCACATTACTACAGACAGCTGTAACCAACATGGACCTTATAAACTGGTCGTTAAATGCAATTGACAAAATTATTGCTATATTGTGGTTTATAATTCTTTATGATGTTCATAAATCTTCATGATCTTATGTTGTGACGCTTAAATCGTAGTGTAAACGGACACTCAGCTCTGTTGTGATTTATAAATCTTTATGATATCTTAACTATAATCAAACTGTTTTTCTGGGAGTTGGGGGCGGGACTTTGATAAGCGATTTCGCTTCTCCCGCGACCCTTTCGGTCATGATACATGTTGTGTTGAAATTGTCATGAAACGACTATACAATCATGCCGAAATAAAAACAAATAAATAAATAAAATAAATAAATGTCCCAACCTCTATTCCTGGCTTTAAAATCCTGCTCAGTCGATTATGTAATTAAAAGAACAGTAATGATGCCTCTTTAGTACAGATCAAAGTCACACCCACTGAAATCCAAAATAGTGCCCATTGGTTGATATACTTATTATTATTTACTACTGAAGCCACACTATTTTCGATTTAAATTTCACTAAATTTCGATTTAGTTGAGCTGGAATAAAATGCCAGATTGAATATTGCATCAAAATAAACAGCTCAACTTTTCTCCCATGACCCCAGAATGAAACACTGACACAAATGAAACATAATTTCCATGTTGTTTTTATGTGCAGAAAAACAGATGTGGGAGAAGAGTGGGTTACGCTCTTGCCCGAGGCACTGACCCAAACCCATCAAAAACATCAGCGCCTGTCTGCTCAGAACCAAACCACCGCCAGAACCAAGGGGCTTCTCAACCAACAGAAAACTGGCAAGGTTTTCGTTTGCGAACAAAGTTTGGGGCATTTTGACCAAAAATAGGCTGATTTGGAACTTAATACGTATATTGCTTCACAATGAGAACCAGATGGCTAAACGGTTCCGACAGGAATCATTATGACATATTTGTCATAGTAGGTGAACACACAACCCCTAAAAACAAAGAAAGCTAAATACAAAGAGGAAGAGCATTTCCTGGAGCTGGTGTTGCGTCGAAATACATCAGTTCACTATGAGGCGATTGCTTCTGTGCCTCCCGAACAGAACTGGTGCACGAATCAAAACCAGGTCAGTTTTCTGTTGGTCGAAAAGCCCTGTGAGAGTCAACACATCTTCAAAAGAATTAAGGTTTACCTTCAAAAATAAATCCAATTTCAGAGATAAAAGATGCTGTGATGATGTGTGGGGCCTTGCATAAATGTAAAGCAATTTTGATAGAGGGCAAATTTGCTTGAAATGGTCCATCAGAATGATACAAGCAGGTTTACAGTTCAGTACAGTCCCTGCTCTCACTGACCTTATTAGCAGCTCTGAAAAAGAGGAGGGCCCATCCTCACACACATACAATATGGGTATATATGGGTACATTATACAAATACAATATAGGTTGTTCATTTTCCCCTTTAATTTTTTGGGGTTGTTTGTGTATGTTGCACAGCAAACAGGTAAACAACATGGAAAGGCGGACTCAGTTCCCAAATATTTAGCGGGAGACCACCGGAATGTCTGACGATGAGGACAAACCATTGAGCCAATGCAGGCAGGTCATTTCATCTACTTTCATGTGACCATGCAGTGATCAGATTAAGGAAAAAAAATTGATTAGCAATTGTTTAGTACATCTGAAAAATAAGTACCAAAATTAGAAAACAGTACATCAGATTTTAAATGACAAAAGGACTTTTTATTCATTCCTAACGACAAAGTACAATTACAATAGAAATACAACTCCACTCCGAAAGCAAAACAAATAATTTCCAAAAGGCACCAATTTTACCCTGAACAATCATAATTTAATACAGCACACTTCCGTTTCCCAATGAAATTTCTGTGAACTACTTGTAACCGGCAGCACAGCTGTCTTATCTACACCTTACTGTAGCATAATGCTGTTTAACACCTGATCAGAGATGTGAAAGGATCCATTCCCGTTAAAATCCAGTCACACAAGGCACTCTCCAACTCAATCACATTTTGACATCACAACATCATGTATTTGAATGATCAGAGATCATTGTACATGTTTCAGCAGAGGCCGGCGAACTTGCGATTCCCTCAACCACATAGTAATGGGACAAGTTTTGATGATCGGCTTACCGTGATGTTTGGGTAACGAGAAACATTTGGGTGCGTAAAAACGTAAAGCGTACATCCAGTCAAGGCGATTCGGAGTTAAAGCCAAAAGTGGAGGTCTGATCCGGAATTCTTTCCATTAGGGAAAAAACCAAATCAAATCGCTTTAGTATAGCAATGATTACAAAGATTCCCCTTAACTAGCGTCAGCTAGATTGGAAGATGGCTATCTTTATAATCTGAAGACTATCGTAATACGCAATAGGATGGATAACAAGATAATGCAGCTAAAACTAGCTATGAAATAACACGTCTCTGGCCCAAACTGTCTGTTTGCTCTTTAGGCAAATTAAGCTGGTAATTAATGTTGAAAGAGATCGTCTGCGTGCGATGGTGTTGAAAGTTACAAATCAGAGCAATAAAAACTTCTCCAATAGACATCATAACCACCATAGATTCACTAGCCAGCTAGCTGTACCCAAGCGATTGCTTTTAAACTAGCGAGCAAACTGGCTAACGTCCCAAAAATGTGAAAGTTTAATTGGGTCGCACGAAACTGCCGTGAAACCTCAGATAAGTTCATTCCTGTGACAGCTGGCAAAGTTAGTAGAATTGGGGCAAGAAACAATTCATATCGCCTTGATATGATGATCATTTACAAAGATTTTCTTTAGTTAACGTTAGTTAGCTGTCTAGCCAACTAGGTGGATATATCTAAAGAGCAACGTACACAATGGCTCCGGATGGCTCACATAGCTGAGTCTTACCGTCACGACCAAAGATGATAGAGCGTATGAGTGTACCAGAAAGCCTCCCGAGTCCCAAGTGCATGCATGCGCTCCCCAGAAGCTGACTGGGTGGTACGCAAATGAGGAACATCCTTTTCCAGCCAATCAAAGTCGTGAAAGCTTCTCCTATTGCTATGTGGCTCTGGAATTCGGAAGTTCGCAGGCCAGTTAGTCGGGATCCATGAAATATCATTATGATTTTTTGAATCGCATTTTTTTGAGAAGGGATTTTTATAATGATTAGCATTTCGTCAAAACTGCTGAAATCTGATTCGCATTTTGCGATGCGAATCCACCTAATCTGATCACTGCCATGTTGGACTAAGCTGAGTCCCAGACCTGAGGTACTTGATCTAATTAACAAGGCAGGAAAGGAAGTGATGGATATCTGTAATTCAGGGTTGGCAATAGATTCCATCCACCAAAACCACAGAGCCTGAGATCGATTTCTGAATAAATGATAACTCGTGACAAGAGATTATCAGAAATTTGAAGAATCACCTCACCAAAGACAGCTTATGAAAATAATCCCCTGATTATGATGCCCTAACCCTAACTCCTTGATCGAGGTGGTTTTGGTGGGTGGAATTGAATGTTTTTCGTAATTCAGTTTGTGGGAGATTTTGGGTTGTGAGCGGTGCTGACCCCTAGAGGGCAGGCGAGAGACGGACGGTCTCACCTCAGGAGGTGGTGAAAGAAGCGGCGAGCGTATTTGCTGATGGGGTCTCTGTACTCCAACACGACAGCGTCCAGTATGGGCCGGGACGGGCTGTAGAACACCCCCAGAGCCGCCTCCAGCTGAGCTGAAGGGATCATAGATCAGGCGTGAGACCCGGGGATCAGCTAAAATAACAGAGAGTGTTACACATCTTAAGATAAATATGGTCAGATAATGCTAATGATGCATACAGTGTTACACTGCTAAAGATACATGCAGTAGTGTTTCAGATTTTTCCCGAATTTAGCCCATTTTAAATCCCGGGAATTTTTGATACATTTCCCGGGATTCCCGGGAATTCCCATGAAACCGGAAGTCCTTAATAAAATGCATTTATGGTATGTAGATAAGTAATTTCAACTGAATAATGATAATTTATCATATAAACCATTTTATTTAAATGAAATGTGCACATATCAAAACAGAAATTATTAAGGTCTGAAAATAAAATATAAATAAAAAGGCATGTAAGTTATATGCAGATTGCTCACACTCGGTATGCAGATTGATGTTCATGAAGCGCTTGTTTTGGATGGAAGTGTACCCATCCATTGAGAAACGACTACCCGTGTTGCGCACCATCAATTGAAAAGCATCCAAGAGTTTGCTCTGTGTCTCCGCGGCGTAGCCTTGGAACATCTTTGCAATCTCGCTTGGGTCTTTTGGCAACTTGAAGCCATCCTTCTCCAGGGACTGTCGGAGATAGGCACTCTTTGCGATGGCATTGAAAGAAAATCCATCTAACGCGGCAAGCTCTGCCAGAATAGAATTGAGTGGTTTCCTTGCACTGAAGAAGTCTGCAATACTCTTGCTCTGTTTGCTGCTCGGCCAAGCCTGGCCTCCTTCGCTTCTCGCTTGACCTGACCTGCATCCAAATGTCTCGAAAGTCCACTCGTCGACCCTCCTGCACATTTCAGTACCTTTTTGCAAATGTTGCATTTCGCTTCATTTCATTTAACTTGGTGAACTCTTTCCAAACAACTGACGCCATGGTCGCAGAGTGGGCTAACGAGAATGTAATAGCTGCTCGTGTTGGTTAATTAGCGCCAAATGCCTCCACTTGCCGGCCTACTATATTAAAATATTTTTTTCTATATGCGCGGAAATATAGGCCTATACGTAAAATGTATTCAACAAGTAACAACATATATTAGAGAAAACATGAGACATTTTACACAGATTTTGCATTTTTATTTATTTTTTTTTAACCTCATTCCCGTGTAATATTTAGCAAAAAAAAAAAAAATCAACCTTCGGGAGGACGGGTCCCGCTGGCATTTCCCGGGCGAGAAATGACACGTGCACATCCCGGGATCCCGGCCTTAAACCCTAACGTGCAGTCAGACAATGCTACTGTCACATAGTAGTTACACTGCTGAAGATAAATACAGTCAGGTAACGCAAACGATACATACAGCCTTGCACGGCTAAAAATACGTACAGTCAGGTAACAACACTAATGACACATGCAGTGTTGCACTGGTAAAGATACACACAGACAGGCAATGCTAATGATACATACAGTATTACACCCCCACAGATAAATACTGTCAGATAACTCTAATGATTCAAACGGTGTTACAACGCTAAAGCTTCATACAGTCCTGTCAGGAAACACTAATGACGCATAGGAAACACTAATGACGCATACAGTGTTACACCTTTCAAGATAAATACAGTCAGGTAACACTTACTGACACATACAGTGTTACACCACTAAAGATACACGCAGTCAGGAAATGCTAATGATTTATATAGTGTTGCACTACTAAAGATAAATACAGTCGGGTAAAGCGAATGGCACATTCAGTGTTGGCTAAAGATGCATACAATCAGACAATGCTAAGGATACAGTGTTACACTTCTGAAGACACATACAGTGATAACGTTAATCATACATACAGCGTTACGCCATGAAAGATACATCCAGCGAGTGAAATAAATACTGTTCTACACCACTTAAAAACACTCAACACTACATCGCTAAAATCGATACAGCCCGGTCCATAAATATTTTAACATTCGCAAACTGTTATTTTAGCCGTCTAACCACAGCATATTGGTGTTGAAATTAAATAATTAATACGATAAGAGATGCAACATAACGGGCACTGTAGCGAGATAATTCAGAGGCGACTTTTCTATGGTCTCAGAAAATCAAGGTCATTTTTGACATGAGAGGGCAACCTGACCATCTCCGCGTCATCAAGAAGTCATCAAAGGAACGCTCACTAAAACTAAAATTAATCATACATACTAGATGCATTTTTGTCCGACAAAAACCAGCAGCAGGACCTAGTTTTCTGCTTTTTACACTGAATGAGACCATTAGTAGACAACAGAAGAGTTAACACCAACAATGAGCATGGCAAATGACTGATTTCTCATGAAGGTAAGTAGAACATAAGCAGACCAGAACCCAATCATAATACCACCGAAGCAGCAAAAAACTCCCTGTCATCAAATTCATAATTCACCAGATGTCCCTTTAACAGGAATGAACAAAGCAATGTGGGCCAATCAGTAAACAAGAAACTGATGGGCATCAGTGCGGCAGTGTGCTGCAAAACAGCAGGGAAATAGCTCAGTGGAAAAGGCTAATGTAGCTCTTCTTCCCTGGGAAATATTTTTGTTGTCAAAGCAAAAAAAAAAAAAAAAAAAAAAAAACTAAAATATTCAATCATATTGTGTCTGAAATGTTAGGTATCAGTTATTGTTTATGGTCCTGTTGTATAATTAAATTATCACGCTCACTGTTGTGCAGTTATGCTAAATATCGTCATGTCCATGATGTGCTCATGACAGAATCAACGAAATCATGAAACATCTCCAAGTATAATAAATTGCACAACTATCACCCCTGGAACCAATTAAAAGTACAAATAAAGACCAAAAAAAAAAAAAATTCTGGGACGAAGAATGAAAATGAGAGAGAATGTGAAGATGTGAAACACCTGTGGGCCTACCTTCCGTGTCCTCGTTGAGCTCTTGGCGAAGTAGGTGGTCAGTGACGGCGATTAGCGCTCTGTAGCACTTGGCTGCCATGGTGTTCCAGTCCATAGATCCCAGCAGCCCCACGGCCTCCTCCGCCTGGCCGCAACGCAGCCTCTCCAGGATCACCTCCACTGGGCCAAGCTGACCCCCATTCAAGACTCCTGTAGGATCGCGCTGAGATTAATGTCTAACCACAGTGTGCAATGCACAGGATAGTGTGCGTCACCTCTGACTGTACAGAACAGTGTGCATCTTTCCTTGACTGTGCTGAGAAGTTTGTGTATTTGCAACTCAGTCCACAGCAGAGTGTAACTGCAGCTGTACAGAACAGTGTCTCTCTTACTGGGACTGTACAGAGCAGTGTGTGTGTTTTTGTGACTTAGAATAGAGCAGTGCGTAACTATGACTGTAAAAATCTAAACAAAACCATCATAGAAATCACAAAAACATTAGGTGTGGTCACAACCACTACTTCGTACACCGTTAAAAACAAAAAACATACACTAGTAAGCTCAGGTACAAAAAATTCCTGGTAGACGAAATAAAAACTGAAGTGGATGACTTTCATGAAGAATCATTTCCTCAGAGAAGGAAAGCCCTTTACAAGCAAGCATGCCACCTCATCTGTGAAGCATGGTCATGCGTGGGCATGTATGGCTGTCAAAAGAAATGGTTCCCTGATCATCATCAATGATGTGACAGTTGACAGAAGGAATAAGGTGAATTCTGACTGGTATAGGACTATATTATTCAAACAGATTCAACCAAATGCTTCAAAACTCAATGGTTTGCCCTTCACAGTGCAGATGGACGATGACTTGAAGCATACAAAGTAAACCTTCAGTTTAGCAGTGAAGTGGAATGTTCTAGAATTTCCAAGTTAATCACCTCATCGGACTCCATCTTAAAGCAAAAATGCCCCCAGAACGAGCAAAAACCAAAGACAGCTCAGCGCTCCAGACTGCGACCAAGATTTACGTTTTGCGCCTTACATTCTCGCATCGGTCGCGCACTGCGCGACCAACACTTCATGCACTGTGCGCCTATTCTGGGCAGCGACGCACTCCCTAATTAACAGCCGCCGGCCGCTAATTTTTTTCTGCAGGTCGGTTGGTACCATTACGTACATCAGCCAATCACAGATCGGCTGGTGCCATCAGCCAATCACAGCTCGGCTGTACTCATGCATCAATGAGAATGGCAAAGCATTCGACCATGTCACTGTCAGCTGAGTTGTGCGCGCGGCAAAATTGTAAACCTTGTCTGACAATAACGATGCAAATGCTCCACAATACGCGAAATTACAAGTACACTAGATAGTCTGCTGCAGAAGTCCAATAGTCTATGTATTAGGCCTTGGCTTCGGTGACTAATACAGCAAATCGGAGAGCAAATTTCATGATATCAGAAAGTGTTTTCATTACCGGTTTTTTATTTCGCTATTTAGATTTTGCGCATTTCTAAGGGTAATGGAAACGCGCCTGGAGAGTGAGAACGATATCCGACGTTATTAGCCCGAAAACAGTCTGCTTCGTGACTGTAGACTGTTCGTGACACAGTTTTGAGTCTTGTTGATACCAGCTATGGGTGCTTGCGTCCAGTGGCGAATGGTTTTATTTAGTGTTTCAATATCAATCGCTAACCTTCTATCCTGATGGATTAGGTTGGATGCGCTCTTCCATTCTGATCTGAAGTCCCGCATGTACATGATTATTCATACAGTATGCATGAAATCGGTGACTGATTGGTCCGAGTGCAAGATTATTTTTTTTCATTAGAGTACGATAAAGATGAGAAAACCTGCGGTTCTTATAGATTTATAGTCCGTTTTCTTTGGGGTTCCGATAATTGGCCAGCTGTCAGAGGAACAGTATTTTGTCAATTGCAACAAATGTTCAAAACTGATTCAAAAACTAACTGGTGACGCCAGCCCAATGTACTTCAGCGACGACCATAGGCTTATCAGCGCAGTGCCTCAAATATGAGTCTGTGTCACGAACAGTGTACGGTCACGAAGCAGACTCAGTGTTGCCAGATGTATGATAACTATCGTATTTGTACGATAGTTTTGACCTCTGTACGATCAATAGTTTCAAAAAACTCTTAATATACGATAGTTTTGCCATTTCAAATGTACCCACGACCAAACACTGTTCGAGATTTAAGAGCAACTATTCATGTCAGCTTCGCCGAGATGGGATCACATCAGCACCACAGAGCACCTGACTGACACGCCCTCTGCTCTCGTGTCAGGCTCCACCTGCCAATCAAATCATCACCTCTCACCCTGCTCGCGCATGCGGCTTGCGGCTCGTGCGCGTCACACGCAAACTTACGAAACTTTAAAAAAAAAGGCCGTGGCTATTTTTACGGCGCCGCAGTGATTCCCTCATAGGCTAGATTTACGGCACCTCCTGTTGCACGTGCGCATTGAAATATTATCTTTCACAGCATAAGTCAGTACCGTAATCGTGCTCTGGTAGGCTATTTTTACGGTACGGGAAAACGAAACAATCATATGGTAATACAGACAGCTATTCAGAGCCAGAGGTCGAATTCGACTGCTAGGTTTGTAAAACAATATAATATCATGCAGTGTGGGTTGCATTATTATTAGCTCTTCATTTTGTGTTAATTGGCTGTCGCTTTAATTAATGTGATAAGCCATATATTGGAAGCTTTGTTTATCGTGTCTTTTTAGCTGCTTTTGTGCTAAATGCTTTGAGTTACCTTATTTTCCTGTGGCAAAATAGTGACGCTGTCTGTAGATTGCCCTTTTGTTTTGAAGGGCAAAAAACGGGAGTACTGTTTCGCGTTATGGACTGACTATGTTGTGTGAGGCACACAGTTGCCGTCTTGCATACGCCTTGTTGCATCAGACCTCTTTGTGGGGCAAAGCTTTGTGGTATTTAGGGAATTGCTTACGTTTCTGTACATGTACGATAGTTTTTTGTAAAATACGATTATTTCAAAGCTCCAGTACGATATTGCTGTTTTTTTTTCACTCTGGCAACACTGAGCAGACTGTTTTTTTGGGGCTAATAACGTCGGACATCGTCCTCACTCTCTGTGCGCGTTTCCGTTACCCTTCGAAATGTGCAAAATCTACATAGCGAAATAAAAAAAAAAACTGGTAAAAATAATAATAATAATAATTATTATTATTATTATAAGCCGTCCTTGTTATGGTTCTGCTTCGTGTGCTTGTTTGTGCTTGTGCGTTTCCCCCGTGTCTCTCTTGATTTGTGTTTCAGCTCCATTCCCGCGGCCTGTCCATCTATTCCCCCTCGCCCTGGTTCCTGTGGTGTCGTGTGACAGCCTGCATGCCTGAGTCCCGTTGTCCAATCACATTTCCTCTTTCGGTTTTGGCTTTGGTATTTCATTCATTGCTTCCACCTGTGCTTATTCTGGGTCTCGCAAAACTCTGAGTGAATGGCTCGTAAAACTGAGTGAATGCGTTCTGATGGGGCTATTACTAACCAGCACTTATTTAAGGGTGTGTGTATATATTGTCACATAGTACTAACCTAATTAACTCATTAGCGAGTGCGAGTGTTTCTAGCTTTTGTAAATTCCTTCCTAAGCTTTCCCTGATTCACTGCTTTTAAAACTATGCTTTCCTTTGCTGTTCTCGTGGTGCTTTTTACTCGTCACGTTTAGATTACCTCAGTCTAAACCGTCCAGTTTGATTGATCGTCTTAGCGTCTTATGTCGAGTCATCATTGTCTACCTGGTCCTCGTGAATTTGTTTAATCCCATGTGTTTCTGTTTCCCCTTGAGATTGCCTGCCTTATCCCCGCCTCCTCCCTAGTGTATTTAAACTGGGAAGAGGGAAGAGATGTCAGACGGGACTTCGCGTTTTCACCTGAGTCTGTGCGGCATTGAAGATCTCTGTTCCTTCCGAGCATTTCCGTTGTATTTTTTAAGTCCAGTGTCTTCCCCTTGTTTAAGTCCCCGTGTTCCCGCCAGCTTGTTTCAGTTTTATTCTAGCCACTCGTGGAGTGTGTATATTAGTGTCCCCCCTTCCCTGCCTTTGGCAGAGTACCTTGGTTCTCCTGGTTCAGTGCATGTGCACAGTGTTTCTTTTTGGCCTGTGTGCCACTTTTCCTGTGTCTGGGTTCCAAATAAAACCTCCTGGATCCTGCGCCTGGTGTCCACCTGACCTCATTCCTAACAGTCCTACTACATTGTTACCGGTGAAAGAACTTCTTGAAACTTTGTGCTAACGAACTTGGCATACTGCAACTACTTTTTACCAAATATTTAGGGTGGATCACTTTGGGAACTATATTAATTTTAATGTTAAACTTTCAATTTGTGATGAAAAAATGTAGCCAAATTATGCTTTTTACGGCCTCAATTCCTCCTGGGTGTCATATTTTCAAAGCAATTAAGCCATGTTTGGTGTCAAATTGTTCCTTGGGATAGCAGCAACAATAACAGTTATAAATTTTAGAACTAGCACTGTGATAATTGGGAGTTATTCATTGATTTATCCCCAAATGTTGGTTTTAGGGGGTGCTCATCTAAATTTGGCCGTAATTTTTCTATGAATGATTCAGTTTATGTACTGGGGAGGATTTGATGAAAAGTTGTCCCTTGGAGAAATGGAGCCTTGTACGTACATTTAGACTTGTATGATAACTCTCCAAAATAACTGCATTTATACATTCTTCAAACATCAATATCTACTTTTCAGTTCACAAAGTGCTTTCTGATAATGTTTCTTAAATAAATGCAGCAAAAACTGATAGTCTGTTCAGGATCTTTATTTGTGCTTGTAAATATTCAGAAAAGTATCATGGTACTTTGCGTGACCACAGTTTTGGCCTGCGCGCCTAAATTTTGGCCTGTGCGCCCAACTTTTTCAGGTTGGGAGCGCATGCACTCCTAGGTCCAAAAGTTAGTCTGGAGGGTTGCAGCTGCAGTGAAGTCCTAGTAGTGCATCACCAGGGAAGGAACCCAGCATCTGATGATGATGATAGGGTGCATATTTACAACCAAGAATTAAAAACTACAATTCGATTTATGGTCATGATTTAAATTCAACTTATGGCTCGTCTGATAACTCAGTGTTCAAAAATAATCGGTCGACAAGTCGCCATCTGCGAGTAAATACACATTTTGGTGACTAGAAATTGTAATGATAGTCAACAATGGCACAATGGTATCCGCTAACGTTGTACCACATAGGCTACAAGACATACATTTTTCTAATGTAACAAAACAATTAAAAATCATTTTGGGCCCATTATTTCAAACTCCATGCAGGTGTAGAAGAAAGCTGAACGCTGGATGGATGGCCCATTTAAATTCTGTCCTAACACGCCATTATGGCATAATCCAAAGCTAACATTCAATTGCAAAACATTTATCCAACCCTCTTGGTCATCTCTAGGAGTACATACATTAGGTGACATATATAGTGATGAAGGCCTTTGTTCCATCCAAGATTTAAGAACACGCTTCTCCCTTCAGGCATCCTCTTATTTCATTTACTTTCAGCTGAGAACAGCCTTAAAAACATATGGAGTCCCCTGGAACTCTCCCCTCCCTTCACACCCTGTGTTACGATGGATTGCACCATTACTTGGCAGATCCTCTGTGTCAATAACATACAGTAAATTGATTGAATACAAGGCTAAGCATTTGCCAATTGAATCCCTTTGGAATAGGGAACTGGGAAGTTTCAATATAGACCCAGACTGGGAGAGAATATGGTCCAATCTAACTAAGACTTCTAAAAATTTAGCACACCAACTAATTCACTTTAAGACCATACACAGAGCCTACATTACACACTATAAAAGATTCCAGATGAGGTTAAAAGCTATCAAAACCAGTCATATTTGTAGCACCACTACACCCGGAACATTTTTGCACATGTTTTGGGACTGCCCAGTTATTTCTAATTTCTGGTCTCATGTAAACTCAGTTCTGTCTGCCTTGCTGCCTGTTTTTTATGTATCTAATCCTGCTTTTAGTCTCCTTAATGATAATTCTGGCACCATTCTAAAGCAAATTCAGTGTAAAATGGTTTTTGCTGGGTTTACCTCAGCAAAGAAAACAATTTTGAAAAACAGGTTTGATCCTGATATATGTATGAATTCTTTCTGGATATATGGCCTCATCAATGTTGTCAATCTGGAACATACAACTGTACGACTCAATAAGGCTCGACCAAGTACTGTGGAAGCTTGGAGTGCTTTCTCTTCTAGAATAATCTCTTGGACTAGAACCAACAACCAGAATAACACTTGATACTTGCCAATTTATTATTGCTTCAATATGATTCTAATGTCAGTTATGTATGTACTTGCTTTTCTTTTCATTTTTTTCAGAATTTGAATGTATTTGAATATGTCTGTAACCCACCCCCGTTTTAGAAAATAAAAAATGTTGATTAAAAAAAAAAAAAAAAAAAAAACAATGTCACAATGCTCGTAGGTATCATAGCCAAAGTTGTTTTTCATAATCCTTTCTGGCTCCTGGTCAAGCAGGGTTGAACTCTCTAGGGCCGCCAATGAATTTACCATTCCCAAACCATATGGCTATGGGAGAAGTTTTTAACCCCAAAATTTGCGAGGAGCAATGCATAAAAACTGTAATAATTCCTACATAGTTCAAGCAATATTTTTGGCCAAATCCTTAAATTGAAGCTGAAGTCAACCCTTCAAGCAAATCTTAACTAATTTTAAATCCATTGTAGAGGCATACAGAGACAAAATGCTGAAAATTGTCAGTATAAAACACTTCTGGACCTGAACGTAACCTGAAAAGGGGAGACTATAGATTCTGTAAGTCTGTCAACGATTTGTTTATTGAAATGTGTATTCAAAATAAACTGCTGTTATCTAGCTAGCTCCGAGAAATTCACTTAACTGCTGAAGTTCCAGTCACGAAGTTCCACTTTATTCAAATGAAATGTTATTTGTGTAGTGGTTTTCACAGAGGGAACAAAGATGCTTTACAATGTGGCAGAAGGGCAGCGCCCAGCCAAACCCGCAAATCCTCACTTGCTTTGCCTCTTTATCTGATGACAGAGTAGGCCATAGCCCGTGGCATGGTACTTTAAACACTGCAACAAACAAGTGCCGCCGCCATTTTGTGTGTAGCGTAAAACACTGCTTTTGAAAACTGAAAGGTGTAATGAATGACAGCATTGTGATATTCAACGTCATCGATATTTCCTTACGTGGCCTCCCCTGAGGTCGCCAGCACCTAAGTCACCAGGACACTCAGATAAAAGAATACAGTTAATTATTCAACAGCTTGACTAGTCCTCAGGTATTGATCTCCCTGCGTACAGAGATGTAATCTGAGTGCCACTTAACCTTGTCAATTCCAGACGGGGCGCTGTTGGCGAGAGAAGTGAAATGCTGGAGAGGGTCAGTAAAACAGGAGCTTAACAGAGTAATACAGCAGTAGCGTAATGCCGAGGTGCAGTTAACCCTTTCAGCACAAACGGGACACATAGTATGCCATAGTATTTCCAAATATCCTGTTGGGATAAACCCAGAAATCCTAGCATTTGGGCCAATTCTGTATTAGAGTGACAAAAATGACATACATATGAGGAGTTTGCTTCCAAAATGCAATATATCCATTTTACTCATTTTGAGTAAATCAGCTTCTTCTATGTTGGTGTGTACTGCATTCTATGGAAAAACAAAAGCTTATAATATGAATTTCAAAACAACGCCTTGCTGAATACCTGTTGGCCTGTGCACATCTATGGGTCACAGAGAGTTACCAAACCAAAATAGACGAAGCTGCCATCAATAGTTACTGAGTACTGGGCCAGACAAAATTTCCACAGTGAAGGTCACAGCGCTAAGGTCAAAGGTCAGATCCAGCAAAAAACCTGATGTTGCACATCTATGGGTCATAGTGAGTTACCATACCAAATCTGGTGAAGCTGCGATCATTAGTTGCTGAGTACTGACTCGGACAAAGTCATGGACAGACGACAGACAGACACAGACACGCAGGTGACGACAATACCCCTCGGGCCAAAATTTGGCCGAGGGGTAAAAACGGATATTTGCACCATGTGTAAGAAGCACAAGGCTTTTGCTCCATGGTATTATCTCAATTTTTGTGATTTTGGCTCTTATTACATACTGAAAACCAACTCTTAATATGCAGTAGGTAACGGATTCGTATCACTGTATTCAGCGTTGAAAGGGTTGAACAGATCAGAGGGAGCAGGCCGCAGGAGTCGCGCTCGCAGAAAAACACCTCCTTTGGCCCGTGCACACTGCATGCTCCGTCCACTGTGACCCGCTTCCTCCAGGCTTTTAGTGGAGAAGCCTGTTGATTCGCCCCTCAGGGAGTGCGACGGGGACGGCCTGCTTGCGACAGAAAGGTGACAGCCGCCGTATTGTCTAATTGATTTCGGGAGGGGTGGACCATAGACGGGTGGAGGGGTAGAAGAGGGGTAGTCCACCCAATTAAAATGACAAGCTGGCAATTAGCAGCCAGGCCCGCTAAATCCCCGAACAGCCCACAGATGTCAGGCGGCCCTCGGTGGAAATCCACATTTCAAGGTGGAAAAATCAGAGGCTTTGGCCAGCGTTTGCTCTCAGATAAATCCCCATAGAGACAGCATGGCGCACAGCGGGGAAGATTAGCACTTAGGCACACTGACAAGAAACACAACCAATCAAGCCTGACATCTTTGCACAAACATCAGACACACATTAAAATAACACATCTTTCCAACACTGCCTTTCATAAGAAAGTACATTGTTTAATGTTTCACTGACATACTGGGAGACCTATTGCCCAGATATCGGGGTAATCGCTTTTCCAAGCCCCCAAAATCCTGAAGTACATTGAAATATGGCACAATTCCAGTTATCTATATCGTCCCCTGAATTCTATGGTATGGATGGGCATGTGAAGGTGAACTTATATTTCAGGTGACACGGTAACATTCACAGCAGAAGCATATGGAAGCAGGTGGTGCGAAATAAAAATGAATGATAAGTAATAAAAAATGAATAACTGGCACAAATATTTATTTTCCATCAGGATATTTGAAGCTGTTTTATGCCCATATCTGGCTCCTAGTTTGCTTTCTGCATCTATTGGACCAGTGAGTGCATCTTGAGCTCCATCCAATCGGTGCCAAGATGAGTTAACTCCATTTGGCAAAAAGGTAAAAGCGCTTCCTCTACAAATATGGACGGCAGCCAAATCTTTTTTTGTGTGCACTTCCTGATTGTTCTATTATATAGCCGTCCAAAGAATATGCCTGAATAAAAAAGGGGGAGAAAAATCAAACAAGTAAATGAGAAAGTGTTTTTCACCGCGCTGAGAAAAACTGCTGAGAAGATTCCAGAATGCTTTCATCATCAAACCCATGGCGTGAGATCAGAAAAGGATTGAGTTTTTTTTTTTTTTTTTTTTTTTTTTAGCTTGCTGCCCTCCTCAGCCTAACTCTCCGTACAGATTCAGCTGTGTCGCACTATCTCCTGTCCTGCCAAGTCACTGTTACACATTCTTGGTTTGAAATTAAAAGTTTGACTGGCAGACTTTAAAACGCAACTTCAAATAATTTATCAGGAAAAAACATGCATCCCACTTTGCACCTGGAAATAAATGACCGGTGCAAGAGGAACCTTCCTTTCATCCCACTGAGATGACTCGCTCACGAGAATGCATGTGCCGCATAGTTTAGTGCTTGGACATTCCAATTTTGGGCAGAAATGAAAATATGCATTTATATTAAAAATTTAAAAAAAAAAAAAAAACACAAAAAAACAATCCTGTCATGATGCCGTTTTTGTAGGGCTCATTCCCATGATTTTAAAGCAGCAGAGATGAAGAAGTATGATATAGTGTTATAACTGCAGATCGCATCCCATAGCCTGAACCCTGCTAGGTCTGCTAGTTAGCCATGCTACTCATGCATGGGCTCGGATACCTCAGTCATACACTCTGTGGCTTTAGCCAACAGCATCTTCCTTAACCCTTTCAATACTGAGTACAGTAATACGAATCAGTTACCCAGTCATTATGCTAGACCTGTCAGGAATCGATACAATGGTGGTGGGACAAATATGACCCACTGACCATACTGGTGGGACAAATGTCCCAGTCTTTTGTTACTGAGCAACATACTTAAGTGTAAAAGTTCAAAGAACCATCTAAACAGTTGTAAAACAATCCATAATCTCTAATATAATCAATTAAATCAAATAACTAGACAGTCCGGTTGGCCGCGATCGCATGGGTGTAGCCCCCGAAAGTCCACCTCTCCAGCCTGTACTGCGTCCACAAGGAAATCTCTATGTCTCAGCACAAATTTGCACATTATTCAGCCAGTACTGTTGCCATGGCAAACAAAATCGATAGGTGTAATAACTTAAGTATAACACATGTCCATACCAAATATGAACATAATCGGTCAAAAATTACAGCTTGCACAGCATCCACAAGGAAATCTATGTTTCAGCACGCATTATTCAGCCAATACTGTTGCCATGACAACCAAAATCGATGGGTGTCATAATTAAATATAACACATGTCCATACCAAAAATGAAAGTAATCGGTCAAAAATTACAGCTTGTACAGCATCCAAAAAGAATTGTCCACAGTCGCGGACGCGGCAGCAGAGACAACAAACATGAATCCATGGTAACCGCCTGACTTCGTCCGGGGGCAACAATTAGAGAAGTGATGCCCACTCACCAAGGATTTATCCATAATCAGAGAGGGCTATCAACATTCAGAGGCCATTTGCAATTATCCATAATTCCCTGCTGGGTCATTCCATGGCAAATGTCCGAATTTCAGAGAAACTTCCCACTTGACCATCTCAGATTTGGCTGAAAAAATTCCAGTGGGTGCATTCACCTCTTAATAGGATAAATCCAAAATTTTAGCTCTCAACTCCTAGCAGTTTTGTCATAGAAAATACTTTTGCAACAAAGGTCTGGCCCTTTTTGAACAGCGATTTCTGAGGAGCCACTTTCACATGGCTGTATCTAGAAAAGTATTTCAGCTAAGTCCTTCAAATTTTTAGGGGTGAAAATCTGCTCCTATAACTTGAGGAATATGGACTTACTAGCGGGTGAATACCCGGCGTTGCACGGGAGAAGATGGTTATATCAGAAACAGACAGAAGAATGTTGCTAATAAGGAATCAAAGAATGAATATACAATTAGACTATTTATTTAAAATATTATTAAAACATTAATGAAGCTGATAAAAACAGATGCATTAGCACAGCCAGTATAACTATTTGAATGGTAGGTATCAGTACTAATAAAGGAGACTGTATTTAGAATTGTGATTAGTATCTGACATCGGCAATGCCAAATGTGTGACATAAAATTATTAAATCTATTGGTGATCTCAAGACAGTCGGACAGAACCCATCACGTTACCCGCACGATCGAACCACTCCCGAGTATCAATTTTCAAAGCAATCGGTCGAGAAATGGCGAAGTTACAAACGCGACGGCACTAAGGTCAAAACATGACATCCGACGCGGACGGAACCCATCCCATGTTACCTGCAGGATCGAATTTCTCCCGAGTACCAAATTTCAGAGCGATCGGTCAAGAAATGGCAAAGTTACAAACATGACATCAATAACATCAACACGTGACGTCGGATGCATACAGAACCCTTCCCATGTTACCCGCATGATCAAACCACCCCCGAGTACCAAATTTCAGAGCGATCAGTCGAGAAACGGTGAAGTTACAAATGCGACATCAATAACGTGAAAACATGACGTGGGACGCGGACGGGACCCATCCTATGTTGCCAAAAGGATCGAATTACCCCCAAGTATAAAATTTGAGAGGAATCGTGCGAGAAACGGCAAAGTTACAAAGGCGACGTCAATAACGTCAAACTTGACGTCGGACGCGAATGGGACCCATCCCATTATGCTCAAAGGGTCAAATTACCCACAAGTACTGAATTTCAGAGCAATCGGTCAAGAAACGGCGAAGTTAGGAAATGAGTGACGTCACAGACGTCGGACCGGTGGAAGGGGGGCGCCTGAAAACGGAACCAATGCAGAACGGTTCATAATTGGCCAGGAACAAAAATTCTGGCAATTACCAGGAAATATGTTGAACACAGAGGCGAAAAACACATCGTCCGTAGTAACGCAACATCAATAACGTGAAAACGTGACGTCGGACGCAGACGGTACCCGTCCCACGTTACCCGCAGGGTCAAATTACCCCCGAGTACCAAATTTCTGACCGATCGGGCAAGAAACGGATGAGTTCACCCTCCACAAACGAACAAAGATATAGAGAGACGGACATTCGCTTTTATATAGTAGATAAAGGTGTCCTTTTAGTTTATCATATATTTCTGGGTGCCTAAAGTTGCTCGAAAAGTTTAGTCTGCGCTCTGCAGTAGCATATTTGAAGGACTGTAAAAAGCCTAATGTCAAGGACAGGGATTTGGTATTGCACATACCGTTCCCATATATGTTGTGTATTTTGCATTCTAATTCTGCCCCTCTCTTGTGAATAATCTAGAAAATATTAAGGCTTGAAAATTGAGAAAAAAATTTGTGCTATTTTTAGATTTTATACCAAAAAATTGACACCATCAACTAGCATCAAATTGGCTGTTGTAGAAAGATTAGATGCCTGTTATCAACATATCCAAAATTTGTGGTGTCCTGCTTTATTTTCTCAAAATAACTTTTTGAAAATATGGTATTTTTTGTGGACACAGCATTTAATGGCATTGAAGGCATATTCATAAATTATTTTATAAAATGCACATAGTTAATGATAGAAAGCTCAAACTCAACAAAATGCTTTATTTCATAAATGTTAACTTACCATCGAAGAATAACCCATATGCAGTGTTTAGATATTGAAATATTACAACCTTAACAGGGCCAAAAATTCAAGTTTGTTATGAATTCGGAAGTGTAACAGTATATTAATTATCTAATACGATATAGCTACCTTGCAGAGGATGTGTTAAGAATGTAATTTTATTTGATCACTGATTAAATGATGTATCATATATATACACTTTGCATTAATTTATTTATTAATAAATCAACCTATAAAATAAAACAAAAATGAATTATAACATTTTTTAAGCTGTAAGTTTAGAAACATGTTTGGTCATGCAGAAGCTATAACTTGTCTGAATAGTTCATGCATCCGCACGGCCCAGCAAAAAGTTTTTTCTGGCCCAGAAGGGGAAGACCTATGCTGGATACCTGTGCAACATATCATATTATATATATAGAACATATCGAGGGCTGACTGCAATAAACAGTTATGTCCAGATGTTTTACATTGGACATAACTGTTTATTGCAGTCAGCCCTCGATATCATATCACATAGATATGCACTCAAGGAGCAGGACAACAAAGTAGCTGAAAACTTCATGAAAGAGTTCAAATAATGTGTGTATTATATTTGTTCTAACTGCTATCAACTGGTCATTTAAAATATTTAATTATTTCCAATTCTGCAGGACTGTCAAAAACTCTTTTTAACACAGGTTATTACTTATTGAAGCATACAGGTTTATTTTTTCTACTTGGATATAAATGTTCATTGATAAAATAATTTTAAGTAATGATTTGTAACAAGTTTAATCTTCCACTGATGTTGGGACTACAGTATTTCAATATATATCTGAAAACTGTATATGGGTTATAATTCAAGTGTAAGTTAACATTTATGACACAAAGCATTTCGTTGAGTTTTAGCTTTTGATCGTTAACTATGTGCATTTTATAAAATAATATTTGAATATCCCTTCGATGCCATTAAATGCTGTGCATCTGCAAAAATAACATTTTTTCAAAAATTTATTTTGAGAGAATAAAGCAGAACACCATCACAAATTTTGGATATGTTGATAACAGGCATCTAATCTTTTGAAAACAGTCAATTTGATCTTGGTGGATGGTGTCTTTTTTTGGTGTAAAATGTTAAAAATAGCACAAATTTTTTTTTCATTTTCAAGCCTCCATATTTTCTAGATTATTCATATGAGAGGGGCAGAATTAGAAAACAAAATACACAACATATATGGGAAGCTGTACGTGCAATACCAAATCCCCATCTTTGAAATTAGGCTTTTTACAGTCCTTCAAATATGCTACCGCAGAGCGCAGAGTAAACTTTTCGAGCAACTTTAAAGGGCATCTAAAGTCGATTCCCATTGTTTTTGTTTATCGGCCAATCAGCGAGCCGCACCTGTGCAAATGAACCGAAATAGAAGGATTATCTACGCATGTACACAAAACATTGGTTTATATGAATGAAATCGGTCATGTGACAATGCAAGATGTCAACAAAAGAAAGTGATTTGTTTGTAAACATTGGACGTTCAACGTCCCGTCTGAGAATCGACTTTAGATCCCCTTTAAGCACCCAAAAATATGTGATAAACTAAAGGGACACCTTTATAAGTCCATATTCCTCAGGTTATAGGAGCAGATTTTCACCCCTGAAAATGTGAAGGACTTATCTGAAATACTTTTCTAGATATAGCCATGTGAAAGTGGCTCCTCAGAAATCGCTGTTCAAAAAGGCCCGGAACTTCGTTGCAAAAATATTTTTTATGACAAAACTATTAGGAGCTGAGAGCTAAAATTTTGGATTTCTCCTATTAGGAGGTGAATGCACCCGCGGGAATTTTTTCAGCCAAATCTGAGATGGTCAAGTGGGAGCCATTTGGTAAGTTGGCATGGAATGACCCTGCTGTCTGAATTTCTTCCCAGTATGAAAGAGGTATTCCAACAATGTGAAATTGGCCCAAATGCAAGGGTGCAAGAGACCCATATGTGCCGACAGGATATTTGGAAATATAGTGGGACGTTTGTGTCCCGTTAGTACTGAAAGGGTTAAGCAGAGATTGTACAATAGCCATAAGAGGGCAGAGTGCACAAGTCAATGATAAAACTGGGTAGGTTTTAGTAAAATTATTACCTTTGGCACAAATCCAGAGAGACTTTCACCCTTGCCCCCAGTTACCAGGTAGAATCACTCACTCACCCAGGCTGAAGCGCAGTGCTCCAATGGGGCCACTGTGGAAGAACAGGAAGAGCAGGTCCTGCAGCTCCGAGCCTTCGGAGCCATGTGGGGAAGTAGCCCACTGCAGCCCTGACAGGCCTCCGGGGGCCCGCATGTGCTGGGACAGCTGAAGGGTCGGGCTAGGGGCGAGATCTTCTGCCAGCAGCTGCAGCCGGATGGGTGCCAGGGCGGCGTCGAAACACTGCAGGTCCCCCTGCCCATCACCCACCACCAGCAGGGCTCCAGCTGGGTGCCAGGCTGCAAAGGACGGCAGCATAGGCACCTGCGCCAGAAGGGTGAGCCCCCGGCGGGCGTCGTACAACACCAGCGAGGAGTCCTGTAGGCCCAGTAGCAGCATGCTTTCGGAAGGGTCACGGCAGCAGGAGACTGGGCGAGACGACAGGGGCACACTGGTGACGGAAAGCTTCTGGAGCATTCCCCTGGAGCAGTCGTACACACAGCTATCCGCAGCCTTTTCCCCAACGCCAAGCTCTACCGTCAGAAGCTGATAGGACTGGCTAAAGCTGAAGCAACAGTCCAGGGGGTCACCCTCAGTCTGAATTCGGCTCAGCACCTGCAGTGGGGGATAAAGGTAGAATGGCAATGAAAGGTAAAACATCTGCATGCACACCTGAAGAGCTGACCGCTCAACATGCTCCAACAAAAACAATTTATGTTGCAGTAAAGGCATATAGAGGATTAAATTAAAAAAAAGAAAAACTCGCATAAGAAAGTGAAAAGATTCTGTATCTTGTGAAGAATTTGGTCATTTTGTAATGTTGTTCAGCTCATCAGGGAGTCGAGACCACTGCAAAGCCAGTGTTTGTCCGCAAGTGCCTAAAAAAAAAAAAAAAAAAAAAAAAAGGGTTAAAGTTAAGGAGGTTGCTGGCGTACATGGAAAGGCAGGGCTATTTTTTTCCCCCCATTATTCTTGAGGTCAACTCCCCAGCTGGGCCGCACCTAACCTGGGACAGGATCACAGATCTATCAGCTCAGGTCGCCAATCTTTTAGTTTGAGTCGCTGATCCTTCAGCTTAAATTGAGTCTTTCAACATGGATCTTTTAGCTCTAGTCATGGATCGCCCACCTCAAGTTAAGGGGCCTTTGGCTCATGTTACGAATCTTTCAGCTTGAATCCCGAGTCTTTCAGCTGGAGTTGCAGCTTGATGAGCTCAAGTCACATGTTTTTCAGCTCAAATCAAGAGCTTTCAGCTTGTGACAGGTCTTTCAACTTGAATTACGGGTCTTTAAACTTGAGTTGCAGGTCTTTCAGCTTGAGGGTTTTTCAGCGAAAGGCGCGAGCCTTTCTGCTCAAGTGGCAGATTGTTTAGCTCCAGTTGCAGATAATTCAGCTCGTCAAGGGTCTTCCCGCTCACATTATGGATATTTCAGTTCGATTTGCGAGTCTTTTAACTGGAGTTGAGGGTTTGTCAGCTTGAATCCGGGGTCTTTCAGCTCGAATGGTGGGTCTTTCAGCAAGAGTCATTGGTTTTTTTTTTTTTTTTACCTAGAGTCGCAGATCTCTGCTGGAGTTGGGTTTTTTTCGGCTCGAGTCACAAGTCTTTCAGCTCATGTCTCTGGACTTTCAGCTTGAATTTTGGGTCTTTCAGCTGGAGACGTATCATCTCGAATCACAGATCCTTCAGCTCAAGCCACGGACCCTTTAAATCATGAGTCTTCCAGCTTGAGTCATAGACCTGTAAACTAGCATTGCAGATATTTATGTGTGTCGAGGGTTTTTTGGCTCAAGTCATTGATCTTTCAGCCAGAATTGCAAGTCTTTAGGCTCGAGTCACAGGTCTTTCAGCTCGATTCATGGGTCTTTCAACTTGAATCACGAGTCTTTTGGCTTGAGTAGCAGCTCTTTCAGCTTGAGTCACAGGTCTTTCAGCTTGCTGATGGTCATCTGGCGTAAGTCATGAATCTTTCAGCCAGAACGGTGGATGTTTCAGCTTAAGTCGAGCATCTGACAGAGTCACAAATCTTTCAGCTCAAGTCGCAGGTCTTCAGCTCGATTCTCAGGTCTTTCGGCTAGAGTCGCAGGTCTTTCCTTGAATTATGGGACATTCAACTGGAGTCGCAGGACTTTTACCTCGATTCATGGGTCTTTCAGCTCAATGAAAGGGTCTTTCAACTTGAATTGTGGGTCTTTCATCAAAATTGCAGGTGTTTTAGCTCTAGCTGAAGTCTTTCAGCTTGACTTGAGGGTTTTTCAGCAAAAGTTATGGGTCTTTTAGCTCAAGTAGCGGATCTTTTTGCTTGAATTGCAGAAAATTTAGGTCAAGTCAAGGGTCTTTCCACTCACGCTGTGGATCTTCAGTTCAAATTGCAGGTCTTTAAACTGGAGTTGTGCGTCTGTCAGCTTGAATTGTGGGTCTTTCAGCTTGCATCCTGGGTCTTTCAGCAAGAGTCACAGGTTTTTAAGCTTGAGTCATCGATCTCTCCACTCAAGTCAGGGTTTTTTCAGCTCAAGTTGTAGGTCCTGCAGTTTGCATCGTGGATCTGTCAGCTTGTTAAGGGTCTTTCAGCTCAAGTTGTGAATCTTTCTGCCAGAATTATTGGAGTTTGAGCACAAGTCGCAGATATGTCAGTTCGAGTCGTGAATCTTTTGGCTCAAGTCACAAAGTTTTCACCTCGAATCCCAGGTCATTCAGCTCAAGTCATGGGTCTTTCTGATTGAATTACAAATCTTTCGACTCAATTTGAGAGGCTTTCGCCTTGAATAGTAGGCCTTTTTGCTCAACTCACAGGTCTTATAGCTGGAGTCATAGATTTTTCAGCTCGTCCAGATCCTTCATCTCAAATTTCTAGTCTGTCACCTTGAATCGTAGGTCCTTCAGCTCGTGCGATGAGTCTTTTGGCTAGAATTGCGGGTCTTTCAGCTTGACTCGTTGATCTTCGATCTTTCAGCTCTAGTTGCGAATGTTTCCGCTTGAGTCACAAGTTGCTCAGGTGAAATCGCAGGTCTTTTTGCTCCAATTTTGATTTCTTCAGCTCGATTCACTGGTCTTTCAATACATACTCATTTGCACACTTCATGTCACAAGGGACACTACAGATGTAAAGATGTAATGTAAAGTACATAACACCAAAGTCTGTGAGCGCGAGGATGGCTAGTCTGGAGAACAGACATTTGGATTCAGTTGAAGAGTATCAGAAACACCAAAAATGTTACTTAAGCAAGAAAAAACTGATGGGAAGAGAGCAATAAATGCCTCTTCCCTTCAGACTCACACTCCCAGTCAAACACAAACAGAAGGGCACTCTGCGTCAGTCAGAAATGCTCCCATTATTCTCAATTTTAAAATCATATACAGACCATCGACGCCCATGGGAGAGCTTAAGAGATCTTAAGAAACTCCACTCCAAAATAGTGGGTGTAAATGAAAACTAAGAACTTTGTGTTGCAAATTTCTCATTATTGGTTTCAACGACTACTCAAAAGTATTTTTTCTTCAATTGCATTTTCAGGTTCTTTTTTGGAGCATGAAAGATGGATCCTGTGTTGCCCAGCCGAGTGACTGGCCCTTGTTCACAGCAGTGCCCCTCTTTGAGCCAATTTTCCAGCCGGAAGAACAGAGGTGTGCAGGCAGGGGGCAGTGGGGAATGGAAGAGGAAGAACAAAGACAAGTGCCGAAGAGCTGGACATCGGCAGATCGGTTGCGCTCCAAACACATGCTTCTCAACCCAGCAGTCGAGTGCGTGATGGCCAACAGGAAGGACAGATGTACAGAATGACAACATAATCAGATCGATGAAGATGAAGAGACACTTTAGTTTTTCGTTTCCAGAATAAGTTTAAGTAATCTCAGATAAATAGCATAGTATCATGCACTGATATATAGATGTCGCAGAGACCAAGCACAGGAATGATTTTGTAATGAAATATTTTTAGTACATTCCGAGCCAGACAAAAGCAGTGCCTACAGATGAATTTGTCCTGAAGGGTATACTAAGCAGGAGTTTCAAAAAAAAAAAAAAAAAAAAAAAATCATAATTCCAGTGTCATTTCAAGAATGGTCAAACAATCTCTGCCTGAATTCACTTATGACGAGTCACTGCTGGTATGGCTGTTTCCGTTTATTGTAGAGAGTTCAGGACATTTCCTGGATTGACCCTTTTGCTTAATGGGTAATATATGAAAAGTTTGAGCCCAGCAGAAAGAGATGGCATTCAAGAGGAAACATCTGTGGACGTCTGTATACTTGTACGGTGGAGCAGATGCATTAGTGACAGTTAGCGCCACCTTGACAGCAAACTGCTAACCAAGTAGCTGGTCAGAGTTCAGGAGCACTGAATGACTAAATTCAGCTGTATGACCACATAAGCTCACTGGCCAAGATAGAGGAAGCGATAAGTCTGGCTGTGATGATATGATAAACTAACATCTTATGTCTGGACACAGGCTCTAGGGCGAGCTAGCCATTACTGCTCGCTAAAGGATGAGATTACTAGTTGGAAAAAATATATACATTACATGTGGTTTTTCTAGATACAACTACAAATAACCAGATACAGGCTGATATCCTTAGTCAGAGAGACACCGTGAATTTTCACTAAATTTATAGCCTATGAATTATTAATTCCCAAAAAATAAATTAAATTCACTGAAGACTCAACACTGAGCCCTTGGCTGCCATGAAAGAGAGGACTGAATTACCAAGGCTTGCTAGCAGCTGGTTACGTTTGCGTGACTAAACACAAAATGAGCAAATTCGTGGACGGGTTGCTGAGGCACACTAGGCTGAGGGAGGGGCAAGAGCTTCCTGTAGCATCTTGTGAGTAGTATGGTGCAGCAACATATAAAAGACAGGCATTTATTTACCATGTATTATTTATCTCCTTATAAGAATGACACTTGTAGTTAGTTATGCTTGCCAGCAATGGATAGATATCAACATTGCTCAAGCCCTACTGAACTGCAAAGCCTTGGTTTCTGGTGTTCTGGACACTTGTAGCACAATTCTCCTTCCCAGGTCAGACCAGAGCCGCTGAAGCTAGTGCAAGGGAGGGCTACCTCTTCACCCGGACCACCTAAAATTGTGGGTTTAGCCCCTTGGACCCACCGGACCTTTGATTGAATGTTCAGAGCCACAGGCAGTACTGTGAATGCCAATGTGCCCACTACGTCACCATTACACACCGTTTAGCCTGATGCAGAACGCCTGATTAGCCTAATGTTTTACATTTCCAACTGACCCATTCCATTACAGGGAAGGCTAGTGACTTCCGGCAATATATAGAAGTCTAACGATGGTCAGCATTCACAGTCCACCATGTTGAGTGATAATGGTCCTCTTGAAATTGGCAGTTAAACTTTGCCCTCCCATAGGTGTGAGACTTAAATATACAGCTGGTCACGGTCTATTTACACACCTTTAATCCTGCATTAAAACCCAGACAAACAGCTATCCATCAGGAGAGCATTCGTCCTCGACACAGCAACAGTGTGGCAGGCGATTGAGAAGCTTGAGCGGTCAGTACGTCCCCCATGTGCATGATGGGTCCAGGATTCAGCCATGTTTCAGCATGGCTTAACTCAATGGGGCAAGGGGACAGCTGGCTGGAACCATGCCTGGTCGGAGCAGTGAGGTATTACAGAGAAAAGAACAGCAGCCTGGTCCAAGTCCAGAAAGCAGATAGTCTGCTCCAGCAAAGCCCCAGCAGAGACACACCACTTCCAATGCAAAAGCCGGTCGCACTGCCCCCCTGCGCGTGCTTCAGCAATATCGTGAGCAGTGCTCAGGGATGCACCTCTGGCTGAGTGGCTGTCCTATGGACATGAGCCAGAATGCTGCTCCCTGGTCTGCCATACAGGGGCGAATAACTAACGTTTTATTGGAGGTGGAGCCTGCTCGTCATCTTAGGAGCGAATGAGAGAGAGTGTGGAGCAGACACTTTTCATGATAAACACAGAAAAGACGCGAGGAATGAAATCCCACACACGATGCCTTTAACTTAAGAGCGAGAATCTTTTATTAGCCAATAATTTAGGTAATTTCTGAATTTTCCGAGCTTGGTGAATACAATAATTATGCCCTTAAGAGACAATTCCTTCTTAAGATTCAGGCAGTGGGTGATATATGACTGTAACAGATTTGACCAAAATCTTTTTTGGTCGATGGGTTGATTTAAAAATAAATTCCGAAATTCCTAGGTCCCTATATCAAACGTTTTATTTTTTCCTAAGGCCTCCAAAGGGGTCAATTTTCCAAAAATTTCCAAAATTGGACTTCATAAAAAATTAACAGTTGAGGTTGAAATATCTCGATGCACGAATGACTTCCCTGCTTGGCTTCGGCTAATGTCAATCTGCGATGGAAGGAGTTCTGGAAAATTGCAAAATGTCAACGGGCAGTTGAGAGCGCCGCCGAATAGGAAGTGCTCTAAACTGCTACTTTCATGATGATTTTATATGTTTAGGGAGAAAACCCATCCAAACCTACCTGGCCCTATGTGAAAAAGTAATTTCCCCCTAAACCTAAACCCAAACCCACCCTCGGCGACAACAACTGCAATCAAGCGTTTGCGATAATTGGCAATGAGTCTTTCACATCGCTGTGGAGGGATTTTGGCCCACTCTTCTTTGCAGAATTGTTTTAATTTAGCCACATTGGAGGTTTTTCGAGCATGAACAGCCTGTTTAAGGTCATGCCACAGCATGTCAATTGGATTTAAGTCCAGACTTTGACTAGGCCTCTCCAAAACCTTCATTTTGTTTTTTTAAGCCATTCTGAGGTGGACTTGTTGGTGTGTTTCAGATCATTGTCCTGCTGCGTAACCCAAGTGCACTTGAGCTTGAGGTCACAAACTGATGGTCGGACATTCTCCTTCAGGATTTTCTGGTAGAGAACAGAATTCATGGTTCCATCAATTACGGCAAGTCATCCAGGTCCTGAAACAGCAAAGCAGCCCCAGACTATCACACTACCACCACCTTGTTTGACTGTTGGTATGATGTTCTTTTTATGAAATGCTGTATTAGTTTTATGCCAGATGTATCGGGACGCACACCTTCCAGAAAGTTCAACTTTTGTCTCCTCAGTCCACAGAATATTTTCCCAAAAGTCTTGGGGATCATCAAGATGTTTTTTGCCAAATGTGAGATGAGCCTTCGTGTTCTTTTTGGTCAGCAGCGGTTTTCGCCTTGGAACTCTCCCATGGATGCCATTTTTGCCCAGTCTTAATGTTGAATCATGAACACTGACTTTAAATGAGGGAAATGAGGCCTGCAGTTCTTTAGATGTTGTTCTGGGTTCTTTTGTGGCCTCCTGGATGAGTCGTCGATGCGCTCTTGGGAGTAATTTTGGTAGGCCGGCCACTCCTGGGAAGGTTCACCACTGTTCCAAGTTTTCTCCATTTGTGGATAGTGGCTCTCTTCGTGGTTCGCTGGAGTTCAAAGCCTTAGAAATGGCTTTGTAACCCTTTCCAGACTGATAGATGTCAATGGCTTTGTTTCTCATCTGTTTTTGAATTTCTCTAGATTGCGACATTATGTATTGCTTTTTGAGATCCATTAGCCTACTTCACTTTGTCAGACAGGTTCTATTTAGGTGATTTCTTGATTCAACAGGTCTGGCAGTAATCAGGCCGGAGTGTGGCAAGAGAAATTGAACTCAAAAAATGTGGTTAATCACAGTTAATTCATGATTTAACAAGGGGGGGCAATTACTTTTTCACATTGGGCCGGGTAGGTTTGGATAGCTTTTTTCCATCAATAAATGAAATCATCATTTAAAAACTGCATTTTGTATTTACTCGGGTTATCTTTGTCTAATATTGAAATTTGATCGATGATCTGAAACATTTAAGTTTGAGAAATAAAAAAAAAAAAAAAAGAAATCAGGTAGGGGGCAAATACTTTTTCACGGCACTGTATATGTGTGTGTGTATATATATATATATATATATATATACACACACACACTGTATATATATATTTTTTTTTTTTTGATGCATTGCTGGACCGCGCCCTCAACATTCCAAGCCAGTTTATGTTGGATGTAATTCATGCCAAATGCCATTGTGTTGGTTGAAATTAATGAGGAAAAATGAAGGTGCAAGAGGATACGTGACCCAAAAGTCAGACAAAACGTAAAATTTAGTGTTTCTGGGGGGTTGCAAATCTCAATCCGCCCTCATCAGAACTGAATTAAGTCTTTTTTATTAAGTAGATTATATGTCTACTAAATGTCATATAAAAATCAGTATGGGGGCTCAAGCCAAAAAAAAAAAAAAAAAAAACAAAAAACTTTGGATTACGGACCTAGAAATTTAGGATTTTTCTATCTACCCACATGCCTCCAACCAAAAAAAGGAAAAAAAATCAGGTGAATCCGAGGGGGTCACACACCACCCTCTAATAGAAATCAGCCTGAATCTTTAAAAAAAATAAAGGGAGTCAAGTAATATAGATGCATTAAAAATATTGCTGTGGAACACAATATATATATTCATTACAGCAGTATTGTACATGACAGCATTTTACAGGTTAAATGCTGAGGTAATGCCCCTGGGCAAGAGCAACAGACAGCACTTACCGATCCCAGAGGAGATTAGATGAAATGATAAAAAACGACCAGTAATAACTAGACACGACATGATTCAGTTTCATGAGAACAGTGTGTGTTGGTAAGTGCTTCATTGTTCTAATTTATGTTACAGGTGAATGGAAAGACAGAACGTACAGTTTACTTTTCTGTTTAAAATTGACATAGATGAGCTGCGCCCTTTATTTGATGTACAACATTTTACACTTTAACTTGTGAATTCAATCGCTTATTGAAATATACACTTATTTCAAACCTAATGACTGCAACAGACTCCAAAAAAGTCAAGGCAGGGGCAATTTAGGACCAACGGTGATGTGACACTCTGCAATAATTTGGCAATGTTAAACAGGTGAGCTAATCGTTTTATAGTATGAACAAGGATTCACACATACATACACACACACACACACACACACACACACGTCCGTACACACACGCACACACATGTATACACACATACACACATGTATACACACACAAACCCAAATCCAGTGGAGACCCGCTGTGTCGACTGGTTTTTGGTGTTACTTAGTACTTGATTGATGAACGAAAGCAGTTGATCACACAGTTATCTCACCTCACCTGGCTTCATAGGTATAAACTGAGTGGTGAAAACAAGAATCAGGGCACCCTATAGCTCTTCAGGACCAGGGCTCGCCTCCCCTGCCTGAACCCAATGACCTCTGACCCCGATCACTCGAGCAGCTCCAGTCATTACAGCCCATTACATTTTTCTGCAGGTTACATCCTGTTTATTTATTTTTTATTTATACCCGAATCTGGAATGCCCAATCCGAGAACTATGTACTAGACTTGCTCGTATGCAACGCCCTATTGCCAGCTCAGGAGTGACAGACAGTTCATGGCTCTCCTCCGAAGCACGCGCCTGTCAGCCCTGCATCTTTACACTCATTGGTCGAAACTATCGCAAGTTCAGAACGAGGGCGGAGGATACCCGAACAGGAGCAAGCTTAGAATCTCACTGACGAGTGCCCGGCTGGCCAACAGGAGGCGCTTGAGCAAGGAACAAGGCAATCATTTTTAATTTCCCTTCCCAGCAGTCCCTTCCCAATTTGCATCCCTACAGCGCTTAAGCCAATCGTGCGCCGTTCTGAAAAAGCTGCCGACCACTGCTGGTTGGTACGACCGGGGATCGAACCCGCGCCGTAGTAGTCACTACTGCTCTGCAAATGCGGCACCTTTACAGAGTGAGCTAACCCAGCAGCTTATATCCCGTTTTTAAAGTGAAGAGCCTCGAGCTATAAGTACTTGAGTCACATTTTCACTCACAGAGAGTTAAGGATGGACAAACCTCTTTTACTGTTACCTTAGTCGATTTTCTCAATTTTCTCAAAATGGACATTTTCTGCCTTCAGTACTTATAGCATTGGGGTCTTCAATTGTCTTGACACTTCGGTGTTCATTCGCTATATTCATCCCACCCCATTACTCCCAGTTGAAAGTTAGTGGGTGGCAGTATGGACACTTGTGCGTTTACCTGGAGGACACCAGCTCTGCTGCACCCCAGCAGCACCAGGTTCGCTCTCTCTCCGTCACTGAGGGCCGGAGACCAGGGACGGGCTTCCTCAAGACCCACTGGCCACCAGCACACCCCCACATCCTGTGTGCGGTTCAGCCGCACCCGCCGACCCACCCTACGCCCCGCCGCGCCGGGGAGGTCCACGCTGGAGATCTGGAGAGGGTACGGAGAGAGAGAGAGAGATCGCATCCATGCCCCTTTCCTTCGACATCTGCACCATCCATAATCTGAACATTAATTTCCACCGTCTGATTTCTCAGAGTGAACATTTTGGTCTTATTACCTCCAACAGGAGGTACTGTGATCACTTGTGTGTGTTTATGAGTGTGTTTGTCAGCAGGATTACTCAAAAACTGTTCAACGAATTACCAAAAAATTTTATGGGAAGTTGGACTGAATGAATGGGAAGAGGCGATCAAATTTCAAGACCAATGAGGATACAGATCCGGATTCTACAGCTGATTATCAGCGCCAGCAGATGAAAACCTGCTGGGGGCGGTATGCGCTCTCTGTGCGCCCTCTAGTTTTAAGATTTATTTCTAAGTGTGATTTTAATAGCTGGAGGCTTATGCTATGATATTCACAATTCCTAATTTATGACTAATTCTCTTTTAGCAGAGCTCTATAAATGCAGCTAGGGGTCTGTGAGTGGAGCTGAGATTGTGTTGTGGCACCTCTCGGGACACGTATGGTACTCAATTCCAGAGCCAATGTGCAACTATAACCCTGATGAAGTATCACACGACACAACAGAAAAACACACGCTGAATCTGGACGGGCATTTCGAAGGGTCGTTTCTGCACGATGATGAAGTCAGACCAGGCCGGCTTTTAAGGCTTTATCTCTGTCGGTCGTGTCTCACTACAATGGCACTGCTCCACTGCTTCTTTGGGAAATGGGTCTATCTATCGCGCTGCTATGCATCTGAATGTGCCGGAAATTAGGAGAATAAAGACGCAGCTCAGAGGTGCACTATACGGGTGACACAATGAACCCCAGAAGAAACTGGGCCACGACACGCAGTAATAATTCCCCCGCAAAACATTTTATGGATCTTAGGAGTGGGACAGAAACATAAATAAATAAAGAAAAATAGTCAGAGAGCAGAAATATCTTTTTTGTTTTCTCCCCTTCCAGGCTAACTTGCCATCTTGCCTGCGTTTTGCGGTCAGCAGTAATCAAACCACTTTCTAAGGGATTAGACTCAAAGCTCAGGCCAGGGGACCAAACAGTGGGCGAGGCCAGGGGTTCCCTTATCTGGGCCTGTCTCGTGGAGCCAGCCACACTGCAGGATAGATTGCTTTCATATTACCGCTCGCACCTCGACAAAGGCAGACAGTAATGTGATAATGCCAGAGTGCAACGGGTGCCAAGGGCCCAATGCATTTATTTATTGTATTGAGAGAATAATCAGACTCGTCCAAAATTGTGATCTCGCCGCTCAGCCTGGCCATTAAAACAGGGTTAACGCTTTAAAAAACCCAATCAAACCTCAGCCAAATTTACACAAGGGGAAAACGGAGAGAAAATAGACATCAATTTCCCTGAGCGGTTTGAGCCCGACCCCGTGCTCTCCGCTCCTTTGTTCAAAAGCCACAATGTGAAAGAGATCCAGGCGACTCCAGGACACTGGCCTGTTAGATCCATCCATTACATTTCACACCACTGCAAATATGAAACTGTGTCAATGTCTCAAACGCACCAGCTCCACAAGTACGGCAAGTGTCTTCAACTCTGGCTTTAAAATGTACCTCCCTAAAATTACCCGGGGGCAGTTGGGTAGTTGCAGGAAGAACTGCCCCACAGTGAGCACCTTGTTAAAAATACCTAAACTAATTATTCAAAGGAAATATCCTGTTTTTTCATGTGTGCACTTGATAGTATGGATTGAACACAAAGCCCCGTTAAGCAGCAAGATTACATTCTATTCTAGATTGTGTTCTGAAAAGGATTCGCAGAACAATGAATCCCGGTTGTTCTCTCGGTACGGCTCAGGGGGAGGGGGGGAGGAGCATTTCAGGAAATTGCCACCGACTCTTTTAAAAAAGGTACAATTACACCCATTAACTCAAGTGAGAGAAAGTCGACTGTAAAAATGGAGCGGCACATCCTCAGGAGCGGATTCAATCAACATCTGTCCTTGACCTTTATTTCTGGTTCAGCTAAAGGTAGGTAGAGATGCTGAGTGACTCCCGGCTCGAGTTTAATTGGCTCAATAATAACCTTCCCGCAGCAACAGCGTGTGGCACGAGAGCTGGTGCAAAATGGCCGCCGTGCCTCGCCCAGCTCTATACCCTCACTGTGTAGGTAATTAACCACCCAATTTAAGCACAATGTTTTACTATCCCGCGCCATGATGTAAAATGAGAGTTAATGCAGAGGAGCGTGTCCATCTGTCCTTCCAGTCCATCCTTCTGGATAAGTACTGACGAGTTTTTTCAGCAACTAGTTGACGTAGACCAATGAAATTGTGTGCATGCATGTAACTGGTCAGGATCTGAATTGGGTTCAAAAATGAGATTTCACAATGGTGGGAGATATTGATGAGAACGCCCTCTCATTATTAATTACTCTTCTTCTTATTACTATTATGACTGTTATTATTACTGCATAATTAATATACTGTAATAAAATAATCATATGTTATATTGACCATGAAGTGCTGTAAGCCATTTGCTTTCATCTGGATCATTAATAATTATCAAGCATAAGCATTAGAAGCAGACAGACTGGTGCATTGCTGGTTTTGCTGGTACTTTATCATTTTCTCTGCCTCCAAAGTGTTTGCTCAGTAGAGTCTACACTGATGGGCCAAAACCTTTTGGAACATTTCGGGCCAGAGCTCTTCATCAGACATAATATGACACATCATGATGAGGGGCTGATGAAGAGCTCTGATGAAGCGTTATGCGGGTGTAATAAATTGAATTTTCACTCGGACCTCTGTCTCTAGTGCGTGGACTCTATTTAACTCATTTCAGAGCATTCTTGTCTGTCCTGCACCTAGTTTTACGTCAGGATGCGCGTGCCTTGGACAGTCTTTCCAAAACACAATGACACAAATAGCATTGAACATCTCGAATTAACTGCAAACATTAAGACAACAGTATGTACTCATACACTGCTCAAACTTCCATGAGATTCAGCCAAAAGGGAGCACTAAATTCTGCTAAATTTAAATTAAATTGAGTATTTTAACGATATATACATATCGATAATTTTTCTTTTGTTATATTGGAACTCAAATGAAGAATAATACTCTGAGGTGCTGAGAAATATTCCCGGAGGCAGGGTGCTGCAGTGGGACACGCTCTTCCCACACAGCAGGGGCTGAGGAGGGGGGTCGGCCCTCAACAGAACCAGGCCTCAAGTCTCCAGAGGGGCCACACTGTATGGAGCTTGCATGTAACCCCAAACGCCGCTTCTGTGCCCGGTCTCTCCACAAAACTCACCTCAGAATATATTCTGGGTCCACATTCTGAAATTTTGGAATATCAATATCGGTCCTGAGCGCTATTCGCAAAATAAGTTTCATGGAAATCGGAGGGGGTCAGGGGAGAGCTTTGTTCAGTTTGGCGTGGAATGACCCATTATTCTTTATTATTATTTAAATTTAGTGTCCTTTACTGAAATCACTGCTGAGAAACAACTGGATAAGCTTGGCATGTGTCCTGGAATCCGTTCGCTACCTTGAGATCGGAGAGGGAGAGCTTTTCCAACCGTTTGCTCAGATCTGGTGAACTCTGGCTTCTCTTGGTCAGGTGGACGAGGCTCAACTTATGTGTCTCCACAAAAGACAAGAGCAGGAACCTGTCAGTGATCACCGCTGAGAGAGAGAGAGAGAGATACAGCAATTCAACTTGGAAAATCTCAAGAGGAGTGCTTAAATATCTACGTACACAAATACCTACTAGCAGCACACAGCCAGCTAACACAGGCCCACAGCCATCCCCTCTCCATCCGTCTGGCCCACACTCAGCTAACCCAGCAGCAGTGGGAGACGCATGTTAGAGTGATGCCGGATCTATCTCTACAAGGCCCTCTGAGAGACCAACCAATCAGGGGAAACGGGCAAGGAGTTTTCTGGCACAAGATTAGCCAAACTCAATGCCATACAGGTTTTCCTCACTGCCACCAATTTGATCGAAGCCGAGACAGTATTTGGAGTTCTGGACATAGCCTACCACTGAGTGCCCCCTACGGGTCTGGTAGGTCTTAAATTGAAAGATTATTGACCATTATTTTAACCTGGTAAGAAAACCCACAAAAAGTTCATTAGAATGAATAAGACATAACTGAAGTGGCACTGCATCGATACCCTCTCTGTTTAAATCCTCTGTGTGAAATTAAGAGGCACTCTGAGTGCCATTTTATATATTGAAGATCCAGGATTACATTCAATGTTATTATTAGAAAATAAAACCATTGGTTTCACAATCTACTTGTACCTTTTCTTGCTAGTAAAAGCTTTGTTTTACTGAAAGAGCTCTGTTAATGCGTTTCATGGTACATTTGATAAATGAGTTCCTCGGAGAATGAACAGGTCCCCACACGGCTGCTTTATTTCAGAGAGCGCAGTAAAATCACAGCGTTCAGCGGTGAACAGGTGGGAGAGTGGAGTCCCACACGCCCCAGATCTGCCCCGCTCCCCTGTAATTAGCCCCACACCAGGGGAGGGAGCCACACTCTCAGGTGCCAGGTGATTAAGATGGAGGAACAGGGCCATAAACAGTAATTGGCCATAAAACAATTAGTGGACTCTGCCACCATCCCCCCCACCCCCACCTCTGTCTTGTGTTCCTCTGTCCATCCCTGGAGATGCACAGGGACAGGTTACTGAGTGAATATCGGGAGCTGTGTACATCATTCTGAGTGTGGAGATTGTGTGAGAGTGTATGTGTGTGTGTGTGTGTGTGTGTGTGTGTGTGTGTGTGCAGGTTTCCGACCAGCACTCGGAATGCGCCGACCACCACTCAGCTTTTCCCGACCGGCACTATTTTTTCAAAGATCAGTTAAAATGAGCGCATCCAGCGTCCAATAAAACCGCTAGAAACAATGCGTACATAAATGACCCCAAATGTGCTCCCCCCTTCTATTGTTGTCAGAATAGCGAACTTTCGTTTTCGACCTGCGCCCTGGCATCCTGGCCGCGTCCTGGCTAGTTCTCAATCATTTTCCTTTATTGACGCGTTTTCAAATTATCATAATAATCCACTGGCAATTGAAGACACGGCTTCACTCCATACGCGATCTAACAGTGATAAAATAATGGGCTGAATTCAGAACAGAAACAAAATTTACTTAGTAATACGCCTATGCTTTACGAAAGACAAACTGCTCTGAAACTTCCGCACTACCTTTTCCGCACATCAGGCGATTTAACTTGCGCTTCATGATCATTTAAATTCTTCGTTTAACAAGTGCGAAGTCACTGAACCTGTGTCGCTGCGTGGGTGTTATGTAGAAGTATGCTTTGGTGAGAAAAATTTGCATTGATTGAGTGATGGTGAATTGTTATGATGATGATGATAATGATAGATAGATAGATAGATGCGGCGGCCATCTTGGATTTTGACAGACACAGCACACCCATTTTCAATAGCGACCTGCCTTGGGTCAAGATACATCAGCATACCAAATGAGAATGTCCTACGAGACTTATTGTTTGAGTTATCTCGATAACGTCGTTTTTACGGAAATGGCAGCGGCCATCTTGGATTTTGACGTTGTCACGTAATTTTCGATAGCAACCTCCAGGAGGTCAAGATGCACCAACGTACCAAATCTGAACTTCCTAGGCCACTTATTTTTGGAGTTATTGCGATGACGCTGTTCTGGCAGATCCATGGCGGTGGCCATCTAGGATTTTGATGCAGCACACCCATTTTCAATAGCGACCTGCCTTAGGTCAAGATACATCAGCATACCAAATTAGAACTTCCTACAACACTTGTTTTTTGCATTATCTCGATAATGTAATTTTTACAAAAACGGCGGCGGCCATCTTGGATTTTGACGCAGCGTACCCATTTTCGATAGCGACCTGCCTTAGGTGAAGACACATCAGCATACCAAATCAGAACTTCCTACGACACTTATTTTTCGCGTTATCTCAATAACGTTGTTTTTACAAAAACGGCGGCGGCTATCTTGGATTTTGACGCAGCGCGGCCAGTTTCAAAAGCGAGCCTCCTTAGGTCAAGATACATCAGCATACCAAATTAGAACTTCCTACAACACTTATTTTTCGCGATCTCGACAACGTCGTTTTTAGAAAAACGGCAAAAAATTAGAGAAAACTAGAATCTGTGCTTGTGAAGCACTATGATGTTCCCCGCCATTATATATATTTGGTTGCACATTTTGAAGGGAGAACTATGAAAAGGCACATCTATACCATGTAATATAACAATATGCCTAGTTTGGTTGAGAAATGTGTTTTGGAGTTTTGGTTCGGACAAGGTCCACACTCTCAATACGCACTAAGTTGAAAAGGTTACCATGGAAATCGAAAAAAATTAAAATTTCTGAACAAACAAAATATCAAAAGGCACATCTACACCATGTGGTCTAACACTATACCAAGTTTGGTTGAAAATTCTCTCATAGTTTATGAGTTGTGGTCCGGACAAGGTTCCCAACCTCATTATGCAGTAAGTTCAACCTGTTACCATGGAAACTGAAAAAGGAAAAATTTCCGAATGAGCAAAATATTAAAAGGCACATCTACACCATGTGATCTAAATATATGCCAAGTTTGGTGGAGAAATCTCTCATAGTTTAAGAGTTGTGGTCCGGACAAGGTCCCCACCCTCAATATGCAGTAAGTTGAACTTGTTACCATGGAAACTGGAAGAAATAAAAATTTTGAAACAACCAAAATATCAAAAGGCACATCTACACCATGGGATCTAATGATATACCAAATTTTGTGAAAAAATATTGAACGGTTTAAGAGTTGTGGTCCGGACAAGGTCCCCACCCTCAATATGCAGTAAGTTGAACTTGTTACCATGGAAACTGGAAAAAATGAAAATTTCTAAACAACCAAAATATCAAAAGGCACATCTACACCATGGGATCTAATACCAAATTTTGTGAAAAAATATAGAACGGTTTAAGAGTTGTGGTCCGGACAAGGTCCCCACCCTCAATATGCACTAAGTTGAACTTGTTACCATGGAAACTGGAAAAAATGAAAATTTCTAAACAACCAAAATATCAAAAGGCACATCTACACCATGGGATCTAATGATATACCAAATTTAGTGAAAAAATATTGAACGGTTTAAAAGTTATGGCCCGGACAAACTTGCTCGGAAGGACGGAAGGACGGACGGAAGGACGGACGGATGGACGGAGGGTAAAACATTATGTTCCTCGCAACATTTGCGGGGAACATAATAAAAATTAGAGGCATCTCGCATATGCACCATGAAGAACATCAAAGACCTCCATTGCCTCTCCATCTCTGGTGACGGAGAGGCGATATTTGCATTCAAATTGTCGCAAAAAATTTCCCAGCTCACGCACACAGCGCGCTCGCATTACATAACACCACCGACTCTCAGATTAAACCTACGCCCCTCACTGACAAGATCATTCGTGAGTAATGTGTATTATGCTTCGTAGCTCGCGGAAGGCGGAATGTCAGGTTAGGAGACGGCAGAAATTTTCCGTCCAGCACTCCTAGCGTCCTGGGCAGAACCTTGGATGTGTGTAGGTGTGTGGGTTGTTGGGAATGTGTGTGTGCGTGTGTGTGTCTGAGTGTGTGTGTGCGCGACTCACCGTCGCTGATGGTGTCAGCAGCCAGCCGGCCCACCAGGGTCCGGTCCACACACAGCCGCTCCAGCCGGCCCCCACTCAGGCCCAGCGTCACCAGCACCCCCGAACTCAAGAGCATCTGCACACAACGACACGAGAGCAGACCCGCGCTCACACACAGGCCCGCGCTCACACACAGACCCGCGCTCACACACAGGCCCGCGCTCACACACAGGCCCGCGCTCACACACAGGCCCGCGCTCACACACAAACCCGCGCTCACACACAGACCCGCGCTCACACACAGGCCCGCGCTCACACACAGGCCCGCGCTCACACACAGACCCGCGCTCACACACAGGCCCGCGCTCACACACAGACCCGCGCTCACACACAGACAAGTGCTGCAGCTTTACAATGCAAACTGACCAACACAACATGAATGAAAGAATAAATGAACATTACAATCACACAACACTTTTCTCACAGCGACTCACAGTGATACAGGTGAACATCACCTCATCAATGAGGTAGAGAAAAAACTAGAACCGCGCAAAGCCCCGTCTCGCGGTAAGTTGGCTTTAACATCCAGTCATGGCAAAACAGAGCATACAGTGCATTAACCAATTTAGATGCGAATGATTTATGTCAAAATAGTTCCTGTTGTGCTGTTGGCTGTGGAAACCGTGTAGACTGACAGAAATATGTTTTTTCATTCTCTCAAAAACTGTAGTTTTACAGATTTTTATGGATAAATATTTAAATTTTTTGATTATCTGTTTACCTGATTTTGATCATATTGCTTATATCCTGAAAACTTTCACTTATAAGTATGTCCTTATTTGAAAAAGGGCTGTATATCAACCTTATTTTTTTAGATTCTTCAAGTTCTGAACAGGGGTCTTTACTATGCTTACTGTATATTTTGTCAATTGGTTCTGCAATGACCGAAAGCTGGCGCCTATACGACCATGGTGGAATGCACCAAGAAATGAGAACGCGCAGCCTAGTTTTTCTCCATGTCTTTGCAACTCACCACTACCAACACGTAGCACCAACTTGGGTGATGCTCAGCAACCATTTGGCACCAGAATGCTCATCACACATCAGGACAATTTCCTTGGTCATTTAAATCAGGGGACGATTGGATGGCAGGTTGAAAAAGCCAGGTTAGGAATTTATCGAGGACACTGCAGAAACCCACACTCTTGTGAAAAAGTGTCACGGGATCTTTCATGACCACAGTCAGTGAGGACCTCAGTTTAACATCTCTTCCGGAATACTGCGCCTCCTGAAGCACAGTGTCCCCATCGCTGGGCAGGGGTGTTGGGGTTTAGGAGCCACTTCGTCTTCCTGGCTCACCAGTGCTACTTCCAGCAGCAACAGTTACTCGATCCTTAGAGGAATCCCTCGCCTACTTAATCAGAGCATGTTTAAATTTCACAGTCTCAGGTCTGTTTTTATTGCCAGCTTTCTGGATTGGAATGAACATGAGGTGAAGTTGCAATGTTCTGCCAGACCTCTTCTTTCAGGTGATGTAATGTCACCAAAGTCGAATGAGGTCCGTGCGTCCCCTGTACAGACCTTGATACCAAGTATGAATGAAATCCCTCATATTGCTCTTGAGATACCATGTTCAAACCAACACTACGAATGGTCAGTTGCTCATAATGACCTTGCAAATTAGGCGAAGGTCACCTAAGTTGACTGTGGTCAGCTCATCTCACATATAAACTTTGCTAACAAATATGGATGAAAGTGGCTAAATAGTTCTTGAGATATAATGTTGTCTCCTGTATGCAGCAATATTACAATTATTTAATTGCCCATAATGATGTTGAAAAATAGGACAAGATGAACAAAGTCAACAAGGGTCTGTGCATCCTTAATATAGACCTTGGTACCAAATATGAATGAAATCGGTCAAATTGTTCTCGAGTTACTGCATTATTAAAAGGTTTTCGAGTAAAAACTAAGATTATAAATGTTTAACTGCTCGTAATGACCATGAAAATTAGGTAAAGGTCACCACAGTCAACAGGGGTCTGGGCATCATCTGGAATACAGACCATAGTACCAAATATGAATGAAATCGGTCATATTGTTCTTGAGATATCGTGTTAACAAAAGATTGTCACGTTCAGATCCAGACAAAGATTACAAACGGTCTATTGTTTGTAATGACCTCGAAATGAGGTTAAAGGTCACCAAGTCCACTAGGGCCAGTGCATCCCCAATATAGACCTTGACAGCACATATGAATGAATGTTCTTGAGAAACCACGTTAAAACGAACATTACAAATGGTCCATTGCTGGAAAATCAGGTCAAGGTCTCCAAGTCAACTAGGGCCTGCTCTGCGCATACTCAATATAGACCTTGGAACCAAATACGAATGCAATCGGTCAAATCGTTCTTGAGATACCGCGATGATAAAAGGTGAGGTCGTGCGTATGCATGAACGTGCAAACGGACGCAGCTGAATACTAAGTCCCCCGCCTTTGCGCTAACATGGTGGCGGGGGACATTTCTTTGTTTAAAAATTGAAATGATAAATTGAAACCAGCTAAAAGGAGCTGTGTCACAATCACTGCGCATACTCACAACTTCAAACAAAGTAAATACGTTCAACTGCAAGTCAAGATCGAGAGGGTATTTTTCTTCTTCTATGATTATCGGCGATGGCAACCAGCTTACATTCTTTGTATCCCTTGGCTAAAGCTTAAAATAGCGCTTTGAAACCTCAAATTTCCATAAGAACTCCTTACTATAAAAACCATAATGTTGGAGTGACTGAAATATATAAATACAATGCAAAATGAAAACAGATTGGCAAGGATGGAGTCAGATTATGATTTGCAGTGAAGCAGATTCACTTTCGAATCATGCAAGTTATGAGCATGCACAGTAATTGTGACACAACTCCTTTAAATATTTTAGTCATTTCTGATACCCCTTTTCCACACAATATGCAGCTGTTATGAAATTACACAAAAGGCGTTTCTCCACATCATAAACAAATAATTATGGACAAATGATTATTCCAAGTGTATTAAAGCAATATTTTCTCGACTTTGAACATAGGGCTTAATATGCAGTTACCAATATTTACAATACAAGTTGTAATTGACTCACCAAGAATACATGTCTCTGTGAGGAAGATGAAGCGTTTAAAATGAAAAGCTCAGCAAGCCAGTGATACGAACATTTACGGCAAACATTTTATGGCAATTTCCATTGTTATTTTGAACAAGTAGGCCTTTGCCATTCCCTACTCCATTGTGAACATCAGTAGCACTCTAAGTTGGCGAGTAAATCTTTATGCAATCAAATGCACCTCGAGTGCATTTGGGAAACAGGTCTGGACAGCAGGCAAGCCAGTCAAGCTCCCTCACTCTCTAACCAAGTAGCCATTCAGTTCCAACATGCAGAATGCAGCATGTCGATTCCTTTCTGATATAATTAGGAGCAACCTGTAAAACACACTTCCTAACAGATGGCATATGTCACTCCAAAATATGTTTGAATCCTTCAGCATTAATGCAGCCTTCACAGGTATGGACGTTACCCATGTCATAGGCGCCAACACTCCTCCAATCCATGACAGATGCTGATTTTTTTCCTCTTTGGCCTAGAGGACATAACATCTACCATTCCCAAAATTTGAGAAGTGGATCTGTCAGACCACATTTCCATTTTATAGCAGGCCATTTCAGGCGAGCTTGAGCCCAGCGAAGTTGGCAGCATTTATGGATGTTGCCGATACATGGCCTCTGTTCTGTGCAGTAGAATCTTGACTTGTATTTGTACGTTCAACAGCAAAGTGTGTTAAATCACATGTATTCCCAAGCCAAAGTAGTTTTTGTCATGATAGAAGCGTTTAGGTTTTTAATGCAGTACCATCAGAGGCACTCCATATTGCCTTCTGACCTTCCCCTGTACATATGAAGGTTTCTAAGGGTTCTCTGATATGTCTTCATTCCTAAAATCCTTGCTATAGCAGGTTCAGAAAAATTAATCTGGAACTATAGAGACTATTCGCTCACGCAGTTTCTTGAGAGGTGGCAGACCAGGACCGAAACCAGGACGATTAAGCCTTTCATGGATGCCCCGTTTACACCCAACAAGGTTCCTTTTTTAACACACCAAACCGCCCCAGTCTAACACTTTTTTTTAGAATTAAAAATAAAAATTAACACTACCTGGCAGGAGCGAGAATTTCTCCATCTGCATTCCACACACCGGCTCACCTGTAGCAGCTCCTGAGCGTGAGAGAGAGAGAGAGAACAGGATGAGCGCAGAAAAGGGAGGGAGAGATGGAGGAGTGCAGGAAAGGGAGGGAGAAAGTGACAGAGTGAGGGGGAAGAGAGACAGGAGGGAGGGGCGGAGAGAGGGAAAAGGGAGGACAGTAGCCCGCAGAACACGGTGAACACAGCTGGGAACTCGTTGGGGGGGTGGAGTGTTTCTGGTTTCAGATGAGGAGGGTAGGGGAGATTAGAGAGGGCCGGGAACACAAAGCGGGGTCTGTGTTTCGGGGGGGGACAGGGGGGTGTGTTACCTGCAGCACATAACACGCTGATCCCCTCAAATATCCAGCCCGTTGACAGAGTGCGCCCAAACACAGGGCTGCCAGGGGCGCAGGGCGCGGAGGGGAGAGAATGTGCTTATTTGTCTTCCTTTTTTTTAAAGAAAGGGAATGTAAAGCAGATACCTCCAGTTCCTTCAGAGAGTCGCGCAGTTTCTCCGGGCGGGAGTTCCTGAGGGTCCACACGAAACCGCGACCTGGAGAAGGGTGAGAGGGGCCGGAGCTGTGGGCGTGGAGCCGTAGAAAACTTTGGGACCACTTCCTCACCGTGCAGCACTGCAGGCCACAATGCCAGCTTTGAAAGGTCAGAAAGGTGCAGATTTACGCACCCTGATGGCTGGAGCCATCCTCACTCCTTTCTCACGCTGATGGAGCACAGTTTGTGCCGGGAGACGGCCAAGGGGGAACTACTCAGATCTTACACGGCATGAGACTACAAACCCCAGAATCCTCCTCTCCACAGCCTATCCTGCTCTGGCTCTGCTGACTCTGAGCCTCCCCAGTGCCGCGCAGTGGCTGCGCAGCTGAAGCAGAAATGGCGGCTGTGCGAGGTGGATTATGTTTGCTGACTGGGGGTCTGTTTATGACGACAGAACAGCAGACTGTCATCACGCAAACTGCATGAACCACAGAGATCCAGTCAACATCCCAAACAGTCATGGGTCGGGTTCCAGTGCTTTCTAGAGCCTTATCTGGTGAGAGTAGTTCAGACTGAGGCCAAGCATGCACGCACGCACGCACGCACGCACGCACACACACACACACACACACACACACATATCTTTCTTATTCATTATTTACCAGCACCCTCACAATAAAAGGGACACTTTCTTCCATAGTTTGGAATGAAGAATAACATGCCGGGTTAGATAATGCCTTTCAAGAAATAAAGTCTTCATATATGAGCTGATACATGTGCTCAGCTGGAATTTAGAATTCTTTTTTTCTGGATGATTATTTGTTCTTGATGGAGGGCAGACATGTGAACGAGGTCTCAGGGAAAATTACAAATCGTCGGCAGTCAGCTGAATCATTGCCAGGAAGTTATTAACAGTGACACAGTAACCAGTTTACCTTTATTTCCTGCCGTCAAAAGGCTGCTCATGTTTGCTGTGGTTTCGGAGTTCTCTACAGTATGAGTGGAACACTGCCAGCTTTATATACAGATAACCCATGAAACAGCCAGAGATCAGAAGATGGTGCAATACAGTGCGGGATCACATGCGCACGCATGAACGCCTGCATGTTTGTGCGAGTGCTCGTGTGCAAGCGTACGCGTGCACATGCACAAATACGTGTTTGTGTTCAAGCATGCATGCATATATTTATGCATGTGTGTGTGTGTGTGTGTGTGTGTCTGTGAGCATGCGTGCATGCATTTGTGTGTATGTGTGAGTGTGTGTACATGTGCGAGTGCATTGATGCACACGTGTGTGAGTGTGGGCAAGTGTGCATGTGTTTGGGTGTGTGTGCGTGTGAACAAGCATGGGAATTTGTGTGCATGTGTGAGAGTGCAGGAGCGAGCATGACTGCATGCACGTGTAGTAGTGTGCACGCGCGCGTGAGCATGAGTTTCTGTATGTGTGCGCGCATTCATAAATGCATGTATAAATTTGTATGCTTTTGTGTGTGTGAAGAATACAAAAGCATAACTTACTTTCTGCAAAATGCTGCTTCTCAGTGAAGTAGTGGTGATCAGTCGGATTTGCTGAAACACAAACATAAAGTGTCACAACTGCTGTAGTCAAATCTGCTGGAGCAGCTTTTACACTTTCAGGGGCAAGTGTGTTCCTCTCCGTTACACAAACCCGCAGCTCTGCACACTGCTCCAGTAAATAGGTAAATAGGTGGCCGACACCCCGTTCCCCAGCCTCCATCTGCACCGCCCCCACACAAACAAAAGAGAAAGACAGGAGGAAACAGGAAGTGAGCCTTGCCAGAGGCACCTCCGGGATCCAGGATATCAATCAGATAAGGAGCCATCATGATACCGCCATGACCTGCCCACCCCCTCCCATCCCCCAACCAATCCCAGCCAGCCCTGAGAGGCACCTGCTGGGCATCGGGGGAGTGGGTGACCCAATTCACAATCACCATGAGTCTGGCACTCCCTCTGCTGGGAACACCAGACACCACACATCTACCCGCACTGCACTCACATGCATGCAGGAACACAATGTGTCTATTAGTCAACAAGAATGTGAAAATACAGATCAACTCACACTCATTTCCACAAATTAAATTCCAAGGAGTCGGCACTTTCCTCTCTACACCCTCCCCCTGGTAATCAGGAAATATTTTCATAATCCTCTCGAATTAGAGATCTCTCTGTGAGTGCACCATCTCATCACTACAGTGAATGAAAGATCTCTGTGAGTGTACCATCTCCACAGTACAGTGTGAAAGATCTCTCTGTAAGTGTACCATCTCCACAGTACAGTGTGAAAGATCTCTCTGTGAGTGCACCATCTCCACAGTACAGTGTGAAAGATCTCTCCGTGAGTGTACTATCTCCACAGTACAGTGTGAAAGATCTCTCTGTGAGTGCACCATCTCTTCAGTAAAGTGAATTAAAGGGATCTCTCTGAGTGCACCATCTCCACAGTACAATGAATTACAAAGATCTCTCTGTGAGTGTACCATCTCTTCAGTACAGTGAATTAAAGGGATTTCTCTGTGAGTGTATCACCTCCACGGTACAGTGAATGAGAGATCTATCTGTGAGTGTACCATCTCCACAGTACAGTGAATGAAAGATCTCTCTGTGAGTGTACCATCTCTTCAGTACAATGAATTACAGAGATCTCTCTGTGAGTGCACCATCTTCTCAGTACAGTGAATTAAAGGGATTTCTCTGTGGGTGTACCATCTCCACGGTACACTGAATGAAAGAAACCTCTCTGTGAGTGTACCATCTCCACAGTACAGTGAATGAAAGAACTCTCTGTGAGTGTACCATCTCTTCAGTACAGTGAATTAAAGAAATCTCTCAATGAGTGTATCACCTCCATGGTACAGTTAATGAAAGAGATCTCTCTGTGAGTGTACCATCACCACCTAGCAAAATCAAGAAAAAAAACAAATGGCATTTTTTTTGCACACGCCCACTACGAAAACAAATACTTTGTGAAAACACCTTCTGCACCTGCTGAACCAGTGAGCCCTTATGAACAAGATAACATGGTCATCACTATCCCCACCACGATCAAGGGCCGTATCTCGGTAAATAAATATGCTTTGACATCCATTTTCTAACTCAACCTGGATCAAGACTAGCTTATTTAGCTTAGAAAATTTGACCCATGTAACTGTCATACTTTTCGCAGTAACTCGTCTCCATCGAAAGTGGGATGGACGGACAGATGGAAGGACAGATGGACAGATTGTTATGACTTGAAAATCACAACAAAGAGAATCAGCAATGACAACTTAAACAAATTTATTCTTCACTGATTAGGTCCAAAAATTTCTACAAATAATCCACTGTGCAATCTTATAATAACACTCTAATGCCACTAATTAACTCTGATGCAAAGAAAAAACTCTAAAAACCTCTCTTCTACTGAGCAAAATCACAGCATTTATATAGACTAGGAACATTCTGGAAAGATCTACAGGAGTCCTGGGTGATCCGGCCCCCTCCAGGCAAGAAGAAGCCAGAAACTTCTAGAAAGCACTAGTCTATTTCATGACAAACAAGTGGTATTGCATCAGATCATGTTTTGCTACAGACATACCACCAGGGGGTGCTAAATGATGAACAAAATAAACAAATAGCTGACCAGTAAGGCAGCACAAATAGTATGTAACAAATCACCATTTACAAATGATATACAGTGCTTTACATAAAACACTCATACATAACAAGATGAAGCCAATCCTTATATCCCCCGCGCCACTTTGTGGCAGAGCACTAAAAGTATCTTTAAACTTTGCACATCTGGAATTTAGCATTTTATTACATTCCCCAGGCGAAAAACAAATCAAGTCCCCTCACAGGATATCCAGAGATACCGCTCTTTTTAGGTCAGGTCACAAAAGTCGGTGCTCTGACTGGGACATTACAAGACTTAAGCCGTATTCAGATACAGAAAAAAGTGTATCTGAGGCGGTTCAGAACAGTTTTGAATCACTCCGGAAGCCCCTTTCAGACAGCGAAAAATAGGCGTAGCAGCTGCGCCTTTTTAGCCTGGTAAAACCAGACTCTGCTACTTCGCTTTGCTTCGTACACAGACTCTGGTCAGTTGTGATTGACAAGTGTTTACTTCCTGGTGGGTGGGCACTTGTCAGAAGTTTAAAATCATTGGTGTACCCGTAAACTAATCACTAACGTTTGGCGATGACGTTTGTTATGCGCCCGCTCAGGCGCCTAGTATTTCCGCTGTAAACACAGTCCTTCATGCCAGGAATACAGCGAAAACAAACTTATCAGTACATTAAAGTTAATACTGTACTCATACATATGCCCATCTACCTCATTTTAGCCTTCACTTAAAAGAACCAAAGGTGTTCTTTCTGTTCTCCTAACAAGGAAAAAAACTGTTGAGCCATCGTCTATCCTGCCGATACTGCTGCGATTAAAAAAATGTAAGAGACCCGAAACCAACGGCAGAATCAGCGAGAATGACCCATTATTTACATTAGGACGAAATCTGCATTGACACGAAAACTGAACCGTTAACCATACTTGCGCTGACATCATACTCAGCTCGATATCTACCTTTATAGTGACATAGTTTGGCTCTAAGTGTTTGGCTGTCTCAGACAGCCATTTCATTCATGGATAATGACAACATAACACTGAGACAGCAAATAGGTCTTGTGACATGAACAAAAACACGGCTTTTAAAAAGTTCGCCGCTAACTTAAATAGTGTGAAATTCGCAGGCGATGTAACACTAGAAGCTACAAGCTAGCTGAGGTGGTTCGGCTGTCTCTCACAGAGATGAACTGGGTTCCTATTTCATATGTTTCACGATGGATATTAAGTGGATATGACAACTTTTCTCGAAACCTGTAGGGAGTAGCGCTACAAAATTATTTCCTTTCAAAAAACTAACCAAACATTCCTCTTGTTATGGCTTTAAGTCGCTGATACCGGGGATTTTCTCCACGACAGAGCGAATCTATGTCCTCCCATGTATCTATGTCCGTGGCCATTGTTGATTTCGGAGACTACAATTTCAAACTTGGCGCAGCTGCTACATCATGGCTCTTGGCCACGCCTTCTGTTCGTTGGTTGGTCCGGCATATTTTCTGCCGAGGTAAACGAGGCAGAGCTCCGAGTGACCAGACTGAGTAATGAAACAAAATGAAATTAAGCGGAAGTACGAAGGCTGGCGGAGTCAGGCTAGTGCCTTTTCGCCATCTTAAACCATTCACACAGTGACCAGAAAGGCGGGGTCGTTGCCATAGCGGCGGATACTTTCGGAACTCCACTGGTCTTGCGATACTGGAACAGGAAGTGTGTAGACTGTATGCGCTTGTCCAAAATTAGTTTTCAAGTGGTTTATATTCTTAGCTTGGTTACGAAAAAAAATTTGCAGGATTTTAATCAGTATCGCAGCTGTTGCCGTTATATGCAATTACCACGTACAGCAGCACAACAAATTAAACTCTAAAATTTCTTGACTGGATGAAAGTTTGATGTTTTGTCGCACCCGATGGTTCGGTACCAAAACATTACGGTAAACCGAAAAGGTTCTGATTATATTCGATATTGATTGAGGCTAAATATGGTACTATTTCCAACACTGTTGCTCCAAAACAAACACCACAACCAGCGAGAATAACACATTATTTACATTAGCACGAAATCTGTGTTTACACAAAAACTGAACAGTCAACCATAAAAAGGTTGCAAAGTTAATTAAATTTTACATAGCAAGAAGCCACTGCACCTGCACAATTAGCGTGAACTAAATTTTTGGCGCGAAGTCAGTGAACTCCGACCTATTGTGTATGAATCACTGTGCTACAAGTAGTAGCGGCGGCTTAACCCATTCAGACAGAAGGTGACGTGTATCAGCTACCCTTTTTCGCCGGTGCTGAAACACATCAGGAGGCGTTTTAGGGCCGGCTCACTTTAGTACCCTTTTCGATGCCTTGCACCATTCAGACAGGAAGTGGAGGGGTTGCAGAGGCATTTCAGAGCTGGTGTAGTTTGTCTGAATGGGGCTTTAGATGATCCTTTTCTGAAGCCATGCTTTAATTGACTCGGATATGTGGCTTTGCTAATTGTTAAACTTTTACTCATCCTCAGCTTTCTGACAGGCCAGCAGGTTTTGAGTAAAATACCTTGATAATTGGAGTTATTCATGATTGCACTGGTCCTGAAAGCACACCTGTACCAGACGAATAGACACAATCCCCAGAGCATAAGACCACAGCACCATGCTTCACAGTCTCTATGGTGTTCCTTAGATGAGCTGTACGGTCTTTACGCTAAACATACTCATCTTCCAGCACAAAGGATAAAAAGGGCAACCTGTGTCTCATCAGATCATGCCACATTTTCCCACATGGTTTGGGGTGATGGTATGTAATTCTTTGGCATTATCTTAGAAAGGCTGGGATGCTCTGGTCTTGCAAGAAGAGGCTTCGGTCCTCTTGCCACTGTATCCCATCACCATACACGTGCGGGGGACAGGAGACGGCTGTCACTGCAAACAGTGTGCAGTACTGAGCAAGAATTCCTGCAGCTCCTCCAGTTTTGATGTTGGGTCTTGGTAGAGCTTCCGAAATGAGTCTTCTCCTCTCAGCACTTGTGGAGAAATGTTCTGAAAAGTTTCTGTGGAGCCACAGTTTCTCAGCTTATTGATGATTGTCTTGACGGTGCTCTATATGACATGAAATGCCTTCAATAATCATTTAAACCCCTATCGCAATAGAGAATTTCAACAGTTAGATCGTTATTGATTTTTTTGTTGGCTTTGAGAGGGCCGAGGCTCTCCCAGGGGGACGCACCCATGAAAGTTACAAGCAAATCCAAGAGCAGCTGCTGACCTTAATCTGGGTTTAATCAGAATCACTTTGCTGAAGGCAGATGTATGATAATTACTGACAGACATGATTATTAATGCGCCTGTGTAACTTTGAACACTTACAGAGCCACAGAGATAAAAGGATACGCACTATTAAGAAATCAGGGTGTCATAATAATGAATTGATTTTAATTAGTCAGAATGTCACATTAAAGATGGAAAAAAGTGAAACATCACACTTGCTGATTCTACTCATAAAATACACGTATATTTACCTGGTTCTCCTTTGTCATAATACTGGTATGTGCCAATATCCGTATCTGGACAGAGAGAGAGGAGGGGTGAGAGAGAGAGGAGGACAGGGAGCATGAGAGAGAGAGAGAGAGAGAGAGAGAGAGAGGGAAAAGGAGAGAAGAAGGAGAGGCAAGTCGAGAGAGGAGAGAAGAGACCAAAATGAAGAGTGTGGCGGCTAGAAGTGGTCAGATCAGCAATTTTGCACCACAGGATAAACAATTATTATCTGCCCATGTCCAGCGGCATCTGCCTGCAGTGAGTCAGAGATAAGGCGGGGGTGTTAAGGGGGTGTTAATATAGAGAAGGCGTGTGCAGCACTCCCCCAGCGCCATCCCTAACCCCCCCGACCCACCCCTCCCGCACGCAGCCCGGACTCAAACTGCACAGATTAGCCCATTCCAAGTGATGACTGACTGAGACAGACAGCACATCTCTACGTATTTATTTACTCACCTACCTGCTTATTTACATATTTACTTACCCATTTGTTCAGTAAATGTAATGATTAGCTTCCGCCGCTTGCCAGGATGGGTGAGCAAGCCGAGGTTGGTCCGCTGGCCAATACGCATGCATTAATTAACCTGATGTCACCGATAAACCCGGAAACCACCAACCCAAATCTCCCCCCATCCCCGACGACCGCGGCTCTGAAGGATCAGGAGTATTCGGGGAGCGAGGGAAGGGATCTGGCGCCCTCTGCAGGTCGCCCGAGTCTAAGCACTGAGTGACAACTGGTCTCAGATCTGATTTCCCATCATACTACCGTCCACATTGCATTTCCGTCTGCATCCATCGCACTCTCTGTCCCCACCCCCTTGGAAGGAACTGACAAATGCACAAGGAGGGCAGGCCCTCGGCTCTTTTTAAACATGAAGTCGAAAAACAAAAAATCTTTTAAAGGAAAAGGTCAGTTGAATTTAATACTTCACCACCAGAACTTTTCTAAAAGTTGGTGTGACCGCGGTAGCTCTCTCACATCACAAGTAATTGCGAAAATAGGCCTATAAAGCCTATATATAATGAAATAACCAAATGGAGGGCGAAGCATTGCGCAGAGAGCAGGGGGTGCGTTCCATTACTGTTCTCAAGAGCAAAACTATAACACTGGGCAGCAGGGCCAACAACACTGACCGCAGCCGCTCTCTGCAATCTTACTTCTTCAAAAAGGCATCAAGCTGCTGACATGCTGTCAGGGCAGAGCCCTCATTTATCAAGGGTGCGTCCAAACCGAGATGTCCGTGAACCATTGCTGATGATCAGTACTGAGCAAAGTGAGCGATTAATCCATTTGTACTTGAGAAAGTTCTCAAACTTAAGCACAGTCCTGACCACGGTTACACACACACACATATATATATATATATATATATATATATATATATATATATATATATATATGCTGGATACACTGAAGCAGACGAATCAACAATAAAATCTAATTGTGTGTATTCCTTCTATAAATATTCAAGCTCATACTCTTCTCAGGGAGTAATCCAATTCATAAACACACAGCCATTTAATTTCAATAGATTTGGCAAGTTTTGGGTGAAAGTTACAGTCATTTTAAGGTTTCAGGCAATAGTTTTTCTGTTATTTGTTTAATTAATTGCCGAAATTTCAGCAACATTTTTATATTAACTGAAAGGGATCTCTTACACTTCAGAGGTTTCTAAAATTATAGGTTTCTTAATTATAATTATTTATAATTTAATTTATAATTATTTATAAACATGTTCAGTACAACCTCAATTTCACAATAAGTGGAACAGTCCATAAAATGTAAATCAAAACAAGATTTACAAAACAATTTACAACAAAACAATTTAAGAAATTTGTAAATTCTCTTTTACTTTAATTTATTTGAAAACAGCGCAAAGAAAAAATTGAAAGTTTCAACTTAACAGCTCAAAAGATTTTTGCAAATATTTACAAATTTCAAATTTTCTGCCAGCTACACACTGCAAATTAATTTGGACAGGGGAATGGAAACACAGGTAAAGTTGTGCGATCTTCTGATAAACACTTGTTCGGAATATTCTACAGTTAAGTGGATTTAAAGGTATCTGGTAATTGAATTATGATTGTGTGTCCAATGAGCAATCACATAAAGCATGGTCATTTACCAGCGAGATTCGAGTTCGAGATTCTCCACTTAGCCAAAAGCTAAGTGAACAAATAGTCAAGAAGTTTAAGATACAAGATACCATTGCCCAGAATTAAAGGATCTCACCATTGACATTTATTCAGGTATGCTGGTAGTCTGTAACCTGTTTGCTAATCTTATGCTAAAATCTACCCTGCTTCTTTCAGTCATGTTACTCAAATCTTCAGCCAAGAAACTGTGCAAATATACAAATCCCAGAAATGGGAAAACACTTTTTAACGGTTTAAAAACAGGTTTTAAAAACAGGTCTTCTTGGATTCAGTGTTGAAAAATGATTTAAAAATGTAAAGTTTAATCTTGAGCAGTTAAAACGGTTTCATGACATAATGGAGTATCACCCAGCAGCAGCTCTTAAAGGTAGGGATTATGACCATAAATGCTTATTTTGGGTTTTTTTTTTTCATGGGGGTGGATGTGTGGAATTTATGAAGGCAGTTTACTTACAGGTGTGCTTCATTCAAGTGCACGCACAGTCGTTAAATACTACATTTAAGTACTTGTGAACATTGCAAATTTGCTCGGGCAGAGTGAATTTTATTGTTTTCCACAGAAAAATGAGTTCTGAGGGCCAAGGACAGGAACCACGGGTGGGTGTACAGGTCTAAGAGCTCAGTGTTTCGCAGGCTTAGAAACTATTTTTAAATATTTCTAAAAATCAGTGTATTATTTGCAAAGCAATAATGCTAAATTCCTCACCCTGAAGAGAGCCCAATGTAACGCAGAATAAATTATACTCAGTACCCCTGAATATACAGAGGTGAGCTTTCCACTCTCATGCTCCCAGAATTTGGCCCATAAAAAAGACTTTAGGGTGAATCAAGAGATAACTAATGAGAAGGTTGTGCATGAGAGGCTCACAGGTCTGAGAATCGTGTGGGACAGCTCTCAGATAGCTGAGCGAGGCCCCGTATCTCAGGTCAGGGTAAAAAAAAAAAAAAAAAAAAAAGGCGAAACTGAGAGGGAGAATGTAGCAGCAAAAACAAACAAGCAAACAGAATAATTACCTCTGATGTGCAGGGAAGGCTTTGAGGACCACAAGTGCAGCGTAGCCAAGCAGAACATCTGACTGATGGAAAAACTGGATTCTGCAGAAACATCAGGGGAAAAAAAGAGGCAGACATTAAAATGACCCTTAACATGAGGCAGACATTATAAGAGGCACACTACTTCTCTTTAACATGCTTTCTCTCACATGTAGGCACACTACTTACAGACGGGTAAGCAGGCTTAGGAATGAGTAAAGGCAGGTGAAGAATGAGAATAAAAACCAAGGGTCCGTTCAACAGCACTAACATTAGCTAAGGTTATCATTAGCCTAATATAATCTATTGAACATACAGTTTTCATTAGCAGTTAGTTAGCCTAACATATGCAGTTGAACATGTTGTTTTTGTTAGAGTGAACAAACAACATAGCAGGTGAATTAAGCCCAAATCACTGAAAATGCCTTGGCACAAGTCGCACTGAAACAGCCGCTTGTCCTGCCACCAAGCTGAACGTTAGCCGCAGAACACCTCCTCGAACGTTAGCTTCTGTTACCAAACGTTCTCTGCTGCCAGCACGTATAAAATTGTCAGTTAGGTAACGTAACCAATCATTAGGCCTACTGAACGCAGCCCTCATTCAGTGAGTGGAGAAACATAACAAATGTAGGTGCTTCGCCTTTGAGACAGGTGAACTGAATGATGCAATTAAGCAACTAACGTCCCATCATGCTCAGCGGTGTGTATGAAAATACTGAGCAAGCACACATGCACATAGACACGCATGTACACACACAGAAACACACACAGGTACATCCAAACACAAACATGTATACATGTTCAAAACACACACAGGTACGTATACACACACACACACACACACACACACACGCGTACATCTACGGGCCCCCGGCCTTCTGGGTTGGACCAGCTCCAGGACTGGTTGCCAAGAATGGCTACATCACTGACCCCCAAACACACACACACACACACACACACACAGAAGGCTCTGCTGAGCAGGCTGGGCCTTATCTCTGGGGCCTGAGGTTGTTAAGGGGGGCAAGAAGCCCAAAAATACTGCAAACGGAATCAGACTCAAACCGGAGCCCGAGGAAGTGCTGTATCCGGCACAGCGATTTCATGAGTTTGCTGGCATAAGAGGATTCCTACATCCACCACACTGCTTTTAAAATAAGTCAGCTTTTTTCAAAGCTTAATTTTTCCTGTCAGTCTGCGAAAAGAAAGCCCAAAACCCGACTGAAGAAGAGAGAGCAGCATGAATTTGGCTTTTCGGGACATACTTTTTCTTAAACAGGACGTATTATGAGAAACTCCCTTTTTCAGTTCTTGTGCACATACATTTCGGCATATAAAGTGCCTATCAACCCACAAATTGTAAAGTCAAACAACCCAGTCATTTTTATGGGCTGCCTTTTTTCATAAAACGTAGCATTTGGCAAGCCATTCAGATTTAGCCCCCCTTCCTACATCACATGCGGGCTCGTAAGAATTGTTCCACCCCTCATCTGAATATCTCTACTCAAAGCTTTTTTTTTTTAATGGCAACATCCCGGCTTCAATCGGCAGCACCCCATAACTAGCTATATGAGTGCTATCCACTGTTTTGAGATATCGGTCAGACAAAAATGTCTTAAGACGGATGGACGGACAGAATCCTTGGTATTACTATACAGTATATCCCGCCCTTTCTGGTTTGGGGTATGATAATAAAACACGTCACTGGTGTGTGTGTCTGAGTGTGTACGAGTGTGCGTGTGTGACTGTGTGCACGAGTGTACACGTTTCTCGATACTTCTGAGAACTAAAACATGCCTTGTTTAAAGACTGCACCAAGGCTAGGTTTAGGTCAAGGGTTTCAGTTGGTTACGGTTGGGACAAGTTCTAGTATTAAGGTTTAGTTTAGGCTGCAAGTTAAGGATTGGTGCTAGATTAAGGATTAAGTTTGGATGACTTTGTGAGCTTTGTGAGTTAAGTAAATGGTTAGGATCAATATTGGGGTTAGGGATTGGGAAAAGATTAGGGTTGAGCTGAGGGACTGAGGTGTGGAAATAGGATGCAGGTGCTAAAATAATTTTAAGGTCCCTGTCTGCATGCGTGTGCGCTCATGTGTCTGTGTGTGTGTCAGTTTGTGAGCCTGTCAGTTTATCTGTGTGTGTGCCTGCGTCTGAGAATGTGAGTGTGACTATGTGTCTTTGATTGCATGTGTGTGTGTGTGTGTGTGTGAGAACCTGAGCGTGCACGCCTGCATGTGCTTCTCTTTGTGTGCCCATGCGTGTGAGTGTGGGCCCATCAGTGTGTGTGAGTGTGTGAGTCCCCCTGTGAGTCTATGAGTGTGTATTCGCCCATGTGTCTGAGTGTGTGTGCGTCTATGTGTCAGTGAATATGTGTGTGTGTGCATCCGTGTGCCTGAGAGTGTGTGTGAGTGAAAAGAGAGAGAGTGTCTGTCTGTGTGCATGCGTGCGTTGTGTGTGTGTGTGTCTGTGTGATGTGTGTGTGTGCGAGCATGTGTGTGTGTGGCCAATAGAGCTCAAGGGCGCCTCTCTCCCTTGTGGAGACTACGTTTTAATTTAAATAATTTAAATTTTTCAGCCCCATGCTAATCCTCTTTATTGTCTAAAAACTATATGTCCCATGATCCTCCTGATTCCCGGGCAGAACGAGTTCATAATGCGTTAGAAATTTCCAGCACCTTGCCATAGCTCTTTGTTTGTGTAGCCTGTTGAGACTATGCTAATTAGTTAGCCACTCTATGTTCGACTTAGTCATGCTCATCTTGCTAGATATCATGTTTTGCAACTAGCGACAATTTACCTTAATAGCAAAGCATCTTTGGCCAATCTTTGTTCGCTTAAAAACTAGATAGCTAGCGAACAAGCTAATCAGCCTCGTCAACACATAGCTGACCTAGCTAGGTAGCTAATTCATGTCTGCTTGCACATCTAACGCTATTAAATACTGAAAACATTATTCACGGTTTCTAGTAATTTATATTCACCAAGTAAGGCTAGCTGAGAAAGAAAACTATCTGTTAGCTGGCTAACTTAGCCAGTGAGCTAGTTTACCATCTTCGGTACTTGGCTAACTTCATATTCAGTGCACGTAAATGCCAGCTAGTGAAATACTTGCAGCTCAACGCTAGCTAAGTAGCCAAATAATGGCTATTCACTGTTTTTACGGACTTAACTAGCTCTCTAGCTAGGCCAGCGAACAGCTAGCTTGCCATTTTGCGAGCTCAGCTAGTTATATTTGGTGAATATTAGTGCTAGCTAGGTAGCTAAATTACAGTAAGTGACAGTAAACTAACCATTTGCTGTTTCAATTAAATTAGCCATGTGTAGCTGCGTATCAACCAGCAGTAGTGGTTCGCAGCTTTTTCAGAGCAGCGCACTGATTGGCAAAGCACTGTAGGGATGCAAATTAGGAAGGGACTGCCGGGATGGGATATAAAAAATGGTTGCTGGGTCATTCCATGCAAACTGGACCAGGGTCTGCACCGCACCATCTAAAAAAAATTTGAAAAAAAATCATGGGTGTTTGCCATCATTTCAAATAGACAAATCCCAAATTTTAAGTTCCTACACCAATTTTTCATGGAGTAATTGCCAATTTAAGAAGGGGGTGTCTAGTCACTTGCGAATGTGCCAATGACTTATAAGCATTTTTGAAGGGATACAAATACACTTTCCATTGCTCCTAAAGAAATGTCTATGGGTGCATGTGGGTAAAATTACCAGAAATTTATGAATCTGCAGTCAGATTTGGCATATCTCATTTGATTTTCCTGTAACATGTTGTTGAAAATGACCATTTTCACAGAACCAAAATTTTCATTTGAATTTTAGTTAGTCCCCTTGACTGAAGTATGCATAATCAGGGGTTCATATTGCAGCCTCATCCTCAGCAGCAACAGCACACTGGCCCCGAAACCCAATCCAGTCTCCTGTCTCTAGTTTAGGAGTAACTTGCATCTGAAAATGCTTATGATAAAAAACACCCAAAAAAGCCCAAATTCAAGGCATGATTTGGTCATGTGGACACGCCAGAAAAAATCTGAGAAAATTTGTGGAGCAGCTTTTATATTAGGGCAATAAACAGTTGAAAATTCATCTTGTTTTTCCAACTTGATCTAGAAAAATTCGGGCATCTTTATTTACCATACTGTTTGACTTATATCAGCTTGTGGGTCATCCCATATGAAGAATATCAGAGGTCCCCAGGTCACAGACTCAGATTTGGGTCAAATTCATTTTGGGACTACTTTCAGGCTTTCAGAATCTCTTGTTAAAATTGATATATGTCTTTTGATTTTCAAGATATTGGCCTCTCAAATATGAAACCTTTATGAGCGGAAATCAAAAATTCAGTTTTCAAGGGCCCCCGATGAGGCAAGGATCCCTTACAGAGGCTAAATTGTGCTGGATTCCCTCTATTTGAGGACAGGTCTGTCTGTAGAAGGAAGACTGACTGCCCCCAAGGCATAATAGTGGAGTTAGGAGACCCTGAAAAGGGTCCAGCTTAAAAAAGTTTTTTTTTTTTTTTTGCCAATTTTGGATTGGCAAGTTCACCATGTGGACAGTTACCCATGGTAAAGAAATCTTGTTCTACATAAATACAGTGCTGTGAAAAAGTATTTGCCCCCTACCTGATTTCTTATTTTTTTGCATTTTTTTCACACTTAAATGTTTCAGATCATCAAACAAATCTTAATATTAGACAAAGATAACCCGAGTAAATACAAAATGCAGTTCTTAAATTATGATTTCATTTATTGAGGGAAAAAAGCTATCCAAACCTACCGGGCCCATGTGAAAAAGTAATTGCCCCCCTTGTTAAATCAGAATTAACTGGATTAAATTTTTTAGTTCAATTTCATTAACCACTAAGGCCTGATTACTGCCAGACCTGTCTAAATAGAACCTGTCTGACAAAGAAGTAGACTAATGGATATCAAAAGCAATACATAATGCCGCAATCTAAAGAAATTCAAGAACAGATGAGAAACAAAGTCATTGACATCTATCAGTCTGGAAAGGGTTGCAAAGCCATTTCTAAGGCTTTGGGACTCCAGTGAATCACAGTGAGAGCCATTATCCTGTAAATGGAGAAAACTTGGAACAGTGGTGAACCTTTCCAGGAGTGGCTGGCCTACCAAAATTACTCCAAGAGCGCATCGACGACTCATCCAGGAGGTAACAAAAGAACCCAGAACATCATCTAAAGAACTGCAGGCCTCACTTGCCACAGTTAAAGTTCATGATTCAACAATAATAAAGAGACTGGGCAAAATGGCATCCATGGGGAGAGTTCAAGGGAAAACCACAGCTGAGTAAAAAGAACACAAAGGCTCGTCTCACATTTGCCAAAAAACATCTTGATGATCCCCAAGACTTTTGGGAAAATATTCTGTGGACTGATGAGACATAAGTTGAACTTTTTGGAAGGTTTGCATCCCGTTACATCTGGCCTAAAACTAACACAGCATTTCATAAAAAGAACATCATACCAACAGTCAAACGTGGTGGTGGTAGTGTGATGGTCTGGGCCTGCTTTGCTGCTTCAGGACCTGGACGACTTGCCATAATTGATGGAACTATGAATTCTGCTCTCTAGCAGAAAATCCTGAAGGAGAATGTCCGACCATGAGTTTGTGACCTCAAGCTCAAGTGCACTTGGGTTATGCAGCAGGACAATAATTCGAAACACACCAGCAAGTCCACCTCTGAATGGCTTAAAAAAACAAAATGAAGGTTTTGGAGTGGCCTAGTCAAAGTCCGGACTTAAATCCAATTGAGATGCAGTGGCATGACCTTAAAGAGACCGTTCCTGCTCGAAAAACCTCCAATGTGGCTGAATTAAAACATTCTGCAAAGAAGAGTGGGCCAAAATTCCTCTACAGCAAGGCTAAAGACTCATTGCCAGTTATTGCAAAAGCTTGATTGCAGTTCTTGTCGCCGAGGGTAAGTTTAGGTTCAGGGGCAATTACTTTTTCACATAGGGCCAGGTAGGTTTGGATAGCTTTTTTCCCTTAACTAATGAAATCATCATTTAAAAACTGCATTTTGTATTTACTCAGATTATCTCTGTCAAATATAAAAATTTGTTTGATGATCTGAAACATTTAAGTGTGAGAAATATGCAAAAAAAAAAAAAAAAAAACAGAAATCAGGAAGGGGGCAAATACTTTTTCATGGCACTGTATATATATCATGGCTTTATTTGTTCAAAATTACAACATGTTTTCTCATCTCCTTCACCATTTAATCATGTTATAAAATACAGGCGTTTTGGGGTAAAAACACCCATTATAATCCCCTTTGTTCTGCAACTAGAAGTTTTATATAGACTGCCTACTCATAAACTCAAGTTACACCATTTCCTGAGATAATCTGACATCTGACATGATGTTGCATTCCCTCCCTAGGATCTCCCAGGCATTGCATCATCTTCCATGGGCATTGCATCAAATCTCCTGTGTATTGCATCATCTTCCATAGGTATTGCATCATCTCTCGCTAAAACAACAAGGTAGCTAATTAATAAATTCATTGAAGCTTCAGCATGGCTTCTGACAGGTGCAAAATTGGGATTTCCTTGGATGAGGAATGCGACAGTATGACAGTTTGCTGAATTCCTCGTCCAAGGAAATCTCAATTTTGACAAGAGATTCTGAAAGCCTGGATCCAAATGGGCCTGGGTAGCAATTTTCAGCCCATACCTATGATTTGTTCCAAAGATATTGGCCTCCAAAATCCCTAAAAATTAACATACACCATTTGTGAGGGCAAAAAGGGGGCGTGGCCCCAGATTTCTGGGGGGCCATATCTCAGAAACCCCTTGGATTAGGAGCCTAAAATTTTGCATGTATTCATTATGAATATTGAGGTACTACCAAAATAAATTTGAGCCAATCTGAGTCGGTGACCGTGGAAGATTCTTGTACTTTGGTTGAGTTCATATGGAATGATCCCTGTAACATTCAGTAAATCCTGTCAACTTGCTTGTAAATGGCTGACATATGCATTATACAATAAAGGACAAAGGATCATAAAAATGCCAAAAATGCAATTCATTTATGAATGCTTAATAATCAAGTAATATCGCAAGGCAGTCATGAGGGAATTAATTTCCTCCTGGTTCTTAAATGAAACTCAAATTACTTTAACAAGTATGGCAGTCTGAAAAGACAGAGATTCAAGGATGTTTAGAACATTGATTTTCTTGTAAAAAGGCATGGGAAAGCCAGAGATTTCCGCTACATTGTCCATTTTCGTTTTAATGTAAAATCATACTTCCACGTCCCGAAAGTGAAGACTGCATCATGCATTATTAGCACCAGAATGTATAAGTAGACTCCTGAGACATAATCTCAGCAATTGAATTTATAATACCCAAATACAGACAACCCCACTCTATTTTCTGTCATATTATTATGCTGATATAAGCCACACAGTATGGTGAATAAAAATGCCAGATTTTTTCTAGAACGAGTTGGAAACACAAGATGAATTTTCGACTGTTTATTGTCTTAACATAAAAGTAGTGCCACAAATTTTCTCAGATTTTTTCTGGTGTGTCCACATGACCAAATCATGCCTTAAATTTAGGCATTTTTGGGCATTTTTGGGCGTTTTTTATCATAAGCATTTTCAGATGCAGGTTATTCCTAAACTAGAGACAGGAGACTGGATTGGGTTTCAGGGGCCAGTGTGCTGTTGCTGCTGAGGATGAGGCTGCAATATGAACCCCTGATTATACATACTTCAGTCAAGGGGACCAACTGAAAATCAAATAAAAATTTTGTTTCTGTAAAAATGGTCATTTTCAACAGCATTTTACAGGAAAATCAAATGAGATATGCCAAATCTGACAGCAGATTCATAAATTTCCGGTAATTTTACCCACATGCATCCATAGACATTACTTTAGGGCCAATGGAAAGTGTATTTGTATCCCTTCAAAAATGCTTATAAGTCATTGGCACATTCGCAAGTGACCAGACATCCCCTCCTTAAATTGGCAATTACTCCATGAAAAATTGGTGTAGGAACTTAAGATTTGGGATTTGACCACTTGAAATGATGGCAAACACCCATGATTTTTTCAAATTTTTCTGAGAGAGTGTGGTGCAACCTTTCCGAAAACTGGTCCATTTGGCATGGAATGACCCTGCTTTGTTCGTTGCTCAAGCGCCTCCTGTTGACCAGCCAGGCGCTTGTCAGTAAGATTCTAAGTTTGCTCATGTTTGGGTATCCTCTGCCCTCGTTCTGAACTTGCAAAGTTTCGACAAATGAGTGTAAAGAAGCAATGGCTGACAGGCGCGTGCTTCAGAGGAGAGCCACAAACTGTCTTCGCTCTCCCGAGTTGGCAACATGGGGTCATGTACGAGCAAGCCTTACACATAGTTCTTGAATTGGGCATTCCAGATTCGGGTGGGACTGAAGATGCCAAATTAAAAAAAAAAAAAAAATTAGCTATGTGCACAAGATGTAATTAGCTCACATGACATGCAATTAGCCAACTAGCAGACTAGCTAGGTAGTTTGCTGGCGTAGCTAAGCCATATTTGTTACATGTAAATGCTAGCTAATTAGCTAAATGGCAAAATAATAGCTATTCATTGTTATCCATTCATTTCTAGGAATCTTGCGAGCCAACAGTGGCCTGCTGTGTTGTAACTGTTGCACAGAGATAGCCAACGGAAATTTAGGTAATTGATTAGCTACCGTTGAGTTACACAGCGAGTGTTTGCTGAAACTCCGGTAACCCATTAGCCGGGAACAAATCACAGCGTACCCATCCGCTTGTGTAGTGGATATGTAGTTTGCAAAAGTGGACTACAAACTGGACTACAAATGCAAAAGCATATCATTTTTGGCGATAATCAATTCATTTGATGAGATCATTCGCATCTGTATACCCCCTAGTCTAATCTTGGAGCAAGGCGGCTCATAAAATTTATACGATTTCGAGCAATGCCGGAAAGTGTCCGAACCCCATGATAAATTTCCATGGGGATTTTACTTCCGACACCAGAAGCTAAGTAGCCGTGATGTAGTCATTCAGCGCTCTATTCTGATAGCGCCCAAGCGCATAGGATATGCTAGCTAGCTAGCCACCGTAAACACACATATCTGACTAGCTTTCTTGCGAGCTAGCATTATCCTCAACAAAGATGACATCCTGTCTCCAGCAGCAAGTGTTTCATTAACTACCGTGGCTAGTGGAGTATAGTGCACTAGCAGGGCATAAAAAAGTAGGTGTTAATTCTTAGGATGGTCGCACCTCTGTCCGACTTTGTGATTTGCATTTACTTTGACGTAAATACCAGCAAAGCGCCGGTCATTTGCCTAGCAATACCCTTTTTGTAAAGCCCACTCTTAACTTCTGTGTTCGAACAAGCTTGCTTACAAGTTAGGTAACTAGCTCTCCTATGGATAAGATTAACCCAAAGAAGAGCACAACAGCAAAATAAAGAAACTTGTAGAGCTGTGCTCAGAGAAGAGAAACGTTCTCACAGCTAAATTAATTATTTTGATTTAGTTTTTTAATTCATTTTTCCAACAGATGTTAACAAGAAAAATGCATGAGTCAATACACTGTTTTCAAGTTCAGTTTCAAATGGAAAGCTTTAGTTTGTGCAGTATGCAGTACATTGTTAGCTGTCTGTCTAAATGACTGAGATGTTTATTACTGTAATTAAATAATTAGCGACTATTCCACGAAGCTCTGGTATCCTGCCGTTTGAGTTGAATCCTAGTGGGATGGTTCCTGAAAACGGAGTATGGCACAGCACAGCCCCATCTAGAATATTTTTCACCAGCCGCCACTGTGTGTGTGAGTGCACGTGTGCGTGTGTGTGAGAAAGTGTCTGTGCGCGTGTGAGAGAAAGAGTGTGTGCGTGTGTGTGTGTGTGTGTGCAAAAACTCCCCAATCCCAGCGCTGACACACACACTTCTCCGCCAGCAGTTGTGTCCCGTCACACTGTCTCTCCTGCCCAGTGAATGACATGATGGGACAGAGAAACCCCTGCAGCCCTGCCTCAGTAAAGGGCCTGAATGCAGAACAGGCCCTTCAGGTGCAGGTGACAGGCTGTCAAATATTTCAAACAAACTTTTTTTTTTTTTTTTAAGTGAAAAGTAATTGCACATTTGCTCTCTGAGGGACAAACGGTCACTATTTTGATGACCGGTCCTTCTGAGCAAAGGTCAATGGCGGAGGGAAACAATCACAGGCGCGCACACACACGCACCCACAAACACGCGCGCGCGCGCGCACACAACACACACACACACACACACACACACCCACAAACATGCACGCAAGCACTCACACAAACGCGCACTCTCACTCACTCACTTACACACACACACAAACAAACACACAAACACACAGTCAGCTTGTTGAGGGAAAAAAAGGATTATCTGGTTTCAACCAACACCACCATGAATGGGCTTCAGAATTATTGGCACCCCGACTCAAAATACACAAAGCACACGATGTATATTAATTAATTAAAAATCCATTTCTGCCCAATCACAGCATCATAATGGCACCCCTAAAGATCATTGTACATAAAGGCCAGGTCACGCGGTAACGGAGTTAAAAATTGGTGTATTTTGTATCATAGCTCCAAAACAAAGTGAGATAGAGTTTTTTTTTTTTTTTTTGCCATTTTCACCCAAAATAAATATAATCAATAAAATCAACTCAAATTAGTTCAAAAGCCTGCATCTCTGATGGTTTGGGGTTGTATTAGTGCGTATGGCATGGGCAGCTTCCACATTTGGATAGGCATTATCAATGCTGAAAAATATATAGAGGTTTTACAACAATGTCTTTTTTCAGGGAAGGTCTTGCATATTTCAGCAAGACAATGCTAACCCACATACTGCATCCATCACAACAGCATGGCTTAGTTGTAGAAGAGTCCTGGTACTGAAATGGTCTGCCTGCAGTCCAGACCTTTCACCAATAGAAAACATTTGGCACATCACAATACGAAAAATCTGGCTTAGAAGACCCAGGACTGTTGAGCAGCTAGAATCCTACATCAGACAAGAGTGGGACAACATCCCTCTTCCAAAACTCCAGCAATTGGTCTCCTCATTTCCCAGATATTTACAGACTGTTGTTAAAAGAAGAGGGGATGCTATACAATGGTAAACACGGCCCTGTCCCAACTCTTTTGAGATCCATTGCTGCCATCAAATTCAAAATGAGCCAATATTTTTCATGAAATGGTAAAATGTCTCACTTTCAACATCTGATATGTTGTCTATGTTCTATTGTGAATAAAATGTGGGTTTTTGAGATTTGCAAACCACTGCATTCTGTTTTTATTCACGTTTTACACGATGTCCCAACTTCATTGGAATTGGGGTTTGTAATATGCGCACAGTGTGGTTTGGAGTTATCATGCTGGAACAACCAGAGACATCTCTGTAAATGACATTTTCTAGAAGTCACCATATGTTTTTATAACGTGTGTGTGTAAATACTCCCACCTACAACACCACGACAGATTCTGCCTTTTCAACATGTCGCTGGTAACAGTCAGGATGGTCCTCTCCTCTTTGGCCCTGAGAACATAACGTCCATAATTTACAAAAAAATTGAGAGATGGACTTTTCAGACTGCAGCAATCCTTTCCACTCTGCATCAGTCCATTTCAGACATAAGCTGGAGCCCAAGAGAAGTTTGGGGTGCTTCTGGACCGTGTTGATATATTTCCTACTTCTTTGCTTAGAAGGGTCTTCACTCCCATTTGATGATCTTCTAAAATATTTGAGGGCCCATGTGGTTAAGTCCATTGCAGAAACATGTCAGTTCTTAATGCAGTGCTGTCAACGAGTTGAAGATCATCCACATCCAATATTAGTATTTGGCCTCATCTTTTATGCAAGTGGATTGCCCTGTGTTTTCGCAATCTTTTTGTAATATCATGGACTGTTGATAGTATAATCACTAAATTCCATGAGAGATGTCGCTCATAAACTTTTTTGAACATAGTTATAGACAAAGTGGCAAACCTTGAACAATTTTGCTGGTAAACTAAAGTGCCTTTAAATGACAGCTCATTTTAAACCAATGATAACTGACTCACGTGTCACCTATACACCTGTGGAACAGTGTTTTTCCAGTTTTCCCATTCCCCAGTCCCAATGGTTTTGGACCATGTTGTAGGCATCAAATCCAACATTTACCAATATTTAAAAAAAAATCAATACACTGTATAAGGAGAAATATTACAATTTTTTGTGCTCTGTGTTCAACTGAATGTAATTTTGTAATAACGACTAAATCCCAGTTCTTGTAGAATAGATATTGCACATCCATGTTTTCATCATAAATAGGAAGATCAATAGTGGATAATCCCCCTGCAGCAATGACAGGTTAAGGGTCTTGCCCTTCTGTTGACTGATATTACAGTGGCTGTGCCTCAGTTTCAACCGAAATCCATCGAGGTGGCCGCCAAGTAACTTTCCCACAAGGATTTTGGCCACCCTGTACGGCAAACAAAGCCTCAAAAAGCAACTTTTTGGGAGCTATAAAACTGAACACACAATAAATCTCCAAAAGAATCACTCCAAATCAGATGATGAGAAGAGTTAGATTAATTAAATGGTTGCAACACATTTAATGCAGAAATGAGCAGCCCTCGTTCTTCAGTAGCAGTGCCTGCTGTTTTTAGCTGGCTCCAGAGGCCAGGGCTGACCAGGTGAGGCACAAGAACAATGAGCTGTTTTAATTGGCCAATTAAGGGCCCGTTGAAAAAAAATCAGAGCAGGTCCAGAGGCCCAGGGAAAGACCCAGACCTGGTCTGAGGACCCTGCATCACTGCACAGGTCACAGCCTCACTGCTCACAACAAAGGCCCAGAATGACTTTGAAGGTGATGCCCGCATTTAGGTGGAAATGTTTTCTCTCTCGTTTGAAGAGGCATTCTTCCCCCTTTTTAAGCCGTAAGATAATTGACCTCATCCAGTACTGGGGGGGGTGGGGGGGTGTCTTTTATCGTCTCTACGTATTCAGAACAGCAGGAAACCAGAGATCACCTCACAGAGAGCAACTCTCATTCTCAACTCTCACATTCTGTGCATATCTATCTGCTTTGCACCTTCACATGGAGAAAGTGGCAAACACCAGCCTTAAATACTCCCACCTACCACACACACACACACACACACACACACACACACACACAGATTCTTTGATGGGTTATGACCATGGAGCTCGCTCACAGAAACACACACACACACACACACACACACACACACACACGCACACACACTGACACGCAGTCATGGCTGTGAGCACACACAGACATCACAGGCGCTCGGCGGTCCTGCACAGCTGTCACACACAAATTTTAATCCCTGTCCCGGGGTCACCCCGCCCCCTGTCCCCGCTGGGGCCGCACTGCCCCCACAGGTGAGCGGATCTGTCTATCTGTCCAAACACAGAGAGCAGGTCAGCCTGAGCTCCTTTACTGCAGAGCCTCTCCTGTCCTTCACAGGCCAAGAGGCTGCTTTATCTTCAAAGAGCACAAGAGAAACACACTACTTCTCCTTTCAAGTCACTGGAGTGACCTGGGACCTCAGCATTTTGCTTTTGCCCCTTGGCTTCATTAGTTTTGTGCGGGACATCTGGCGGTCAGCACAGGCCGCTTCCCATTGAGCGCTTCCCGCTCATGTCTATCAAAGCTGTATACTGTAACTCAAGTCGGCCTGAGAGAAAACTACACTTCTGCGACTCCTATTGGCTCTGCGCTCAGGCTTTAGAAAATCCAGCTTGTGATGTGAAACTTAGGCCAATCAGGTCTTTCAGAGAGAGACTGCCCTGATAGGCTGCTCTAAAAATGCACATGCCCATAAACTAAGGGAAAGCCTGGTTCAATGGCAGAAGAAATCCTGGTGAAAAAGTTAATACCTGTGCTAATGTGAATAGACCCTCAATATAGGCTAATGAATATGAAAGACAACTCACATTTCAGCCACAAACTTTGTAGAAAAGAAACTAACAATGAGATAAAAAGAAAAAACTAACATGAAGAATCTCCCGTTATTAGAAAACCAACAGAGAAAGATGGAGGGACATTAGCTCCAGCATTAACCAATTTACAATCATGAAACAAGTCAAAATGAGCATCATTTTCAACCAGTGTTACAGCTGGCTGCCCAGCAGAACGACTCCTCCGCTATAGCCGAGCCCCACCAGAAATTCTGTCACACTGAGGTTTAATTTTTTTTTCTCCAATTGATGTTTTAGGATTTGGTGGTTTTTCTCTCCTCCGGGGTTCGTTTTTACCTCATTTGTCATTTTTGGGGTTAACACCTTTCTGCAGATGTAGACGCCTGCAGACATGGAGCAGCTCTTTTTATGGACGCAGTTGCACTAATCTATCACTAGATGGCACCCCTGGATCAGTTATTGAATATTCACAAGCAAGCAGAGCTGGAACACAGTCTAGAATATTGACAAGTTCACCCCTATCCCTGTTTTTCATGAGTTGCAGGAATTAAACTCCTCAGCTAAACCTGATGTGCAAACTGCTCAATATCCTTGCCTATAGTATCTATCCAGCAGTTTAAAAAAAATGATCTCTTGCGACTGAAAAATTTGTTGTCCTCTGTAGCAACCACTTCAGTTACAGTGACCCAATGGTATTCCAAATGGTAAAAAAAAAAAAAAAAAAATCAGTTTCCTGAGGCAAAAATTTGCCATGGTATTGATACTATATCATTCTACTATCAATTTCAGTCATCACATATTAAAAACGCGCAATTTCCTATTGTGGATCAACGGGTAGATATGTCGGTTGAAGAATTTAGCTGTCTTTTAGAGCCTCATACAAGCTCTCAAGGAAATCTAATCACTTTAATGGTGACTCAATGGTATCTGCGTGAAAGCTCAGCTGTAGTTCACGCCCACGTGAAATTCTCCTGGTAATTACCAGTTGGTTGACACGATTTTTATCCAACTGCAGACAGTATAAGCTTTCCTCAGTAAGTGAAAGACATTGATTGGACCTTAAAAAACATATTAAAATACTTACGTTGTATTCAATAAACTTTACGCAGCTCAGACTGACGTGGTTGCATGGGAACAAAAAACCTCCAGAACTGAGCCTGGAGAGCTGAGCTTATTTGCGGGATGGAAATGTGATCCTGAGATGGAAAATAGCAGTTATTCTGAATGGAACAGACAGGAGGGCTGACAGCATGGATACTTTTGAGGAGCAGCTCAATAACTCTTTTGAAAAGTGAGTAAAGCTGTCTTTGTATGGTGTGGCTCTATCTTACTTTTAGCCTGCTAGCTAACTAGCCAGCTATTTCTTATTTTTGGTTTGCCACCGTGATCACAGAGCTAGTTTGCCACATAGGGTAACAAAAAAGTAGTCGATACTGCAGTGTGCTGGCATTTTTCTTAACTAGGCGATCAGTTTTAGAATTTATACCACATTCAATGAAATGGAATGCCTTGCATTTTCGCTCTTTTAAAGTGCAAACAGCTATTACTGTGACCTGAGTTATACTTGTTCCATAGAGGGTGTGAAAAGCGTTGTTACAAGCTTGCATTTCGCTGGGATGATCGGAATTGTAAACAGCAAGCTTTCCATCTGAGTGAACCATCTGACCGTAAAATAAGCAGTTCCTCTAATGAGTAACTGTGCTTGCTGACGCAGCTTTGTAGATAAATGGACGAGACTCTGAACTTCATCCTGGAGAAAAGGCATGTTTTTGGGTTGGAGAGGTCACTGGTGACCATTGATGTCCAGCTGCGCCTATATAGATAAACTCATGCAAAATTCAACCAGAAAATCATCCATTCATATTGAACTTCATTAGTACAAAGTTGATTCGCGTTAAAAATATGATTATTTTATGAATTGAAAGTGCGCCATTTTCAAGGCTCTGGGAGTTTGGGGAGCCACCTGGATAGCCATCTTATTTGGCTTATAAAAAGTAGATAATTTAATATTTCATTTTCAGATGAGGAGTACTTGTGGTCTAGGAGTTTATTATCCCAGAAATGTATTGTTTTAACCCCCAGCCATTTTTCAATCCTCAGAATTTTTTTTTTTTACAGTTTCAATGGTGAATTCTCATGAAGATTTTTTTATGTTTGCAGCCCATTTTCTCTACCAAAATCATGAAAATAAACTGAAATAAGATGTAATTCTAAATGCTGTAAGTGTCTTTTCTGAGTTGAGCCACATTCGTCCTCTTCATGAAGCTTAAATCTTGAATTATAAAGCATCAAATTGGGTAACCCATAAATAGCCAAATTTGGGGTTAAGGACAGAGGCTGCCTTTTGGCTACATTGTGAAGACAGTTCTTCAATGAAAAATGCTAAATAGATAAAGCTCAATCGGACTGAGTGACGCAAAACAAATTAAAGGCATGGAACTCCTGGGTCATTCCATGTCAAATCATCAGATATACAAAACATCTGTCACCAAATAGTCATAGATTGCTTCCATAATTTCACGCATAGCCCGGCAGTATAAGTTGGACAGAACTGGAACAGACAACATTGTTGAGCTCTTTGCTGCATTTAGGAAGCAATAACACTGTTAACATATCATGGAATACAAAGTTTTAATTTGACAGTCAGTTTACAAAAATTAGTGTCAGTAAATTTTATTGATGCAAAGAAGCATGATTCTCAAAAATTGCCAGACCCCTCATTTAGACAGTTCTGAAATGTATGTCGTTCAAGTCACATCAACAATTTTTGTTCTGTTATGTCTACTATAATACAGGAATTAGTACAATTTAGTATTTGAGTGACTAATGATTGAAAACACTTAAAATGTTGCATAGTTAAATGTGTAAGAAGCTGAAAGTGCCACGCGATTCTCGAGATTACCCCACCCCTGTTCAGACACCTGCAAAATTTATATTGGTCAAAACACATCAACAATTTTTGGAGTGGTCTTTCTACTATAATAACGGAATCAGTAAAAAAAAAAATAGAAGAAAATCCAAGGTGTGCCCCTGGAGATACGGGTGTTTGAACAGGTGGCAATGTCGTGAGCATTTTAGCTTTTTTTTCCACATTTGGCAAGGTACTGACTGCAGTTGGTGATGAATTCATGGTGAATTCAGCCTGATTTATATTCAGCAGACACAAATGAATGGAAAAAATGCCAGAGAGCCTATGCTAGGGTTTATATTGGGGGTGCTTTGGAGACCTAAACATGGAACTGCCTGAACAAAAGGCACTTTGGGTGTCCTCATAGCTCCACAACCAACACAGAAAAAGTAAAATTGACTGCATTTTCTGATTTAGCAGAATACCATTAGCAAATATGCAACGTTTCAAAGCTATAGGTGTAATAATAAAAAAGTTCTTCCATGTTAAATACAAGAAAAATGTAAATTGATGTGAATACCTAAAAAAAAGAAAAAACTCAACACAAAACTGACGGACAGTACCCTTAGAAAATAATTCACCAAAAATTAATTTTTGGTCCAAATGTTTTGCCCTGAAATTTCAGATTTGTCATTTGATATTTATAGAGCTAACAACAACAACAACAACAACAACAACAACAACACAAAAAAATTAGACAATACAGTTAGAAAAAATTGAGAAGGTGGTGGTGAGACCCATTTGATGATCTGACATGGAATGACCCTCCAAACAAAATCAACAGACTGACCCACCCACCGAAGCGGGTTTTATATAGACAGTCAATTCAAGACTAAGACCTCGTATCCTAAATTTGAGATTTTTTTGGGTGCCATTTTAAATCCAAACAGCCATCAGTCTTTCCTTTTGCCACACTGAGTTTTTTCCTGACTTGAGCATGCTCAGAAAGAGCCCATTTATTCGAGGGCAAGCAACTGCACTCAAAACCAGCATAATTAAGGTCAGGGCGAAATCCTCCATTTTGATTTATCACAATCTTATCTACGTCTCTGCTCTTCCTTCATTTTCCACACGGAGGTCAGGCCAGCAGCCTTTACACACACATTAACACTGCGGCAGTAGAAGAAGAAGTCTGTCACTATCACAGTGAATGAGTCCTCGGACCCATCCCCCGTCCTCGTATTTAATCACTGCAGATTAAAATGAATCGTTTCTCATTTATCTGGCTCGCATTTTAATTTTCCTCACTACCAGCTGTCCTTCACCAGTAATTATTCCTCCTGCCGTCGGTGCACCCAAGCTGCCCCCTTTAAGCGTTTTACCGCGAAGCCATTTCAATATCTGTTGTTCGCACTCTCAAAAATAAGAGAGAACTCGCCAAACCGCCAACTTTGCAAATCAGCCAGCGATTAAACGTTGGAGTTGCTTTCTGCCTCGGTGGACTCCTCGGTGCTGGCGTTTTTTCCTCTTCTTCTTTTTTTTTGCAGCCGTGTGCAAAGCAGCGATAGCAGAGAGAGCCACGGCCTGACCCCAATCACGAGGAGACAAGCCTCTTCCCTCCTACCCCTGCGGCAGAACTGGGGGTGAAAAGGCCGATCCGTCTGTACTCCACAACAAACTACAACCGCTGCACTGCAGCCCCGCCCCCTTGCCCCGCCCTCACCTGCCCCCTGATCTGACCCCCGGGGCCCTCGTCGCGCACGGAAAACCACTCTATGAGACATCGCGGCTCAGTGCGTATCTGCGCAGGCGTACGGATCGGGCGCGTCCCCCAGAGATACGCGTGTGAAATTACAGGGTTGAAGAACTGCCGCTCTGACTGACTGGCACACAGTCAAGCTTTCATCACCTCGTCAGTCCAATCAGCTCATCTGAGCAGCGCTCTCTGCCACACTGCCAAAGAAACAGGATATAAAAAACAAACATCTATGCTGATGGGAAAAACCTGATGACATCACAAGGCTGTTCCCGGGGGGGTGGGAGGCAAGTTAATGTATGCAGGGCCCAGACACATCTCAGCACGCCAGTATTAAACATGGACAGACGGAGCCGAGAACTGTAATTCAGCTCTTATCTAAGCCTCAGAGGGACAGTCTCGCTCCAACAATATCGGGGACAGATTTAGTCGGGAAGGGTGGAGGTAAACAATAGAAATGCTGTAAGGGCATCGGAAAAAGGGCACAGGTACAGACGCGTGAGCGAGCTGCGGCGAGGATCAGAGCCGAGCATCATGGGATGCCCGAGGCTGCCCGTGCGGGGCTTTACGAGTCGAGGGATCAGGATCGAGATCACGTGGGGAAGGTCAGGCAGAGGAGTCCTCCGTCGGGCAGATTGATAACGTTGATGCACAGAGCGCCACAGGGGGGCAGTGTGGAAGGCAATCTGAGACGAAAGGACAGGGATAGAAAAAACATTGCAGGATGGCACTGCTGTGTATGGAGACCCACACACACACACACACACACACACACACACACACAAGGTCAGTGTGTACAGCTGCTCATTACCACAAGTCCCTTCAGAGAACACAAGATTAGTCTGATGTTCAACTCACATCTGGTTCAGACACATTTTCAGTTTTGACCAAATTTTAATAATCCAGCAAAATATTTCAGCTCACTATAAGATAAGTTTTGAGTGCTTCTAGATACAGCGACAAAAATTATCGAGTTTAGTGCTTGATTACATTTGTAAATGGACCCTTTAGTTGCTGCCAATTCAAGCCATAATCGTTTTAAACGATGCTAGAAGTCAAACACAATCACTAAGACCTGCGGAATATCCTATCCAAAAAAAGCAAGACAGAGAAATGAGAAAAGGTGTTTTTTGATGAAATAAGGAACTGACTTGCATATCTTTAGCGACAATTTGACACACTTATAATGGTCAGAAACCATCATTTAGCTCTGAGGATTTTTTGAACATGACTGGAATCTATGCCCCCCTATTCTTACGGACTGATGCAGATTGGCACTCTAAAGAACTGAAGAGAGCTCCATGAGTCAAAACCACACATCTTTAGCAAAATATGTGGTCAATCTCACAAAAAACAAGCCAGTCAGAGACCGCAAAAGTGCCCAAACAAAGGCACACACACAGACGGACAGGCGAACGATAGGACAGATGGACGGATGGAGGAACTCGGGCTAGATCAACAGTCCCCTGACCGACCCATTGAGTGATGGAGTCTGGGAAATATCCAGAAACGGAGGTCAAGGTCACAAGTCAAAGGTCACAAAAATGTCCTGTACTGTAGATTTCTTGGGTCAATTTTAACACTTGCATTGGTCTCCTGGACACAGACTTTGCAGGTTTTGATGTGCCACATAGAAAGATCAGATGATTTTTCAAAAACGTTGAAAATTGCAGAAAAAGGTCAAGGTCATAGAAAAAAAGGTCAAAGGTTAGAGGTCAATAAAACTTTCAAAAGCACAACTAGAGGACACGGCCAACCTACACACGCAATTCCAGAACACTGTCAACACTGCTGGAGATCTACTCTGGGAACAAAAAACTCTGATGAAGGTCATTGCCGAAAGGTCAAAGATCAGAGGTCATGAAAAAAGGTAACAGATATGAAGCTTTGGTACAGGTCATAAAGTCCGTGTACAATAGTAAGACTGCAGTGTACAGTTTCAGGGTAAAGGATCCAGACGTACACACAGCCTAAATCAATAGCCCCCCCAACTTCACCTTCGGGTGCCAAAGGAATAATGATGCATAATCGGGACAGTTTCTAATTTGGCATCTGGACAAACTTGAAGAGGTGGGTGCAAAAATCTCATTTAACTTTATGGATATTTAGCTCTGAATATCACCCCAGATCTTGAAGACTTGCAGTTAATGAATTTGCGATCTTGGAAATGTACAGTTTTCCCAAAAAGCCATGTTTGATCACCACTACTTTATTGGGAACTAAAGCAAAACAACTAAAATGTAAAATTTTCCTCACATGCATTACAACTTAAAAAAAAAAAAAAAAAAACTGTTCTGTGAGCTGTTCCCTAAGGCCTTCAATTTTGTGGTCATCTATCTGAAAATACCATTTTTGTGCATCCTACTCTGCAATGGTATTATAAATGCAGTTTCACAAAAACAGAGGTCAAATGAAGTTTGCACCCCGAATTAAATTTCAAGGGCGAGTGTGAAGTTCATGACGACATTACTATGCACTTGCCTGATACGAAGGAAATTGTCATTTTTAGACGAGCGCAAAAGAATTCATGGAAATCACATACTTTGAAATGCTCTGCATTTTAAAGAATCAGCATTTCCAGGCTTCCACAAGCACTCTGTGCAAGGCTTCAGTTAAAATGAGCGCTACTGTTTAGCAGCTAGTTGAACTTACTTGTCAGTTGCAGTACGATCAAAGAACTGAATGAACTGAACTGGATTTTTATTTTTTTTTTAAATCAGGTGAGGGGGGTCATCCCAGCACACAAATTTGAACTGTTTATTCAATCACGACATTATTCATTTTTATGCGAGTCACCATTTCGGTCTCGCTGATACGCACCGCAGACGTCCTCCGTCCTGTCGGAGCTGACAGGCAGTGGAGTCCAGCAGCAGGGCAGGGCTCCCCCTGCAGGGGGAAGGAGGGGGTTCGTGGAGTCAAACGCCAAGTCGGGGAGACACAATAGGCCTCGCTTCAGAAGTGCACCGCGGGGCGTGAGACGGACTGAGCGGCGCCAAAAACTCAGAGCAGGGAAACCCGCGCGCACACAATCAGCGTGGCCTGGAGCGGGACGTCCCGCGAGAGACGCGCCATTCAGCTCCGACAGCCGCAGAATGGGCTGACAGACAGCTGGAACAAAATGAGCTGAAGGTAATACTGTTCAAGCATAGAGACAGGCCGCACCTGAGTTTGTGTGTGTGTGTGTGTGTGTACACATGAGAACGCCAATCATACTGACTGCGAGGCCTCTCGGGCACTGCACCGGAGGGCCCGTCTGGCTTTTGGAGAAAAGCACAAAGGCGGAGGTGTGCAGAAAAGAGGAGAGCAGGAATGTTAAAGGCAGAAGAGAACCCCCCTGTGATTGTCATTCTGCGACAAGGGGATAGTTGAAGAGTTCATCTGGAGGAAATGAATAACGTGACGCACTAGTCCTCCACACATACAGGGGGCAGCACAAAGCAGTGTGTCTCGCAGAGTTAGACTGTATTTGTGCTGGTTGCTGACTGGGGGAGTGGAGGCGGATGGGTGTGATGGATGTGGTTATTTGTGCGTGTGAGCAGAGTACAGCACACCCATACTTCTTTATTTAATCATTTCATTAATGAATCAAAGGTTAAATAATGCTGTGTATAAGGTGCTCCAAAGCAGATACCTTAATTGCCAAATTTGTGACAAACACTTTACGACAAATAAATAACTGATAATAATAGAGCGCCATTTTTTTCACATATTGTGTGCCTGATTGCAACTCCTTGTGAAATAACCGTAAAATATACAGAGCTCCCTTACAAACTCTTTGAGTCAGGTAAGTAAAAAAATAAAATCACCCACAGAGCAACACTTGTGAAAAGTCAGTGAAACTGTGAGAGTGAACATTTTGGTGTTGGATCCATTATTTAGACTAAATTTTTTACAACAGCTTTTAGAGCATGTTTAACCTTTAGAGCACTAAATGCACCTATTGTTGCTCAATAATGTAAGATATCTAGATCAAAGCTGTTGAAAACCTATCATGCGGCGACTTGTTTAAAGGAGCTCCCGTAGGGAGCCACGTGATGGGTATTCAACAGCACAAGATAATTATATTTTTAAAAAATTTATTTCAGCGCTCTAAGCGTCAAAAAAGTTAATGATTACGGACATCGACCCTGCCTTCACCATTTGCGCCCTGCCTGATGTGAACCCCCCACCACTTCCTTGTTTACGCTATCGTGAACTTTTTAAAAATGTGACAGATGTAGAAAAATTGACACTAAATAATGGTGTAATACAGGTCTTTTCCAGTCATAATGCGATCATTTGGCTTCAAGAAACTTGGATTATGCTGCATGAGCTGTATGGAGTAATTTCATTGTCATCGCTGGCTGTTTTTAGGACTCTAAAGATTGCTAATGACCAAGTCTCCATCGACTTCAGCTGTTTTGGAGGAGGCTGCAATGGAACTTTGCTGATGTACTCAAAATTTGCTTCATGGATTAAATAACTCCACCCGTGTTTCAACAGGCAAGGAGGAGAGTAGATAATGACAGAATTTTCATTTTTGGTGAATTGTTCCTGAAGTCTGAATGTAGATTTAGCATGAATTAACAACCTGGGTTGCGCATTTCCCAAAAGGGTAGTTGCTAACTCCTACATAGTTCGTCCATTCACAGTCAATGGGTCCAACTATGTAAGTTAGCATCTGTGATTTTGGGAAACGTACCCCTGATCTGCTACCAGCCTGGCACATCAGGCAACAGCATCGACCAGAGAATATTCCAGAATTGTAAAATTTGTTTAACCTCATAGCAACAACATAACACCACATAGCTCAAATGAACATGAATTCAGTAGTGAAACACCGCTAGGGAACAAACAAAATAAATTCCTGTGTTGTCAGTCAACTCTCAAAATCTCACATTTCCCTGTTCCGCCAATCACAATCTTCAAGGACCAGAAACTGCTGGCTTTCCACTCTCCCTTTACCAAGGAGTCAGGTGTGATCCATCTGGCCAATCAGCATTGCTAATGGTTTCGCTAATTAACCAGGAGGAAAGAAAAACAGGTATGGATTTAAATTCAAGGTCCAAAATGGAAGATCCTCGTCCTATTTCATTCCGATTCACAACGGGTTATGCATAGAGGAGTGCCAATCCAAACACAGCTTTCATTTTTTCGAATATTTGAAAGCCCACCAGAAAAAAAGCTAATAAACTGCAAAGTCAAGAGTCCAAACACTGCCTCTATTAGTGCATTCTACCCGCTTAAAGGTTTCTCACATGACTAGTAAGAGCAAAGACTTGTTAATGAAAACGAACATCATATTTACTTTCAAACAGTATATCGCTTCAATCAGAATCTCATTCCTGAGGGGTCGCACTCTCGAAGAAAACAGACCTTTATTTGCGCCTTATTTCCTTCAACGCATTACGATGCGACATCATAGCATTCAAAAGAGATGCAGAATCATTACTTCAGCCATAAAATAACCATTTTTCTTTTCAATATGATAACAAAGAAATAACTTTGGAAGAGGGTATGAGGGTCATAGATCTTGTCCTTTTTCTGATGCGTGCCACATGCTGGTTTGGGTGGGCTCAAAGCGCCAAAAGGGGGGGGGGATCTCCATTTTTTCCCCCCCCTCAGTCTCACATCTGTGCCATGCCCGATTCTCTCGTGCCATAGCTGCCCCTTTTCTCATTAAATTCCGCCACGGCTGCCTTTTTTTTCCGAGGAAGGTCCGCCAAGCCTCTTCCCCAACTCAAAATAACTAAGCAATGCCTGAATTCGTCACTTGCCGCGCTTGACGAATGCCGTAGCTGATCTCTATATACAACCTCGCTCACAGAAAATTATAATGCACAGAAACACAGAGCTGCAGATGTGTTTTGTATCCTCAGGTATTCAGATTGATTTCAGTTCGATTTGCCGCCGCACATAGGAGTGGCGCTTCTGTCATCTCCTGGAATTCGGCCGTATTATTAATGTTATTAGCATAACAATCATAAGATCATCATGCCAACTCGTAACATAAGCCTTGAGCACGTGGCAAAATCGGCAAAAAAAGAACACCGTTCCAACAGTGAATTTTCCCGGTAGGAACATTAAATGACCATAAGTGTTGATCGTGAATGATAACTTGAATGATGAGATTTTTATCACGCAAATAGCGACTGTTTGGCGAGAAGACTGTAGTGTAATTATGACACATGAGCAGCCGATGTATTCAGGGCTAGAGCCAGCTTCTGAAACCTATTAGTCAAATGATTAGCCAAAAAGCAACGTCAATTAGTCAAATAACTTTACCCCTAGTCACTTTTTTTTATCTGATGTCCAGTTGTGAGGGTCTCTAATACCAATCAATTTCTTGTAGGTTTTGTTGCACTGTCGTTGTATTATTTTTATCATGCTTTTACTTACAACCATGTGCTGTTAAATGTCCTATCTGACCGTGTGCTTTCCTCTGTCCTTTCTGACTTAGCCTCGCCTTCCTTGTTTCCTGTGCTAGTAGCATGGTTTTTTTAGTATTAACCCCACCTCACTTGGGACTTTCTCCCTTAGCTTGCTTCATTCCCAGTCTGCTTTTGGCATGAATTATTTTTTTAATCTGCAAGTTACTGACACAGGTTAAAGAAGCTGGTCCCAAGTCCAGAAGAAGAGGAAGGGGGTCAGAAGGCTTTGGCAAAACAGAAGAAGCTACTGCCTATGAAAGAAATGCAAATAAACAACTTGCTCTTTATTCAGTACAAAGGACCAAATATTGATAAAAGTACTTTCAAATGTTCTTTACTGACCATTGAGCTTCAAGGAACAACTGTAGTGTTATGCTGAGTGAGAACTGAACACTTGGACTTGGTAAAATTACATTAACATGGACTACATGTGCAACATCACAATGTTGCATAAATTCAACCACATCAACTTGCTTTTTATTCAGTACAAAGGACCAAATATTGATAACAAAGTACTTTCAAATGTTATTTACTGTCCATTGAGCTTCAAGGAACAACAACTGTAATCAGTACCACTAACAGCTGCGTAGTCTATTGGCTCGAGCATGAGCTGGTGGGTGGAGTATTCCGTCCTAATAATGCTGCATTCATGTGATGTCGGAAGGTCGGAGTTCCCAAGTCGGCAAGTCGTTCTTCCGACTTCGATGTGTTCATGTGCTCTGAAGTCGTAATGTGGGAAAAACATGGATGCTGCAAAGACGCTGAGTTGTATTTAAATGCTCGGAGCGTTTTAAAGAAAACACTGACAGCCGTTTCCAGTTTTTTTCGTGACACTGAAGAACAACCGAAACCGATCAGGTGATCCATGAAATATGATTGATTTCATACATATGTATTTTAATCAGAAAAACTTCCATATTTGCTTAAAAGTAAACTACACATCCGCCATTTTTCGGTGAATGTGGCGTCAAGTCGGGAAAATCGGAGCTCTGAAATGATACCCGAGTTTCCGACCTGTAATTTCCGAGTTCGACGCCGTTCAATTCATTTTTGACAACTCGGAGCTCGTTTTTTCCGACTTCGAGTTGTTTTGAACGCAGCATAAGGGTACAGTGGGCTACACGCGGTTCGTTTCGGCGCTTCTTCATGAGCGTGCCTGGAGCTTGCGCCCGGACGGGAGACGGAGGCGGTTCATGGAGTCGGAGAGCCAGAGTCGGCTTGTGAGTTGTGTTTTCTTGGCCGACCCTATATCATATATTAACCCCCCAAATATTATTGCAGATTTGCGCAAATCTCGTGACCCCACTTTTGAAAGGTCTTCGTCAAATTTATCGTCAAATGTGACTTACAGATCGTCAAACTGCAGGAGAGATCGTCAATTGCGAATTGACGAACGGGTAGCGCGAGCCCTGTGTATTCGTTCACGTCATGTTGCCGAAACAAACTGTGGCATGCAATCGAAATAAAGAGATTTAGTCCCATTTCGTGGTTACTCTGCCCTTGTATCATACTTCATATGCCTGTTCACCAGTTATGCTAATCAGGGGGAGCTCTTTTCAGGGGAAATTTTAGGGCTCTTCTCTTTTTAGGGCCAGCGAGAACCTGCATGTGATGAGATTGTCTGCAGTGATCAGATTAGGCGGATTTGCATCGCAAAATGCTACAGTTGTAACTTCTCCCGCCATTATGTGGTTTAGGGAATCGCAAATTTGCCACTGGCCTCTCCTGAAACATGCACAATGATCTCTAATCATTCAAATACATGATGTTGTGATGTCAAAATGTGACTGAGTTGGAGAGCGCCTTGTGTGACTGGATTTTAATGGAAATGGATCCTTTCACATCTCTGATCAGGTGTTAAAGGGATAGTTCACTTTTTTGAAGTGGGGTTGTACGAGCTACAAATTGCCTCTACGTACATTAGATGCAGTAGAAAGCTCCCTGCTCTCCCCCAGTTAGCCGCACCAGCGCATAGTGCTGGGTGGAGATTTATGCGATACACTGTTGTGAACGGACCCAAAGTAACAGCGTATTTTCGCGGCCTAAAAGAGGTCCTACCTGAAAATAATACACCATATTAATTGTGCGCTATATTACAAAAATTTACAGCGCTTCAGCTGCTCGGAAAAAACACAGTTGCTCTTGAACTAACCAACTGACGTATTCCTCCAGGCACATCGGAGTAAACTGCGCACTGTAGCGATCAGCTGTTTGGGTCACAGTAACTGCGGTTGCGAGGTTGGACGGTCGTTAAACTTGTGCAAACATTTCGAAAATGGTCCGTGCATGTTGCTTTCCTGGATGTGAAAGCAAAGCTGTATCCTGGTACACTTACGGCTTCCACCGCATTCCTCTGCGGGATATTGGACTTGTAGTTGTGGCTAGTTGCGCTCAACATGGATATTGATACGCCACCCGTATCCCTAAAAAAGCTCCATGTTTGCGATATTCATTTTTCTAAAGAGGATTTTGTGAGGCTACATTCAGGGAAATCTCAACGGTGCTCGCTGAAGAGCACTGCTGTACCCATGCATCAGGTAAGAGAGTGAAACACCTGTGAAAAAGTCTAATGTAACATTGCAGCACAAACTGATATCACACAGGGTCTACGCAGCCACAGACTGTGTATCTGCTGTGCTGGTTATAATAGGGAATTTTTTATTTGAGATGTAATTCTATGCCATTGAAATGCTGTCTCTGCCACAAACCACTAATAGTCTGACCCAAACAGCTGATCGCTACAGGGCCCAGTTTACTCTGATGGAATACGTCAGTTGGTTAGTTCAAGGGCAACTGGGTTTTTTCTGAGCAGCTGAAGCGCTGTAAATTTTTGTAATATAGCAGACAATTAAAGTGGTGTATTATTTTCAGGTAGGACCTCTTTTAGGCTGTGAAAATACGCTGTTACTTTGGGACCGTTCACAGCAGTGTATCGCGTAAATCTCCACCCAGCACTATGCGCTGGTGCGGCTGACTGGGGGAGAGCAGGGAGCTTTCTACTGCATCTAACGTACGTAGTGGCAATTTGTAGCTCATACAACCCCACTTCAAAAAAAGTGAACTATCCCTTTAACATCATATGCTACACACTGTTATAAACTGACACCTTTTTTGCCAGTTATTTTAACTGTAATTTTACAATCAATTTATAACAGAGGTTCCTTGTATGTTAACTGGAGACCACAGTTAAATGCGCTCAGATCTCCACTTACAGTTAAAATAACAAGGAGACAATGTGTTAATTTAACTGTTAAATTCAGTCACTTTATAACAGTGCAGTAAGGTGTAGATAAGACTGCTGTACTGCAGGTTACAAGTAGTCTACAGAAATTTCATGGGGAGCGGAAGTGTTCTGTATTAACCTTTAAGGCCTAATGCAAAAATCCCAGCAGAGAATCATGCTGCCATGTTTACCATAGTAACCTGTATTTGGGCTGAAGCACAGTTTCTCAGCTTTCAGGAACAGTTGGAATTTTTTTTTCTATTGCGCAAAACTTACAGTAATTACGGTACTTTTAAAATTACGCGCATATCTGTGTCGGCAACGACACGTTCTTAAAATGCGCACATGCTGTCCCGGTTTAAATGGGTTAAATTAAGATTGTTCAGGGTAAAATTGATGCCTTCTGGAAATAATTTGTTTGGCTTTCAGAGTGGAGTTGTATTTCTCTTAAAACTGTAATTTGTCAGGAAAGAATAAAAAGCCTTTTTATCATTTAAAATCTGCAGAAGGTAGGAAGGGTTACATCCATAAAGTCACAAAGCAAGGGAAGTGACAGGTGTTAGGGATGAAGGCGAGCAAGTTACCTCTACAAATGAACTGCCCTTTCTTGGCAGGCTGCTGCTTGCTCGCTACCACCTCTGTGCCCTTTCTCAGGACAACCACTCGCACAAAATGACTGCTGTGCCCTTTTTTCATACCCAAGCACCATGCCCTTGGGAAATCCTAGAATTAACACAGCCCCCTCATTTCTTAATTCTTGTTTTTTTAAATGGGCACTTCCGGTTAAGGTATCGGTGGCCAAAATTTTACTACGCAGGAAGTTCCTCCTTATCGTCTATGTCATCTGCTGTGGAAATTGTGTTTAACCTTTGGAATAATAAATGATACGCAATTTTTATTTTTTAATCAAACATAAATCTTAGCTTGTTGTAAGTATTACTGAGCAGTGGCTGGCAATATACGCACTAAAACTGGGTAAATAAACTACCTCCACACCACACTGCCTCACTGCTACCTGCTGGGGAGCTTCCTGTAGGTGCAAGACATCATGGTCTCCTGTTACTCTCACGTATTACTTGGGTCAATGACAAATAAGCCTTTTAAAAATTTTTTTTTTAAATAAATCTTTCAAAATGTACAGAATACATTTATTTGAAGTTGGAAGAGTGTGTTTAAACAAGTCTTAATTGTTGCACAACATTTACAGGGTTTCAGTACTGTTTTCGACTGTATTTGCAATTTCACCAGCCAAAAAATGTCAGGTGGCGCAACCAAAAGTTTCCTGAAAAAAAAAAAAAAACACACTTCCTTCTTTTTTTTTTTAAGTGATTTTTTTAGTAAGTATACCTGAGAGTGTCTACTCTGCCTAAAACATTACTATTTTGTAGTTGACCTGGGTATTAAAAGTAACTTATGGATTCTTTATTGTAGGGGGCGGGTATTTTGGTTTTCCAACAATTTAAGAACAATTAAATCATTAAACTTTGTTTATCTGAAAGGTTTTCAATATAAAATTATGCCCCCATATTAATATTATATTAATTCATATTTTAAATGATATATTTAATACATTTCACATAGTGTTAACTTGCTCGGACGGTTGCGCCACCTGACATTTTGAGGGTTTGAGATGGCAAAACATAAATATGATGAACTGGAAATATGTTCAAATTAAACAGGTATTATAGAATAAAATGATGCTTCTTATGAATCATTTAAAATTATTTTAAACCAAAGTAGTGTGCTTGGACACAAAAATCTGCATGTCACGTCATGGACCCACTTACAAAGATTCAAACATCAATCAGGTAGCCTGATTTAAAAAAATCATCTCACCATGTCAGGTCAACAGAGAATTCAAAAGCATCAAAAATATTTTTGAAAATTTCAAATTGAATAACCTGCTGCCATTAAACAACAAGAAGTGTGAAAGAACAAAATGACTAACAGAATAGTGAGTCTAATTTAAGGATCGGTTTCATAGAAATAGTATTTTTTTTTGTAATAAATTTATAGACTTTCATCAACAAATTGTATAACCAACCAATGGTATAACAAGGCTATCCTAAAATCAGAATCAGGAAAGCAAGTCTCGGGACTCATGGTATTGAGGTTTTGGTTCAGGAACGGTAGAGATTTAAGGCTCAAACATCACAGTTCTACAGGGGAAAGCTGAACAGTACCAGCCTAAACTCAGAATAATGCATAAGAATGAAAGAATATGCATTGGTTGCTGATACCCTTGATAAAAGAGTGCAGGCACTAGGTTAGGCCATGAGGGAGGGGTGTGTATGACGACAGGCACATGGGGGCCACATCGGACTAATCCCCTCAGACCAGCTGCAATGTCTTCCACAACACTACCATGGACAGAACACACCAGGAACCACAACGCAAACAAGACTAAACTCACCAAAACAATGCAAATAGTTTACGGATTCATTGCAGGGTCATTTCTGCAGGTGTGTCCTTGTTGGTTCACAGACCAGGTTGGCTTAGTGTGTGTGAGAAAGCGGCAAGATGACTCCCGTTAACAGAACAAACACGGACTGTGGTGAACACACAGTTAAGGAGACAAGGGAACACTAAGAACATCAGCAAACGTCATTAGTGCCCTGGAGAGAGGAACGCTCAATAAAGCACTATTTAAAGAGGCCGTTACAGTAAATCGCAGAGCAGCTAACCAAACACAGGGACGAATAAGCGGTCTCAGACTGAAGGAGCGGAATTTCTTCCTCAAAAACAGACAAGACTGTGGGAGGATCGGTAGCGTTGATGTGGCTCACCCTCCCAAAAAACGAAGCGTTGCTCGCTCGCGAGGTGCGCACACCCACCCAGCAATATCGAAATCAGACTGCTGGCGCCTGAGGCGCTGGATTTATCTGCAAAAACGGCACTCCTGCACCGGTCTGGCCAGAAGTCATCCAATTCCAATGGGCAGCAGGCTACAGGGAATGCTTCAGCAGGTTCAGCTGGCAGTGGGGAGAATGTGAGCGCTGCATTTGTAAAATTAACTAATATTCAGGGCATGACCCCATGACATTTCATGATTATTTGATCAATAAATTATATATCTGTATAGTTGAAATTATTTTACCTAGCATTAAAAAAAAAAAAAGGTTAGCTACATGGCCTCTAAAATAGTTAGTAATAGAATAAAATGTAAACTGCTAGCTATGGATTTGTGAAATGGAACATAATCATTCGAATCAACTGGGTGCTCAATAAAGGCTGACTAACAAACTACATGAACAGCTACCCCATATTTGATCTGGTAAACAAGGTAGGGAAAATGTGCTTCAGCTTATTTATTAAGCCAGTTAGGCATGTTCACTCATTTAATGTACCTTGCATGGTAGTCTACAGAACGCCAATGAAATCTGAAGCAAGTGCCCTCTGATTTTCAAATGACTAACGCCAGAAAGGGACTCCCACCTTACGAACATTAGTAATGTTATTCTTAGGACCAGCAAGGCATACGAGCTACACCATGTGCCAAATATTATTGGTGTGAATCTGGCATAACTGGGCGTAATGTCGTCTAAGCAGAGGAGAGCCCCAGACGGAAGATTGGTAGCTCGCTGTGTTCTGCAGTGCCGGCGGCACACAGGATGGGTTCGGTGCCCTGAAACATGAACTCCACAGCAGAAGGACAGGATTGCAGCTCAAACAGCTGAACCAGGTCACAAGACAACACCGTCAATAAAATCCACAGCTCTGAACCAGGAAACAACAAAACACCGAAACAATTCCAAAATAAAACACAAAGATACGATTTTAAGTGCCATTTACATTTCCTTGGCAAATTGGATGTTATTTCAGAAACTACATTAATATAATTGCAAAAATGGAACCAGCTGTACTGAGCAGAAATGTCTGTATCTCCCTCTTGTATCCTAAGGAGGGAGGAATGCCTTTAACACCCACATCAACAGAGATATTCCTCTGATTGAGAAATGAAATAGCCCAGTCCTCTATATACGAGGAACACACTCAATATTGCAAAATAAATAAATAAGCTCATATTTACCTAAAGGACCAAGGAGGATTATGAGTGTGAATTTAACAACAGGCTGGCAACAAACTAAAAAATTACACCCACAGATTAGCCAGGAAGTCTAAAGCTCATCCTTCTGTCAATCAGAACCTCCCTACCCGCCCCTTCAGCCCCACCCACTGAGTGGTCATGGACTGGGGAGCCATAGTGAATTTCCCATTTATTGTGTTTTTGAGTTTATATAGAGTTATGCTCTGTAACACACACCAGGCGAGACTCTGAAAGGTAACCCCACCAATCCAGGCTTCGCCACATCATGTGACTCATCCACACCATGGGTAATGACAGGTAATGACCCTCCGCAGCTTATGAAAAAAACACCCTGTGACCCAGTAGCAACACGTCCCACCTTCTCGTACAGATACAAGATCGACAAGATCCACTTCCCCAGCATGAGCGTTGGCTTAGCACCCTTCGAGTAATAGTACCAGATAAAGCAGTATTACAGAAATAAAGAGGGTCACTGATAAAGTTCACAATCATTTCCTATCGTTTTACTGTATATTAGTACATGCATGTAGAGGAGTATAATATTATGTGGACCAGTCTAGAAAATTCTATACATTTCTCACCTATTCCAGAAAGTTCTAGTTACAACTGGACAATACTGGCACAAGACTAAAATGATTGCATATGTATGGGAGATTCTCAAGCAAGACGCAGAAATGACGACACCGGATACTTCGAAAAAGTTCTTTTGAGTAAATAAATACTTGCGGACTTGTGAGGCAGTCTTAGATTTAGCAGCTCTTGGACACATTACTACACTTATTCAGCTGACATTGGATTCAGTCAAGCCTGTGTTTCTAACTTTAAAAGGAAAACTGTACGGCTGACGATGTAAACTAAATCAAGGGACACAGATATCTTGGACGCCTCAGAAATTCGTGGACTTTCTTGGATACCTCCTTTGGGACCATACGGTCATCATATTGAGATATTTATGAGGATTACCAAGGGCATTGTACCACCCAACTGGGTGAATATTAACCATATTCATTTATTCGTCTAATTTTAATATTGCAAAGAAGCTACTGTTATTTGAGGATTTCTTAGTAAATACAGTTCAGTTTTAAATCAGCGTTTTGGTTTGTTTGTTTGTGGACAATCATAGATTCTTGTACGAACACAGTTAGAGGAATTCCTATGCATAACACTACGCACTAGCAAACTGAACATACACAAATAGGGCAGTGTGGTTCTGCGCCTGAGGGACTGATCTAGGCCGCGTTAATTCCGAGTGGCCGTGATCTGCATTGCGCTGGCAGCGCTGGCTCTGTAAGAGAATAAAGGCCTGGACTCGGGGTCACAGCGCATCCTGGTCACTCAGAGCACTGGCACAGCTCCAAACACCCGCGTGCTGAAGGTGGGCCCGTCCTTACTTCTAGCTGTTCTGCACTGGCCCCAGTGCCCTCAGTGTACTTCAAAAGCACGCCAGCCAATCAATAAGCTCAGAGAGCAGGGAGGGGGCAGGATTCACCTCTGTGCAAATATCAAATGCAACCAAGGCACTGATCACAGGTACAGCAGAGCACTGCCTTGTGTTAAAATACAATGAAAGGCTAAAGTGAAGGCAGCTGCGAGCTGCAAAGAGCAGGGCAGATCCTGGACATGTTTACCGCTTCTATTTGGGCATGTAACTGGCCAACCTACTCCTCACACAGATCTGGTGAAGATTATTCTGCTTATTGATTGGCCCTCAGTCCATGTCCTATGCATTTGCCAGCAAAGCTGATGGCTCCAGGACTCTTCATCTTTGGACTCTTCGTCCCTGGATTGTTCGTCCCCAAAAATGCATTGTCTTCATCCTGCATTATAACACTAACCCTTAACCTAACCCTTATATCATGGGGATCTGTCTTTCGTCTGTCCGTCCATCCATTGGTCAACAACGTTGGCACGTTTGATCATTAGGGGACGAAAAAATCCGGAGACGAAAAGTCCTCGGGGACAAAGAGTCCTGTAACCAAAGGTGACACACGGTAATAAACCAATCACCTGGCTATGATTTCTGCACCATCTCATCTGACCGAGGCCAACTGACCCAGGCCCGCCTCCGCGAGACCCCCTCGGAGGTATGAGGGTCACTCCATACTAAACTGTACAATTCACTGTGTTGTATGAGACTAGTCAATAAATTTTTTTCTAAGAGAATTAAATGATTTGCATTGTTCATATTTATTCACTCCCAGATTGAAGATATACATAAGAAAAAATCAGAGTCATCGGTCCAACAACACAGCAGAAAAAGTGGTGTCCTGATGTCAGCCAAGGCATTGTGAAGGACATATTTTGTTACAAAATTTGGCAGCCAACTTCATGAAACGCTCATGACATGTCTGTTGATACTTCAAACGAAAGTGAAATGAAATATTGCGGAGAAATATCCATAATAACGGTTTCAATTGTCTGCACTAAATTATCGGGACTCGTCTGATCAGAAATGCAATTTGAAATGACCGTCGTGGGCGTAACCAGTCGGCGTCCTCGTGTTACATCCATCCTGTGGGGTTAATTTGCATAATGTATGCAAACAGCATAAAGATGACCTCGGCAAAATAAGGTACTCACTTCCTGCCTCAAAATTTCACAAGGCGTCAGACAATCATATATACCATGCTTTTAAAAGTAATGAAAAATTTTCTGCGCCCAGGCTAATATTGTGTTACGCCCATAAAAACATAAACAATCTGTGCGCTATCACCATAGACTGTATACAAAGATGTACGCAGCACTCGGGTCTGAAAAGTGAGACCAATGCGGAATTTGAATTCCATTTAATGGCCAGCAGGTGGCTACGTCGGTGGTTGCAGAATTGGAAAAGGCGTATTTGTATTTTCATCGCCATTGTAACACATTTGTACAGTATAGTATGGAATGAGCCATGACTTAATTCAGAGTCCAGGGATAATGGTGGGGATCAGGGTACAGGACCAAACTCTTACACAGCGAAAGCACACAGTCTGCATGTCACACCAGCAGCTCCTCGACCATACAGAACAATGATAAAGGAAGCACTAACGTCCTCATCTGATTGGCTAACGATTCATCATTCCATTTTGCCCTTTTCTCCTAATGAGAGACTTGTACTGCACTCACACATAAAAAAAGAGAGGAACTTAATAAAAGGTCAGATCAAGCCCTGTCCTGTTAAAACCTTTAAGACCCATCTTCTCTACATCCACTGGCAGGTAGAGCAAGGAAAATGGCCTCAAATGCCCAGTTTGAATTTTTGAGACATCGCCATCGTGGGGCTCAGAAATAATGAATACTTTCCCATCACTCCTCAGCTCCTCTGCTGAAGCACATCCTTGGGGTTCTCCCAGCAAGCCAACGCCGCTCTCGCAAACAGCAGTCCCCGCCACACGCGTGATTGTCATACATTAGAGTCCCTGAGAAAACCTCTCTCGCTCCCGCCTTTTATTTCCCATGATTCTTTGCAGCGGCTGCTGATTTCACGCTTTTAGTCAGCAGCAGCGCCATCTGTGGAGTTTCGATATTACACGCAACACACCCACTTCAGCACGCTTTACTGAGGCTCCAGGAATGCTCCCCAAAAAACTGGTTATATTACAAAAAAACCGAGTTCAGCCAACCAAGATATTAACATCCCTAGCTAAAGGTTAAGGACAGTGCTGATTAGCCATTTTTGGCCAAATGGTATAACTCTTTCGTGATCCTACCAATAGTAGCTCTCAGACCGACTGCATTCAGAGCGACGTTCAGACACCAGGACAAACAATCAGTCGACTACCCTGCTGATTGTTTCAGTTAAACAACAATGATCCGAGCCTCTGGGCTTCAAATGGTATAAGCCTATTGCTTTGCGAAACAAATCCATAATTTATGAGTTAGCCACTACAAGCCTGACCACTGCCCGACAAAATGATACTCATCTTCGTTTTGCTTTATGGCGAATAGTGCATCCAGACATGTTTCTCCAAAAACTAAGATAAAGAAGTACAGACAACTACATCGACCTTTATCCGCGATTGTACAATTGAATCGAAAACTTTCATCGATTTTTAGACATACCCTATGGCATTATTTCCCTCATATTGGCATACGTTTGCCTATAACACATTTTTGTCCACAACTAATTTGTTATTCAGGTAAAAATTTCATCTAGATGGCAATCATGCTCAAACCTGAACATATTGCACTCTGAGCAAATGGAATTTACATAATGTAAATATTCACATTTCAATCTGACATTTCTCTTATGAGTTTCAGTAAAATAATTCTGACAAACAATTATTATTACCAATTGGAAAGAAGATAAAGTGCTAAATTGAGTGTGGGTTCATGGCATTCAAGTCATATTTTTACTGTATGAGCCAAAATAAGGTTGCATCCAGGTGTGTAGATGTGAATTCACAGTGGCTATATGGGATAACTTTTTAATCCATTCCACACCCTAGATTACACAGCAACCAAGCGTGCCCTAAAGTTTGATCTGTTCATGTTGTAACACATGTAATAATCACTTGGCCACAAGTGGGGATTACAAAATGGCGATCTTTAGCATGGTAAAACTGGCCTATCAAAGTTAGTAATTCAACTATTTGTCATCAAAAGTGATATTGGACTTCTATGGGTCAAGTTCCCATTTGTCTAAAGTAGCAGCCAGATAATTTAGACTGGAGGATGGCCTTAATTAATACTTTTACCCGGCACTCTTGCAAAGTTTTGGCACCTGAACCAGCTCTCCATCACCTAATATTGTTAAACCATGTGAATGTGTGCAGTTTATCGTAAAAAGTTTTGGTGGGGTGTTAGTTATACAAGTTCAGAACAATTTTTCTGTGAAAAATATGCAGCAATTCCATTTTCTGAACAACTTTCTGCTTTATTCTTTTCACCTTTAGTAGCATGCAAACCACATTACAGCTGCAGGAAAGCAAACACCGACAGAGGTCAGGATACTAGTACAGTGTTCTCTCACCCATAATTTGAACAGGGTCGTCCCTACCTGTTCAAAAATATGTAATGGATTTCCGTCCATGTTTAAATTTTAATCACAGTTTAAAAATGTGATTTTAATGCATTTGCAGCCTTTACAAATTTCATTGCCACTCTATTTGAAAATTTCTTGTAACTGCCAGTAACCACCCTGATGGGAAGAGAACCTGGCCAGAACACTATAGTACAGGTGTAAGCTGACAAGATGATGCATACCTACTAGTCTCTGAATGTCTGTGCACTTATTCTGTGTCTGTGTGCCTCACACTGTATGGCTTAATCCAAGTTCTCCAGGGTTTCTGACTAAAATTTAAATGCAAAATGTGTGTGGCTAAATGGTTTTCTCTGTGGCTAACTGAACTTCAGGGGTGATTAGCCACTGTGGCCAAAGTGAAATTTTTGGCCAGCACACACCCTGAATGAGCCATGACTTAATTCAGAGTCCAGGGATCCCCAAGGATCAGCGTTACAGAACCAAACTCTTACATTGGCGAGCACACAGTCTGCATGTCACACCAGCAGCTCCTGACCATACAGAACAATGATAAAAAGGAAGCACTAACCCTCATCTGTGCACTTTCGTGCCCTTCTCCTAATGAGAGAGACTTGTGCTGCACTCACACATAAGAAAGAGAGGAACTTCTAAAAAAGGTCAGATCAAGCCCTGTCCTATTTAAAACCCTTTAAGACCGATCTTCTCTATATCCACTGGCAGGTAGAGGCATTAGAATGACTCAAATGCCAAGTTTGAAATTTTGAGTCGCCATCGTGGGGCTCAGAAATGCAGAATACTTCTCCTATCCTCCTCAGCTCCTCTGCTGAAGCACTCGCTTTCCCAGCAAAGCCAACACACCGCTCTCGGCAAACAGCAGTCCCGCTCACACGTGATTGTCATACATTAGAGAGTCCTGAGAAAACCTCTCTCGCTACTGCCTTTCATTTCCCATGAGTCTCTGCAGCTGCTGATTTCACGCCTTTAGTCAGCAGCAGTCGCCATCTGTGGAGTTTCGATATTACCCATAACACACCCACTTCAGCACGCTTTACTGAGGCTCCAGGAATGCTCCCCAAAAAAACTGGTTATATTACAAAAAAAACGCACAGCCAGAAAGATATTAACATCCTGAAAGAAGGTGACAGGACAGTGCTGAGAGCCATTTTTTGGCCACACACTCTTGTTCTAGTCCTACCCAATAGCAGCTCTCAGACTTATAAAATATAGGAGTCACACAAAATTGCTCAAACCCTCAGGCATTTTTCAGAGGGAACAGAAGAGCCACAGTTGGGGACGCTGGGCTAAACACGGGCTCCTGACTTGGGATCAAGCTGGCGAGTAGCGCTAGTACCGTAAATCTAAGTTGCACTAATTCCCTCCATTTTTTGTGGCCACAATGAACTGCAGAGACTCAACAAATTAGGCCCCTAATCTGGAGAGGAGTCAGAATGTCCCATGTGCAGATATGAAAGGTGTTTAGAAGGAATTAACTCACTCAGGCACCTGCACAGGTGAATCTCGGATTCATGCTCTACTAAAGCTTACATCTCGTTTAGTGCACCCTAATGGGGCATGAGTTCCAGTCTTTACTGTCCTGCTAGTCATGAAAACAAACATTCTTGAAAAAAATACATCTGAAAACATATTCAGTACAACTAGTCTTTTTCAAGGACACTTGGAACCATCACAATAGGTGTCGTCCTGCCCTGAAGTGAGCTATTAAAATATGCATAACAAAAGCGTCTGAAGATAATTAAAGAGAGCATTGGTAGGTCACCAGATGAAGATGAATGCAGACATATGAAAATACATAACCATGCCACTTCCAGATACACTCATTTTTGACTAACAATCCGACACACTGAGACCAATCTCAGTGAAGGGGAAACCATCAGAGAGCAATCAGCTCCATTACAGTTGACTCAGCTGCTCCTGAACCCCCCCACGGGCCCTGTCTGAAAAGCTTCCCATCAACCCCACCCCTCCACCCCGCCTCCTCCGATGCCTGAGCAGCTTCTGTGTGCCATAAATGTCACTTCAATTTTATTAGGTGTGGCACTTTATACAGAGGAACTGCCACAAAATGCTTTACAGAGGCAGTAGGGCAGATGTCCGTAATGAAGGCCCCAAAATAACTATGATGTTTTTAAAAAAATTCGCGACAGGAAGAAATTTTTTAGTGGCAGGGAAAAAAAAACTCCCCAATGGGAGGGAAATCTCAGGAAGTACCCAGCTATAGTGTGAGGCCCATCCTCCTCTGGCTGGGTAACTGAATGTTCGCTGGTTTAGGTGCAGGAAGTTCTATAATAGTCTATTAGAAGCTTATAATAAACAGATGAGCAGGTATTTGCATGAAACCAGGCCAGTCATACAGACCACAGATATGGGACAGCCTCACCATAAGCGCCGTGTGGCGTATTAGCGACTCCAAAAAGACAAGTCTACATCCCACCGTCAGCGCAGACCCAGAGCAGCCAGCGGGGCCGAGGCGCTATCCTCGCCAACATCTGTGTGGCGAGACCAAGCCATAAACACAGCCTTAATCCCTCAGCTCGGCTGAAGTACATTCCTGCCCTCAAACACAGACACAACCAACCAACCGCCCCCAACCGGGGGCAGACCCGCCTTTCGCTTTGTGCGCTGGGCAACCAGTGTGGATGCCAGGCCTGGCGAACAGACATCCAGTTTGAAGATTTGAATAAATGAGACCTGGCCCGGAGGCGAGAAGGGGCATAGGTCATGACAACGCCTCAGACGACCTCACCCCCTCAGTACAGGTGTGAATGGGCCCCCTTCAGGGCGTCACTGAGACAAGATTTCTGCCGTTTGTTTTTAGCATGTGGTAATTCAAACAATTCAAAGAAACAGGCTTCATCAGAAAATCCAAAAACAGGCACTCGATCTGCGACTCAACAGCACCCTCTGCTGCTCACAAAAACACCTACATGAGAAGGGGCTTCGGAAAAACATTTACCGATGCTAAGACATACCTGCCATCACTTCATTCACCATTAATACGATGATACGGTTTTTCAGAAACTACACAGAAAAGAACTACAGACAATTGTGGTTTGTTTCAAAGACTGGTTCTTTAGTGAGGGGAGGGTGACTGACAGGGTGGATTGAGCCGGTTAGAAGAATACAGTAACCGGTGAAGGAAAGGCATGACCTTATAAAATCAGTGAACTCCGTGCCGACTGCGCTGTTGTGAGAGGGCATGTCTGTGTGCTTTTAACTGCAGGCCTCAGTTCAGCAGCCGTTTTCCCGTGTTGCAAAAACCTCACTGATACCGGTCCCCAGACAAGGTCTACTAAGCACTTGAACCAGCTCTCCATCACCACAATATTGTTAAACCATGTGAATGTGTGCAGTTTGTCGTAAAGTTTTGGTGGGTGTTAGTTATACAAGTTCCGTAACAATTTTTCTGTGAAAAATATGCAGCAATTCCATTTTCTGAACAACTTTCTGCTTTATTCTTTTCACCTTTAGTAGCATGCAAACCACATTACAGCTGCAGGAAAGCAAACACCGACAGAGGTCAGGATACTAGTACAGTGTTCTCTCACCACGCAATTTGAACAGGGTCGTCCCTACCTGTTCAAAAATATGTAATGGATTTCCGTCCATGTTTAAATTTTAATCACAGTTTAAAAATGTGATTTTTAATGCATTTTGCAGCCTTTACAAATTTCATTGCCACTCTATTTGAAAATTTCTTGTAACTGCCAGTAACCACCCTGATGGGAAGAGAACCTGGCCAGAACACTATAGTACAGGTGTCGCTGACAAGATGATGCATACCTACTAGTCTCTGAATGTCTGTGCACTTATTCTGTGTCTGTGTACTCACACTGTATGACTTAATCCAAGTTCTCCAGGGTTTCTGACTAAAATTTAAGGCAAAATGTGTGGCTAAATGGTTTTCTCTGTGGCTAACTGAACTTCGGGGTGATTAGCCACTGTGGCCAAGTGAAATTTTTGGCCAGCACACACCCTGAATGAGCCATGACTTAATTCAGAGTCCAGGGATCCCCAGGGGATCAGCGTTACAGAACCAAACTCTTACACAGCGAGCACACAGTCTGCATGTCACACCAGCAGCTCCTGACCATACAGAACAATGATAAAAGGAAGCACTAACCCTCATCTGTGCACTCGTGCCCTTCTCCTAATGAGAGACTTGTACTGCACTCACACATAAGAAAGAGAGGAACTTCTAAAAGGTCAGATCAAGCCCTGTCCTGTTAAAACCCTTTAAGACCCATCTTCTCTATATCCACTGGCAGGTAGAGCATTAGAATGACTCAAATGCCAAGTTTGAAATTTTGAGTCGCCATCGTGGGGCTCAGAAATGCAGAATACTTCTCCTATCACTCCTCAGCTCCTCTGCTGAAGCACTCGCTTTCCCAGCAAGCCAACACCGCTCTCGGCAAACAGCAGTCCCCGCTCACACGTGATTGTCATACATTAGAGAGTCCCCTGAGAAAACCTCTCTCGCTACTGCCTTTCATTTCCCATGAGTCTCTGCAGCGGCTGCTGATTTCACGCCTTTAGTCAGCAGCAGTGCGCCATCTGTGGAGTTTCCGATATTACACGCAACACACCCACTTCAGCACGCTTTACTGAGGCTCCAGGAATGCTCCCCCAAAAAACTGGTTATATTACAAAAAAAAACCGCACAGCCAGAAAGATATTAACATCCCAAGGAAAGGTGCGGACAGTGCTGAGAGCCATTTTTGGCCACACACTCTTGTTCGCAGTCCTACCAATAGCAGCTCTCAGACTTATAAAAATATAGAGTCACACAAAATTGCTCAAACCCTCAGGCATTTTTCAGAGGGAACAGAAGAGCCACAGTTCGGGACGCTGGGCTCGGCACGGGCTCTGACTTCGGATCAGAAGCTGGCGAGTAGCGCTAGTACCGTAAATCTAAGTTGCACTAATTTCCCCTCCATTTTTGTGGCCACAATGAACTGCAGAGACTCAACAAATTAGGCCCCTAATCTGGAGAGGAGTCAGAATGTCCCATGTGCAGATATGAAGGTGTTTAGAAGGAATTAACTCACTCAGGCACCTGCACAGGTGAATCTACGGGATTCATGCTCTACTAAGAGCTTACATCTCGTTTAGTGCACCCTAATGGGGCATGAGTCTCCAGTCTTTACTGTCCTGCTAGTCATGAAAACAAACATTCCTTGAAAATACATACATCTGAAAACATATTCAGTACAACTAGTCTTTTCAAGGACACTTGGAACCATCACAATAGGTGTCGTCCTGCCCTGAAGCGCGAGCTGGTAAAATATGCATAACAAAGCGTCTGAAGATGGTCGAGAGCATTGGTAGGTCACCAGATGAAGATGAAGTGCAGACATATGAAAATACATAACCATGCCACTTCCAGATACACTCATTTTGACTAACAATCCATGACACACTGAGACCGAATCTCAGTGAAGGGGAACCATCAGAAAGAGCAATCAGCTCCATTACAGCTGACTCAGCTGCTCCTCGAACCCCTCACCGGGCCCCTGTCTGAAGAATCTTCCCATCAACGCCCCACCCCTCCACCCCACTGCACTCCTCCGATGCCTGAACGCTTCTGTGTGCCACAAATGTCATTTCAATTTTATTCGTGTAGCACTTTATACAGAGGAACTGCCACAAAAATGCTTTACAGAGGCAGTAGGGCAGATGTCCGAATGAAGGCCCCAAAATAGCTTATGATGTTTAAAAAAAAGTCGCGACAGGAAGAAATTTTAGTGGCAAGGGGGAAAAAAACTCCCCAATGGGAGGAAATCTCAGGAAGTACCCAGCTATAGTGTGGGAGCCCATCCTCCTCTGGCTGGGTAACTGAATGTTCGCTGGTTTTAGGTGCAGGAAGTTCTATAATAGTCTATTAGAAGCTTATAAGTAAACAGATGAGCAGGTATTTGCATGAAACCAGGCCAGTCATACAGACCACAGATATGGGACAGCCTTCTCGCAAACGCACGTGTGACGTATTCACGACTCCAAAGACAAGTCACTACATCCCACCGTCAGCCCAGACCCAGAGCAGCCAGCGGGACGGCGCTATCATCGCCAACATCTGTGTGGCGAGACAGAAGCCGCAAACACAGCCTTAATCCCCTCCGCGCTCGGCTGAGAGCACATTCCTGCCCTCAAACACAGACACAACCAACCAACCGCCCCAACACGGGGGCAGACCCGCCGCCCTCGCTTTATTGCTGGGCAACCAGTGTGGATGCCAGGCCCTGACGGGCATCCAGTTTGAAGGATTTGAATAAATGAGACACGGCGGAGGGCGAAGGGGCCGCAGGTCACATGACAGCGCCCTCAGACGACCTCACCCTCAGTACAAGGTGTGAATGGGCCCCCTTCCAGGCGTCACTGAGACAAGATTTCTGCCGTTTGTTTTAGCATGTGGTAATTCAAACAATTCAAAAGAAACAGGCTTCATCAGAAAATCAAAAACAGGCACTCGATCTGCGACTCAACAGCACCCTCTGCTGCTCACAAAAACACCTACATGAGAAGGAGGCTTCGGAAAAACATTTACCGATGCTAAAAGACATACCTGCCATCACTTCATTCACCATTAATACGATGATACGGTTTTCAGAAACTACACAGAAAAGAACTTCTGAACAATTGTGGTTTGTTTCACAAAAGACTGGTTCTTTGAGTGAGGGGAGGGTGACTGACAGGGTGGTTGAGCCGGTTAGAAGGTACAGTAACCGGTGAAGGAAAGGCATGACCTTATAAAATCAGTGAACTCCCGTGCCGAGCTGCGCTGTTGTGAGAGGGCATGTCTATTGTGCTTTAACTGCAGGCCCCAGTTCAGCAGCCGTTTTCCCGTGTTGCAAAACCTCACTGACGTACCGGTCCCAGACGAGGTCTACTAAAGTTGAAACCGTCGAGAACATTTTGACACGACTTCCCAAAAAGCACCATGTTTTTCTACGTTTCGCAGACTATAATGATCTATGATGGCACCATTTACAACAATAAATGCAAATTACTGGATTACTAATTATTTGTTAGAGATCCATTTCCTGGGATAAAACAGAAAGGTTATTTTGATTTAACAAAATACAAAAAAAAAAAAAAAAAAGACACTTCAGGCGAATAGCAATTCAATGCAAGGTGAACTACAAGAATAGCAAAGTTGCGAAAATTACGAAATGCTTCACACAGCAGTCCGTACGGTTAAAAAAAGTTAAAAAAAAAAAAAATTCAATAACTTAAAGCAAACTGCAAAAAAAAACTCGCATGACAAGATCGATCACACATATAGCACAACACTGACCTCTAGTGCTCATATGTAATTACTGTTCAAGACACCAACCTCAGATTTTATTAATTTGAAAATTTAGACGCCCTGGGAGGCCAGGATCCCTTACAGAGGCTAAATTGTGCTGGGTTAGTTCTATTTGAGGACAGGTCTGTCTGTACAAGGAATATTGACTGCACCCAAGGCATAATTGTGGAGATAGGAGACCCTGAAAAGGGTCCCGGCTTAAAGTCACTTCTTTGCCAATTTTGGATTGGCAAGTTCACCATGTGGGCAGTTACCCATGGTAATCAAACTTGTTCTACATAAATGTATATATCATGGCTTTATTAGTTCAAAATTACAACTTGTATTCACACCAGAGAACAGGTCCAGACAGACCTGTCCTCAAATAGAAGGAACCCAGCACAATGTAGCCTCTGTACGGGATCCTGGCCTCATGGGGGGCCCTTGAAAACTGAATTTTTGATTTCCACCCATAAAAAGTTTCATATTTGAGAGGCCAATATCTTGAAAATGAAAAGAGAGATAAATTTTTACAAGAGATTATGAAAGCCTGGACTCAAATTACCCTGCATAGCAATTTTCAGCCCATTCTTATGATTTGTTCCAAAGATATTGGCCTCCAAAATCCCTATAAATTAACTTTTGTGATTCCCGGGGGAGAAAAAGGGGGCTTGGCCCCCGATTTTTGGAGGCCATATCTTGAAACCCCTTGGAGTAGGACCCCAAAATTTTGCATGTGTTCATTATGAATATAAAAAGTACTTTCAAAATAAATTTGAGCCAAATCTGAGTCAGTGACCCGGGACCTCTGGTTGACTTCATATGGAATGACCCAGAAGTACTACGGAAACTTCCATGGCAAAGGAGCAGGTGGGTCATCCCACAGCAAACCCATGTACTGTTGCGGCGGCAATAAAACTTGTGGAAGAAACAGAATAATCCAAGTGAAAATGAACAAAAACATAGGAAGAAAAGCGCTCATCTACTTCCTTCAGAAAATACACCTTTCCAGGTCTGTGTTGCAACTGAAAGGTCCATTATATTATGGGTTGTACTTCAAAAAAAACAGAAAAATAAAGGGGCACAACATTGGTGCAGTTACCAAATGTATTCTGGCACGGACAATATCTGGTAAGAGGAGCGGAAACATAAGCCATGGTTCTTTTGTAGGAGTGATGTAATGACCCTGTAATGAGTCCATGCAATATTCAGAGGTGGGATAAACTGACTCCAGGTACAACCACAGGAGAGGGGACCAGCCATTTCTCACAGTCTGACGCTTCAGTCTGTTCAACCATGTTCAGGCTATTTAGGATTATTTATACATCATAACTAGGGCTGGATAAAGTGCCGTGAAGTTGAGCTAAAAGTGCCATAAAACTGAATATTAGCTTTTGAAATTATTACTGTTCAAATATATATTTGCTCATCATTTTCCTATAATTCAACAAAAATAAGCTGCTTATTGTTTGGTTTAACAAAAAAAGACAAAAAACTTTGCGTAATCTAGGTGTATCAGTTCTATCATCACTACATGGAATGATCAATAGACTCTGTTTTACAGTCAGACTTCACTTCCATACCTTCAGTAGAGCAGTTAAGCGATTGCAAATTGAATGCGTATTTGCACGTGTTCCATTCGGGCAGCTGTGTTGTGCAGCCTTAGTTACTCTAGACATGCAAGCTGTCCATCTTTCACCAGTGACAAAACACACACAAAATAATTAACGATTTAAAAAGCTACAAGCAGGGGCGTAAAAAAAGTTAGCTTTGAAATGGCTAATTAGCCGTGCAGCTTTTGACAAGATAGAGGACCTGCAAAACATTTGTGTTCAGCAAACCTCATTTTGAGCTAACTAAGTTTATGTGCGTCTCATCTGATCTGTTTAAAAATGTCATTGCCTTGCAATACTAAACCAAAAGCAGAATATTTTCAAAAGTATTTTATTCTTAATGACATGCACTGATATCTCAGTCAAAATAAGAGAGTAAATGACAGTTCTAAGCATGAAAGCCACCTAATTCCTAGGGGCCTGAAACTGGAAACCACTGCTCTAATTCACTGGTTCACACTCCAGTATGGGCCCCCGCGAGTGTACACCTGTTTTGATCCAACTGCAACCGTCCGTGTCCACAGTTTAACACACCTGTTTAAATCTGTCGTTCTTTATTAGGTCCTTTTCATGTTTTAAGAGATCAATTATCCTCTTCAGCTAAATTGTCTGATTTAGGTAAGCTGCATACCATGTAGGACAAAAATGGTTCTTAACTGCAAGGATTTGCAAAAAGAATGTCCCTACCCATTTTTAACTGACCGAATTAAAGACGATGGTGAACCATCAGATCCCAAATACATTGCTGAACATGACTTTTAATTCGTCATTAACAACCAAATGGATATTTTTCAGAGATCATAAGCCCACGGACGCTTTCATTTCATCAGTTACCATTTTCCTTCTCTTTATGCAGGACAGTAAAGCATGAACATGGTAATCTTCGGGGCATGTATAGCTATTCATGACACACATATCCGTGTCTTTAAAGAATATAGCGCTTTACTTAAAATCAGCCCTCGCTAAAATTCTGGGATCAAACGCCTGATTATAGGGGAAGGCCCCAGGACGTTTAGATCCGCTGCCCCAGGTGGGGTGTCTGGAAGCGGAAAGAAGTATTTCACTTTTAAAACTGAGTCGGTGTTATTGCTCACAGTGTAAACCACGTGGCAACAATGTTACTTCTTCGGATCGGACAACACGCTGCAGCAGGTGATGTGACCGTGTATACACGGCGCGTCACAATCATGTCCCAGCCGGCTGACTAACATTATACAATTCTGGATCGAGCAAACATGAATAAATCCACAAAGCAAGTTACGTTACTGACAGATGAACTCAGGACCAAACACTTCGCTGGGTAACATTTTACTTGGAGTAGTGGTTACCTGACGTTAATAATCACAGTTACCTGTTATTCAGCGGTAACCTGCAATTAGGGAGATGGCCTTGAATCGTAGCATCAGACAGAAATGGCTTTAGTTAGGCAATTTACCTCAGAACTTCGGCCAGAGGAAATCCCATAGAATAACTCACTGTTCGGACTGTTGAGAACAGATTTTCCACCCCAGCAGTGGCTAGACTACCAGCTAGCTAGCAAGCAGTAGCAGTTTGGTAGCAAGTACAAGTTACGCGGACGGCAAACTAAGGTTTAAAGCTCATTTCCTACCAATCAAACATACTCATTAGAGTGTTTTTTTAAAGTGCCGTGGCTCAAAGTTCTCCAAACTAGGACAGACAGACATGGCGCACCAAACAAACATCTGCATTTGTCGGATAATGTTTGATTCGTGTGCGCTGAGCTCAGATGCTGCGAGCTTTGGTTCATGAAAACGGATGAAACGGGAGCTTCAAACTTACCTCCAGCCAGCAGGTTAGCCTTTAGATGTTTTATCTGACGTTAGACACGGCGCACTAACCGGCTAATACGTGTGAACGACCTCAGCCCTATACATTTACGTTGTGAATAACACAAGCTCGCTGGTTAGCTACTGTTAGTAGGTAGCTACAGAATTAACGAGCTGCACTGATCAATAAAGATCCCGCCGTCGTTTTTGCATTCAAGTCCACGTGTAAATTTGCAGTTGAATAACACGTAGTTATTTTCCTCAAGATATTTTGTGAACACTGGATGACAATGAAAGCATCCTACAGCATTTACACCATTTCCACAGACGTACAGCGCCTCTGCTGTAGCCAGCTAGCTCTCCGAGACTCAGATTGAATGTTCCCGGCGTCTTAGCAACCAGTGAACGCTGGGGTGGCAACATGGAGCTCACGGTGGTTTCTGATAAAACATAAAATAACGTTCGGCTGCTTGATGAACTACATTACGCATGAAGACAACTGAAAACTATTTTATTTTGTCCATTTTCGCATCACCTTCTCCTTTCTAGTGTTCCATACCGATAATGTCGTAGGCTATGTTGTTATTATACGCAAACAGCATACTTAAAAATGAAGGTGGTGTACATACTCCGGCTACCTGCGTGACAGATGAAACAATTGATGACTTGTACTTGAATTCAAATCTAATATATTATGTATTTACTCATTAGACTAAAACCCTGGAATGCCTGATAAAAATGGTTCATACAAATAATTTGACATTCCTGAAAAAAAGTTGGCGCATCGTGCAAAATGCAAATAAAATCCTAAAGGACTGATCTGAAAAGACAGTTCACTCTGTAGTATATTGACACGGAACAGCAAAATATAATTTCATGTTCTAACGTGAATGGAAATGCTTCTTGAAAAAATACAATTTGATGACTGCAAATGAGTCCAAAGAAGTTGGCACAGTCCTCTGTTCACCAGGAATGTTGTCCTACTCTTGTCAGATGTAGGGTTCTAGCTGCTCTACAGTCCTGACTCTGCCGGATTTTCCATTTTATGATGCGCCAAATGTTTGCTATGGGTGAAAATTCTGGACTGTAGTCAGGCCATTTCAGCACCCAGACTCATTCACTGTGAAGCCATGCTGTTGTGATGGATGCAGTATGTGGTTTAGCATTGTCTTGCTGAAATATGCAAGACCTTCCCTAAAAAAAGACGGTGTCTGGATGGGACCATATGTTGTTGTAAAACCTCAATATACTTTTCAGCATTGATAGTGCCTTTCCAGATCTGTAAGCTGCTCACGCCATAGACACTAATGCAACCCCATACCATCAGAGATACGGGCTTTTGAACTGAGCACTGATAATAAGCTGGATGGTCCCCTCCTCTTTAGACCGCACAACACGGTGTATGTGGTTTCCAAAAAGAATTTCAAATTTTGATTAATCTGACCACAGAACAGTTTTCCATTCTGCCTCAGTTCATTTTCAATGAACTTTGGCCCAGTGAAGACAGCGACATTTTTGGATCGTGTTCACATATGGCTTCTTCTTTGCATGATACAGCTTTTGCTTGCGTTTCTAGATTGCACGACAAACTGTGTTCACAGACGATGATTTCTGGAAGTGTTCCTGAGCCCTTGCAGTGTATTCCAGTGCAGAATCATGGTTGTTTTTAATGCAGTGCCGCCTGAGGGCCCAAAGATCACAAGCATCCAATATTGACCTTTGGCTTTGTCCCTAGTGCACAGAGATTTCTCCAGATATTCTGAATCTTTTGATGATATTATGTACTGTAGATGGCGGGACATTCAAAGTCTTCGAAATTTTACAATGCGGAACATTTTTCTGAAATTGTTCCACAATATTTAGATGCAGTTTTTCACAAATTGGTGCACCTCTGCCCATCCTTACTTCTGAGAGACTCTACCACTCTAAAATGCTCTTTTTATACTCAGTCATGTTACTGACCTGATGCCAATTAACCTAATTAGTTGAAAAATGCTTCTCCAGCTGTTTTTTATTAGTACCCTTTACTTTTCCAGCCTTTTGTTGCACTTGTCCCAACTTTTTTGAGACGTGTTGCTGCCATCAAATTAAAAATGAGCTAATTTCTCATGAAATGGTAAAATGCCTCACTTTCAACATCTGATATGTTGTTTATGTTCTATTGTGAATAAAATGTGGGTTTATGAGATTTGCAAATCATTGCATTCTGTTTTTATTCACATTTTACACAATGTCCCAGCTTCACTGGAATTAGGGTTTGTAAAAAATTAAAAATGAAGAATTCTGTATTAATACAACCCCAATTCCAAAATAGTTGGGACGAAGTGTAAATTGTGAATAAAATCAAAATGCAATGACTTTCAGATCACATGAGCCAATATGTTATTTACAACAGAACATAGATAACATTTCAAATGTTGAAACTGAATGTTGAAATTTAGATTAAGAGTTAGGAAATGATCTCCCCACATGACATAAATCCTTATTTATTGACTTGGGTATGCATGTTTATTCAATAAAACACTGAAAAAAAAAAAAAATAATAAATAGAAAATAAAAAAAAAAAACCTTTGGCAGCTCTGTGGTTTCCTGCCCCACAGCAGAGTTCCCTGAGTGGAGTTCGCCCATGTGACTTCTGCCAGACCCATCTCTGATACCTGGACCTCTTCATCCCTCATCGTCCTCTTCCTCGCAGCGCTCTGGGGCATTTGTGGGGCTGTAACTGATGGCACACAGGAAGGCAAGATCAGATGACAAAAGCCGCATTGAAAAGACCAGTGTAACCACGGCCTATGTCCTCTGAATGTGATCAGTGAATGCAGACAGCAGTCCCATTATGCAGTCGCTCCATACCTGTGGGTGGACAGGTGTAAAAGGTCTGCACAGAGGAGCAGGTGGAAAAGAATTTTGTGCCACTGTGGGCATCGCTCAGACACTCTTCAGCTGGTTCTGCCAGAGTTGAGCTCAGTGCTCTGGACTGTTCATGGCTGAGGTGGAGTACAGGCCATGACTGGCGGCCATGTTCGCTGCGGAGCTCTTCCTCACTGCCTCGGCTGAGTCCTCCAGGAGAGCTTGGTGCAGGCTCTGAATACAGCTCTCCAGATTATCTACATCATCACCTGGTGAACAGACACATTGTTAGTCCCTACAGAACTACAGCTCTGTTCAGACACACTCTTATCAATATATAGGCAGGTTGGCCGTTTTTTAGCAAATGAATGCGTCTGGTCTCATAAAATAATGAAAGCACCAGAGGACTTCAGGTTGGCCAATAGTTTTTAGCTTGAAAATAAATGCGTCTGGTCTCATAAAATAATAATTAGAAACATGGTGCTCATTTAAAATCAAAGAACAGTGTTTGTCACTCGTTGGCATTGAACAGCTTGTCCAGCATGATGGTAACAGACAGACAAACAAAAAATCAAGAGAACAGTGTTTTCCCTCTGGCAAAGAAAAGTGCTGACAGGAAGTCTGACCTCTCTGCGCACACCGAGGCATAATAATTAGTGGTGCTCTCAAGGGGAACAGGAGAGGGCGCTGTCTAAAAAAAGTGCTGCTGGAAGTCGGACCTCTCTGGAGACTCTCAGGGGGAACAGGAGGGTCAGCCGGGCTACTTCTCTGCTCTATCCCTTCCTCAGCTCCCGTCTCCCTCTTCCTGTATCCCACTGAAAGAGATCATCGCTCACAGGTCACATGGGGCCATAACAGAGTCATCAGGCTGTGAGCGGTACCTGTCCAGTGCAGCTGTGCACTGCCGATAATGTCCATCCATCAACGATCCAATGTGTTTCTTCCACATCATGGTCACCTGATCCATCGCAGGGCATGCACACACACATTATTATTATTATTATTATCATCATCATCATCTCTTTCTCCACAGCTGAGGCCAGGGTGTAACAGTAAAGCGCATTGTGGCACGTTTGTGAAATGCGCTATGCTAATTAAAGTAGATTTATTTTGATTGAATTTGAAGTTACCTGATTGAATACAGGAGGGGCGGAGCCACGGGTCGTGCTGGAGCTCCTCTAATGAGGCTCGAAGTTCTACCTCAGGTGCCAGGCATCGTTTCATGAAGTCCACCAGCGCTGTACATGACAAAACCCTCACGATTAGACAGAGCAGACAAAAGGAAGCCCAAATTTTAGAGATTTGCACACAGACTCCAAAAGCTCCTGCTGACTGCACTCACGTGGGGACAGCTCTTCTGGGTAGACGATGATGCCCATAGTGTCAGGGTCTTCATACGGGTTGTAGGGGAAGTAGCCACAGACGATGTTAAATAGTGTGACCCCGAGTGACCACACTGTGGCGGGCCCAGCCTGGTACGCCCCGCTCCTGAACCACTCCGGCGGTGTGAATGCCAGTGTACCTAAGACAGAGGCAAAAGTACTGTCACCTATTGTATGGCAGTCATGATATGAATATGAATTCAAACAACAGCAGAGATCATATGTAATTGAAAACACTGATCAGCACATAGAAGTTTGTGTGCGTTTCACTTCACTAATTTACAAGCACAGGAGAGGGGATTTGCTATCATTTACTCCGAACGTCCCAAACGCTGATTAAAACCAGTAAACCCCCTCACTTGCCAGCATAGGAGGTGCACGGAGTGTCCGTCCAATATGTCCCAACCCCAAAATCAATCAGGGTGACCCGATTTGTATCCGTGTTAATCAGGATGTTGGACGGTTTGAGGTCACGATGAAAAACGCCTGACTGCTGGCAGTGCAGGAGAGCGTCGATGAGCTGCTGGATCACGAGCCAAGCCAGCTGTTCATCCACCTTATTTTAAGGCGAACAGAAATCCGAGAGATCTCGGCAGGGCTCTGGCCGCTCAAGCACCAGCACGTAATATTCGGGTGCGTCAAACCATTCATAGAGCTGAAGGATGTTGGGATGGCCGGTGTTGCGGCTCACCAGGCCCATAATCTGCACCTCCCAAGGAGTCTGAAGAGAAAGTGAGCAAAATGAGCTGAGAGTGATTATTATCAGGCTCTAGCAGGCAGTTCAGTGTGAGCTGGAGGAGGTATAATGTGCCATTACCCGCCAGCAGATGAGGTGTACTGCGCTGTTAGCTGTGAGCTGGGTGAGGTGTACTGTCCTGTTATATATGAGCTGGGTGAGGCAAACAGACACGACTGAACAATGAAAAATGCCTCTTTAGATTGCAGACGAACAGATCAAAATGTGACAAATATCTTTCTGATCAAGAGTCATTTCTCAGTGTTACTCACTGCAAACTGGTCCCACTCTGCTTACTCCAAATTTCAGGGCAACCTGGGGAAACTGTGATGAGATTAAAAGGTGAAAATGCACTCTGCAAACTACTTGTGCTTTTACTGGAGAAATTAATGATATAATGATGACATAGTGCACTCCATAATTTGTTGAACATGATACATTTGTTATTTTGATTCTGTCGGCCAAGTAAATCACTGGATCTTTTTCTAATTGAACATGCATTTTACATGCTGAAGAGGAAACTGAAAGTAGAAAATCCCTGAAGCAAACAGCAACTTAAGATGGCTGCAGTACAGGCCTGTCAGAGCATCCTCAGGAAAGATACCCAGCGTCTGGCGATTGGTTTATCACATGCAAAGGATATGCGCCCAATTGTTATGTGGACAAGGTAATAAAAAATGTGCTGCCTATAGTCCAATAAATTATGGTGCGCACACTGTATTTGACAATACAATCAACTCTACAAATAGTGCAGTGTGAAATTCATGGTTATGAAATTTGCCAATATAGACAGGATACGTCAAAAGAAATATAACGAAAAACACATTTTAAGATACTATTTTTAGACACCAGAAATAACCATTCCCTATGTATTAAAATACTTAACAAGATGCTTGTCTTCAACAGTGATATATTAACCCTTAAATGCCCACTGTGACAAATTTGTTACACGATTTTGGGGGTTGTCAAAATCACTGACCCCACATAAATTTTGCAACCTAATGCCCATAGTGACATATTTCGACCATCAGTGCTGCCATCTGATGTATAAAAGTGGAACTGACACTACACTGGCTGCACCAGCTAACCTTTCCAATATGGCCGCCCCCATGGTGGAATCCAGACGATAGATCAACACCCATTCATCACTGGATAAAGTAGACAAACAGGTAAGCTAATGAAAAATAAGTGATGCCTCATTCTTCAGCTATATGTCAACTGTTTTATCATTCAAGTCATTAAGGTCCCCAAAATGCCCATCGTGACATATATGTCACAAACTAAAATGAGGTCAAAGGTCACAAAAATTAAAAATTGCTATTGGGTTGTTATTAGCCCCTCCCCAGGACATTTTAACAGAATACATAGATTTTTCTTTCAACTTTTTCTCTAGTTGGGCATTTAAGGGTTAAAGAATGAAATCATAAAAAGTTTGATCTGAGATATTACTACAGGAGAATAGGAGGAGTCGTCAAATCGTAGTTTTAAAGACGGCATCTTACAGGCAGTCCATCAGAGATGCGTTTCGCACCAAACACTGTACCACATCTGCCCTCTCCTAGTCGAGATCTGCCCGTGTAATAATCGTGTGCACGACCTGCAACACAACCCAAGTGTTTTATTCCCACTAAAAGAGTTTAACAAATATCCACTATGTTGTGCCCACAGCCCTTTAACCTTGCTTTCCATCCTTACCTTGCCGCTTGCGTGTCCATCCGGTCGCGAGGGGCAAATCGATTGCTACTGGCCATTGCTCATCCATTATCGGAACCATAATTAATTCGCACGCCACTAATGCCCAATAAAAATCTTTACTCTTAGAGCTTTTTTTTTTTTTAATAAACATATACACACACACACACACACACACACACACACACACACACACAGTGGGCTCAAAAATTACTGGCACCCCTGACTGGCAATTCAAGAACGAGAACTAAGCCTAGTTTAGCCGGGCTCGGATAGGCCTTTATGCCACCAGGGATATGTGTTGATGGTAACACTAGCAATTAGTGGCAACCCCAGCTGCCTTTTCCTCTAAGCAATCATGTTTTCACTCTGTAGCAGACAGGTTAGCCCATTAATTAATTAAGGTTCCTTGCTTATTCAGGAGGCAGATGGCTGTGGTTTCCTTCCTGTTCATTGGCATTGGTCTAAAGCAGGCGTTCCCAAACTCGGTCCTGGGGCCTCCCTGTGTATGCTGGTTTTGGTCCCAACCATAATTGCCATTATAGGACTTTAACAAGCTGTTAATTTGTCCAAATTGGGTGCATTTTGTGTTTAAATGTGTTATTTGCTGTTTTAAGCCAAAATTTAATAGAAATATCCATTTGTGCCATGAAGAATAAAAGACCGAATAAAAGACCCTTGCATATAAAGTTTTTTGTCTTTTTTTTCCTGTGTGGCAAGCAATTTCAGGTAATAACATTTTTAAACAGATCAAATCAGGTACTGAGAAAATCAGTAACCTCCAAATTAGGTTGCTGAAGACAGGTGATTAGAGTTCTTTCAAAATAATTTGCTTGCACTCAATCACAAAAACATAACATAAAATTTTAGGAAAAAGAATATGGCTGGTATTCTGTCTGCAATGAATTAGCCAGCAGAGTCACGAGCTTAGCCCTACTGAGCCACTAAAGGAACAGATTGACCGTATGGTGCGAGAAAACGTGCCCGTCGAACCAATCCAACTTGTGGAAGGTGCTTCAGCAATCATGGGGTGACATTTCTGCAGATTAGTGAAACAAACTGACAGCTAGAATGCCAAAGATCCTCTGGGCTCAAATGGGAAATTCTTTGATGAGGGCAAAAATTGTTGGACAGTATTAGTATTTGAAGCAGAAGTCATGATTTATAAACTGGTCAATGTCTTGACAATACTTTCTACTCATTTTGCACCTTAATATATGAACAAAGGCATGAATTTTAATAGAAAACATGACCTTTTTCAAGCGATTCCAAACATCTGAACAGAATCGTACATTTTTGATATTTCGGAACGTTTCATTTCTAAAAACCTTATTTATATTTCATTTTGTGCCTTGATCACTTACACTAACCCTGCCTGTTGATACACTGAAACAGTATTTTTTTTTTAGGTTCCTGCATTTGAGCGCAAATCGACAGGAATATGGCGCCCTCTAACGGATGCAGAACAGAATAAAGCCATTTCCCTTGGAGCTAAGCACTTCCAAGTCAGATGTATGCTGAGCAGTTTACAGAAGAAAAACCGTAAGGGCAAAGCAATTTGTCTGACAGGTAGCGGCGACAGTTAACAGCCGAATATAGGCTTCCCAACCTTTACAGTAAGCGGATTGTATACCTATATACAGCCTGAATTGGCGCGTTGGTAGGTTAATGACCTCTGCCGACAACTTTTACAGAAAATGTTTTTGCTCCTGTCTGCCCATCTGTCTGTCAGACCATCAGGATTACAGAAAAAGTTCTGCTACAAATTCTTGATACTGTGGAAAGGTTATACATGACAATAGCAAGAGGTGATTAGATTTTCACAGGTCAAGGTCAACACTGCAGAGAAGGTCAAAAATGAAGGTGCAGGCTGAGGTATGCACTCTGCAGAGCACCCTTCTAATTTAGATTCTATCTCATGTCGAGCAGGGGTGGGGAACACTGCTCCTGGAGAGCCATAGCTCTACGTTTTGGATGTCTCTCTGCTCTAACACATCTGATTAAAATGATTGCAGCTTGTCGAGGGCTTGATAACAAGGCAATCATTCAAATTGGGTGCGTAAGAGGGACAGCTAAAACATGAAGGGCGATGGCTCTCCAGGGTTCCCTACCCCTGTGCTAGACTGATCTTGTATTCATTTTTCTTTGATCAGAAGTTTCAGTATGTTACATTCCTGTTGGTATCTCAGTTCGCGCCATAAGCACCGATATCAGCTTGAGTCCCTCATAGCTCTCACCATTCCTTCTGCAGCAGTGGTTCCCAACGTCTGCCCTGGAGACCTTGTCTATGATGGTTTTCATTCCAACTGCAATGGCGATTACAATTTCGAACAGTGATTTTTTTCTTAATTTTAACCTTTTCACATCTCAAGGGATTATTTACCCTTCTTAGCAACAGCCCAAAATAGCAAAAGCTGTACGCCATATAAAAATAATACAAAAATTGTGCATTGTTGCAAACATTTGCAAAAAGGTAGCCGACATTTTTATCAGACCAAATTTAGAACAATGGTGAATCAATAAGGTCCGTATAGCCTTTCCGAATGCGACTTTTTACCCTTCTACACAATGCAGTTTTGGTTTGTAGTCATTTGCCTCATATTTTAATTTGACATCAACTCCAAGAGCCATTTTTAGTGATCACCTGTCCACACTTCCACCAATCAGAAATTAATTGATTCATTAATTATGCCTCCACCACACACTGGGGGCGAGAGTCATGCAGTTTTCTGGTCGTCTGTCCGTCATAAATATCTTGTACACACTATATCTACTGATGCAGCGGAGGGATTTTCATCAAATCAGACATGGTAACTCTCCACAGAGGGTAGCTGCACTGATTAGGTTTTGTAGGCGAGCAAATCAAAGGTCAGGGTCACATAAGGTCAGTTGTTTGTGCAGGCTGAAAAAACTCTTAGGCCCAATGAAGAAATGGGAGACTGAGGCACAGCAATCAATGCTTTGCAATGAGATCTACTCCTTTCATCGGCAAGTGTCTTGCCTTATTTTGCCATTTCCTCTGTACCATTTTGCAAAAAAAAAAAAGAACAAAAAAACTGTGATATAGTACAGTATAAATATACACAACATATTTAGGTATTTATGACAATGTAGCTTGTAAACACCAATCATGCAATTAAGAAAAATACCTAGCAATTGTGTTAACTACAATTGCGGCTGGAACTAAAACTAGCATAAAATAGGTCCCAAGGATCGAAATTGGGGACCACTGGTTTTTGGGTCATTCCACGCCAAACTGAACAGGGCTCCCGGCCTTACCCCCTCCAATTTCCGTGAAACCTGTTTTAAGAATAGCCCTTAGGACCAATAATGAGTTGCCCAAATTTCAGCACCAACGGTGCAATAGTTTTTGAGATACATGCCTTTGAAATTTGCTGACCACGCCCATAGTCCATTTGGTACCATTTGGTAAATGGTAATGTCAACAGTTAAAATTTGCTGAAAAAGTTTCATACAAGTAATCTCTTATCCTTTATGTCCATGTATACCAAGTTCCATCGACTAGCCGAAACTCCTTCAGGTAAAAATTGATAGGACAACTGTCCTTGATCACAATGAAAACGCTAATTAATCTAAGGAGTGTTTTTTATAAAAAAAAAAAAAAAAAACCCATAAAAGTTAAACAGATATTTGTAGCAGGTTACACTATACGACAATTACAGCCACGTTTCTTACTATTTAAAATAAATTGGTGCATTAATATTTCTAATTTAAAAAAATATCAAGACTTCAAGATGAGCAATTTTAAGATGCTTTATTGATGACGCTGGACAATTTGTAATATAGAGATCATAAATTTCCTAGTAAAGGAGATAGAACAATTCGGTTTCACTTTGTAAATATGTTTTTCAGGAGTACAACCAGATTGTTTGAAGTAAACTTCAGTAGCATTTGATGTTTAATTTACATTTTGGGTTTTTGGTCATGTGGTGCATTTCAGACTTTTGTTTTAGTCGAGCCAAACCAAAGTCAAGGGGCCAAATGCGTTTTGGTACTTACAAAGTCGATATACAATGTATCTGTTTACGATCCATGATATTTTAAGGCTTTAAGTAGAAAACCAGCAAAAGCCACCCCTTTGGATTAATTAGCATTTTCATTGTGATCAAGGATAGCTGTCCTATCAATTTTTACCTGAAGGAGTTTCGGCTAGTCGATGGAACTTGGTATACATGGACATAAAGGATAAGAGATTACTTGTATGAAACTTTTTCAGCCAATTTTAACTGTTGACATTACCATTTACCAAATGGCACTATGGGCGTGGTCGGCAAATTTCAAAGGCGTGTATCTCAAAAACTATTGCACCGTTGGCGCTGAAATTTGGGCAACTAATTATTGGTCCAAAGGGCTATTCTTAAAATAGGTTTCACAGAAATCGGAGGGGGTATGGCCGGGAGCCCTGTTCAGTTTGGCGTGGAATGACCCTTTTAGCAGTGAAACACTGTCATGATCTTCCAAAACAATGATGTAGAGAAAACTAGACCGTGCAAAGCCCCCTTTCTAGCGGCAAGTTGGCTTTAACATCTGGTCATGGCAAAACAAAAGCATGTAGTGCTTGAAACAATTTAGACGCATATGATTTGTGTCAAAATGGTAAGTTCCTGTTGCACTGTTGGCTGCGAAAACCGTGCAGAACAATGCTTTTTTTTTTGTTCTCTTCAAAACTGCAATTTTACTAATAATTATGGATAAATATTTGAGTTTAATTATCAGTTTACCTGATTTTGATCATATTAGTTATATCCTAAAAGCTTTTACTATATGTATTGTCCTTATTTGAAAAAGCACCTTGAAGCAACCTTTTTTTAAATTCTTTTTTAGATTATTTCTGAACAGGGGTGTTTACTATGTTTACTCTGCGTTTTGCTGTAGCCGGAAGCAGGCGCCTATTGACCATGACTGAATGCACCAAGAATAGAGAGCCCGCAGGCTAGTTTTTTTCTCTATGTCATTGTTCCAAAATGTACAACTATGAAACACTTTGAAAACACAACACTCCCAGATAAGAGTGAAATGTGCTCCATAATACTACTTGAAAATTTTCCACATCACTTCTTACTGGACCCTCGACTTTGGGAGAAATTTCTTATTTGGATAATTAATGGTTTTGAACCGTAAAAGCCCTACCATTCCACATTCTGAACACAGAGAAGAGGAATTTCATGGGAAAAAAAAATTACCAAAAGCACAGAAAGGTAAGAAAAGTTTGAGTATTTTACTTTAATGTGTTTGAAATGAAGGGTAGGGGGTCTGCCGACTGTACAGGGACACTAGTCCAGTGGAACCTGAGATAATCTCCATACTGGAGGATGTCAATTTTTTTCCACCACCAGAGAGAAGTTAATGATCTTGGGAGCAAACTCCAGTACTGTGGCAAATGAAGGCAAGACAAAATTCAAAAAATGGCAGCATACATAGATAGCGGGGGAAAGGTTGGGGGACCGGAACCCAGGAACAAGATGGCCGCCACTGCCAGGGTCAACAAGCACGTCACGCCACCCCAGTCACCCGCCGTGAGATAAACAGGGCAAGGCAGGGGGCTGTTCTTCCTCCAATACATTAACCCTTAAAGTGCCAAAATAAATAAATAAATAAAAACATAGATTTAATCATTTTGCGCTGTTGAAAACCTATCATGTGGCGACGGGAGCTCTTTTAAACAAGTCGCCACATGATAAGTTTTCAACAGCTTTGATGTCGACATCTTACATCGAGTAACAGTAGTTGAATTTAGCACTCTTCTAAGGGTTAAAATTGCCAATCGTTCCACGGAGCAATTCAAAGCAGTCTACAGTTCAACAGGAAAGAAACCCCACTGACCAGCATCACGAGTGTAATGCGAGGAGGCGGCCATTGCGATCAGAGGAAACCAGCCCCGCTACTATCAGGGACGTCTTCGTGGAGTCCTCAAGGCAGCTAGCTGAATGCACCATCCGCCATGTTGATGCTGTAGGCCTCAACCTGATCATATTCATGTTTGCGGTCAGCTTTACAAATGCTCTCATGTTCCAAACAGCTCCTAGTGCCGATAAACTAACAAGTCAACGACCCAGGGCAAAACTGCACCACACGACCAGGAATTCACATGGCAGGACCGCAATTTGAACAGGGCACCACTGTAGGGGAACGTAAAAATTAAAATTACGCAATAGAAACCTCTTCTCAGCAAAAGGGCGCGCTTAGGGGACAGGTGTGTAGACAAGCTTCCTGATAAATCATCGGTAATGAAAAGGCACAGCTTGCAGTGTGAAGTTGGTTCCATCACAGATATTCTATTGTCAACAAGCTGAACCTGTGTCAACCGGATACCTGTAATGGAAAAAGACTGAATTGATTTTAAAAAAGATTATAATTTATGCAAAAGTTGCTACAACGGGTCAGCTGAGACGCAGGACCAGCTGCCCCTTCAAGTCACAGCAAAGTGACCGAGACCAGCTGGACCCAACTCATGGCCGGTAAATGCAGTGCACACCTGCGAGAGAATCAGAAATTGAAATTTAACGCATCTGGACAGATTTCCTGAATTTAATGCGGTAGATCATCCACTTCCCTCTCACCAGGTGCAGTACCCGGAGATCCAGACGAAAAGAGACTGGATTTCCAAACATCAGCCTCAGCTCGGATTTGCTCAGCTGGGCTTCTGCAAGTATCTACAAAACTAGTCATATTACAGGAAAAATGCATCTGAACAGACCCTGACGCAGGTCAATGAAAATTCACCAGTTGTTTTCTGCAACCAGGTACACTGAGTCAGGTTCTGCAAGTATGGATTCAGGCTCTCAGCATCAGGACAAGGGCTCCTTATAGCCTGAGCATAACTGGCCCGGTCAGGGACTATGAGTAGAGAAAGAAATGTTCAAGAAATGGGTGCTTCCATCACCAGCCTCTGGTTCACTATGGATATCAGCTTTTCCTCGGAGATTTGGTGAGCTGCAGGTGACCCATGTCCTGTAATGCGAGACGTGTTCCTGGTTTTGGCTTGAGTCCTGCTAGCGTATAGTTGGATGAATTATAAGCCTAAATGGACCTGGGTGACCATAGACTGAGGACCAGAAACTGGCAATCCAGCATCGGCCTGGCTGGAAACCAGAGTTGAGATTTACAAATCTTGGTAATGAAGCAAAGCTGTTGGGGAGATGCATTTCTAAACGGCAGCATCGTCGCTACTGATGGAGGAGTTGGGGTGCAGGAGGAGGAGAGGTGCTCTGGCCCAACGGGACAGGATGTGAAACACGCCAACCACCAATCAGGCGCTTTCCATATCACAACCTTTTCAGCATCTGAACACAGTCAACACAGTGCCAGCAGGAATAAATGCTCACCATTACACACAGCATAACACACATCAAAGCTTTACGCTGAAAATGTTTTGGGGGAGATAACGGCAAAAGAACATTCAACAAAATTAAAATGCTACCACCTTTCGGGTAAAAGTAAAAAGCATAGATTTAAAAACTAAAGCGAGAAAGAAAGAAAAGAACTTCAAAATAAACACACTGAAATTAAATTAATAATAGTGCTGTATTAATGTTATAAAATTGGTATTTTTGTTTTTGGTATAGGTCGTCAAGCGGTATATCAGTAGAATTGGTTGTGTGAAGCCCTTTAATTACTAAGCCACAGCTCTTGACCAGTGTTGTAAACGTTTGGCTTGCAATCGGAAACCGCAGCGATTATTCAACCGAGTCACTGCCGCTCTTCTCACGTGTATTATACTAAAACTTAGCCTCTTAGTTTATTTCCTTCCACATCCAGCAAAACTCGTCTGCTTTCAAACTTTTTTCACTGAGTAAGTTCACACATACAGGCTCAGGAAGAGCGCCAACGTAAAGATAACAGGTTCGTTCCTAGTTCCATTTATTTTTTTTCCTTTAACACATGGCGCACAGGAATAACCAGAGCCGCTCTGTTCCTGTGTGACTTCAGGACACCAGGCTCTTTTCCCCGTCATTCCAAAACCCAACTACACACACTCCCCCGTGGAACCGCTATCAATCACTGCGTTTTAATGGTAGACCTCGGCCATCAGGATCAAGTCCAAACCAGGGAAGAGCTTGTTCTTGAAACCGCTACGGTGAACAGGCAAAACTGAATTGAGTCAGAGCGTCACGGTCACTCCTGGCGATGAGGGTCCCGGGCAGGGGCGGGGCAGGGAGGGGAGGGGGAGAGGGGCGGGGGCTTCCTGAGATGGTGGTGGTGGGGTGGACGGGGGGAGGAGGGTGGGGGGTGGAGTTTGGAAATAGTAGGAGCTCAGTGGACGGTCAGTGCCCCAGCCGCGTAGCTCACAGAGCTGTCCTGCCAGTTCCTGCACTGGCTGGACTGGGCGTAGTTTAGGAAAGAGAAGTTCATGTCCATCCCGGTCTTCTTCAGCTCCGCGACAGCCTGTGGGAACAACCGCATGGTATTAACACATAAACACATGCAAACGTGCATCGGGGGTTGACAATTTTGAGTCGCTGCAACTCCATTACAGTCCAACCTCCATCAATAACCTTTTTGAACCCTTCCAATCTGGTTTTTGTCCTCAACACAACACTGAGACAGCTCTCATTACAGTTTTAGATGATCTCCCTCTCTCTGCTGACAACGGTTCCTTAAACATCCTCTTCCTTCAAGACCTTAGCACCGCATTTGACGCCGTTAACCCAGAAAATATCCTCTCCCATTTAAGCTCCACCATTGGCTTCACTGGTACTGCTCTCGCATCGTTCAGATCCCACCTCACAGGCAGATCTCACTTCATCACCATTGGCCAAATCCACCACAGCCCTCATCACTCAAGGTGTCCCCCAAGGATCAGTGCTTGGCCCTCTTCTACTCATCATCTACATTTCCCCTAAATTTCCCTGGACAAAATATTCACCACCAGGGTCTCAATTTCCGCTTTCATGCTGATGATACACAGATTTATGTCAGCACCAGGCAATTCTCGGCTTTACCACCCCCTCCCCACTCCTAGCCAGCATTCTTGACATAAAACAACAGGTCACCAGCCTTCTGAAATTAAACTGCGAGAAAATTTTGACTGAACCTATAACCATAATCTCACAAATTGCCAGCCTCACCCTCAACATAAATGGCTTCTCTGTAAAACCCTCCAAAACTTTACGTAACCTTGGTTTAATTTTTGATGCACCCGTCATTTTTAAACCCAACATCAACTCTCATTTAAAATGCCACACCTCCGCAACATTAAAGGACTCCGCCTGAGACTCACCCTGAAAATTTTAAATTTTACCTTATTCCTATAAAAATGGTTTTTCTAATTTCATTTTTGAAAGACTGAAGTTGAGCTTAAAGGCGGTGCTTACAGGAACAATCAGAGACAGCAGAAAAACAGGACTGCTCTTTAATGCACCAAGAAGTTCACAGCCAAGTTGATCTGATTCCCATTACAACAGTTTGACTGAACACAATTTCACCTAAGGGTGGTACCGCAGAAAAATAATAGCCATCAAAATCAATAAGGCCCCCCCTGTATGAATGCACACAGCAGATTTGGCAGGATTCCCGTTAACCCTTACAGTGCCATATGCAGCTGCTGTTGCTCAATGATGCAAGATATAAAAATTAAAGCTGTTGAAAACCTATCATGTGGTGACTTGTTTAAAAGAGCCCCCCTGTGGGAGCTCTTTTACATAAGTCGCCACATGATAGGTTTTCAACAGCACATGATAATTAAATTTTTATTTAGTAAAACTTTCAGCGCTCCAAGGGTTAAAACGGTTCAGGTTTTCATACATTTTTAAAAATAGAGACATTAAACATTAACCCTTAAAGTGCCAATCACTGCTATAGTTTCGAAAGGTGCAAAATATACAAATCAAAATTCAAGATTTCAGCCTTCAAACTTCATCAATTTTGTCCATTTTTAGTTGGCAAATTTGTTAGCAATGACCTTCAGAAGGGTTTGCAGGTACCTGTGAGTCCTTCTCAGGGTCCTCAACAGGATTTTTTTAGGGGAGTCTCGGGAGGGGAAAGCCACCTTAAATAGCCAGGGATTCGGGGGGTTCAGGGGTGGCGCCCCAGTGGGGGGTCCAAGAGGGCAAAGCCCCCCTGAAGCTTTTGCATTATGGGCTAATAAAGGGCCTTCTTCGGCAGTGTGAATATACTAAATCACTCTGGAATTAACTTAATTAGACCATGATGTTTTTACCTTGGCGATTTCGTATGGAGAAGGTCACGAGGGCACAGTCTTCATGCGCACGCAATCATATTTGCCAAATATGTCAGTCACAATTCCTTGTCAGTATGGAATAATTTAACCCATTGACAACGGTGCCACAAATAATCATTGCTAGGGCCTTTCGAATCACTACTGATCGCTCAGTTGGGACCACTTAACCACATTTTGTGCATCACATGAAGGGGAACTTCACGTGAGGGATGTGTATTTCTATGCTTATTCTCTGGAAGTCGAAAATAATTGTTATATTTATACTCCTATAGGATTATCATGACCCCTCCTCTGCACCTAACACCCGTTTACAGAGAAGTTCCCAAGACTAGCATTCAGGCACCGATACTACAGTAGTCTTGACAAAAACTTCTCACAATTTGTAATATTAGAGATCATAATATATATATGCTGTCTTGAGAATATTTTCCAATTTATTGTACCCATAATATTCAGGTTTAGCTTACACTCAAAACAATATAGAAGGAAGGAAAATCATCCCCATAATTATTTCTAACCAATATAAATATATTTTAGGGTCTACAGCAAGAATATGAACTGATTCCAGGATTTATTTTGGCGGTACGACATCGACTTTTAGTGGAATGCGAGTAACATGCTTACCAAGAATTCCTATTCACTTTTTGTTTGTTAGTCTCAATAATCCCATTGGAAAACTGAGTTCTTTTGTTTTTGCCTGTACAAAGTACTCAATTCCGTGCAGATCTGTGCGTGAAGGAGAGTTTACTTTCCGTTTAATCGTCATGTTTCTTCTCGCCAGTCTTAGAATCCAAGGTATGTTGAATAGAGGACACGTATTTATTCATTCAGCGAATGATTTCATCTTTGAAATATTGTATACCAAGTTTTACGCTTCTTCTCACTTCCATCAGCTGAGGAAAGACATTGTGCACAATCCAAACTGAGACACAAGCACACACCGTAATACAACTCACCATGCAATTCAAGCCGGTTGGTCTCAGAACATGACACAACAGAACGTCGATCTTACCAAAATATTATTAGCGGGTATTATCTCTCGACACGATCTGACATGAGATTTGAACAAGAACCCTTAAAGTAAATTTCCACAGAAATGTTTGATATAGAAAGATAAACAAAATGAGAAAACCAACAAAGAAACGGGGACGGTACAGGAAACCTTGCAAGCCAACTGTGACGATGTTGATTTATTTCGCAGCATTGTCACATAGCATATCACATCTAGAAACATACATCGAGGGGAGACCAAGGCGAGGCAAGGCAGCTCACACACATACACACACGCATAGTATAGCGCATGAGCCAGCATGCATAGCAAGCAAGCTAGCTGTGCTAGCGGTAATGGGGGGTGCAAGAATGATAGCCGCACACATGCTGTTACGACCGCTGCTGGAGCAACATGATCTAACTGCATGACTTATGCATATTTCCAGCCTCGTGCAGGAATCTTCAGGATTGATCATCGAATAAAGAATCATTCTAAAATACATACCATCCAAACTAACAATCCTAAACCTTTAGAGAGGACATCACTGATTGGCTAAAGAATTATGTCAGTTACCGGGGGAACCCCCAGGTCAACATACTCAGCCAGAGCTGAGTAAACAAGGCATTTCTTGTGTGCATGTCTTCGTGGTTTCTCAAACGCACAAAAACGCGCGTTTCTGGCATTGATGGGTAATATTCATGAAGTGACAACAAAGCTTCAAGAGCAATGAGAAATTCTTGGTAGTGGCAACCGCATGACTGAGCCGAACTCGGGCCGCCTATTGGTGTAAATTACCCTAGATAACCCACATAGGAAGCAACCAAACACATATGGATAGATGTCAAAACAAGCCAAATCTCAACAGTGGCGCTGGCTGCTAAATATTAGCCTGAATACATGTAAGTTAGCCAGGTACAATCAACTTAAAAAAATTGATAGTTTTCCCGTCACACACCCGCCAAAACAACGTAACGGCACAATCAGCTGCTAAATTTTTTCAGGCAGCAGCGCAATTATGCTGGCAATACCATGCTTTTGAAGGGCATTTGTCAACTAAATAATGGATTATTAACATTTGGAGGGATAAGGTGAGTAAACATTAAGCACTTAGAGTTAATTGCATCAATATCATTTACTACAGCTGCACGGCGCTGGAAAAGTGTAAAAATGCACCTTGAAAATGCTTTAAAAGTGCTTGAATTTGGAAAGGTGCAGGAACTCTTAAAACAGTATTTTTGTGCCTGTAAAACATCAACAGTTACAAAGCCCCAAGTCCCCCCCCAAACCGCCAAAGGCCCCACTCACGTTTAGCAGCACTCCGATGGGGTGTCGGCCACAGATGGTGTTGTGATATTTCTTTAGGTAGTTGCTAAAGGATATAGGGTCCAGCTGTTCTATAATGCCCATGCCCTACAAGGAGGAGAACAGACCTTCAGACAGCGGTTCCTTAAACCCTCCCCCACCAGTGCAATTATAAACAGCAAGATCATTCAGCAAGGAACTCTCTGCGGGGGGATTAAACTATGTAAATTACACAGTAAAAATAGGCCACGCAAGACTGGCTTTGTGTGAATAAGAACATGCGTCTGTGTGAAAAGGATATTCTTTTCTTTCACTTGACAAACTTCCAGTCAAAAGCCGGTAAAATTGTAGGCTTACGCATTTACTGAATTTTAGGCTAAACAGACTCTCCAATTCTGAGAAGCACAAGCCTACATAGAGACTGAAGAAGTATTCCAAATTGATAAAGGAGTTGCTTTTAAAAGTTCAGTTAAGTGACTAAGGGTCCACGTATCGAGATCTCAAGCAGTAAAACTGTTACTTCAAGAGCTTCATTTGAGCCAAAACTCCAGGCGGTTTCCTCAAGCTACTTAGGAGATTAGCAGAACTGTGCTACATGACAGAACTACTCATAAACCAAACTAATACCTCATGAACCATTAAAATACAGTCACAGAAAGTGGCCGTAGTTTATACTGCCAACACCACAACATTTAAGCACAGCTCAGGAAGGCAGTCAAGTTTTGCTGTCTAGCTCCTGACTGACTTTAAGGTCAAAGGTCACCCCACAGGAGGGATGTGAAGGATGACAGCCGAGCAGTCATGTTTTATACAGCGGCCCACAGTCGCAACACCCAGCAGAGACACGGCTGCAGCAATTACACATGGACACAATCTACACAACAGCACAGATTCAGCTTCTCAATCCAGGGGTTTTGACTCTCTACTACTCTACTAGTGCAAGGAATTAAAAGTGTCTGAAAAATACAGAGAGAATTTAATCCTTAGAGTGCCAAATGCAACTATTGTTACTCAATGATGTAGGATTTCAAAATCAAAGCTGTTGAAAACCTATCATGTGGTGACTTGTTTAAAAGATCTCCCCTGCGGGAGCTCTTTTAAACAAGTCGCCACATGACAGGTTTTCAACAGCACAAGATAATTGAATTTATAATTTTTTTGAAAATTTATTTCAGCGCTCTTAAGGGATAAAGAGCACACAAACTTACCATTTTATCGAGGTTCTCGATCGATCTGTAGATTTCCCCCTGGGTCTCATCGTAGTAAGTGTAACGGAATCGTTGCCCTTCAGCGAGGGGGGGTGGGGGGTAAAGAAAAAAAAAGTTAGCATGACACTAACCAGAGCTCTGCTTTAGGTGCAGCCAGCAATACTATACAAACTCATGTTAGATACTGGGCTGTACGTTCTCCATGAGAGAGCAGTGCCTATTCAGCAAGCTCATTATTATAGGTCAATTTAAGGCACAGGCACATTCCAGAATGAGCTTCAGGGCCAGCTAAGCCATGGCTCTTAGGCGGAGCCGATGATGTCACAGAAGAGAGTCGATTCGGCCCTCGCAGTCATCATCGAGAGCAAGGAGACACACGCTCTTACAGGCAGTGCCTTCGTCATTAAAGGTGCAACTGGTAATTAACTCAGGCTACAGCAGGTCGGCGGCCGGACCGAATCCCTGGAGAATTCGGCATCACTCACCCCAGTGACAGAAATCGGAGGAGATGACGAACAGGTTAGAGGGGTCGGCCAGGTATTTGCTCAGCAGCTTCCCGTACTCCTGCTCTTTAGATTCACTCAAGGCTCCCACCAGTACTGGGACGATGGAGAAGTTGTCTTTATGGCTGCAGTTGGAGAAAAAGCAGGAGTAAAGCGGAGGATTGTGGGTAATAACAGGGGCTTGGAGAGAGGACAGCCGATTATGACTCCACACTGCCCTGAGGACAGAACCATAGACTGTATATAAAGATAGACGAATCCACCGTGATGTCACCCATTGGTTTCAGCATACCATTTAGGAAGCCTCGAGTTTGGCAATTTGAACAGCGCCATTTTGCCATTTTGTAACCGGATGTGATTTCTATCAGACGAGAGCGTGAATTGAAGATCCGGGGAGGCGCGAGGGGCGGATCGACTTGTGGATTTGAGCATATCTGACGAGACCAGAGGATAGCCCCGCCTTTAATGCATATTCTGGCTTTATCCTTTATTCTAGTCTATTTGGGACCATAATTTACAAAAATGAACATCATGATTTATTGAAGGAGACTTAAAACTTGCGAGAGATACCATAAAATAATGTGGAAAATCATTATTGAAATAATAAATCAAGTGGGAAAGTAGGATCATTTTCTCTTAGGCCGTGTTTGAAACCGCGCTCTACGGTCTACATACACTATTCTCACTACACACTAGCCACACCAAACACTACTCACTACGAACAAACTCTTCCTGTTGCTTCTTCTTCTTATTATTCCTCAGCGAGTTTTTCTGGCAGTTTACGTCGCGTTGCATCTTGGGCAATTTGTGTATGAATAGTGAGCTTACGATGCACCCACAAAATATCTGCCCGATCTAGTATACATCCGGGAACTTCTCGCGGACACAAACTCACTCCCCACGCATAAGTGAACACCCTACCCCCAACTCTGACGTCGTTGGTAGGGCGAGTAGTATGTTAGTGCGCGGTTTCCAACACGGCCATAGACATCTACAGTATAGCATTAAACTTCTTTCTGCAACCACCAACATCACCATCTGCTGGCGATTAAAAAGAATGCAAATTTCAAAGCTTTCCACATGGGCTTTTCAGACTTTTCACTTTTCAGGTGCTTCCTCCATCTTTTGTACAGGCTATGGACGGAACAAACGGCATGTACTGTTGCTCTGACACACAAACAACAAAATACCCCCCCGCCACCACAAAATCCAGTTTTCAAGCCCAATCAAGGTCATGACAAGTAACACACACAATATAATTTCATACATCTCAGTCAAATAGCTGCTGAGAAACTTGGCCTCGGACGGACGGACAGGCTCCACTGCAATATCCCCGCCCCACTATGAATCGTAACAGGGGATTCAAAAAAAGCAACCGAAATAACAGACCTGGGCTGTGTTTTCCAAAAGCTTAGTTGCTAACCCCTGTTAGCAACTTGCATAGTTCTCTCAACATGGCTCTGGTTCAAACTCTGTCAGCCGCAAACAAAGTAACGCTGCTGCAGGGAAACATACCCCCGCAGGGGGTAAAAGGACGCGAGGGCCAGAACTCCGTGGCTGTGCAACATCAGCAGTGAGTCAGAACATCAGGCTCCCTGACCCAGAACTGCAGGAGATACAGCAGGCCCCGCCCCACAGCCTGTAGATCAGAGTCTGCCAGCCGACGGGCTATTTGACACCAGGGAAAAGATGGTGGGGGGAGTGTATCTATAGCTTTCCTCAGCTGGGAGAACCTGATATCTCAACCCCCCCCACCCCATACGTACTGACTGCAGAGCATTAGGCCCCTGCAGGGGAATTCCCTGCTACTAGACTCCACAATAAAAATTGAAGCACAAAAAAACTAAATTCATTTCATTAACCCCTTTCCCCATCATGACTACATATGAGGCGAGTGTGTGTATCAGAGGACCTTTTCCCCAGCCTCCCCAGGGGTCGTCATCAGTGGTCATTATGGGGAAAAGGGGGGAGCGTATGGGGAAGAGCTAAAGCCATGACAGCGTTGTGACACCCGTACAGCCGTCGCGTCCACACGAACGCCCAGCTCTGCCCACCTCTCCATGGCTTTAGCGGTGTAAGGCAGGTGCATCTCGATGCTGTGTTCCTCCTCGTCCGTCTGCAGGTTCATCCGCTCAAACATGCCCGTTTTCCACAGCTCAGCATAAACTGCAGAAATAAAAAAAAAAGAATGCAGAATGACAGGCGCGTACAGACCATCAACTCAGCAGGATTCATGAGGACGCAGGCTGGCAAACATCAACAACCTGAATGCAACTGGCGAGTGACTAATAGAACACACTAACAGCAGTTATGTAGACACTATATCATTCAAAGACTCTTGTATGCACTTGCTAAGGAAAGCTGAGGTAAGAATCCCTTCAATATCTCTGAAACACATCCTCCTGCATGTATATAAATAAATCTGCTAAGGAAAGCAGTGATCTTGAGCAGCGCAGTCCAACTCATCCAGGAGATCTGCTTCTCAGCAGCTTTTCACTGTAAACCAATAAATCTCAACAATGGAATGGAATATCTTATTGTGGCTGCACTAGGGCTTTCCACCCTATCCTCTCAAGCAACAGGCTGCCCATCAGTTCCAGGGCATATAATCTCTAGTGCCAAGGTTGCCGAGTTTGATTATGACATCGCACATGTACTATGTCCATGATTGTGACATCACAATTGTACTCCGTCTAGTGATTATGACATCACAGATGTGTCAGTCCAATGATTGAGACATCACAAATGTACTCTGCCCAGTGATTATGACATCACAAATGTTCTCTGTCCAATGATTATGACATCACAAATCAACTCAGCCCAGTGATTATGACATCACACCAGTACCAGAACCCCTAGATTCCACCGAGCGCGTATCTGCAACGTAAATTGTGCAACACCGTTTTGCTCAGTCCTCCACGCGACTTCATATCCCACCAAGAGCTTAACCGCGCAAAGCCTCCAACTGGCCAATACAATCGACCTGCTCAGACTTTGCTTACTTTGCCATTTTTCCTGGATACTTGTGCTTCAACCATGGGTGAACAGGCAACGAAGTTAAATGCTTTCTATTTTTGTCTGTTTTAATTTTATTTGTCATTCCTGACTTTGTTGTGCTGTAACCTGCAGTCCAGCCATGTATGCCATGGATTAAACATTAGTGCCTGTGTTGTAGTTAATAACAAAGTCGTTGAAAATTAAGTAATAAACGAATCCTAGATCAAAGATTTGAGGCTAGTTTCTTTTCGTCAAAAGCATATGCCGCTTGACAGTTACTTCCTGGCTCGCACGATCTGGGATGCGTTTCTCATAAGCACAGATGCTAATGTAGTTGGAACCATTGACTGTACGAGCATATATGGTCAAACTATGTAGGCTGCTACCAGAGCCATAGAGGGAAAGAGTTGCGACAATGAGGGTCAGAACGAGAGAGGGTCACATGACTCATACAGCCAGGGAAAAGTTCCAAAGCCCGATGGGCAATTTGAACGCAGAGTTTCAACATGTTAGCAGCAATTTTGCTAATTATTAAACAATATTTGCTTTTTTTTTCCACCACATACATGTATTTCAAGGTGACATATTTTGCGCTGTTTTCTAGGTACACTTTCATTGCAATATTGTTTTTCAAATTCCAGAATTTTGAAGACGTATGAATGTGGGCAGGCAGCTAGCCTACTTTACTGATATAATCCTTAACAAGCAAAACACTGCTTTATACTGCACTTAATTTCTCCGTTTGCACACACACACACACACACACACACACATAACATTTTAGCATCTAACGCTGCTGTTAGTATAATCTTATATTAGGTAATTAGCAATATATAATTGGCTGAATAGGATTTCCGCACTTTTAGTGGACCATATAATTCGCACACCATACAAATATGCCACCAAACTGTTCATTATCTTTCAGTGAAACTTTAATAAATGTGGTTGATGTTAACTGGCATTAATGTTACGTTACTGTTAGCCATGTCAATCTTTGCTTATAGCATTAAGTCTAAAAATCTGCTCCTTAATGACAAGCTATCAAGCTTCAGATCATGCTATTAATTTGATTCAAACATGGTTATTAAATGGTTATCACATAGATATTAACTGCAATTTCTTACCTTTTAATAATCGCTCCCTAGATGCGAGAAACATGGCTTCCCCATGGAGTTCCTACAGCCCATGCTGCATTGTTTGGAACTATCGGAGGCTCCCACAATCCGCCATTACGTAAAATAATTGGCCCACTGGAGTCAACGGAGTTCTTGCAACTCTCTCTCTCTATGGCTCTGGTTGCTACATTAGCAACTATGCTTCTGGGATATGAAGCCCTGTTCAGCTTGACGTGACTGCGGTTCGCCATCGTCAAAAATAAGCTCGCCGTGTATTCTCCGCGGAGCAGAGCAAAGAGCTGCTTCTGGGATGCTGCCGAGACGTGCCGTAGCGCAGCGGGTGGAATCATCTAGAACGGCTGCGATCAGCTCTAGCAAACGTGTCGTGCCAGTAAGGCGGCCTTGACGCTCCCAGCGGAATTTAGGGGTAATAGTTAACTAGAACATCACGCCAGTAGTGTGTCTGATCATTGTGACATCACGTCAGTACTCCCTTACACAGTCCAGCATAGGCTCAGCAGTACATGCAGCCATGTCTGTGGTCCAGGGTTAAATTCTCACCCTTCTGATCGATTCTCAGGTCATATAGAGGTGTTCTGTAGATCTCAGCGGTTGAAAGAGCACAGCGGGATAGTGGGATGTGATGTGAAGGCCCGAGGATGAATACCCTCCGTCTGAAGGGCGAGAGCAGAGGTTCAGTTTACTGAAGCACAGACTCACCGGCTGGCAGGAGATACAATAACCTCTTAAGCTGAGGTCTTTGCTGAAGCATGATTATATCAGAGCACTTCCCAGCCCTGACCCCTTAAAACCCCAAGCACCCAGACAAGGGCTGTTCTGCAAGCTCACCAAGGCAGACAGTACTGAACTACCCAGAACCAGGACATTGTGGGGTGAAGAACACTAATAACCCAGGGCATAAACCCAAAAATGAACATGGAAAAGGACCAGAACCAGCCCAAACTTAACAGCAGTCTCAGCACTGCTGCTCCAAACTGGAAATAACAACCCAATATTAAAAAGTGTAGTTTAACTGGCGGGGGGGTCACTCACGTCATGGAGGGGTCCACTTGTTTGTAGGCGTGAGCCGCACATGCTCCACAGTAAGTGTACCCAGCATGCCTGCAAACAAACAGCCTTCAGAGCAACACCTGGACCGGCGCTGGGGAACCGATACCAGCACCGGCCAAAGTTCAGCAAACCGCATGATCACCATCAAGCCCAAAACAGTCTCATCTGGAGCAGTAGCGTCAGGGTTTCATTTAACATTAGGCAGTAATGTGAATGAGAGAGCAAGCGGCTATAATGACCGGCTGTGACCGGGATCGGTGCTCACGGTGCAATGATGGCTCTCGCTGGTCCTTTCCGCAATTGCGCTTGAGACAGCCAGCCTTCTAACTGAGCATTCAGCTGCGACCCTGGAGAGAGAGAAAAGTGGTTCTGGGTTAAAGTAACGGAGTGGCATTGCACTAGTTTGTACCCAGTTAAATGGATTGCTTTTATTGATGATTTCTATTCCACAGGCAATATACAGAGCAAAGTCCTAAAGTTCCTCATTTGTCACCCGGGCATTAGGACTGTCTCTGCACTGCGGGGTTCCTGGCGATTTAGTTCCTTCAGATGCACTCTGTATGAAATTTTGATTTGGGTAAGGGCGTCTGCTAAATCACAATAGAGGGCTCCCAAACTCTGGCCCTCGAATCCCAATCCAGCCCTGGTTTTCTGTCCTTCCGAGCAATTAAGTAAACAGCTATTGCTCCTGATTGGCCAGATTGCGATCAAACCTGACACCCAGGTAATGAGTGGAAAACCAGCAGCTCTCGGCCCTCGAAGACCTTGATTTGGGGAGCCCTGCGATATGAACTAACATTTTACCCTCTACAGATGCGAAAGGCTAAACATGAGCTAACAGCCTCTGAAGCTGCAGACACAATTGTCACCTTGGATAAAGAGTTAACCCACTAAATGCCAAAATACACCACAGATATCAAAGATTTTTCCTTTTTCTGAATCCCAAAATACATCAGGCCTACAGCCTCTGAATAAACAGAGTACCACTGTGCAAACAGCCTTGGATTTACTGAAGTCCTTCTTTTGGCAAGAAAATTTCCACTGGCTGCTATTGTGAAGCCAGGCAGTCAGAAAAGTCTCCACACAAAACTCTTCACAGCTCTGAGGAACTTAAGTTCAAAAAGGGCACTGTCCTTTAAAGCAAAATATCTTCTTCATCATTTCTCAATGTTCAGTAGAATTTGCAGGGAGCGGAAACTCTGCTTACACTGCAGACCTGCGCTTCTACATTTTCATTTTTTTTTTTCCACACTTCAGACTGAATTTGAGAAATGTAACACTGAGAGTACTGAAATAATTTAAGAGTTTTTGAAAATTTATCTTGTGCTTTTGAACGCCTATCATGTGGCAATTTGTTTAAAAGAGCTCCCCTGTGGGAGTTCTTTTAAACAAGTTGCAACGTGATACGTTTTCAACAGCTTTGAATTTGATATCTTACATCATTGAACAATACCATATGCATTTAGCGCTCAAAGGGTTAATTTCCTCAGAAGAAGTCACAGTCGAGAGAACACACAGGCGGGCTGGGGAGGGAGAAGAGTATCTGCCCGGGACTGCACATTCGCACCTCCGCCGACAGCGTGTTATAACATTTACAAGCCAATTTCGCTCGGCAGGCAGGGTGCAGCCAATTCACTGATCAGTGGGCGAGTCGAATGGAAACAGGAAGACTCTGCAGCCCTGCCTGTACCACAGAAACTCCACGCTCCTCCTAAATGGTGGCCAGGGGGTCGATCCCGAGGAATGCACGGGCACTCAATCTCACTGGCCTTTGCTTGCCGTAGCAGCCACACTCCCAGCAGCCCTCTCCCATCGCCTGTAATGCGAATCTTGAAAAGCGATCAGCTGCATGACCTTTTCAGGAACACTTCAGTGACTAAGGATGGCACTTACAGCAGGCAGGACGCTCGAACGACCTCTCTAATCCACTTAGGCCATTTTTCCAGAGACTGATCAGGTTCTCTGTACCTATGGCGATCGATTCCCATTCACTTTGGCTGCGACAGTCTCCCGGGGCATCACTTATCCAAGCCGTGCATGACTCACTCAACCTACATACTGACCTTCCAGCTCTGCCCATTGATCGAGCACATGGGCAGCCTGGCTGACAAAAATGCCAGCTCAAGTGACACAGCACAGCGTAATTGGGTAGGGAGGGGGGAAGTGGGCGGGTAGCACGGTTAGGCCCCACCCAGCCATCATGTGGCATCAATTAGCCCCTCCCAATGCCCTGTGTTGAGACCCACCCAAAAGGCTTATGCAGGCTGTAAAATTCCACACAGAGCACAGAGAACAGCAGCTCATCGTTGGGCTGTGGGTTCAGTGATCCCAGTAATTACAACTGCCACTGGGCCGCCTCGGGGTAAACAATGGAGGCCAAGGCCACGTTCCAAAGGCTCTCTCGTCCCGACAGCCCATAACAATATTCACCCAGTGAGTGATCTACAGCACCAATGGCAGGAAAATGCCATTCAGCAAAAGAATTCAAGCATGTGTCATCGTGAACTTAGAAAACATTGCAGAAACTTTCCACACACAAAGAAACTCGACAGAATTAGCAGGGAAAAATATTTAACAAGGAGTATTTTCACAGTTTATTTCTGTAACAACCAAAAAAGCCAACAGCACAAACTTTATTTTCCATTATTATTTAGCAATGTTGCATCAACACAGCCACCTGCTAGGGCTAGCTATAAAATGGTTATAAGGATTCGTAGTATTCAGTGCTCCTCCATTAGGTGCATGTGGAAGGACACTGGAAAGATTCCCCTTCCTAAACTGCACAGCCATTTTCCTGCCTGAACTTTCAACAGAAATCCTGACAAGGCACTTAGTGCAAAGGATATGAACACTTCACAGCACTGGACGCAGATGCACAGAGATGGTTTGGTGATAAATAAAGTACTCCTGGTACTACTTGCTCAAGTGCAGGGTGACTTGACCAATGACTCACTACAACCATTGACTAAAAGGCCGTATTCGAGTCCCTGTTCTCCACCTTCGCAAACAGGTTGAGAACGTGGGAACGAGTTCGGAAGAGTCGAACAGGTAAGTGCGGTTACCATGGATTCATTTCCAGTTTTCCGTAAATAAACACAGCTGATCATGGCAGGGGTTTTACGATGGACACAGCTCCGAAACTTTCTCTTTGTCCACCATCTTTGTTCCTCGTCCATTCTCGCCACACCACCAGCGGAGGTAGTGTGGGATTTGAGTGCAAGAACAGCACCGCGAACGTGTTCTTGCGTGTTCGACTCACCCGAGAACACCGTTCTCTGTTCGCGAACAGGGAGACGAATACGCCCCAAGAGGTTTGCACACTGACGTTCTTGTGTAATAAAGACGTTTTGGGTAGTTAAGCATCTGATTTCTTTGGTGGCTCAGTCATGCATGTTCTAGTTTATAATGGTTCAAAAGTGAGGTCTGTCAGTTAAAGAGTTAAAAAGTAAAATATGATTATTTTATCGTTCACATTTAAGCATACTTCAGTTATTCTCTTAAGTATGGAGGTAGTGAGAAGAGATTACTCCATATGATTCAAGTAGTTTGAGTATTTATGAGAAGGCACTTTATAAATGCCATGTTCATACCTTTCTCGATAGATTTGGAGACATGAAAGCTTACTAGCAGGAGTAGACGTCATTTTTCAGATTTTGCAGCCATAAAGCTTCGTCAAGGAGTTTATAAAGCAAACAGTGTATAGTCTCACCTGCTCTACCGTTACATTTGTAACGCAGTATGATTGTAACGTTCATAATATGCCATTGGAAACTAAAGACCGTTCTGGTTTATACATAAACAGGGGAATTAGAGCGCAGATGTGGAATCCGTGACGGAGGGGTTAAATAACCAAATTAGCAAGAAAGGTAGAGACGCCCAACAAGCTGGTAACTACAAGTCCTTTGTTTACAGGAGTGAGGAGCCATCGCAACGGTTGGAATCAGGCAGCTACTGTTAAATCTTCAACTGGCAACCAAGAGAAAAAGCACGATCTGAAGCCGTCCGGCTGGCAACCCCAGAATAATACACGAAAGGGCTGCATCCAAAACATTTCATTCCGCGCACCCAGCGCAGTATTATGGAGAAACGCCGCTGCCATTCTGAATGAGTGATTATTGCTGGCCTAGCTAATTACATTTCCGTTAGCTGGCAAGTCTCCACGTCTTAAGCCGCTTTCACACTGGGCGCGAAACGAATTTTTCGCAGGACAGATTACATTCAAAGTCAATGCAAAGACGCGAATAAATTCGCGTCTTTGCATTGACTGAATGTAATCTGTCGTGCGATAAATTCGTTTCGCGTCCTGTATGAAAGCAGCTTTTCACGTTAGCTAGCTAGCTATATAATGTGAGTCATGCCATGCAGCCGGCAAGAGTAGCAGAACAGCCACATCAAGCAAGTTAAAACTCCCAGCCTGACTGACTGGGGCTTCATTATGATAAACCATCATCCTGCCAGAGAACCAAAAAAAAAAAAAAAAAAGTGTCGAACACAACGAACCGTCCTTTTTAACAAACATTAGTCAAGCTAGCAAGTTAGCTCTGGCTTCTCCAAAACTGTGTGGAGCTTTATCACGGAGTTAAGTTACCCAACTATCACCAAGTTAGAATAGCCAGCTAGCTCACGTTATATTGATCAGTTACTTCACCTGCATGTGGTTAACGTTAAAGCAGCATCGACAGTAGGTAATAGCCAGCTAGCGAGGCGGTATTTTTTCCAGCTAATTAGCACGCTAATCTTGACTGAGTGGATAAAATCTAAGGGAAGACCCGACCACCGCTCCTCTTCGGCGGACTCGGTCACCCAAAGAGCGATAGCTGGCGAGAAAAGATTATGACAGTCGTGGATTAAAAATGCGATTCCCCCGCTGTTCAACGAGCGAGCACTAGCTAAAGCTGGTTTGGTCCAGCTAACGTTAGATAATCACTATCAGCAGAATAGCTAACAATCCCAATATGCTAACGTTAGCTGGCGAGCTGTATGAATCCAATAGGAAACTGGCATTTAAACTAATTAGCTATAGCTACGCTAACGTCAGCTAGCAACGATGGTTAGCCAGCAAGCTAACCTCAGCAATACTTAAAATGTGGCTAATGCGCGAAGTTTAACAGCTTTACCTGAGATTAGTTCCTGCCTGAGCCTGCCTAAACATATCTAACTAGTTAATTAGCAGACGTTATCTGTATACCAATCAACCCATCCATCCAGCCAGCTAGCTAAACAGTTAAGATGCTTTCGCACCGGACGCGAAACGAATTTTTCGCACGACAGATTACATTCAAAGTCAATGCAAAGACGCGAATACACGCGTTTTCGCGTCTTTGCACTGACTTTGAATGTGATCTGTCGTGCGAAAAATTCGTTTCGCGTCCGGTGTGAAAGCGGCTTTTAAACGCCGATAAGTCAGCTTGCGATACAATCTGATGACCACGGCCTGTCTCTGCTTTCAAGATCCTCTTGCAGTGTTTAAAACCCCGCAGCTGACCACTGCCCTCCGCCCAAAGACTAAGCTACAGTTACCCCCATCCACGGCCTCAAGAAGCCCAGTCAGTAACTTCATATTAGCGTCCCCGGTTCTACCTGAGGCGGTGTACCAGCTGCCGGCGTGACTCGCTTCTCTGCACACCACTCGGTTCGACATCTTAGCGCCCGAGCCGCCTATCTTGGTCCGATAAAACCTTATCAGGAGAAGGTAAAAACCACACGGACGAAAATAGGGGGAAATGATAACTAACGTTAGACTTATAGCCCCTACACGGCAAACAATAATAAAAGATGTGTAAGTGGAGTATTTAACAGAAGCTAAATAGATAAACTGTCGGAAATATAATTATCCGCGGTACGGCTCATGAAACAAAGGGAATACTAGGCAGACTGACTTTAAGCAGAATATGAACAAAAGCTCTGAACAGTTTTCCTCATGAGAAGGTGCTGCTTGCCGGTTATGGGTCGGCAACACTCCGCTACAGTGCCATATAAATGAAAATTCAAGTCTATTGGCTCACAAACTGTGGCATTTGTTATCATTGGTTGTGCTTTTTGAGGCAGGTAGCTAAGTAGTCCTTGTAAAATTACGTAACATAAACTGGATTGGCTAATCGCTGCAGTACATGGGGCATGATTGGTGAACGAACTGTTGAAGGGGTGGCTAATACCGCGGTGCTTGAATCATATGCCAACTCGGTCCTGGCGCACCCCTGTTCAGGGTGGCCTTCATTCCTAGCACAACTGCTATTACAGAATTTTAACAAGCTGTTCATTTTTCTTGATGATTAGATGGATTACTTCGGAATCATCATTATTTCAGACGTAACTTCAAAATGCCATATATTATATCTGTATAATTCCCAAGTTCATATTCCGCGTGTTGCATTATGGCTAATTGTTACATAAAAAGAGGTAACACACCCCCCCCCCAAAAAAAAAAAAAAAACGACTGAGGGTATTTACTCTCCAGATTTGGATAATGGCACCAATCCTTGTTTCTTCCTTAAGCATCAATATCATGCACATTTTCCTCATTGTCATTTACTTTGAATGAATTGAATTGTTCATTTTCTACCTGACATTTATAACTGGTGGCCCGTCATCTTGACTCTCACCAATGAACTGGCTGTTGTTTCAGCTCAGTCTTTAATCAGTTAGTTATCATTGATCTGCTTGTTTTAAATTAAGCCCGCTGCACTGGAAGTCCCTAGACGTGTTGTTGTACATGTCATTTATATCTGTTTCTGATATAATGTGATTATGAGTTTAAGTAGTAAACCCACGTGAAAGGACCTAGTTAAGAAAAAGTAATAGCTTGGTAAAGTATTTTGATTACCCTTGTGGTTGGTATGAAGACTAGCATACAGATGGGTATTCCAGGAATGAGTTTGGGAACTGCTGGTCTCGTTGATAGGCTGGATAATGATAATGACTATGTTTTTAAGCCCCCCCCACACACACACACACACACACTGAAAGATCCCAGGCCACGAGGTCCATTACTGTAAGATAAAAGTGCTTATCCACAATTTCACCCGCTTCATAATGAAAACTCGTGATAAACTATACAAATTTTTATTTACGAGGTTGCATCTTTAGATGTAATTTAAATTATGATTAGCTCAGTGATATGTTCTCTACATGTCAAAGAGACTGTCTCATACAAAACAGGTAACAAGTTATCAAATTCCTGCATTTCTTTGGAAAGTTTTTTTTTAAAAAAAAAAAAAGCTTCAGTTAAACATATTGTTGTCAGACATAGCGCATGCAGAAAAATTTGGTTCAGCATGCCAGTGTTGCTAGAATTTGAAAGAGAGCTACCAAATTAAGTAATGTTGAACTATTTAAGCCATAAAGTGTGGGTTTAAGATTATGGCCATATCGCTGCAGTATGTAGAAAAGACTATCAGTGTACAAGGTGTGGTAAAGAAGCGTGCTAGAGGGAGGACTTTGAGTTACAGAAAAAAGCAGGAGGCTGTTTGCTGTCAGCACACTGGCAACGACAGAGTGGGAGCCAAACAATGGAAAAGGAAAAAAAAACTGCCCAGTGATGTTTGTTTCTACCTGCTTTTCTGCTTCCCTATTGCCAACCGTTTAGGCTACGCTTAACTTGTTCATTTCACAAGGCGACTAATGGCCTATATGCATTGCACCTTGTCTGGTCTGTTGTGTTACAGTGTCAGTGACCTAATTCTATGTACTTGCCGTTAGGTTGCTTTAGATAAAAGCATCTGCTAAATAAATGTATTGTAATGTCAAGAAGACAGAAAGTTAGGCGGAGTGTATGCGGGCAGAGAATAAAATGTTGTGTGCGGAGGCTGCAAACAGAATGAGGGAAGAAAATGGAGTAATGAGGAAAGCACAGTGCAAAAGGCAAAATAGAAATGGAAACGAACGTACAGATATGGACAAAAGGAGGAAATTAGTGTTCATAGCAGTGGTCATAAATTTTTGCAGGTGAAAGTCAAACAAAGTCAGAAAGGGGACACAGCTCAGGAGATACTGGAAGTAACTAATGTGATAGGAGATGAAAAACGGAATTTGGGAGAAAGGGTTGTTGGGAGACAAACACCGTGCAGAAAAGCAACAAAGAATATAATAGGCTTAATAATATAAATTGTGTAGAGCGTGATATAAACCAATTGGTTATCCTAGTAAAAACAAATCTGGGTAAAATAGAGGCCAAAGAAATAATGAGCAGGAAAGTTTAAAGAATATGGCAGGAACAATGGAAAAATTAATGTAAAGGGAGATACTTATTCTCTTTTAATACATGGTTGGGTGACATGAGATAAGGGAGCAGGAATAGGAGAGATGAGTCAATCATTATAAGTGAGATTCAGACATACAGGAGTAAATACAACGTTATGTGTTATGGACAAGAAAATAGAAGGTGTGAAATTAGCAGAGAGGAAGTAACAGTTTAACAGTGTACAAGGGAGGGAGAAAAGTAAAGAAGAAATACAACGTATTAAGACGACAAGAAGTGTTTACTATCAGTGAAATACTGAAAATAATCACCAAAAGGTGAGATTAGGGAGAATTTGACTGAGTTTTTGAAAGAAACAGGATTGATGAAAAGAATCTATATATTATTACTGAGTTGGCGATTTGCGTAATTTCACAGGTCTCCTCCGAAACTACCGCGCATAATGAGTCTGTTTTCCGCATACACCGGTTTTACTGTGTGACAAAGACGATGCGCCAGGTTTCGAACTTAGTTATGAAGTGAAAACAGCATTTTGAAGCCGTTTTTCCAAGTAAACCCGACCCAAGCTGCCTACATTGCATCGGGGAAAAAATGCTCGCGTATATATCGGATAGTGAGTTTTTTAATGTACAGTATTCAAATGTGTCTGCATGCCACTACAGAAATTATTCCACACCAGGGGGTGGCGGTCTTGCGCTTATGCAGTCTTTACGAATGAAGACGTTGAAGCATCAGAGAAGAAGATAAAAACATTGCCCCAGTGTAGCTGTCAACATCAGTCTACTAGCTTTCTGGCGTGATGATTAAATTCGTTGCTTAGCGAATTGATGTCTACACGAAAACGTACCTTTTTAGCATTACCGATTAACATATTTTCTTGTTATGGGGCCACAAGAATAGAAACTGAATGAATTTGCTATGCATACGGAAGAAACAGGAAAAATAAAGATTCAGCTGGTCCCGTGACCTGCGGCGCTCCCGATCAGGTGTTACGACAACATAACTGGAATTTGTACTCCTTTTCTTGAATCCTGTTTCTAGTCGCGTACGTGTTGTACCACTGTTTTAAATTGAATTTGGGAAATTTGTTCGCTTGGTTGCGTGAGCACCCGTTCCGACTCATGGCGACCAAAGCCAAAAGCGCTGAGGATGATAAAGATTACGACGACAACGGCGAGCGCATCAGAAACCATCACAAACAGGCCTTTGAGTACATGTCAATTGCCCTTCGGATTGACGAGGATGACCAAGGTAATAAAAGGACACCGAAGACCTGTGTGCTATGTGCGTTAAAGTAGTGGAAAAAGTATTGCCGAGCGAGCTCGGGTGTCTGTTTTAACGGATTCATTGACTCATTTACGCATTGATTCGTTTTTTGGAACAAAAGTTATTCACTGATTGATTCATTGACTCATTTAAACATGAATTCATTTTTGCTGCTTAAGTTATTCACTGATTGATTAATTGACTCATTTATACATTGATTTATTGTTGTGCTTTATTACAGGACAGAAGCAGCAGGCAGTGCAGTGGTACGAGAAGGGCATTGCTGAGCTGGAGAAGGGCATTGCCATTCAAATCACAGGGCAAGGTGAATCACCAGCTGTTGCATCTGCATACATTCCCAGTGCTTCGCTACCTGCTTTTATGATTCATATTCACTGATATCATTTCCTCCTGTTTGCCAACTGAGCCTCGCATCTCCACTGTTGCCAACCTCTTCACTAGGCCTTTCCACGTCTCACGGCTATCGTACATCTTTTCTAAGTTTACAGCAGGTCATTAATGCAGGTTTGTTCTCTCAGGAGAGCAGGGAGAAAGGGCCAAACGTCTTCAGGCCAAGATGATCACCAACTTGACGATGGCTAGAGACCGGCTGCAGCTGTTGGGTGAGCCAGGCTGAGCGTATGAATGGCAAAATCTGTGCTAAAGTTAATATTTCATTAATGTCCCACTGGGTTTGATGTTGCAGCTCATGCGACATGAGCAACGTCGACAAGATTAAGCACATTAGTGATATTAAAGACATTAGCAACATTGGTGACATTAGTGACATTAACAACATTAACAACATTGGTGACATTAGCAACATTAATAACATTAATGACATTGGTGACATCAGCAACATTAATAACATTAACGACATTGGTGACATTAGCAACATTAATAACATTAACGACATTGGTGGCATTAGCAACATTATCGACATGGTGACATTAGCATTAATAACATTAACAATATTGGTGACATAAGCAATATTAATGACATCAGAGACAGCAGCATTAAAGATATTGGTGACATTAGCAACATTGGTGACATTAGCGACATTAAAATCAGGATTGGTGACATCAGCAACATTTGCGACATTGGTGACATTAACAACACTAACAGCATACGCGACAGAAGTGATATTAGTGACGCTTGTAGTGCCTGCGCTCTTGGATTCATGCAGATGCTTTGTCTCTGCTGCAGCATATCTTACCTGTTCTATTCCAAGTAAAACCAGTTTATGATCAGGAGCTTTTCAGCAGCATTGTGAATTTCATTAGTTTAGCTTAGTCCCAAGACAAAAACCTTCAGATCAGAACACGGATGCAGACAGTATGTTAATCTGTTTGTCAGTCCAGGAAGCAGCCCGTGCTGTCATGATCTCCTATGGGACAGACAGTAGCGATTGCGTTACAGAACGGCAAATATTAAATTAAACCTTACACAATTGTCGCAAATGTATTTCTCTTAATGAATTACATTATTTACATATGTTTATAGGTGTGAGCTGCATTTTATAGTCCGTGGTGACAACATTAAATAAGTTAACTATTCAGATATGTGAACGGTAAGCCTACATGACACAATAAAATGAGCACAGAAAAGTAATATAGAATTGACCACAGCCACCACATCTCTTCAAGAGTAAATCATTTAAAAGACCATGTTTTTGCGAAATACAACATGGCATATAATACAGCTAGCTGACTACAGTAAGATCACTAGAAAGCTAACAGTGCCCGGAACGGCAAGTGCAAATTGACAGATGCAATTTCAAAGAGCTAGCTAAAACATGATGGGTGACACGTCGGTCGTCAACGTCTTAACTTGTGGTTTCATCCAATTTTATGAATAACAAGTGGTTTTAATGTGATAAAATGGTTATTGAGAGCTAAAGCGGAGTTAGAAACTCCTCAACCGTTGTGATTAAACTTAAAACAGCTGATCAAGCTAGGCTAGGTAAGATCATGTCAAAATTGTCAAACCCTAACTTTTAATTTAAAAAAACTTCACGAAACCAGTCACAGGCACTTCATCCCATCATTTGCATTCGTGATTTATTCGGTTTTGTGAGAGATAGAAATAGAAACTCCACAGAGTTCATGACTGAATTCCCACAGCTGATTAAGCTAAACTAGAAGCAAAGAACATGAGCTTAAATTATCACAACTTCTTCAGACTTTAAAATATATATCCCATTGTCGTGCGAACATACACAATTGGAGATTATAAATGATACATGACCACTGATATGATATATACATTTCGTGAATCATAAGACTTCAATATTTTATTACTTACCGTCGTTGTTGTCTCAATGGAAGTGAATCGGTATGAAGCTGCGAGAATCATCTTTTGGAACTATTGGAAGTTCCAGTAACTGGAAGTGCGCCGCCATTTTTTGCACACGAGAGTCCATGGGAGTGTGGCAACTCTGAGAATATCAATGGCTCTGGCTTGCAGGTTTTGCCAGTGTTGACGGTGCAATCATGTCTAGGATGTCGGGCAAGAAAAGAAAGGTGGACATTAGAAGCTATTTCACCAAACAAAGTGTAAGTCACCTGAGGAAACTAGTCCCCTCTCATAGGCAACCGCTAATGAATGCAATGCAAAACATCGTTTCCAACCGTTTTCTCACTCTTAAGGCCTTTGCACACCAAGTCCGTATTTTTCGTATGCGTTTTTTAAATCCGTCATCCGATAAAAATTGTTACGCTCAGAAAACTTGCACACTGAGTCCGATGCATTTTTATTCTATTAGTTGTGAAAAAATTCAATAGAGACAAAATGGAGTCATCGAGCAGTGAGGATGATTTTGTGGTCCTGTCGCTTCTTCAAAAAGAAATTAAAAACATTGGGTCCATCCAATCCTGAGAAGGAATCCTGAGCAAGGACCTGCTAATAAAGGACCTGCGGAATTATCCCGACCGTTTAAATAGGTCTATTTCAGGATGTCAGTGGTCCAGTTTGATACGCTGACACAATGCTAAAACCACGCACAAAAAGAATACCAATTAACCACAGAGATCAATTGATCCTGAACAGCGGTTAGCAGTATTAAAAGCACACATACTTACACACACACACACACACACACACACAAAGTGATGCGTGAATCCGCTCTGACATCCGAGTCTGCATGTAGCCTATCATCCACCCGAATTCCCGAGCTTGACCCGTTTCCCCCAGTCTGTCTTTTTGCTGGGGAACTGCATTTGACAGATGCGAAAAAACGCAGAAAATCGAACCCGTTCCGAAACTTTTTATGACGGACGAAAATTTCGGATTCAGTGTGTAAGCGTGATTGACAGAACTTGGGGTCGTATTTAGTTTTAAACGTGCGGCAATTTCTGACGAAAAAAACGGACTTGGTGTGCAAAGGCCTTTGATGGCGATCGATTTGTTACTGTCACTTTACTCAGGTGACAGAAGAAGCAACACAACCGTCCCCTTTGTCAGACAGCGGTGGAGTGGCAGGGTCACAGCAGCAGGTGAACTTGAATAAGGACATGGTGGTTAGTTTAATTTTAAGTGTTTGCTAGTTGTAATATTAAAAGTAGGCCTAGTGAATACTACTGGCCTTCTTCAAGATTTGAGTCATGCTGTGTCACTGCTCATGGCATCAATATTTTAGTTATAAGGTGACAGAGGAACCCCGGCCAAGTTGTGGCCGTAGCTCAGATAGGGAAGATTCAGGGCTACAGGTAAATTTGACATGTTGCTATACTAAATGTTTTACTGCATATGTTTGACTGCTTATGTACAGTAGGTAATGCATCGTACTAAGTTAATGTCAGGCTGGCATTATGTTTTATTTCATTAGGGTGCTGCAGCAGTCTTGCCTGGTTGTAGGCCTAGTTCAGGGAGAGGCCAGGTGGAGTTACAGGTGAGACCTCAACATAGGCTATAACACTGTAATGTAATTCAAATGTAAATTTGTTTTTACACAAAATGTAAAATTTGTAATGATTAACTCCAACATTGCCCAATAAGGTCCGTTTACTTTCAGGAAAATTGGTACAGACAATATTTGGCTTTTTATAGCAAAAACAGTAAAATTTCTTTGCTTCCACTGTTAAAAACATGAACTAAAAAAAATACACTGTCCACAAACTTCAGATTTGGTATGCATTCTCCTCAAAGGGATTTGCTAATTGGAAAAATGCTGGGTTTAGATTTCAGTGCCACCAGAATAGCAAAGCTCACCACCATGCAAAAACAGTCAGTAGCCAAGAGGCAGCCCCAATAGAGTCACAACTTTCAAGTGCATGGGCAAACGGCAAGAAAAGTATCAGCACTGCCTAGAAACTTCATTGTAGATTCTGTACAGTACCTTCAAGACAGGGCTTGGCATTGTGAGGGCACGGTTCTGAAAAGGTAATTTTTACCAACATCTGAAACAGAAACCAAAAAGCGAGATACCTGCCTCTCTGTTGGCTGTCCGAGCAGAACTCATGACTATACATCTTACAAACTGCAAATATGAGATTTTGGAGTTGTTTGGAAACCATTTGTGAGGTATTGCACAGTCAATCCATTTACCCCCAAAATTTTCCATCATTATAGATGGGACTCAGGATATCTGTGGTGTAGAGCAGGAGTCCATATATATCAGATATGAGGACCAGGACCTACAACCTCATAGGTTTTTTGTTGGCTTATCTGAGGTCCCATTACTGGGGAGGCCATTGTTCATTCTAGGGATGTTCTCTTGAGGCTCAGCATTTTGCTGATTTAACCCTTCAAATGTTTAATGCAAAAATCCCAGCAGAGAATCATGCTGCCATGTTTACCATAGTAACCTGTATTTGGGCTGAAGCACAGCTTCAAGATGCAGGAACAGTTGATTTTTTTCTGATTGCAAAACTTGTCATCTTCCTTTCAAAATTGGTGCATATCTGTTCATCAAAGATCATCATTCTTAAAATCCCTCATGCTGTCCCGGTTTAAATGGGTTAAGAGGTCAAATTACTGAAGGGATGAGAATATGTAGGGATGCATTCAGAGCACAAGCAGAAATGAAGAGGCAGCAACCATTGGCATTGTATGTGCATTGTGGGATGTGTTATCTTCTGATGAGTCTGCATTGAATCAAGTCCTTTAATATGTGATGCTTTGCAATGGGTGCATGAATTGGGGACATTAAACAAGCTCTCAGGGAAGTTCAAAGCCTCATTTGGAACTATAGCAGCAGTTCAGTAACTGGACCATCAGCGCATTAATTTTTGTGCCCCACCCGGTGGACAGTGAGAGGGAAAACAATCAGAACAGTGCTCTCCCAGTATGATAATGTTTTGACTAGCTCAGAGGAGATGGGAGCCAACAATGGAACCAGCACAGGTGCGAAGGCAAATGGGCTCAAAGAGCGTTTTGAAAAGTCGATGTTGGGCTATTTGGATTGAAAGTGTGATAGCAGTGTACATAGGAGTGTATATTGGGAGTTATGTCCAAAAATTAGAAAAAAAAAGAAAAAAAGACTAAGGCACTCTGTGGTAGATCTGTGAAATTTTATTTTGTTTTGAGCAAATAATGTAATGTAATGTTATGCACTACGACTGAAGTAAAGTCCAGACATCATTATTACACAGCTGCCCGTCTGTTTTGTCATTCTATTAGTTAACAAATATATAATGGTGGTGGTGGTGGGGGGTGGGTGGGTGCGTGTGTGTGTCGGGGGGGGGGTGGCGGGCGGGCGGCGGGCGGCGGCGCTGGCTATGTCCCCACTAATGTCAAAATCAAACCTACGCCCTTGGGTGACCCTCTGAAGCAGCAGTCCAAAGGAAGGGACTTTGCAGATATGGCATTAAAGTAGGGATTCAAAGGAAAAACTGAAATATGGCAATTTCGACATCAGTGGTAAGCTTAGAATGCAAAGAATGCAATGTAATGTCATTCTGTGACATTATCGATACGAGAAAATGGAAACACGCCCGAAACGACAGTACTTTATCGAGCGTGAATACTTCCATGATGCTAGGAATGGGCCTGTTTTGGGTGATGTCACATACGGGTTTTGCAAGCTCTGCTCAGTGAATTTGCGTGCAGTGTACGTCTCTCTCTAAGCTTTATATTTTGTTATTCAAGGTTCAAATTGTGTCGTACTTTAGTTGAAATGGATAAATAATAATGGAGAAACATTCATCTGTCTTTTTAAATTTAAACTCATATTTTTCTATATAGAGCATTGAAGATTAACATGGACATATAGGCTAAACGATCTGACGGAAATCATGTGTAAATACGGGGAAAGACTGATCCCTTCATTTATTGTGATATTTTTTCAATGATTAGACTTGATAAGAGCGATGACAAAACAAGAAAGGAAGATTTTTAGAATGTGTTCTCTCTCTTAACTGGCGCAGGAATACATGCACTTGCAGCTGCCTGTCGTCAGATCTTTCTATTGCGTATACTGTAACTATCTAACGTTATTTCATTTTCGAGGTTTTGTTTCGTTTTGGCCTTCATGGTAGAGGAAGAACCAGAAGTTGAAGAAAGAACCATGGGAAGAGACACAACAACTATTAAAAACGCAATTAAAATTGAACTTCAGCGCATGAGAAGTATAGGCGGACGATTCAGGCTGCTTTTGAGGTATTGGGTGGAGATATTTGAAGGGTACAGTTGTGTTCTAAATGGCATCGACCTCGTCGCTCCATATTTCTATGTTAGTCAATCACTGTCATGAGAGTCCACTTGATCGTGTTCATAAAATACTATCTTTTTGTAGCCCAGAGCACTGGCTTATCCAACCGTCCTCGGAATGGTAGTATGACTCCGATAAAAACATGATTTTCTTTCTAAACTAGACATCGTGTGTGTGTAAAGCGTATAGCCAGCACGGCGACCGGACTTTTTGCAGCACGGAACAAACCAAAATAAGCAGCATACCTAATATGCATCGATGAAAGAAATCACCTTTATGCGACATTAGCTTAAAAAAAAAAAAAAAAAATTTAAACATGGGATTTAAAACGATGAACTACTGGGAGATCTGGAAGAAATCTATTAAGAGTTCCGACTCGCCAGGCTTTAAAAACAAAATTGAAAACAATTTTCAGTCTTCACTGTATTATAACTATGGAGCATCTGGGTACTTTCAGAATACACAACCCGTATGTGACGTCACGGAAAATGACTGTCGGTGGACTGGTTACAGTCGAAAAGGAACAACATTTGGAAAGCGAATATCAAGTAGCATGAAACTTTTTCATGAAATTGCCATAACGGACCAATTTTATGGGTACTATTTTCTTTGAATCCCTACTTTAATATGCTGCACTGACTATACCTGAGGAAATAATGGTGGAATTAATACAATGATTGCAGCAATGTGTCATTATATCAATCTCAGTGGTGATTGATTGGTCCTGACTTTTAATGAAGCCTGTCAAACATAAAGCCTCTAAAATGTGAATATTGACACACATGCTTCTGGATGTTGAATGTTTGGCTGGATGCACAATGTGATTTAGCTGGTTGGACATGTTCAAGGGTCAACATCCCTCATTCTGATCCTGGAACAACATTGTGATCAACCAATCACGGCCTCCTGACATCACCAGTGTGATCTGTACCCAAGGTAGGTACTGGACTATAAAGATAATATATTACAGACTTTAAAATATGCAGTTACGGATTTTGTTTAGGGTTATTGTGGATTTTTTTCAACTGCACTTGCTTCAATTAGAAAAACTTGGCTTACCTCCGAAAAAGAACAAACAAATTTTGAAAGAAGCAGTGGAGCAGCACACTGATGTCAGAGGGCTGTGATTGGTTTATCTCAATGTTGTGCCAGGACTGCAATGTGGCATGTTGATCCTGGAACATGTCCTACATGGCTAAATCAGATTGTGCTTGGTGGCATGGCAAGGGTGGGAGCAGAATTTGTTTTAACTTTGACCTGTTATTATGTGTAAGAATTTCTCTAATTCTGTACACGCAAGAATCTGTGATTGTCAACAAACAAACAAACCAGAGGGCGAATTTAAAACTGTTAACTTAGAAATCCTCAATTCACAATAGCTTCTTTGCTGTATTAAAATAAAGATGACGAAGAAATGAATAATATAAAAGTAAATTGTTAATATTCACCCAGTTGTGGTGTACAATGTCCAAGGTAATACTAATGAATGTCCCAATATGATGATGGAATGGTCACTAAGAATATGTCCAGGAGAGTCCAAGAATGTCTTTGTCCCTTAATGTAGTTGAGAGGAAAAACTGTACGGCTGACGATGTAGAGAAAAGGCGCTTTCACACCGGTAGTTTGGTTCAGTTGGTCCAGACCAAGTGCAAAAACATATACATTATTATATTTGCTAGCTGTTTTGGTCCCCTTTCACACTGCATTTTTTATTTTGGTGCAAATCGGTTGATGAGTTCGTAAAACAAGTCACGTGAGTACATTGCTATCACCCATTGGCCAGATGTGTCTCAGAATGTATTTCCTGAGGTTGTCTTTAATTGGTCAGAATAGGCGGGTAATTTTTAATTGAACCCACGGAAGTAAACAAAGGAAAAGTCAACACACAAGACAAGACACACTGACATGACAAGTACAATGGAGAGGCAGCTGCGTGTGTTGCTTGTGGCCCTCCTTAAGATGCGCTACATTGCCTGTATTCCAATTTTTTCCAGTGTTTACTTTTCATTAACGAGGCGCGGATGTGGCTAACACAAAATGTTGTAGTGCACTGCACATGATGATGGCGGATCCCAAGTCACTACAAACCAAAAATCTCTATATTTTTGTGCGTCTTGGATAGTAGTGATCGGATATGGTCATCAGACTGAATATTTATTAGGGCCTGCACCACCTCCGGACTCCAAGTTTCACCGCAAAGATTTGCTCTCCGTGCCTACTATGCTGTGTTTACTAAACAGCATCCTCATCCCAAAATGCACTGTGCCGCTCACTACGGTAGCTGGTTTAGTCCAAAATACCCAGTTTTTTTTTTTTTTAGCGCTTGGGTGTGATCTAGGTCGGTTTGCTTTCTCACTGAAACAAACTGCACCAGAGTTTGTTTGAAAGAGTACCGAGACCACCTCGAGGAGGAGGTCTCGGTACGCTTGTTTTGGTACGCTTTTTGGTGCAATTTGGTACAATTGCTGCTTTCACACCAAACCAAACTAATTGTACCTAGAAGGAAAATGAACTCTGGTGCGATTCAATCGAACCAAATGAGGCACCCTAAGGGCGCCTTCACACCAGGATAGTCCGGGGGACTCGGTTCGATTGGGCGGGGAATGCTGAAAAATTTCTCACCTTCAATTGGTTTGGTTCCCTTTCACACTGCACTTTTGAAAGCGGACCAAACCGTCTGGACAATGTCATTCAGTTACAACAGCTGCTCGTTTGGGGCGGTATTGCCCGAAATGAACACTTACTATGAAGAAAAAAAGCATGAGGAAGAAGAAAACCCGGCTCATCGATTGGCCAGGACCTCTGTTTGGTTCACTTCCTCTCTTTGGTTTGCTGGATAGTCTGTTTGCATTTCCCACTGTAAGTGAACTGCACCAGGTTTTGCTTGCAAGCGAACCAAGACCCACGTTTTCAGGCGGACCAGAGTTCACTTGTTTGGTCCACACCAGAGTTCGGAAGAGCTTTCACACCAGCCCAAACGAAGCGGACTATCAGCAGAAACGAACTCTGGTCCGTTTAAAGCGGACCAAACAGCTCTGGTGTGAAAGCGCCCTAGAAACACAGGCTTGACTGAATCCAAGGTCAGCTGAATAAATTGTTGTAATGTGTCCAGGGATTGCTGAAATCCAATATTCCCCACCTCACAAGTCCACAAGCATTTACATACCCACAAGAACTTTCCAGAGGTTTCCACAGATGTGTGTCTTGCTTGAGAATCTTCCTCTCATGCATAATCACTTCTAGTCTTGCCAGTATTGTCCAGTTGTAGCTAGACCTTTCCGAAAGAGTTGAGAAACATACAGAACTTTCCAGACTGTTCCATAAAACCTTCACCAGACTATTCTACATGCATGTACGTGCATATAACACCTATTTAGTTCTTGAGCCTTTGAAGGGGCAGTTCCTCTAAAAATTAAATGAAGATACAGTATGTTTCCATTTACTAATAAAACACCTGTGCATCTGTCTGACACAGACCTGTTACTCTAAGGTTAGCCTTATACTATCTGATTAAGCCATTGGAGTATGAAAAAAGAACAGTTGTAGAAACCATCGACAAAGCGTCGTGTTTACAGTAGTTGGGTTTCCATCCATCTGTTTTAATTTGCATTTTTTATTTGCGCATTAAAAAAACCCAAATGGAAACCCTGAAAATTCGAAAAATTTCCAAATATCGCAAAAAAAGTTTTTATGCTTGGGGGAGGTGGAAAAGTTGGTGTACAAAAGGAAAATGCGAATAAGTGCTCTGGAAACAGGTGTAGCAAATAAACGGTGACGCTCACAATCACGTGACTTCCGCTCCTCCTCTGTACAGATTAAAAATGTCATAACGTTGCGCCCTCTTCTTCTGCAGTGGTGTAGTGTCACACAGCTGGCGAACTGGCGCCACCTATTGCTTATCTCGATGAACCAACTCCAAATATTTGTGTAACAGTAGTGGATGGAAACGTGCATAAATTTGCATTTTGTTTTGCTGAATTTCTGAAATTGCGGTTAAAATTTGGATATATTTGGATGGAAACCCAACTATTGTAGTATGTTGTGTTTAGTGTATAAGTAGTCCAGAGTACGGTTTGAGTGTTTGCAAAGGATTCCAGTTTTAGGTGTCCGAAACTGATTCGTTTCCGTTATCTATCCATTCTGTGATAAAGATTTTTCTGGTCAAGCATTTTGATGCCAGGTGCTAGAACAGCAGATGAAATAAAATCAGGTTGATGGATTTCATTGTCCAGCCTTCTCTGTGGATGGACTCAGAAAGAGAGAAAGAAAGACAGTTCTGCTCTGTTGTTCTGTGGCAGGTGGCAAGCTGGTTTCAGGCCAGTGTACAGCTCTCCAGCAAGACGAGCACATTCTGTATGAATCAGGAAACTCTGAAATCAAACAATAAACTATCCTATGTCCTAATACTTCAGTTGCTGAAAATTGAAAAAATAAAAATACTGCAATTGAGGTTAGAAAATTTGACTTTGACGTGTGTCAGTGGGCAGTTGAATTTCACTTGTCAGGCAAACTAACATCATGCAAATATTTCCACTTCAGATAAGAGAAGTAATATTTTTCGTTTCATTAGGAGGCTGATAGGCTTATTCCGTGACCGTTTTGCTTCTGTGTCTTGGCAGATAAAAAGAAGGATCCCCGACCTCCCTCCAGCCATTCGGCCCCTCGGCCCAAAGTCACACCCAAGAGTGCCCCGAGCGGCCCGCCAGCGCCCCCCCCGCCCACAGGGGGGCACCAGGTTCTGCCCCGCCCAGGTCAGGGTCCCAGGACTCCAGCTCTGCCAAGGTAGAGCTTTAATACCGGCCCAAATGCACACTGCCTGATTCTGTGCATGAAGTCATTCACATACACATCATCACCTGTTTCACTCCAGCAAGACAACAACGGATACAAGTGCTGCTCATTCAGATTCATTCACACAATAATGGCGTATGGAATCTGAACCCGATTCATATCCTCTGCCTCAAACTGGTTTTATTCTCTCCACAGGTCTCCGCCAAAATGGGAAACGGCCGGAATGGGAAACCTGCGGCCAGGCCCATGACCAAGCTCAGAGACATGAAGAACCTGAAAAATGTGGACAGCAAGCTGGCCAACCTCATCCTGAACGAGATCGTGGACAGGTGGGGTGCTTTATGGCATGCAATTCTTCCCAGCTTGTCATCTCTGTGGGGCATATCTGGAGCGATAGCTGCCTGGTGACAAATAATCACCGCTCTGTTATCAGGATGATGTTCAGGCATCTCTCAGCAGATCCTCATATTTATGGACTTGACTGAGTACAGTCAGAGAAAGACTGGCTTGCTTTTTATACCTTTATGAAGTCTGCTAATCCCAGTAATGCTATCTTCTTCTGAACCGCTAGCTGTAGAGACATTCTCCGAAAAGCTATGTCAGATCTACTCAAGAATGTCACGCATCCTTCGACATGCACGATGGATATATGTTTCATTGCTGTTATTTATCCGATGTTTTATCCAAAAGGACTTGCAATGGATCAGACAGAGCAGCGGATAATACCCCGTAGATTATTGAGAACACAAATCCCAGTCTCTTCTCAACATATACAATCAGATCTTGTCTGTGAAATGCCTGTGAAAAATTATAGTGTAGCAGAATTGTGCTCAATAGCTGCCAGGTCTGCATTATGCCCATAGACTGTATAAAAAGATGAACGAAGCAACTGTGATGTCACCCATTGGTTTCAGCGTACCATTTAGGAAGCCTCGATTTTGGCAATTTGAACAGTGCCATTTTGTCATTTTGAAACTGGATGTGATTCCTGTTGGACGAAAGCGTGAATTGAAGATTCAGGGAGGAGCAAGGGTGGATCTACGGGTGGATCTGACCGTATGTGACGAGGACCAGAGGATAGCCATGCCCCTAAAGCATATTCTGGCTTTATCCTATATTCCAGTCTATTTGAGACCATAATTTACAAAAATGAACATCACAATATATTGAGGAGACTTGAAACTTGTGATAGATACCATAAAATAATGTGGAAAATCATTATTGAAATAATAAATCAGGTGGGAAAGTAATTTTCTAACAGACTTCTATAGCATAGAACTTCTTTCTGCAACCACAGACATCGCCATCTGCTGGCCATTAAATAGAGTGCAATTTTTAGGGATTTCCGCATGGGCTTCACTTCTCAGACCCAGGCGCTGTGTCCATCTTTTTATTCAGTCTATGATTATGACTGAGGTGTGGCCCCCAGGTGGCCAACACGATTACGACACCCTGATCCTCTGTTTCAGCGGGGCGACGGTGCGGTTCGAGGACGTCGCGGGGCAGGACCTCGCCAAGCAGGCGCTGCAGGAGATAGTCATCCTGCCCGCGCTCAGACCGGAGGTGAGTCCAGCGCCAGACAGACGCAAACGAAAAGAATACGTTTATGAGCGATTCTGCTTTAGAGCTGGGCTGGTGCATATAACACTAAAGCAAACGAAAAGAATACGTTTATGAGCGATTCTGCTTTAGAGCTGGGCTGGTGTATATAACGCTGAAGGAAACGAAAAGAATACGTTTTTGTAGTGCTGTGACCCGGAAGAAAAAATCCATTTTGATTGAACCCGGAAAATTTCATTTCTTTTTCCGTGCCGCCGGCTTGAACGGAAACTCGGAGAAAACGTAAACATTGACAAAACAACAATGAACAAGAGGTTGTCACTAACGTGACCATATCCCCCGCCGCTTTTTGTAATCAGTTATTGTAACCATATGATATGGATGAATGATGGAGAATGGGATATCAGGTTATATGCTTGGGTTATTATACAACGAGACAAAACTGGAGAGGAGGCTCTACCACACAAGAGATACAACAAACTTCACCATATCACTGATTTTATGGGGTCACTATAGTCAAAACATATATTGCTATCAATAGGTATATAGCAATTATAAATGGCTATGTTTTAATGGAACAGTGCATTTCAGACTATAATGAATACCTGGAGAAAAAAGTCCACATATTGTGAAACAGCGGTGGTCTGAAATGCATTGTTACCATCAAATGTATTTAAACAATTTAGTTTATAAGCTGAACCAAATGTGCTTGTTTTTAAACAATTTTAGTTTATGTTTCGAACCAAATGTATAATGGGTAGACTTAGCTGTGGTCTGAAATGCACTGTTACCACCATATGTTTTTAAACAATGTAGTTTATAAGCTGAACCAAATGTACTTGTTTTTAAACAATTTACTTCATAAGCTGAACCAAATGTATAATGGGTAAACTTACCTCTATATGTCTTTATCGGGTCAATGAGAAAGAAAGAAGGTAACAAAGTAACAAGGTTTCGCAGTTCAAATGACTTTGGATCACAGCAACCTTGAGAAATATATCATTGAAAAAAGTCACCCAATCAGTGTTGAAATGAGTCAACTTCTCCTTGAGATGTCGTGGTAACAAAGTTTTGGTACTAAACTGTTTTCGATTTAACAACCTTGAAAGGTATGTGAAGGTCACCAAAATCGACTTATCGGCGAAAATTGCCAAGAATGATTGAAATCGGTCAACTCCTTCTTGAGATATCGCGCTGACAAGGATTTAAAAGCTGTAAAATGTTTTTTCGATTATAACGACCTTGAAAGGTATGTGAAGGTCACCAAAATCGACTGGTGTCGGCGTATCCCCAATAGGATCCTCGGTGCCAAGAATGATTGAAATCGGTCAACTTCTTCTTGAGATATCGAGCTGACAAGGATTTAAAAGCTGTAAAATGTTTTCAATTGTAACGACCTTGAAAGGTATGTGAAGGTCACCAAAATCGACTGGTGTCGTATCCCCAATAGGAACCTCGGTGCCAAGAATGATTGAAATCGGTCAACTCCTTCTTCTGACAAGGATTTAAAAGCTGTAAAATGTTTTCGATCGTAACGACCTTGAAATTGATGCGAAGGTCACCAAAATCGACTGGTGTCAGCGTATCCCCAATAGGAACCTCGGTGCCAAGAATGATTGAGGGTCAACTCCTTCTTGAGATATGCGCTGACAAGGATTTAAAAGCTGTAAAAATGATTGAAAATCGAAGGTCACCAAAATCGACTATCTAATCGGAACCTCGGTGCCAAGAATGATTGAAAGGTCAACTCCTTCTTGAGATATCGCCCTGTAAAATGTTTTCGATTTGAACGACCTTTGAAAGGTATGTGAAGGTCACCAAAATCGACTTGTATCCCCAATAGGAACCTCGGTGCCAAGAATGATTGAAATCGGTCAACTCCTTCTTGAGATATCGCGCTGACAAGGATTTAAAAGCTGTAAAATGTTTTTTCGATTCTAATTTTGAAAGGTATGTGAAGGTCACCAAAATCGACTGGTGTCGGGCGTATCCCCAATAGGAACCTCGGTGCCAAGAATGATTGAAATCGGTCAACTCCTTCTTGAGATATCGCTTTGACAAGGATTTAAAAAGTTGTAAAATGTTTTTAACGACCTTGAAAGGTATGTGAAGGTCACCAAAATCGACTGGTGTCGGCGTATCCCCAACAGGAACCTCGGTGCCAAGAATGATTGAAATCGGTCAACTCCTTCTTGAGATATCGCTGACAAGGATTTAAAAGCTGTAAAATGTTTTCGAACATTAAACGAAAAAATCACCAAAATCGACTGGTGTCAGGCGTATCCCCAATAGGAACCTCGAAGAATGATTGAAATCGGTCAACTCCTTCTGGAGAATACGGTCATCTGACAAGGTTTACATATTCGTGCACGAGTTGAATACTATACTTTAAACGGCGCGGGGATAATAAATCAACTCCCTTCAAGACCAAGCTGTAGAAAATCCCCCACGTCAGTTTTAAATTCCAGGTTGTCTTGACATTCATTACTGGCACGCGACAAGTGCGCACAATCTTGAATTATCTGGGGGAAAAACCCTTATAGATTACTGTAATTTGTAAACAGTCTTCAATTACTGAGGTATCTACACACTCTAAGGCCACTAGAACACGAGACGGAACCGATCAGGAGAGAGAAAAAAATTGAAATCTCATTGAGTTTACAGCTTTCTGAGAGAAAAAAAATCTACTCCTAGGGGCAATCACTTGAACTCCCGAAATGACCCGATCTTATCATTCCATTCCACATTATCAGTAGCAGTTTAGTGAGCAGATGATAGTTTAAAAGGGCAATTTGTTTACTATTCAGCTTGCTTAATTTCGTGTGAATTTTCTTTTCTCCCCGGCAACAGATAAGAAAGAAAAAGAAGTACCGCTGAATCTTTTCTAACGACTTCATGATAACATTTTCTGCATAGGATTGATTTGTTTTAAAAGTCGAAACAAGTTTTTTCTGTGTAATATTGTTACGCACTGATATTTGGTTTTCTCTTTATCACATATCATAATTTAAAAAATAAAAATAAAAATTCAGGTATCAACTCAATTATCTTTATGCTTTTATCAACAGCACACATTCATTCAAACAGGTTATGAATCTTGCATCAGTCAGGATTGTTTGCATTTCGGTCACCGTTCAGCATTCATACATAGTTATAATGGACTTTCAAAATGACAAATCCATTATACACAGTTCGCTACTCACCCTTTTATTGCCATCGTGTCAAGCTCCCAAGTCTCAACAAATGAAGTAAGGACTGCAGTAGTAAAAGACTTAAAAAGATATAAGATTACGTCATGTGCCTTGCTAACTTGTTCAGATATCATCATTATGATCATAGGTTTTTAAATATGCACCAAATGGTTAAAATATTGGGAACTTTGGAGGTGCGAAAAACAAAGCTTCGTGCTTTGAACGTTTGAAGGAAAAAACTACCCTATTTTTCATTTAGCCTATTTTGAGTTCATATTGGCAACAGTAAACAAACCTGACAAGGCTGACACAATGTAATAATACCAAAACGACCATAAGTATAAGATAGCTTAAGATTCATGCACACATCTAGTCTGTTTGTTGATAACGCAAATTAAAGTTAGTAAAACGATGAAACTAGTGGGCCTATAAAAGGCGAAGACTTTGCAACTTAGCTAGTTGTCCTAATATTGGATTCCATTCATTGCTGATTCGAATTATTCACATAATCTTATCACACCACGAAATGAATACAAAAAATAAAAGAGACAGAGAACTTGATTCATTCTAACATTAATTTAATGAAATCACTATATTACGTATAATGGTAAATATCATTTCATTTCATGATTATTGCAAGTCATACTCTGTCAACAAATATCCTTTCTCTTTGAATATAGTTCCTGAATTTAAATTTTAGCCTATCTGGATGATTTATAGCAAGCCAAAATAGCCCCAAAATATGTGAAACTTTAGAACCTTCAGAAATGCTATGCTGGCCTTTGTTTAGTTTCCTTTTTTTTAAGAAAGACAAAGAACAAATTTATGATAAATCACTTTTACGGTACGATTACGAGAGATTGATGATCAGGTCGGATAAACAAATACAAAATACTTAAGTTAAATGCTTTTCGTGTCAAGAACTTCTGGTAATTCTGAAGAGGTTCACATGACACATCCCCTCATGTATCTTGTAAATACTTCTTCAAATTTCACTAAATGTCAGGTCAGTTTGCCAAGTTTGGTCTGTTATGGCCCCAATTTGTTATGGCGTCAATTTGTTATGACGTCACGGACAGCAAGGGATGACAGACAAAATTCTTAAACTTCAACAGATTTAATTAAACAAACGCTTAGAACTAATCTACAATCTACCCTCCTGACCAAGATTGAAATAAAAAAAAAAAATGAGATATTTACAGTCCCCTGGTATTTGAGATGGGCTGCTGTGTTGCGATGTCCTGGGACAGGTAAATGCTCCAACACAGGCAAAAATCCACAAAAAGCTTCACAGGTCTTGAAAAGAGTGACAGGTCTGGTCAAATGTATCCTTCCACAATTTCTCCTTGCAATTTCTCCTACTACCTCTCACCCTCTCAATTTTTCTCCTTATATACTCTTTTCCAGGCCCCTCTGAGGCATGCCCAGGACATGCCCCCAAACCTAGCTTTAGACTGGGCTTAACAAAAAAATGTCAACACTGCCATCTAGTTTTTTTTTTTTTTTCCCCCCACATTACACCTCCATTCCAAAAGGGAAAAATTTTGACTCATAAAGGCAAAATTTTTCTTTTCAATACAAAAAATGGTTAAAGGGGACCTATTATGCTGATCCTTCTTTTTAATACATATTAGTAATGTTATAATGTTGGTTGTCCATGCTCAACCTCTGAAAAGTTTCTAAACATAAGATACAGGGGTTTTGCCGTAATCCAAGAACGTGATTTCGTGAGCGTGATTTCCTCTCTTAACAGCTCCTCCCGAGATCTTCACGAGATCTGGGTAAAACCTGACGTCAGGTTGTGCCATCCAATTAGTACAGACCTAGCCAGAGCCAATCATGGCGCTGGACCTGCCCACACCGGAAACTATTCTAGCAGGCACTAACAACGGCAGATTATACTATGCCTTAGTAGCATCTTCACTTTTGGAAATACAAAAGAAGAACCGAGATCATTTGAGGTGCAATTTTGTCAGTATCTCTCCCAAAGCTGCTTGTCCGTTTACTTTTTTTGGACGCGAAGAAAAAACAACGATTTTTCTTCCAAAAGACGATGCCACCAGAAATCAGTGGGTAGCTTTTTTTGTTTGCTGGCAGCAAAAAAAGCCACGCCAAAGGAGCGTTAGCTGTTTGTGCTCAGCATTTCACCAAAGACAGCTTTATCAATAAAGGATAATTCGACACAGGATAAGCGTTTCAGCTGCTTCTCAAACCTGAAGCAGTTGCATCGATCAAGCTTCGGAACCCTGCGCTGTAAATAGCGATATAACAGCAAATAATGTAAAGTGAAGCTAACGTGTTACGGGTGGCTAGCAGGACTGCTAGCGATAGTTAGCACTAATAACTGGCCTCAAACGCAGGCTTGGTAAAATATCTGAAGATAAAGCCTGTATCGTCGCGACTGTCCATGACTCACAGACACAGAAGCTGTAAGTTGCTTTTTACTGCATAAGCCAACCCTGACGTGATAGCCAGTTGATTGTGGCTGTAGCACAGCGCTAACGTAGCCAAGTTACTGTTGCGAATGTTTGTTTCCTAAATATGCAAGAGTGATATCAGGGGAAATTCTACAGAAGGTGTGTGAACATAAACCTCATTTGAAGCTAACTTTTAATATTTGTTTGTAATTTGGATGCTTGGTACAACTGTTCACTGTAACAGAACTTGCTGTCTGTAAAACCTGTACTGCAAGGGTTTGTCTCTGTGGTTATGACCGCTCAGTTACCAGCTACTGCATGTTAGTTTTCGTGTCGTGCTAATTAAAAATGCTCCTGGTTAACTTATATGCAGTAATTCTAATCGGTATGCTTGTGTTACTTGTAAGCATCAATGTGGCAGTTTCATCATAACGTTGCCCGATCGTAGCCACTACAGTTAGTGATCGCTTCACTTATCCATGACCGGGATCAGCAGGATGCTTCACAAATGTCTGAGCAAGCTCTCTGGTGCTACCATGAAAGCAATGCTAAACCTTAGAAGCTCTACCGGTTTACAAATGATTTCTCTGCACTACCTTGACATAATTTCATCCCCTTTAGAAATTGTTGTGGCTAATAAAAAGCGAAAAAAAGACGGAGATTAAATAGGTAATTCTTTTAGAAGTGATCAATTCGCTAGCTCCACATAAGCAACTTGTCGCGCTTAACGAACGTCACGGTTTGCAAAACCTGTATTATGTTCCTAACATAACCGAGCTCGACTGTATTATGTTCATAACATAACCGAAGCTCTCTCTAGCTGTCGCGTACTATCCATAAAGCTGCTTTCACATTTTTCGCGACAGATTACATTGAAGTCAATGCAAAGACGCGAATACGGGTATGTCAAGCCGCTTTCACAATCGAGCCAAACGAATTTTTTACACTCAAAGTCATGACCACTTATCAGCCACTGCATGTTAGTTCCCCTGCTCTGCTAATTAAAAACGCTCCTGGTTAACTCATATGCAGCGATTCTGATCGGTATGCTTGTGTTACTTCGGTAAGCATCAATGTGACAGTTTCATCATAACGTTGCCTGATTGTAGCCACTACAGTTGAAGCTAACCGGAGAGGTGCTGTATGTGTCTGCCGAGTTGGGCTGCAGTTAGACCAGACGTAGGTTTTGCAAAGCTTGGGGTGAGTTTTTTGGGTGCTTGTGAAACGATCGCTTTACTTATCCATGACCGGGGTCAGCCTGATACATCCCCAATGTCTGAGCAAGCTCTCTGATGCTACCGGTGAAAGCAATAGGGAAAAGCACAGGCTATAAAGTGTATGGTATCGTTTTAAACGATTTATCTGCATTGCTGTCGATTGAATATTAAATCGGCGACTGAATATTAAATTATTTCCTGTAAAAGTGATCGATTCGCTAGCTCCACATAAGCAACGGTTCACGAGACGGAACTTACGGTCTGTAAAACCTGTATTATGTTCGTGACATAACCGAGCTCTAGCTTGCTCTTGCAAGACAATCCATAACGCGCCCATTCTTCGCGAGAAACGCTTGTCATTCCGGACGCAGTAAGTAAACCATTACCACGGGCAATTTCGAAAAGGCCGTTTAGCCTGGAGCTTTGCCCCTCCGTCATATACCAGCGCAGAAGCTGTTTGTTGCTCCACGCTAACAACACACCACAGCTATGCACACGACCCAGCAGGTCCTAATACACACGAAGCAGTCCATAAGCTGTTGGTCCACTTTTAGCTGCTCCTCACTGTCCATGTTTCCCTCTAAACTCAGACCCACCGTTTCACGGTCTCCGGTCTACACTTGGGCATGTCGACCCGTTCTACAAATGTGTCTATATGGGGTGGATTCTAGCTTCCCTGCATCCTAGCTAGGAGTAGAAAAACCGCTGTACTCACCAACTGTTGCCGTAGCAAACTGTAGCCGATAGCAAATTTGAGCTTGCGCTGACAGATATTGGACTGCATCCTCCACTTTCGCAATGTTCGTTAGAACAAGATCATGTCATTAGATTCAAGTATAACGTTAGATTGCGGAATTTGCCCGCGCTTCCTTATCAGATTGCAGACGTGTCTCAAGTTTCACTCTGGGGGAGCGGACACGGAAAACTGCGTTCTGCAGCCTCGTCCGCCTAACTCCGCCCGCCACACAGAGCTGGCCAGTCAGAAGAAAGTGGGCACACGGGGAGTGGGGGCCATAGCGGAAGAGCCACCCCAGTGAGGCGTTTCAGGCAGAGACTACAATGTACTACAAATGCAGTTTTTTGAGGATGGCAGTATTTGAAATAAATACCCTTTTTTTTTACTTTGCGATCAGGAGTACTCAAGGGGAGTCAAAGACCAAAATATAAACTTGGAAAAATAGCAAAGTAGGTCCCCTTTAAGTAGACACTTGTGTATGTGAGTATATATATATATATATATATATATATATATATATATATATATATATACACATATAATACAATATGTTAATAAACACGTGATATATACATACTCAAACACGGGATAAGCAATCAGCAATTACATTGTCAGTACCCTTTTCATGCTTAATTTCCAAGTCAAACTCCTGTAAAATCAAACTCCAATTCGACAATCTCCGATTCTTGTTTTTCATCTTACTCAAAAACATTAACGGATTGTGGTCAGTATATACAGTCATTGGCTTTTGCCCTGTACAAACATAAACCTCAAAGTGTTGTAGGGATAGAACCAGAGCCAACAGCTCCTTCTCAATTGTGGAATAGTTCTTTTGGTGGCGATTGAACTTCCTGGAGAAGTATGCCCGCAGGATGCTCAATGTCATCAGTCACTTCTCTGTAGGAGCACAGATCCACAAGCTTGGTCGCTAGCATCAACCGCCATGGAGAACGGTTTGTTGAAGTCAGGAGATTTGAGCACGGGGAAGTGACACAGCAGAGACTTCAGGCGATCGAAGGCTGTTTGGCATGCTTCATCCCAAGTGAACTTTACGCCTTTCTTCAGTTGGTTGGTGAGACTGAGAGCAAACTCAGCAAAGTTCTTGCAGAACTTGCGGTAGTACCCGATCATTCCAACGAAGCAGCGCAAAGCTTTTTTGTTGTCAGGAACTGGAAAGTCCATGATGGCTTGGACTTTAGCATTTATGGGTGCCACCTTACCCTGGCCTATGACGTAGCCAAGATACGTAACAGTAGCACAACCAAAGTCACTCTTGTTCAGGTTAACAGTCAGGTTAGCCTGGGTCAAGCGCTGGAACAACGTCTCTACATCTTTCAGATGTTCTTCCCAGGAGTCACTCCATGTGATCAGGTCGTCGATGTACGCACCTGTGTGTGGCAATCCGGCGAATGTAGACTGTATCATCCTTTGGAACGTGGCTGGGGCATTTTTCATGCCAAAGGGTAGGACTTCATACTGGTATAACCCAGATGGTGTGGCAAAAGCAGAGATGCTCTTGGCCCTCTCAGTTAAAGGCACACACTAATAACCCTTCAATAAATCAATCTTGGTCAGAAACTTTGCTTATTTGCCCCCACTCTATCGATACAATCATCAATCCTAGGTATTGGAAACACATCAGTTCTAGTTACAGCATTGACTTTGTGATAATCTGTACAGAATCTAGTACTTCCATCAGGTTTTGGAACTAGAACACAGGGTGAACTCAATCGGAGTTAGAGGTCTGATAATATCATGTTCTAACATGTACTCAACCTCTTTCTCAGCAATCTTTCTCTTTTCAGGATTCATCCGCACGGATGCTGTTTTATTGGTTTGGCATCACCAACATCGACATCATGAGAGGTTATAGAAACTCTCTTTGCAACATCAGGAAACAGATCCCCATATTTCTTGATCAACCTCTCACACTGATCTTTCTGTGAGGGTTCTAAGTACTGGAGTTTTACATCAAGATTTTGCAACACTTCAGAATTTGACAATTTACATGAAAGAACTTCAGCTTTAATTCTAGGTTCATCATCTTGAAACTCCCCTCATCTTCACAAGTCTCGGCCATAGGAGGATCTGAAGTGACAGCTGCAACCCTAGCATTCCTATCATGATAAGGCTTCAGCATGTTAATGTGACACAACTGTTTTGGCTTTCTCCTATCTGGAGTCTTCACAATGTAATTGAGATCATTGAGTTTTGTCAGAATTTCTTAAGGACCATGAAATCTAGCCTGCAATGGATTGGACTGCAAGGGAAACAACACAAGGACCTTGTCTCCTGGTTTAAACGGCACGACTTCTAGCCTTATGATCATACCAAGTTTTCATTTTTCCCTGACTTGATTTCAAGTTCTCTTTGGCTAGGTCACAATCTGCACGCAGTCTTTCCTTAAACTTGCTAACATAGTCTAACAGACTGATATGCGGCTCTTTCTCTTGCCATTGTTCACTCAACAATAGCAAAGGTCCTCTCACTTCATGGCCAAACACTAGCTCAAACGGACTGAATCCAGTAGACTCCTGCACTGCTTCTCTAGCTGCAAACAACAGCAAATGAACACCTTCATCCCAGTCTTTCTCATGGTCATAACAATAAGTCCTCATCATTGTCTTGAGAGTGGAATGAAACCGCTCTAAGGCACCCTGACTCTCTGGATGATAGGCACTGGAAAGAATCTGCTTCGCACCTAGTTCATACACAACCTGCTGAAACAATCCGGAAGTGAAATTGCTACCTTGATCTGACTGAATTTCCTGGGAAGGCCAAACAACGTTAAGAACTTTATCAAAGCCTTGAGATTGCAGTTGCCTTGATGTTGCGTAGAGGTATGGCTTCAGGGAATCTGGTAGATGCACACATGATTGTCAACAAGTACTGATTTCCAGATCTAGTCTTGGGTAATGAACCAACACAATCAACGATGACCTTGGAGAAGGGCTGCCCAAATGCTGGGATAGGCTGCAATGGAGCTACAGGTGGGTCTAACTGGTGTTTTCCAACTACCTGACAAGTGTGACAGGTTTTGCAAAAGTTGGAAACATCCGAAGTCCAGGCCAGAAGAAGTGTTTCATGATCTTGTCAACAGTTTTGTTAACACCAAGATGACCTCCTAAAGGCAAACTATGAGCCATTGTTAAGATCTCATTCCTGTAGACCTTGAACAACAATTTGCTTGACCATTGCCCAATCTGCATTGGCAGGGATATCAGGAGGGCGCCACTTCGCATCAACACTCCATCCTTGAGATAATACCCAACTGGAACTGCGTCTATTTCTTCATCAGGAAGGGTTCTCTTCTTTAGTACACAAATTTCAGGATCATTGGTTTGCTCCTGAATTAACCGCTTTCTGGACAGAGACAAGTCTCCAGACACATCAGAATCACCAGACCCATCTGGCTGGCTGAACAGAGAACTGATAAAAGAGTCTAACAAGTCCTCAAACGGAGAAACCATAATAGGCTGAACAGAGTCATGAGGCGATCCACCTGAGTCATGACTATTCAATGTGCTGGACGGCACCACATCATCTTCTTCTTGAGCCTTCTTGGCCATAGCACGAGTCACTGCACAGGAAGGATACAGAGATGGGTCTTCATCGCCATCTTCAGTGCTCGGCTGTGAAGTAAGATGAACAGGGGGAACTACATTGCCCCAAGCCAGGTCACTGCCTAGCAACAGAGAAACACCCTTGATAGGTAGACTTGACATAAGTCCCACCTTTACCTATCCTGTAACTAAATCTGACTTCAAGAATACAGAGCTCAGGGGTACAGATACAGTCCTCCTTCAATACCTTGTACAAGTATGAAATCCCCAGAAGCGGTCTCATCTCAGAACTCCAAGGAGTCCATCAACAAAAGTGACTGAGAAGCTCCGGTATCCCTTAGGATATATATAGGGACAGGAGGAGAATGCTCATTCAGAGCCACAAATCCCTCTGACACAAATGGAAGAAATTCCTCCCTCATAAAGTCAGCAGTATCAGGCTTCTTAGCCTCACAAGGAGCAGGCAATTTAGCAGATCGGTCATCTACTGCAGGGGTTTCTAACCTTGTCTTCACAAAGGCATTGGGTTTGGTATCCTTTTCTTTTTTTCTTTCTTAGCTTTAAGGAACCAACAGTTAGTTGTAACAAGACCAGATTTCTTGCAATAATTGCAAACTAGACCACTTTTGTCACTGTCAGCTTTCACACTTTGATCAGACCTTTGACTGGATTTCTGAGCACCATCACCAGATTTGTCTTTGTCTTTGGGTGAGGAATCTTGGGTATCACCGTTACCTTTCTTCTGAAATTGGGACCATCTATTTTTACTGCTAGACTGAAATTTGGACTTATGTGTGAGAACATATTCGTCTGCAAACTTGGCAGCTGATTGCAAATTCAGTGCTTGCTTCTCATTAAGGTAGGTCTTAATATCATCCTTGACACAGTTCTTGAATTCTTCAACTAACACCATCTCTTTTAGTGAGTTGAAATCATCCTTGACCTCCATAGAAGTACACCAGCGCTCAAAGCAAACCTTCTTCCACGTAAGTCTGATTGTCAGATTTCTTCAGACCTCTGAATTTCTGTCGGTAAGCCTCTGGAACCAACTCATAAGCTGTCAAAATAACCTTTTTGACAACCTCATAATCAGAGGAATCATCTGCAGACAAAAGTGTAATAGGCTTGTTGAGCTTACCCTTGAGGACAGTTTGCAACATCAGAGGCCAGTGTTCCTTTGGCCACTGACAACTCTTAGCTACCTTCTCGAAGCACTGGAAATACTTATCAACCTCCTTTTCTGAGAATGGAGGCACCAGCTTTACCTCCTGGCTAGCAAGAAATTTGTTTTTCGCTTCCATTTTAATTTTTAGTTGCTCCATTTGGAGCCTTTCTTCCCTGTCAAATTTTTCTAAATCGAAATCTCTCTGTCTCTGTCTCTCTCTTTCTGCTCTTTCCTCTTTCTCTTTCTTTTTTCTCTTCTCTTGCTAATTTTTCTAACTCAAACTGCCTTTCTTTCGCTTTCTGCTCTCTCGAACTCTTTTTCTTTTTCCTCCCTTTCTTTTCTCTCTTTCTCTCTCTCAAACTCTCGTTGCTTTTCTTTTTCCTCCCTTTCAATCTCCAGCATTTTTAATTTAAGTTCCATTTCTACATTTGGATTTTCCACTGGAAACTGTTCCAGATCTCCTGGTGCAAACACATTCTCATCAATGTAATATTCAACAATCTCTCTAGCCAGTCTTGCTTTTTGCATGGCTGGTTTTACATCTGTCAGCTCTGTCTGCATATTTCTAGCAGTTCTATCTTTTTAAAAGACTTCAAAACCTCTACGGTTGGTGATGCCAAGAAATCATCCATTGCTGTTGATCTGTCAATATATATTTAGGAAAATTCAAAAAACAATTTCATAATTTGAAATTTTACATTTTCAATAAATGACTCGCACAATGGTCTATCCCGGACGAGCCCCCACTTTGTTATGGCCCCAATTTGTTATGGCGTCAATTTGTTATGACGTCACGGACAGCAAGGGATGACAGACAAAATTCTTAAACTTCAACAGATTTAATTAAACAAACGCTTAGAACTAATCTACAATCTACCCTACTGACCAAGATTGAAATTAAAAAAAAAAAAGAGATATTTACAGTCCCCTGGTAATTGAGATGGGCTGCTGTGTTAAATGTCCTGGGACAGGAAAATGCTCCAACACAGGCAAAAATCCTAAAAAAGCTTCACAGGTCTTGAAAAGAGTGACAGGTCTGGTCAAATGTATCCTTCCACAATTTCCCCTTGCAATTTCTCCTACTACCTCTCACCCTCTCAATTTTTCTCCTTATATACTCTTTTCCAGCCCCCTCTGAGGCATGCCCAGGACATGCCCCAAACCTAGCTTTAGACTGGGCTTAACAAAAAAAATGTCAACACTGCCATCTAGTGGCTTTTTTTTCCCCCCCACATTACAGGTCAAAACTCAAAAATCAAAATAATCATTGATTTATAAATGTACTGACATTTTCTGAAAGTTTGAAGTTGTGAAAACCCGGGAACGACTGGAGTGTTGCGATATCATCACCCACATCTGGACATCGGCATTTCGAAGTCGCTTGTTATTTCGTGCACTCAGTCACCTTTCGCCTCCTTCAACCTTTGAGAGCGAGTATAAAATTTTATCGCAACTTTCGAAGGCAGGCTGAGTAAATGGAATAAACCGCGATCTCGAACTCGAAGTGCTGATGTGGACGGTCTTTATCCTGGGGAGGTGCCTCCCTACTCTGGCCAGAGACGCGTGTTTCAGCAGCCGAGTAAAACTTTGTGCCGCTGCACGGCTGGAAGTGACAAGACTCAATGAGCGGTTTCAGATCTTGCCACCACTGGCTAGATCAGTCACAAGTCAAAACTACTCCCTTCTGGATCTTGTGTAAATATGCCGATCTGTGGCTGAGCAAGTGAGGTACTGAGGTCAAATTGCGCTCCACGCTCGAAATCTTGTTTTGAAACAGCATGCCTCAGCCGAAAAGCAAAGGGCCAAATTCAGACTACAGAATGTTTCCGATTTTAATTTGATACCGTTTCCGGGTTGCTTGATTATTTGTCAAGTTACCCGGACCCGGTTTGAACCCAGCAAAAATGGCAAAACCCAGGGTTTTGAGGTTGATTGAACGGCTTGAATAACAGTACTAGGTTTGTGACTGATTCTGCTTTAGAGCTGGACTGGTGTATATAACACTGAAGGAAACAAAAAAAGCACATTCATGACCGATTCTGCTTTAGAGCTGGTCTGGTGTATATAACTCTGAAGGAAACGAAAAGAATACGTTTATGACCGATTCTGCTTTAGAGCTGGGCTGGTGTATATAACACTGAAGGAAACGAAAAGAATACGTTTATGAGCGACTCTGCTTTAGAGCTGGGCTGGTGTATATAACACTACAGGAAACGAAAAGAATACGTTTATGAGCGATTCTGCTTTAGAGCTGGGCTGGTGTATATAACACTAAAGGAAAGCGAAAAGAATCGTTTATGAGCGATTCTGCTTTAAAGCTGGGCTGGTGTATATAACACTGAAGAAAAAAGAATACTTTTATGAGCGATTCTGCTTTAAAGCTGGGCTGGTGTATATAACACTAAAGGAAACGAAAAGAAATACGTTTATGACCGATTCTGCTTTAAAGCTGGGCTGGTGTATATAACACTGAAGGAAAGAATAAAAGAATACGTTTATGAGCGATTCTGCTTTAGAGCTGGGCTGGTGTATATAACACTACAGGAAACGAAAAGAATACGTTTATGACCGATTCTGCTTTAGAGCTGGGCTGGTGTATATAACACTAAAGGAAACGAAAAGAATACGTTTATGAGCGATTCTGCTTTAGAGCTGGGCTGGTGTATATAACACTAAAGGAAACGGAAAGAATACGTTTATGACCGATTCTGCTTTAGAGCTGGTCTGGTGTATATAACACTGAAGGAAACGAAAAGAATACGTTTATGAGCGACTCTGCTTTAGAGCTGGGCTGGTGTATATAACACTAAAGGAAACGGAAAAGAATACGTTTATGACCAATTCTGCTTTAAAGCTGGGCTGGTGTATATAACACTGAAGGAAGGAAAAAAAAGAATACGTTTATGAGCTGATTCTGCTTTAAAGCTGGGCTTTAAATGGGCTGGTGTATATAACACTAAAGGAAACGGAAAGAATACGTTTATGACCGATTCTGCTTTAAAAGCTGGTCTGGTGTATATAACACTGAAGGAAACGAAAAAGAATACGTTTATGAGCTGGTATATTCTGCTGTTTTAGAGCTGGGCTGGTGTATATAACACTGAAGGAAGGAAACGGAAAGAATACGTTTATGAGCGACTCTGCTTTAAAGCTGGGCTGGTGTATATAACACTGAAGGAAACGAAAAGAATACGTTTATGAGCGATTCTGCTTTAGAGCTGGGCTGGTGTATATAACACTGAAGGAAACGAAAAGAATACGTTTATGACCGATTCTGCTTTAAAGCTGGGCTGGTGTATATAACACTGAAGGAAACGAAAAAAAACGTTTATGAGCGATTCTGCTTTAAAGCTGGGCTGGTGTATATAACACTGAAGGAAACGAAAAGAATACGTTTATGACCGATTCTGCTTTAAAGCTGGGCTGGTGTATATAACACTGAAGGAAACGAAAAAAAAACGTTTATGACCGATTCTGCTTTAAAGCTGGGCTGGTGTATATAACACTGAAGGAAACGAAAAGAATACGTTTATGACCGATTCTGCTTTCAAGCTGGGCTGGTGTATATAACACTGAAGGAAACGAAAAGAATACGTTTATGACTGATTCTGCTTTAAAGCTGGGCTGGTGTATATAACACTGAAGGAAACGAAAAGAATACGTTTATGACCGATTCTGCTTTAAAACTGGGCTGGTATATATAACACTGAAGGAAACGAAAAGAATACGTTTATGAGCGTTTCTGCTTTAGTGCTCGGCTAGTGTACATAACACTGTAGGAAACGAAAAGAAGACATTTATGACCGATTCTGCTTTAATGCTGGGCTGGTGTATATAACACTGAAGGAAACGAAAAGAATACGTTTATGAGCGATTCTGCTTTAGAGCTGGTCTGGTGTATATAACACTACAGGAAACGAAAAAAAAACATTTATGACCGATTCTGCTTTAGAGCTGGGCTGGTGAATATAACACTGAAGGAAACGAAAAAAACACATTTATGATTGATTCTGCTTTAAAGCCGGGCTGGTGCATAAAACACTGTAGGAAACGAAAAGAATACGTTTATGACCAATTCTGCTTTAGAGCTGGGCTGGTGTATATCGTTGGCCTGCCGATAAAACCTCGTATCTCCTAATTGATAAGAAATAAAAACTCGTATGTCCACTATTCTTACATGCAAAACTGAACATTTTTTTCATTTTATTTATATGTTACGTTGTATTTATATTATTTCATTTTTTTTATTTTATTTCATATTAATATTTTCATTTTCCTGTGAAGTTTATCATTTTGAAGATACAAGGTTTTATCCGCAGGCCGAGGATAAAACACTAAAGGAAACAAAAGAAACACAAAACTGAATCATTGCAGGAAGATGCTTACCCTGCATACTTGATCATCTAAATGAATGGAGGAGACAGGTGAGATAAGAGGCTTGTATCAGAGGTGGAATTTTAGCATCGCTTGATATTGATTGTCCGCAGCAGGTACAGTGTGCTGTAAATGCTAATGGGGGGAAATTTGGAGTGTTTTGGAGTGTATCAGTTCATAAGGATCTGATGTCCTTGCTTTATATCATGATGAAATGACACTACCTTTAGAGGTGACAGAGATGTGCTGATTTAGAAGAGGTGGAAGAGAACTTCAGTGAACACAGGGAAGTGGGCCTTGTGTTTGTGCTGCGTTTCTGATGCTGGAGTGCTGTGTTGCAGTTGGGGTGGGTGGCAAATGGTTCTAGAGTGACCGAATTAAAGAGTAACTAAACCCCAAAACCACTTTTTTCTGCTGAAAACAAATATATATGAAGTAGTCTCATTGATTGATTCTGGTCCAACTGTTGACATTTTAGTCAAAGTATTTCAATTTGGCGTATTTTGTTATAAAAATGTAATAGTGGCTGTCCTCTATGGGTTGAAATCCGGCTATCACAATCAAATTTTTCTATTGGCTGAGATGGAAGCCGATGACGTTTTGGAGGCAGCTTTCATCACGAACCACCACTGTTTGCCCCGCCCCTCCTATAAAAACTAGCATCTGTCAACTCTGCAATAGTGATGGGATTGGCAGTTCTTTTGACGGTACTGAATCACTAGAATCCATTCATTAAAAGATTCATTCAAAAAAAATCGCTCACTGGATCGTTCAGTGCTTAGCAGGAGTCCTGACTGCATAGTGCATAGTTCTCCAACTCCCTGAACTGGTAAACAGCCAAACGATCCGTCATTCAGTTCATGATTCAGCCCTGAGGTTAACATTCACTCTTTGTGACACGTTCACCGCAAGCACTGAGGGACGGTGCGTTCATGGACTATAGTACACAGTCATTGGCGGGAGACGCAGCGCTACTTTGAGTGGTATACATGCATTAAACTTACTACTCGATGAATGGAGTCCTCAGCTCTGTGCACAGTATATTCACTTAACGTGCTACACGGGTGTTAGCAAGTTGACAGGGCGCTAATTTTAGCAGTAGGCCACGGTTATGAACGTGAATGCGCAGTACGTGAACGTGAATCACGTTCTCAGCGACAGTTCTCTGTGTGCGAGTGAGTGACACAGAGCTCTACTGTTGGCAGTTAGTTCTTTGAACGAGAATCACTCCCCCGCCCTGACAGACCCCCCTCTCTGTGTGCAGTTCGTTCAGTGAACGAGAATCACTCCCCCGCCCTGACAGACTCCCGTCTCTGTGTGCAGTACTTTTGTGAGTGACACAACACTACTCTCATTAGTACGTTCAGCAGTAAGATGTGTGTTTATGATTTTTTTTTTTTTTTTTTGCTTTTGTGTGTGTTTTCGCGCGTGAGTGTAGCGGGGGGGGGGGTTGCTGTTCGAGACTGACTGGGTGTGTGTTAACTGCTCCAGTAGCCCCGCCCATAATCAAGGTATTTTTCGAATTTCCAGCCTAGACGCACGTCAGCCAAAACCTTGGGGTTTAGTTACTCTTTAAAAAAATGCCTGGCTGAGTTTGCCTTGAATGAAAAACCATTCTTAAACTCACTCAATGCAACACTTATACAGTGCTGTGAAAAGTATCAGCCCGCTTCCTGATTTCTTATTTTTTTGCATATTTGTCACACTGAAATGTTTCAGATCATCAAACTAATTTTAATATTAGACAAAGATAAACAGAGTAAATACAAAGTGCAGTTTTCAAATGATGATTTAATTTGTGAAAGGAAAAAAGCTATCCAAACCTACCTGGCCCTATGTGAAAAAGTCATTGCTCCCCCCTTCTTGTTAAATCATGAATTACCAGTGATTAACCACATTTTTGAGTTAAATTTCACTAGCCACACCCAGGCCTGATAACTGCCACACCAGCCAAATCAAGAAATCCCTTTCATAGAACCTGTTTGACAAAGTGAAGTAGGCTAAAAAATCTCAAAAAGCAACACATCATGCCACGATCTAAAGAAATTCAAGAACAGATGAGAAATGGACTCATTGACATCAATCTGGAAAGGGTCACAGAGCCATATCTAAGGCTTTGGGACTCCAGTGAACCACGGTGAGAGCCATTATCCACAAATGGAGAAAACTTGGAACAGTGGTGAACAGTGGCCAGCCTACCAAAATTACTCCAAGAGCGCATCGACGACTCATCCAGGAGGTCACAAAAGAACCCAGAACAACATCTAAAGAACTGCAGGCCTCACTTACCTCAGTTAAAGTCAGTGTTCATGATTCAACAATAAGGAAGAGACTGGGCAAAAATGGCATCCATGGGAGAGTTCCAAGGCGAAAACCGCTGCTGGCCAAAAAGAACACGAAGGCTCGTCTCACATTTGCCAAAAAACATCCTGATGATCCCCAAGACCTTTGGGAAAATATTCTGTGGACTGTCAAGACAAAAGTTGAACTTTTTGGAAGGTGTGCATCCTGTTACATCTGGCCTAAAACTAACACAGCATTTCATAAAAAGAACATCATACCAACAGTCAAACGTGGTGGTGGTAGTGTGATGGTCTGGGGCTGCTTTGCTGCTTCAGGACCTGGACGACTTGCCATAATTGATGGAACCATGAATTCTGCTCTCTACCAGAAAATCCTGAAGGAGAATGTCCGACCATCATTTCGTGACCTCAAGCTCAAGTGCGCTTGGGTTACGCAGCAGGACAATGATCCGCAACACACCAGCAAGTCCACCTCTGAGCGGCTTAAAGGAAAAGTAAATGCATGGTAAACCTTCATTGCCAGATAAAGTACATAATCTCTGTTATCTAAAACGATAAGCCATTATTTTTTTTTAACGAAGTGACCGGGGATATTGTTTACATCATGTAATCGTGTGCGTTCAAACATTGCAGAAAACTAGAAATATTCAAAAATCTGCAAATTTGGTGTATAGCTTAAGACCATAAAATAATCGAAAAATCAAACAATAGGAAATGTTCTGCTTTAAAGAAGACATTTTGGGCGGGGATGTTGTTGACCATGTCACTTTTTTTTTTTTAACTTTGTTTACATGGGCTCATCAGAAATAGAAATTTCAAAATCTGCCATTGCCGCCATAGAAAATAATCGACTAATCAAACAATAGGAAATATTCTGCCCAGACCAGTGTGTGACATCACTTGGGCTCATCATGTCTTTCGAGTGTATGGAGTCAAAGTATAAGTATTGAAAGATGAAGGAACCCCTTGCGCTTCAGCCCCTCTATCAGCGGAGGCTGGTGCTCTCAGAACGGACAGGACACACAAATAAAGAGCAAAAGAGCCAAGAGCACCTAAATAAATTGATGCAAGTGATTCGTGTGTGCCAGTCTCGTCCTCTATGCATTAGTATTAAAAGCTGAGTCGATGATTTAAGAGCAGTGACGTGCCATTGGAGCTCAGTTAGGTGAGGCAGAATCCTCACCGTTAAACAAACGATAACTCCCTATTACTTTGCTTGATTTGCAATCAGAGGATTGATTAACTAATTTACAAGACTTAACGGCAGAATTGGCCTCACTCCGCCAGCCTACGTACTTCCACTCAATTTCATTTCACTTCACCTGTGTATGAAGCAAAGCGAAGTAGCGGAGTCTGGTATAGGCATGGGCAACGCTCTGCATAAACTCTAATGGAATGCGTAACAGCTGAACTGGGGCGGTAAACAAGCCTCAGAAAATTTAAAAAATGACGTAAATGCCATTTTCATACTAAAAGAACACCATGGTTTGATTAAAAGCAACCTTTTCAATAGGATATCTGCATTCTGCGTATTACGGCCAAAAACGCGATTTGAACTGAGTTATTGTTCGCCCATTGGATGAATACGTGACCTCAATTTGCGCCATGTTTACAAATTTTCAAGTGCACGGCGTGGCAAAAATATCCATTTAGAAGGTAGATTTCAAATAGCCCGCGCCGACGTCTTATCCCAGCTACGGCCCTGATTTGCTTGCAGCCATCTAATTTGAGAAATTACGAGTCTGTTCGTCCAGGCTAGACCTCCAGGGGATGTGAAATAAGTTCGACAGAAGTTGGTGAAGTTCGTCATGAGTTCGCCGTGATTTCTTCTCAATAATAGCAAGAAAGGTGAGCGTATTTTTCCTCTACCCTACATAGTTTGTTGGCAGAATATCCTGAGACCCTATATGTGAAGTTTCAGTAAAATATACCAAGGAATAAACCTGCGCCAGGCCTTTGAAGCCCACCGGTCACAAGATTCATTCATGTATACGCTTCAATTGGAGACTGCAAGGATGAAAATCTGAATAATCAATTAGGAAAAATTCTCGGCTCTCGGTAATTCTGTATATCGTTTAAACATTTTGTTATTCAGATTACGAAAGAAGACTGAAAATAAGCGCCCGCTTTTTGTTTGGATGTAATAGCGCGTATTTAAAGGAGAATACGTTGTTTGTTGATTAAGCATTGAACTCTGCATAAGTTAAACTGTTTTAATATTTGTTGATGACTTTGGCTTCCTGGATCTGGCAGCGCAAATCTGCTATCTAGTGAGCATTTCAGGTTCAATGGACTGAGTAATAACGCCATGAAACTTAAACTGGCCCGTCATTCTGCCGAATAGTCTTACTAAACTAGTTAATCGTCTGATTGCTAATCAAGCAAAGGGAGGTTTCTGCCTCACCAAACTAACCTCCGACTGCACGTCACTGTGTTTTTACTATGAATTATTCACAGTAGCTCATTGAAACTATCGTGGGAGGAGGGTATATGGACATAGTAAAAACACAGTGCAGAGTTTTTTTTTTTTTTTTTTTTTAATCACCATGGGTTAATGAAGGGGGAACGTTTGATTCATTTCATAGCAGTGGGAGGGCAAACAACTGATCAGCATCAGCGACTTCACTGCATTTTATATAGTAATGGGCGAGTAGCGTTCATATTTGCCCTCCCACCGATAATTTTGACATTTTTGCAGGCCATTGATCCAAAAAAAACTTAACAGGCAACCCATTCATACCATTTTTTAACATCAATGCAAAACCTAATGTTTGTTGAACATAATTGGGTGAAATTCAATGCATTTTCCATTAAAAAGGGCCTAGGGGGCGCTGCAGTACTTCAGAAAAGGGGTAGATGACTTTAGCATCAATTATTTCTGTTAGGGTACCCTAACGGATAATTTGGCCTGTTTTATTTCTGAATGGACGGTATTTTCGAAAATGCCCTCTGGCTTCACCCCCCAATTTTCACAATGGGTTTTGTTGAAAAATGCCGAAATCAGCCATTTTTGGGACCCTGTGGCTCTGAGACCCTTTCCTGTAAAGGCGTTGGGCTTGTGGCAAACTCTTCGTCTGTGTCTTTTGTACTTACCTGCAAAAAATCATGAGAAAATAATAGAAACTTTGTTCTCAGCAACTCAAGAAATGTTCTCATTTTATTCATTTGTATTGCCCATGCCTATCTGGTATTACCAGGCTACGGCAGTATGGCGTGCCATGCCAATTTCATCCATGACATTATTGCTCAGTGCATCAAACTTAAAATGCCCACGAGACCGCAAATTTGTTCATGTTTGCTTAGAGTGCCATTAACAAATATCAAAACCTTTCTTATGCCGCGTTCACTGCGCGGTCAATATGTTCAAGATAATGTTTCCCCTCTTAAATACGTACTTTTTTTAATGCCATTCAAAAATTATATATATAGGGAGTTTATTTTCAGTCCTCTTTCATAATCTGATAAACAAAAGGTCAAAACACGGAATTACACGGTACATGGAATTACCGAGAGAGTTGAGATTTTTTTCTAATTAGCCTAATTATTAAGATTTCCATCCTTGCAGTCTCGAATCAAAGCATAAACTTCAATTAATCTTTTTGTCAATATCACCTCGTAATCATTACAGGCTGCATATAGCCTAGGCTCGGTCTTAATTGTTTGGTAAAACAAACAAACAAAAAAAGTTAAAATTGATTGATTGTCAATCAGGAAAAGAATGTGGAAACAGGTTGCGCGGCTGTTGGGTGTTCCAACGAAACAGGCGATCCAAACCTGACTGATGTGAGCCCAAGTGACGTAGGCATTCTCTTCTAGCCGAACGAACATGACTGCTTGCTTGAGCGGTCTTACAACAGACATTTACTAGCAGATTACTGGTGTAAAAATAATAATAATAATAATAATAATGGCTTATTGTTTTGGATAGCAGAGATTATGTACTTTATCTGGCAATGAAGTTTGACCATGCGTTTACTTTTCCTTTAAAAAAAAAAAATGAAGGTTTTGGAGTGGCTAGTCAAAGTCCGGACTTAAATCTGATTGAGATGCTGTGGCATGACCTAAAACAGGCCGTCCATGCTCAAACCCTCCAACGTCGCTGAATTAAAACAATTCTGCAAAGAGGAGTGGGCCAAAATTCCTCCACAACGATGTGAAAGACTTACTGCCAGTTATTGCAAACACTTGATTGCAGTTGTTGTCGCCGAGGGTGGCACAACCAGTTTTTAGGTTTAGGGGAAAATTACTTTTTCACATGGGACCAGCTAGGTTTGAATCGCTTTTTCCCTCAATAAATGCAATCATCATTTAAAAACTGAAATTTGTATTTATTCGGATTATCTTTGTCCTATATTAAAATTTGTTTGATCTGAAATATTTAAGATTGACAAATATAAAAAAAAATAAAAATCAGGAAGGGGGCAAATACTTTTTCACAGCACTGTAGAAATTTAATTGTTACCCGTCGACAGTTGACATTTCAGCCTCACTGATCTGGCTCCTTATTTGGTCTTGAGCACTTTTCAAAAGACAAAAACACAGAAATGTAAAATAATGAAATTGAATGATTTTATTTGAAATTTCTACTCTTTCTGCCCCAGGTTTACAATAAAGAACAAAGAAAAAAATATATAGGGCCCTGGTGGCCCCAGAAGCTCCCGCCGTTTGCTCAGGTGAAATTTGTGAAATATGTTTGGTATGAAAAAAATACGCATGGCAACATACATGGTGAATATTATCAGACTGTATTGTGTTATTTCAGAGTGGTGATTAAAACCCTTTCTTGTGTCAAATAAAAATAACTTGTGAACAAACAATTTCACCATGTTCAGTGTTTGCAAAAATGACATATTTGGTCCTTTAATACTGTGCTGAAATTTCCTTGTTATTTTGCTATTCAGAAGGATGAAAATCTCACAGAATTTGTTTGCATCCTGAGTGCCTGCGATGTTTCCAGTTCCAAAGACACATCATTTTTAGGCCTTTCTGAGATGCATGTCTGGTAAAAATTATAAGTCTCTGACCGAAATAGTTGATAAGAGAAAGCAAAATGTTGAAGTTCTTGGCGATATTTTTTGCCCAGTGACCTTGAAAAAAATAGGCCAAGGTCACCTTTAGGCACGTCATTTGTAGGTCTTTATTAGATGCATGTCCAGTAAAAATAAGGAGCCTGTAACTGAAAAAGTTGATGAGATAAAGGAAAATGTCGAAGTTTTTGGTCATATTTTAAGGCCTGTGACCTTGAGAGAATAGGCCAAGGTCACCTTTCGGTACGTCATTTGTAGGCCTTTATGAGATGCATGTCCAGTAAAAATTAAGAGCCTGTAACTGAAATAGTTGATGAGATAAAGTAAAATGTGTTGACAGACGCACGCACACACGCACGGACGGAGCCCGATACCATAGCTCCCGCACTGCAAGCGGCGGGAGCTAATAAAATGAACCTGTAAAATGGATTCTGTTCCTCATTGAATATGTAGACATTTTGGCTCACGTAACATGACAGACATGACAAAAATGACAAGAAACGCGATGTTTAACTTGAATTTCAAACTACATATTGAGTTGCAAAGGTAATAACTCTATCTCTACTTTGCATAAGAATAGATATCAACATCAATTAGTACATTTTTTTCAATGTCACGTTGACTCTCATTCAGTGTCTCTTCCATCTTAATTCAGTTGGAAGTTGGAGGATTCTAGCATAGAATCACTGGAGCAACATAGAAAATAACTTGGCTGTTCTGTGGCCATTTCACTCGATGACATCTCTGCATTTGCATCAACTGAAAAATTCAGCTGGTTAAAGGAGTCTGACACAATTACGTGCCATTTATAATTGTATCACGTAGCTTGAACAGACCCCGATGGACAGAATTCTGTTTAGTTACGTGAAATTAGTGTTTCTGCGTAATTAAAATAAATTGCTCGTCAGCATTCTGTACCTACTAGATTCACAAGTGCTTTTTTTATTGAGACTTGTACTTCACACTCGTCTGTCTTTATTACATGAACACTGGAAATAAATCTGCCCGTAACAAGCTTCTGCCCAAGAGTCTATGACTAAAGTAGATCACTACCATAACAACAAGCAAACAATGTAATTTAGGAATCTAACTTTGCAAATATATCTTAAAATGAAGTGAATCATGCTTGATCAGATTAAGATACATTGACTGAACTCAGCTTTTCCAAGCAACATCTCGACAGAAAAACCTGATTGGTGATGGTTCGTGTCCTACCTAGTATCTACAATCTGAAAAGGTCACCTTGCTTGTGGCGGGTTACCGGTAATCTATTTATATGAACTATGATATATTTTGAAGTAAAATCGACTGAGACAGGCCAAGTTTTACCTTTCGCGTGACATGCACGTGATAAACACTAGTTTATTTATACACAGATTGTTCATTACTTCTTCAGAATAATGTGGAAAGCTATTATTCTACTCTTAGGAGAGTATTTTTTGAGGAAGCCATTGTTTAATTAACTAAAACATGACGTGGAACTCCCTGCGAAAAGAGGCATTGATATTACAAAAGTGAAAATGGGTACAATGTTGCAATGACTTTTAAAGCAAACTTTTATTGTTGATGTCTGTGTAAGAATTTGAGTGATAAACGAACATATGAACACTCAAATATATACAGCAATGCATATGAACGTATGGTTAGAGTGTCCATTTTCAAGGGTGCAAAGATAATCGTGTTTTTGCACAGATGTGGTTGTTTTAAAGAAAATGTGACTTATTCAGTTGCAGTTGTTTATTTTATTACATATACATACTAGAGGCACTTGTAGAGTGCAAACCTCCGCCAAGGCAGCACAATCCAAATCTTCATGAGTGGGAGCAAAGTTGAGTTATCGCATGTCATACGATTTCAAGATGGCTGCCATGGCGGCCATAATGTTCCACTGATCGCGGTGAAAATCAATAGGGTCCGTCCTTGATGTAATAGCAATGCACCCACGTAATTTCAGCCAAATCCGTGCATTACTTTTTGAGTTATGTTGTTCACAGACAGACAGACAGACAGACAAACAAACAGGGGCGAAAACATGACCTCCGCCCCAACTTCGTTAGCGGAGGTAATAATCTTCTGATTGGCTTAACTTGGACATGTTATGGGTCGAAAATAATGACTTTATCGACACTTGGAAATATATATGCCAAAAGTGCTGAAGAGCAATTAAGAAGCCAGATCTTCACTGGACAGGTTCCTCTCCTATGATGAGACTGAAGAAGAGCATTACAGCAGAAACCCTAGCTGTGCTCATGGTGCTGCCATATGATGTTATGTTTTCTGCACTGGGAAGAGTGTATAGGGTTTTTTCCCTATTCCAGTGTGTCCTGCCAGTGTTTTTTAGCAGTTTTTCTGTTTCTCTCGCACTGCTCCATTTGTCCTGTCCCCCCCGTCTCCAGCTGTTCACCGGGCTGAGGGCCCCTGCACGGGGCCTGCTCCTCTTCGGCCCCCCGGGGAACGGGAAGACCATGCTGGTGAGTCAGAACCGGGGCCCGCTGACCGGGGGGGTAGAATTTGCCTGTCTGGAGGATGACAGACGCTCTGCTCTGCCTTAGCAGCCATCTTACTAATATGTGAATGGAACTTTAAATGAATAGTAGTTTATCTGACCTGTGCTGTCTTGGCTCCATTGACCTTCAGAATGCCCTTAATGCACATTCCCTTGGATAAAAGCGTCTGGGTCAATGACGGTCACGCTCATTTTTTAGTGTCCATAAGGTTTGGTCAAACTTAAAGGGTTTAAAATTTGAAAATAAATGTACAAATGACTAGCATACATTTCTTTTTTTAAGGACCTAGTCTAAGATTTCTGGTTTTAATGAATTTTGAGAGAATATCTGGGGTATGAAGGCAAAAATGTCAATGTGGTGTAACCGCAAAAATTTTGTACCAAGTAATTAAATTTGCTTAAAAATGTTACATTTTCAATAAAACACCCTTTCAACTAGTTTGGCATAATCTTACATTTGAACTATCTAATGATAAATGAAAGTAATGAAGTACCATTCTTCTCAATATTATAATTAATTTCGGAAGTCGGGTCACCAAGTCAACTTCCTGAAGTGTCAACATGGTGTAACCACCATTCAAAGAGCCATTTTGTGAATATTACGCAACATATTATGTGACAGGAAATGATATTGCTAGGAAGGACCCCTGATGAGCCTAACTGCTGCAGGCCAAGGTTAGCAACTCTCTTTAAAAAATGAGATAATTTGACATATTAAGAGCCTGGTCAGGTGTGCCTAGGTTTACATGTCAAATGGTATGACCTCAGAAAAACACTGATCATTCATGATAATTACAAAAATGAGTATTTACTTTAAAAATTACAATTGAAATGCTCCCAACAAGGGTATGTTTTTATACAAGTGTCCATGATAATGCCTGTCAAATTTGATTTTAAGATGAAATGTTAAATGGCGTAACCGGATACACCATTTGACGTCTATTACAAGCCTTTCTGTTAGAGGCCAATTTTGTCAAATATCAGCAGTTTATTATGCTGAAAAAAGATGCAATATGAACTAATTTACTATGTGGAACTATTTTCATGTGTCCAGTGATCTATTTTTTGAAAAAGTGATGATTTATCTGCTTGATTTATCTACTTTATTATCAAAGGCCTGTAGGATTAGGTTTTCTGAACATTTTAGTTTTAAATTGCGTATTTTTATTCAACTCACTTACAATGTTAAAGGGATAGTCCACCCAAAAACTATAATTTGTATAATTTGATATCTATCAAGTTGTTTACACCTGGCGCAACTTTATGGCCACTTTGAAAAATTATCAAATTCCTTTTTTTGCTGGAAGCAAAGTTTTTGAGAGAAGGGAAAAGTCCACTGGTTTCAAAAAACTTTCAAAGTCTTCTGGGAACCAGTATAATCAAGTCTGCTTTGGACTCATATCCTCAGCTGAATGCGCGAAGTTTTTTTGACTAAAAATAACTGTGGTATTTTATTATTTAAGCGGAAAATGCCTCCCAGCTCGTTCCCAGACACTCTGAGGTTTTTGAGAGTGGACAAAGCAGACTTGGATTATCTCTGGACGCAGGAGGCAGGACTTCCGTTGATGGTTTGAAGTTTTATCAACATAACTGTGGTATTTTATTATTTTTACCCTAAAAATGTTAGAGTTCCATTGGCCAAAGCAGACTTAAAAAAGGAATTTGATAATTTTTATCAAAGGCGTTTCCAGTGGCCATAAAGTTGCGGTGACCCCAGGTGAAAAAAGGAATTTGGATTTGTCCGTGGCCATCGAGATATGTAATGGTGAGTAATTGATATACAAATTATAGTTTTTGGGTGGACTATCCCTTTAAGCGATATAAAATGTAATATATGTATGCAATTTTATACTGTATCAGAATTGATGGTGTGAAAGTTGATAGCAGCTGTTGAACATGAAAAGTAGCTTCAAACACCGAGAACTCCAATAATTCACAGGAGCAATGTTACAAGGTTTAAAATTTACAACTGTTAAATACAATTCATTAAATTTCTGCTATTTCATAATTAAGACAATATAAAAGAGCCGTTTTTCTATCATTAGATGCCACTTTCAAGCAAAGAAAAGGTGGCTCATCACAGAGCACGAGTGAATGCAGATCAAAGGCCAATTACCTTACAAAAAGACGAGAATGGTAGTTCTCACACACGCACATACATGCATGCAAGCACGCAGGCACACACACACGCAGGCACACACAAATTTTTTTTTCCTGTAAAAGACTGAACGAATGTCAGGTTAAAGTCAGAGTAATGTAGTGATTTAGTAATAATAATTAATAAAAATAATAATTCATAGCTGCCGGGTTAGCTCACTCAGTTTAGGCGCCGCATTCGCGAAGCAGTATTGACCACTACGGCGCGGGTTCGATCCCCCGTCGTACCAACCGGCAGTGGTTGGCAGCTTTTTCAGGGCAGCACACGATTGGCTATAGCGCTGTGGCTATCCAAATTGGGAAGGGACTGCCAGGAAGGGATAATGGTTGCCTTGTTCGTTGCTCAAGCGCCTCCTGTTGGCCAGCCAGGCGCTCGTCAGGGAGATTCTACGCTTGCTCGTGTTCGGGTATCCTCCGCCCTCGTTCTGAACTTGCGAAAGCTGACAGGCGTGCTTCGGAGGAGAGCCGCGAACTGTCTCTCTCTCCAGATCTGGCAACAAGGGGTTGCATACGAGCAAGCCTTGTACATAGTTCTCGAATTGGGCAGTCCAGATTCGAGTGCGATTGGAGATGCCGAAAAATAAATAAATAAATAGAATAAATAATCATTCATAATTTAATGTCTATCTCCTCGTAGACCGTGCAATCAATTTGCACAAAATTTGGTACACAGCATCTTCAGACTAGAGTCTAAAATCCCAGCATGAAGTTAAAGGGTGTAGCCACAGTAAAATAATGAAATATGAGGGCACGGCCTCTATAGATATGAGCTGTAAATCCTGAATCCATTGTACAATCCTCACCAAACTTAAGATTTATCATTCACAGGCTATGCGACTCAAACACACCAAATTTTGCGTAAATCTGTCCATAGGTGACGCTATAGCATGGTTAAAACTCTGAAACCAACAGTCCAATCAACTTGAAATTTTGCAGGCTTCATGTTGGTCAGGGTTGCTATTAAAATCAATAAGAACAAAGTGCAGCTGAAACAACATCAGCTAATCAAAATTCATTAGCCCTCATACTCACTTTAGCTGTAAGATTTCCACGTGAAACTTTTCTGTCTCGATAAGGATGTGGAAAATGGCATCCTATATAAAAATTACTTTGATTAGCTTGGTGCCATAGAGAGGTACAACATGTCTTGAGGAATAACTTCTGAGCTGTAGGTTGTCGAAACTCAATTCTTTTTCTCTTGGATTCTGTGGATCCATACAAAACGATCCATGTAAGCCACACCCATTTTTTAATATGAAAACTTTCTGCCGTTTTTAGTTATTTGTGAAACCTCTAATTTCTATCTTTGACTATTCTGTCTAGTGTTGTTTTTTTGCATGAGTTTACCCTGATGATTTCTCTCATGTTTTTATGAACTAAAATCACAACTGAAGAAATGAATTCACTTTGACAATTTCAGTCAGATGTTTTTAACATGAGTTTACCCTAATGATTGCTCTAATTTTTTCTGCAATATAAAAAATGAAACAGTTCAGAAGACCTTGTTGACTGTTATGCTTGATTTTCAATGTCAATTTCTTCGATTAATAATGACCTTTGGTGGTAGTGGCATCAGAGTCAGTTGGTGTAACTACCTTGCGTCAACTGGTGTAAACAGTATTTATCATTAAAAAAAAAACACATATAGGTTAATTAATGTGAAATAAATGTCATCCTCTATTGCAGTATAATTGCATGCTTTTTCACAATTTTGGCATAATTTGTCAAAGATTCTTTAGAAAACGGAGGTGTTTTCAGCATTGTGTCCTGCTCAGTATTGAAAAAATGCAAAAAATTTAAATGAATGGATAATCATAATAAAATCTATTGTGATGTGATATTTTAAAATGAAGGAATTACTTTTATGAGTACTTACATACACTCTAGATGTATAAAATATTCAATATTCCTCATTTTTTTGTGGTTACACCACTTGCATTTTCAGGTGCATGCAGTCTTTGTTTTTGTAAAAAAATGGTGTATAGGTTACTTCAATTGACATGAAATTAACATGAATACAAAATATACATTTTACCAAACCTGGAGCATGCTTTAAAAAATGTTTTTGAAAGATTTTTGAAGTGGTCATCTGGTCAACCCTTATTTGTCACTGACCCGTCTCTTAATCAGCATTAATACAAAACCCAATTCCAATGAAACTGGGAAGTTGTGTAAAACGTGAATGAAAACGGGATACAATGATTTGCAAATCCTTTTCGGCCTATATTCAGTTGAGTACACTACAAAGACAAGATATTTAATGTTAAAACTGGTAAACTTTATTGTTTTTTTGGAAATATTCACTCATTTTGAATTTGATGCCTGCAACATGTTCCGAAAAAGCTGGGACAGGGGCGCGTTTACCACTGTGTTACATCACCTTTCCTTTTAACAACACTCAATTAGCGTTTGGGAACTGAGGACACTAATTGTTGAAGCTTTGTAGGTAGAATTCTTTCCCATTCTTTCTGGATGTACAACTTCAGTCCCCATACATCACAGATGCCAGCTTTTGAACTTTGCGCTGATAACAATCTGGATGGTCCTTATCCTCTTTAGCCCGGAGGACACGACATGATTTCCAAAAACAATTTGAAACGTGGACTCGTCAGACCACAGCACACTTTTCCACTTTGCGTCAGTCCATCTCAGACGAGCTCGGGCCCAGAGAAGCCAGCGGCATTTCTGGGTGTTGTTGATATATGGCTTTCGCTTTGCATGGTAGAGTTTTAACTTGCACTTGTAGATGTAGCGACGAACTGTGTTAACTGACAATAGTTTTCCAAAGCATTCCTGAGCCCACATGGTAATATCCTTTACAGAGTGATGTCGGTTTTTAATGCAGCGCCGCCTGAGGGACCGAGTCACGGGCATTCAATGTTGGTTTTCGGCCTTGCCGCTTACGTGTAGAGATTTCTCCAGACTCTCTGAATCTTTTGATGATATTATGGATTGTAGATAATGAAATCCCTAAATTCCTTGTATTTGCTCGTTGAGAAACGTTGTTCTTAAACTGTTGGACTATTTTCTCATGCGGTTGTTCACAAAGTGGTGAACCTCGCCCCATCCTTGCTTGTGAATGACTGAGCCTTTCGGGGATGCTCCTTTTATACCTAATCATGACACTCAGTTTCCAATTAACCTGTTCACCTGTGGAATGTTCCAAACAGGTGTTTTTTGAGCATTCCTCAATTTTCCCAGTCTTTTGTTGCCCCTGTCGCAGATATCTTGTCTTGGTAGTGTACTCAATTGAATATAGGTTGAAAAGGATTTGCAAATCATTGTATTCTGTTTTTATTCCCTTTTTATACAACATCCCAACTTCATTGGAATTGGGGTTTGTATAATAAAAGGAGCTTATGGCTGCACTGAAATGCTGAGGGATGAGGGATTTATTCCCTGGAGCGCTGTATAGCCTGCTGGACTGGAGACTTATGAACTTAGTGAAAACAGGCTGAAGGTGATGCACAGCTAGAAGGAAACAGCCAATTGATTCTCACAGTTGTAGCCCGAATATGGATTTTTCCTTGTTTTTCGATTGTCTTGGGGTCCTGAATTTTATCCAGAAAGGGTCGGTGTGGGTGCAGCTTTCATTCCAACTAAGCAGTTACACACCAGATTCTACTGATCAGGGTCTTCAGCAAAGATTCACTTTCAAGCTGGTCACGTATCTCTGAATATTTGCTCTTGATACAAAAGTACATAAAATCTGCTATATTTTGCTGTAAATAAATGCATCCCACTTGTGCTGAAATGTATAAGCAATGTGTAATTTTTACCATTTCATGAAATGCTATGATTAACTCAGAATCTAATAGAAATGATCTGAATTGGATATGAGTGGTCTTAATTAACTTGAGTAGTTTTGTACAAGCTGAGTGTCAAAGGGTTAACTGTCTGATTAATCTTGATCTTTCTGTTATTCATGGACAGGCCAAGGCTGTTGCCATTGAATCAAATGCTACATTTTTTAACATAAGCGCAGCCAGCTTGACCTCTAAGTATGTAAGTACACCTTTACGAGCGACGCTGTTTTTAAGTAGAGATGGGAGGGTGTGCTCTCGGGCGATGCTGCTCTTTCTTGGCCCTATCGTTGGTTTGTTTGATCGTGTTTTTGATCACTTGTATGAATAGAAATGCTGCTGTTCCTTTGTTGATTCTGTTAGCAGTTGATGTTAAATGATGGCTAACCAGTAAAAGCGAAACAGTCTTACAATGTTGTTGTTATGAGGTATAATGTTATAAAATTGGCAGAAACATTTCAGTTATGTTGTGTGAACATTTATTCGTTCGTTCTGCAGTTGGGCGATACGCCCTGTAATTGTGCTCTGTCCCCAGGTGGGAGAAGGAGAGAAGCTGGTGCGAGCCTTGTTCTCTGTGGCTCGAGAGCTGCAGCCCTCCATCATCTTCATTGGTACGGCTTTCATCCTCCTCTCTCTTGCCCTCTGGTGGAGTGGCTGTCTAAGTGCAGCACTCTGATGTGTTTCTTTGTCTCATCCTCCATTGTCCCACCCTCCTGACCCCTGACCCCCAACAGATGAGATTGACAGTCTTCTCTGTGAGAGGAAGGAAGGGGAGCACGATGCATCCAGGAGGCTGAAAACTGAATTCCTGGTGGAGTTTGATGGGGTGAGAGCCTGCGGTGTGTCTGTGAAATTAAGCTGCAGCTCTGTGTGTGTGTGTGTGTGTGTGTGTGTGTGTGTGTGTGTGTGTGTGTGTGTGTGTGTGTGTGTGTGTGTGTATGTATGTGTTTCCTCCTTGCGCGCCTGCATATTTGTGTGTGTATGTGAGCGGATGCGGGTCTGTATTTATACATGCATTTTTGCTGTGCTTGCATGTTTATGTGTGTGTACATTCCTTTGTGAGTCTGTGCGAGTATATATGCATTTCGCATGGGCGCGTGTGTGTTTGAGTGTGGCTGTGTTTCTGTGTGTGTATGTACACACTGAGTGACTATTCCTCACTGACAGGTGCAGTCAGGTGGGGACGACAGGGTCCTGGTGATGGGTGCCACTAACAGGCCTCAGGAGCTGGACGAGGCCGTGCTCAGGTACTCTGTCACCTGTGTGCTCACCTGTGCCACTGCCAGCGAATTACACTTACCCCCCTTATCCTGTCTGTGTTCACTGGGGGAGCTGGCCTGGGAACTGTTCTCAGTAATTCCAGCAGAGGGCAGTGTTACACTGTGTTTAACTTTTAGCCTTAAAGTCTGACACTCGCTTGAATTTTCCCTTCAGTAGGTTCAAATGTGAAAAGGCATTTTGTTTTGTATTTTAGGACAGTGTCACATGTCTAGTTTGTATCTGCTGGTTTCAGGGCTTCACTGAAGCTACAACACATGTATCATACAAGCCTAGGATGCCATGTTTTTATGGCCACAGTATTACATCAAATAGGAAAATATTAAATCCTGTGCGTCATTTTGTACTCATTTCTCTGTAAGTCTGCAGGACATATTTGGGAAGGTCGGAAATCTTGGAATCACCGCTAGAATGTAAAATGGGCCTGAAGTTCAGCTGGTTTGAATACTGCTGGTGTATTTCATGGAGCCATTTATGGGGTCACTGACTATAACTCGGTAAATTCGGAGGACACTGGCTGGTTTTCATCAGTGTTTGTCATCTCACTCTAAATTTTGTGTGAATTATAATTTTCCTCTCCACAGGCGGTTCCCAAAGAGGGTATACGTGACTCTGCCATCAGAGGAGGTATGTATGGAAGCACAGCGCTCGTTCAGCAGTATTCAGCTCTGTTTTCCCCATGCATGTGCGCTTGGCCTTGCATGTGACAGCGATCGTACTTCACAATCCGTATTCCTCTCAGAGGCTCCTTGAAACGCTTGAATCCTCATCGATGGCACATTCATAGCATTTGTGTTTGCTTTTAGACCCGACTCAGTCTTCTGAAGAACCTCCTGGCTAAACATGGCAGCCCGCTCAGCCATCAGGAGCTCGCCCACCTGGCCAAGTAAGTGTCTCAAAATGGAGTCTGAGCTGAAAGAACCTCCTGGGGGCAGATGAAAGCAGAGAACATTAATTTAACTTTCAGATTTCACTGAAGGGCTGGAGCCCATAGACTGTATAAAAAGATCAGCCATCATTGGTTTCAGCATACCATTTAGGAAGCCTCGATATTGGCAATTTGAACCTATTTTGTCATTTTGAAACCGGATGTGATTCCTACTGGACGAGAGTGTGAATTGAAGATCAAATGGTTGATCTGAGCTGAAGACCAGAGGATGCCCCTAAAGCATATCTGGCTTTATCCTTTATTCTAGTCTATTTTGGACCATAATTTACAAAAATGAACACCATGATATATTGAATGAGACTTGAAATGTGTGATAGATACCATAAAATAATGTGGAAAATCATTATTGAAATATTAAATCAGGTAGGAAAGTAGAGTCATTTTCTGAGACTTCTATAGCTTCGAACTTCCTGCAACCACTGACGTCGCCATCTGCTGGCCATTAAATAGAATGCAATTTTAAGAGATTTCCGCATTGGCTTCACTTTTCAGACCCAGGCGCTGCCTCCATCTTTTTATACAGTCAATGCTGGAGCCTAGTTATCAAATAGAGTGTTTCTGGTTTGGGTAACATAGGGATATATGTCTGTGATATTATCTGTCTGTCTGTCTATCTATTTTTTCAGATTGACTGAGGGATATTCAGGGAGTGACCTCACATCATTTGCTAAAGATGCTGCTCTGGGACCAATCAGAGGTGAGGAGCTGAGATGAAAGAGCAGAGTGGGGTTTGTATGCAGTAGTGTGCAGTGAAACCAAGCACTATTCAATATTTATTTCCTGTAATATTGGAACACATAGATCAAAATAAGTAAACAGATAAAAATATATTGTAAAAACAAAAATAATAATGTCTTTATGAGAGAAAAAGTCAGTATCTTGTGTGACCAGCCGTCGCTTTGACTACAGCATTTAATCATTCAGGCAAAGTTTTCACATATTTTTTATTTCCTCACTTGATAAACCATTTCATATGGTTTTAAGTTCATTCTAAAGAGGTTCTTTTGATTTTACTACAGGTTTGTTTATTACCTCCGCCATACGAAGTTGGCAGGAGGTTATGTGATCGCCGGCATTTGTTTGTCTGTCTGTCTGTCTGTTTGTTTGTTTGCAAGATAACTTAAAAAGTAATGTACGGATTTCAATGAAATTTTCAGAGAAGGTGGGTATTAGGACAAGGAACAGGTGATTAAATTTTGGCATATCTAGGCCAAAGTACAGCTGAGATATACGCCAAAGTTCAAGATTTCAAGTCTTTCCAATGGGCCGGAGTTCCAATCGTTGTGCTTTTGGGTTTTGCTGCCACCTGGCGGAGGTCTGCGCTCTCTGAGTGCTTTTCTAGTTTAATGTCAAGCAAAACCCAGATTTGCTCAATTGGATTAAGGTCTTGACTTTGAGCAGGCCAAATCATAACTTTCTTGTCACCAGATGATTCTTTCCAACATAATTCTTGCTGTTAGTAAATCAAAGTTTTACTAGGAACAAAATATGACTGTCGTCCAAAAGAAGCAGATCCGATGTTCGTATTAAAAAGCAGAAAAGTTTTTATTACATGAGCCGTCCCTCATAGGATGAATTACTACTGTCAAAATGAAAATACTCCCTCACATTAACTACTTATTCTCAATGCTGCCAGTTTCACCAACAGAAAAATGGTTTAAATCTATAGAAAGTATCATCACCTGTTTCTACTGGAAAAATAAGAAAGCAAAAATTAAACTATCCACTCTTCAAAAAAGCAAATCTCAAGATTGATTTGATGCCCCAGACTTCACCTTCTACTACCTTTCAAACCAAATTCAATATATCGCTAAATAGGTCCATTAAACCAATCACAATATTTCATGAACTAACTTGGAACAAATATATTATTCTATTACTCTTTTTTTCTCCCCCCTCAGAGCTTCGACCAGAGCAAGTGAAGAACATGGCTGCCAATGAGGTAAGCGCACACCATTTCACGCAAGTGTGCAAGGGGTCTATGTCGTGGTTTTCTCTGTAGTTGTCGTAACCAGAATAAGGTGATCATTTTCTGCACTGTGCACTTTCTTCAATCCTGTAAGATGTGAGATAGAAAATGTGTGATCAGAATGTTCTTGATTGAGCATTCAGTTGGTGATGTACTTCTAATTTAAAATGATGGAATTCAGAACACTGATGTAGCATTCAGGAAAAATACTCTGAAGAAGCTACTCTAGTGCGGGTTGGATGGAGTGAGGGGGAAATCCATCGAGTGTGTTGTGACTGAATGTCTTTTGTTGGAATACGCAGCTTTTTATTATGTAATAAAGGGATTTTTCTCTCTGCAGGTACGAAACATTAAAGTCTCTGATTTTCTGGAGTCTTTAAAGAAGATCAAGTGTAGCGTCAGCCCCCAAACCCTGGACATGTATGCGAAATGGAACAAACAGTACGGAGACACCACTGGCTTCTAAATGTAGCGCCACCTGCTGGCCCGGAGGCTGGGATTGGAAGAACAAACAGTATGGGAATGCAAGGATTCTGTTTCGTTTGAATGGTGTCGTTTCCTTAACAGAGAAGGGAACAGGGCATGATGTCAGCTCTGCTAATCCTATGATCTGTCTGCATGGCCCCTATGAGTGAAGCCCTGGGCTGAAGACCAATTTTATCCTTTTCACGCTTGCAGCATGTAAAGTCTTACATGTATGGCCATATTATATGACCATAACTTACTTAACTTTGAGCTTAAAGCGTAAAATGCAATGAAGAGGGAAGCAAAATATGGAAGCTGACATATGGAAACAATTTATGCAGAAATGTCTGTATGTAGTTTTGGAAGTTTTAACTTCAATAACTTTATTAGCATTTTTAAGCTGGGCCTGTGAAAGACCTGTGCCTTACTACAAGAGGACTGTAAACTCTTTGGATCCGTCCTTTCTTCAAATAATTCTCAATGTTTGTTTTTGTTTTGTTTTGTTTTTTATTACATTATGCCATGTGCTGGAGGCATATTTTCCCAGAAATTTGTTTTAGTAATATTGAAATGCGGCACTTCATTTACTCCAGGTACAGGACTGTTGATTTATTCTTTCTGTATTTTTGGTTTCTGTGTTGTGTTCAGATAAATTTGAGCTTCATTCTTGAAATAAAATATATGTGTAGCCTAATGTACTGAGTCAGTCGGTCTGCACTGCACATTTCTTTGAAGAGATATGCCACAGTAAAAAGCATTTAAAAAGGAGAGAAATGTCCCTTGTGCAAATGAAAGTAAATTGAATATTTGTCCTCTGTGGAAAATGTAATTGAAGTCTGTGACTGTGCCTTTGACCCTCTAATTGGGCAACATCATCCGACCTGAACCTCTTTGATTAGATCTCGCATTCAGAAGGCAGTGGACATGCTCATTTCTGGCATCTTAAGTCAATACGTTTGCTTCTCTAAATAATGAAGTACATCCATACAAGTCTGATTACCCATATGGAATCCTCTGAAAACACATCCGCAGCTAAGAAAAATATGAATTTTCCCTGTGCACAGAACACATCATGCTAAAAACCTTCGTGAAAGTTTCGTATGATATTATTTGGTTGTAGGGCTTCCTGTAGAACTGCCTGAGGTCTGTGGTTTCTGCCCTGATCTGATCTGTGTACAGACCGCTTTCTTCTCCCGCGGTGTGACTGCAGTATTCAGCCCATGCAGCAGGTCTGGGAGCTGTTGGACCCCAAAGGTAAAAGTGGGCAGGTGTCCCTAATAAAGAGCAGCTGGTCTTTTCATATGAGTAGTTTTGCTAAAATCAGCAGTAATCTTTAACACTGGAGTAATCATGGGGTGACCAGTTTGGAATCTGATTTGTAGTCAGCAGATTCCCCTTATTTTTAGCCCAGTAAATTCCAAGCATTTTTCTGGTCGGTGAAGATCTAATTATTTATCTTTTTTTTTTTTTTTTTTTTTGGATCGACAGGAAAGTAAATGTGTTTTTATTGGTCTCAGAAGAGTGCTGCGAGCGACAAGGCTCTAAATCTGCAGAGAATACTGTTAGACTTCTGCTCCAGGGGTCACATGGGCTGCAGGTGGCAGTGCATTCCTCCGCTGCTCAGCAGGAACGATCTCTCACTCGGGCTCAGCCAGCCATCTTTATTGAGTTTAAAGTCTGCGCTTTGTGCTTGTCGCTCTTTGCTTCAGGATCTTTCTCAGTCTGTTATTGGAAGAGTTTGGTTGAAGTGTGAAGGTAAAAGAAGTGTGGAATGTTTTCATTACTCTTTGCTTACCTCTGCACTTTGTGCTGTATATTGCTCTGGAGCTGTGGAGAGGAGCGTACATTCCTGTAATGTAATGAAAGTAGGACTCTTGTCCACAGATGCACACTTCACTGGATCAGCGATTTGACAAATACTTTTGGTGAAAATTTGCCTCTTTGTATAATCATTTTTAAAAGAAATAATGTATTTGCATTATAGAGTAGTATTTGGAGCATACTGATGCCTTGTTGGCATTCCAGTTTATAGTATATCACTGTTTGGAGTGGTTCTTATTTTTAAGTCTTTACATATTATTAGAAAAGCCTTGTTAACAAGCTAAAGCACCTACAGTTCTTCAAACATTACTGGCACTTTCAGTGAGATTAGGTTTAATAACCAGATGAGATCAAAATACAGCTTCATGGTGACAAACATTGAAAGTGGGCTTAGCGTAGACAAAAGCCATACAGAAAAACACCTGAATATTGCCAAGAAACAAAATGTTTCAGACAAAGTTGTGTGCCATCTTCACAGGATGGCAAGAGCAGCGCAAGACCTACATACACTGAGAGCGAGTAAATGTTCTTACCTTCTCTGATTGGACAATCTAGGAATTTGGGATTTCCTTTGAAAAATATCTCTTTTGACTTGAAAAATCTCCTTTTGTAATGCTCAGAATTTTTTAAATTAATGTAATATTACTCAAGCCAACAAACTCATCTGTAAAGCCGTATACAGTATGTTTATTTGATGCTTTTAGTCTGATTCACGTACAGGATCGTTTTTAATCCAGAAGATGGCGCCAGTATTCAGTTTCCTGTTTCTGGTTGATATTTGGGATTTGTCGGTTTACCGTTGGGATTTGAAGTCACTTACAAGTACATTTTTCCTCCTAGTCCTCCGCTGATTGAAGAGCAGCTCACTCATGCTGTGAATTAGACAAGACTTCAGCATGGAAGGCTGTACACTAATCTCAGCAGGCTAAATCTCTCTCAAGTCTCTAAAAATTATAGTCTGGCAGAGGATCACCACGAAAGAAAGCCAATATCTTGTTATGTTTATGGGTTCCAGACTTCAGACAGTCATTGACTACAAAGGATTTGCAACAAAGAATTAAAAATTTAACTTGAGAAATGTATGCATGTTTTGACCACACCCCTTCCACTGACAAAAGAAACATTGAGGAAGTGCAGGAATATGCATAACTGGGAAACAATTACTGAAAGAGATTTGGAGATGGACATTTGCAGCCAGATATCTAAAGCCAATGAGCACTTGCAGCACCAGAGCTGCCGCCAGAACTGAAAATTCAGGGGCAAAGATACATCCCTTTATGACAACAATTAGTCCTAGCTAGTTTTCGAACGTTTTCCTTTACTAAGACATTTTCCAATTATAGTGATGTTCAAGTGATAATTGAAGACACAGCTTCTCTCCCCATGCGATATAACAGTGACAAAATAATGGGCTACATTCAATACAGAAAAATAATTTCATTATAATTAGGTCCAAACACTGGCACTCAGTGGCATTTCAGACCTCTTCAGCGAATGAAGGTAATTTCTGTGACAAGTACATGGTGTCGTCCGCTGCGGTCACCGTGCTGCAAAAACAGGTATACGTACTTATCACACTTGTACTTTGCACCAAACACCAAACTAAAAAATTTTCAAAACCAATATATCTAGACTTGTTCTGAATGGGGCCAAATCTTGGAAAACTGACAGAATCCATCAGCCAAAAACGGATGGGTTCCAAAGCAGATGTCTCAGCAGAGTACTGTGCAACTCCTGCCCAAGGACCATCAAAAATGAGGAACTACATCAAAGAACATTCCATTGCGATCAAATAAAGGTGATGGCATTGGATTGGGCATGCCAACAGAATGGGTCCAAATCCTTAGAGTCACGATGAGATGGACTCCACAAGTGAAAAGAAAGAGTGGTTGACCAAAAGAGTTTTGAAACAGGTCAATGGAGAAGGAAATGAAAGAGCTTGGTCGGACATGGAGTGACATTCAGAAATGGTCAGCTGACTAGCAGCATTGGCATTCTTTGTTTCTGTGTTCCCGACAAGAAGGAAGTAATTTACAATTATATTAGTGTTGCAAATTAGTTTTTAGTGCCCAATATGGGGGTGCAAAAATGTTTGAAATTACTATGTCATTAATAAAATGTTTTTGGCAAAACCCTTAACTTTAATTTGAAAGCCGACTATTCAAGCATACCTTGATCATTTCAGATCCACTATGGTTGCGCCCTGAGCTGAGCCAAAATAATGAAAATTGTATCAATGTCCAAATATTTAAGGACCAGGGCTTTCAAAGTCTTTAGAGTAGGCGGCTGGCAGAATGCAGTGAGCGGCTATGGCTGGTAGAGGAGGTGCTGAGAATCCAGCATTGAGGGTGCAAAGTCCTCCAGGGGGCATTCCCCGCAGACAATTTTGACAGTCTGAAGCTCTGTGATGCATTCTGGTGGCTTCAAGCATACTTGCCATTTGGTAATGTGAATGTAGTTTTTTTTTAAGTTTTATATATTTTTGAGGATACTTGTCATAATTTGCTCATGTTGAGTCCCAGTATTTATGTATTGTCACTTCTGATTATCAGTTATTAGAATTAGATGCATGCAATAAACCCCTTTGCGCAGAAGCCAAATCTGGAAATGGATGCATTCTTCAGTTTAAGGCTTTATAATTCAAGAATTGAGCTTCACAGATGGGTGGGCTGCTTAAGTGAAATAAAACACTAGAAGTATTTAGAATACCATCATATTCCAGTTTATTTTCATAATTTTAGTACAGAATAAGGGGCACAAACGCAAAAAAATTCAGCATTGAAATATATGTCCATCATATTTGTGTACCTAAGCATGAATAAATTCAATTCAATTTTATTTGTATAGCGCTTTCCACAGAGAGACTGTCACAAAGATGCTTTACAGTGAGAAAATAGATAAATGAAAGGGCAGTGCTCAGCTTAATCCTCACTATAGCAAATGAGGCAAAAAATTCCCAGTAGGGAGAAAAATCCTCGAACAGTGGTGAGAAAAAACTCCCCAGTGGGAAGAAATCTCAAGAGGAACCCGGCTATAGTGGGGAAGCCCATCCTCCGAGGGCTAGCTAATTAATAATAAATAAAGTAATAATAAAATAAAATATTAAAGTTCAAAAAAGTCCATTAAAACATCTAAGCAGTGGCATCTGTAGCCCCAGGAAGTGGCATGTCGAGGATTACTAATTAGGGACAACTGGCACGTGCTTTCAATTAACGAGGAGAACGGCATTCATTAATCTAAGAACACAAGTGCAAACGTTTCTGCGGCGTTAAGAACACGGTCGTGAATCTGACGTAGTTTTCTTAAGAACTTTCTCAAGAACAATTTCCGAAAGGAATTAAGTAAATACTTAGGAGGATTTAGTTTTATGAGGCCCATTGTTCTTAAACTGTTGAACTACAGTATTTGCCCTTGCAGTCTTTCACAGAGTGGTGAAGCCCTTGCCATCCATAATTCTGAAAGACTCACCTGCTTTTATACCCAATCATATTATACTTCGTATGGGCTCCGCCCTCTAACCGCTCCGCTGGTGCCAATCTCCCGCTGTGCAGCAGCCCGCCGGAAGAAATTTGCATATCCATCCCCCTCCTGGCTATATAATGGCGAAACCCCTTTCATTCGACTCCCTTAAATATTCAGCCCCGAAGAAAAGAATGCAAGAGAATATGTCACCATCGCCATCGCGGTCTTCGAGTCCGGCTCAGACCGTCGCACCGAAGGAGCAGTGCGCGGGAGATCTGTCTGCCGCCTCGGTCGTCCCGCTGAAGACCTGTGAGAGCTGCCTAGGCTGGGTGCTCGACCTGCACCGCCAGTGTGTCGTCTGCCTTGGCACGCGCCACGCACAACAGGAGCAGCCCACGTGCTCAGTGTGCGCCGCACTCCCCATGCCAATCCAGGAGAAAAGAGTGGCTCACTTCTCAACTAAAATGCCTCTAGACAGAGCCATTATTGAGATAATTAGCGAGCCCTCTGACTCCAAGGATGACGTATTGGGCCTGGGCAGACGCCCAGAGCCCCTGCATGAGTGGGTGCCGCCAGAACTGAAAGAGGACTACCCGGGCGTCCTGGAACTAACGGCCATCCTGTCGGGCGTGCAGTTGTCCTCTGCTCCCTCCGAACCCGCAAGCGACCGCACCAAGCCGATGGAGTTCGGCGCATACAAGAAAGTGCACCCGTCGGCACCTGTGGCAGTGGCCTCATGTTATCCAGTTTTCCAAGACTTTGTACTGCCTTTTGGGCTTTCACTCTCGCCCCGAACATTCTCCAAGTGCGTGGACGTGGCCTTGGAACCGTTGTGGAAGGGGGGGATGCGAGTTCTACACTACTTGGACGACTGGCTCCTCCTGGCTAACTCGCCAGTCGAAGCCATAGAACAAGCAAAGCACCTGATTCTCCACATATCGCAGCTGGGGTTTGCGATTAATTGGGAGAAGACCATGGTGACACCGTCACAGACCGTGGCGTACCTGGAACTCACCTTGGACGGAACATCAGGGCATGCGCACCTGTCCGACGAGCGCCGCAGGGCATTGCTGCAGCTGGTATGACATGTAATGTCCGCTCAGAAGGTGTCAGCACTGACAGTCATGTCGTTGTTAGGCATGATGTCGGCTGCACACATGGTGGTACCCTTGGGCCTTCTCCACATGTGGCCCCTACAGATGTGGTGTCGGCGTTTGAAGCTGAGTCCCCGGTGCCGGAATCTCCGCATGCTCACTTTGCCGCAATCAGTGATGCCCAGTCTGGTTTTCTGGTCCAGTGAGGAAAACTTGACCCAAGGGGCTCCGTTGGGCCAGCCAGCGAGCTGGATCGAGGTATTTACAGACGCCTCCCTCCAAGGCTTGGGGAGGGTGTGCCAAAGCCGGTCGATCGGGGTCCGGTGGGACTCCCAGGAGTCCTGGCATAAAAATGCCCTGGAAATGGTCACAGTTTTGAACGTCTTGCTTCATTTCCTGGAACTCCTACGGGACCAACATGTCCTGGTGAGGAGCGACAACTCCACCGTGGTAGCTAACATCAACCGTCAAGGTGGGGTGCGGTCAAGGACGATTTGCGCCCTCGCGGGGAGACTGCTGCAGTGGAGTCAGATCCTTCTCAAGTCTCTGAGGGCACGCCACATTTCGGGGGCCTTGAATCAGGGAGCAGACCTCATGTCGCGGGGTGGGCCCGTGCTGGGAGAGTGGTGTCTGCACCCTTGCATTGCTCAACAGGTGTGGGCCCAGTTTGGGTGACTTGTGTGCCATGTCAGTAAACCCACAATGTCTGCTTAAGGCTATCCTGCATCCTAACCCGGCTTTCATGCCTAAGAACATTACAAGGTCCTTCAGTTCTAGGACAGTGGTCTTGGCAGCTTTTCATCCTCCACCTCATACTTCCGAGGAAGATAGCAGGCTATCCTTGATTTGCCCTGTAAGGGCCTTGGCCTGCTATGTACACCGTACATCGGCAAGTCGTAAAACGGAACAGCTGTTCATTTGTTATGACGCAGCTGCATCTGGACGACCTGTATTAACTCAGCGTCTGGCTCACTGGCTATGCGAGGCTATCTCTGAGGCTTACGTCTCAATGGGAAGCACTGCCCCAACGGGGCTGCGTGCTCATTCAACAAGGGGCGTGGCAGCCTCTGCAGCCTTGTATGGGGTGATGCTGTTGGTGACATCTGTGCTGCTGCCTCCTGGTCGTCACCATCCCCCTTCGTTCGATTTTATCTCAGGGACATGATGGCTGGTTCCTTGTCTGAGGCTGTATTAAATGCTGCTCTGGGCAAGGGACAGGACCGGAACTGATGCCAGGATACTCCCCCTCCTGCACATGAGGACAGTTGGGCGGGAACTCATCTAGGCTCCGCCCTTTGTGGCACTAGCGGAGCTGTTAGAGGGCGGAGCCCATACGAAATATAACGATAGTTACTGGTCATGTAACTCCAGTTATACGAGTATGGGCGGAGCCCTCTAACCACCGTGGACCAGCTGTTTTTTCTTCGAGGCTTCAGTTTTTCCATAAACGGGAGTCAAATGAAAGGGGTTTCGCCATTATATAGCCAGGAGGGGGATGGATATGTAAATTTCTTCAGGCTGGCTGCTGCACAGCAAAGGATTGGCACTAGCAGAGCTGTTAGAGGGCGGAGCCCATACTCATATAACTGGAGTTACACGCCCAGTAACTATCGTTACTGACCTGTTGTCAGTTAACCTAATTAGCTGTGAGATGGTTCCACCAAGTGTATTTTTTTTTAAGTATCATGCTACTTTTCCAGTCTGCTGTTGCCCGTCCCCACTTTATCGAACCATCTTGCTGGCTTCAAATTCAAAATGAGCAGAGATTTTTCAAGAAACAATTAATTTATCAGTTTCACAATTTAATATGTTCTTTGTAATATTTTTGATAGAGAGTTTAGCTTGAAATGGAGTTCAGTCAGGACAACTTTGTCAACATAGAAAATTTATTTAGAATTGGCATTAATACATTTGGGCGGTAGGGTTCTGTTCTGGAGCTCCCTGCCCTTCCATATGCACACATGGAATGCCCCAAGGCAGGGAGAGCAGCAAATTAACCCCCCCCCAGAACAGAGCAGGCATGGATAAAAACAAGGTGGAGATGGGGAAGGGGTGGGTTGCTAAAGTGCTGGCAGAGAAAGGCATAGGAGTGGAAGGCAGCAGGTAGCTTAATATTTATTTCATCAGTTACGAGTTAAATTTAAATCAGCAAGCACCAGCCTCGAGGAGGGTAAATTCATGATAGCAAATGGTCGCTCGGATACTTACTACTACGTTTAGTTAATAGGATACATGCTGCCCCTTACTTCTTGGGGTGTAACAGATCTCACACACACCTGCTGCCAATCATTTGATGAGGCTATGCGCAGGCAGCGATTCTTTTTCAAACAGCCATATTTTAAAGGAAAGATTCACAAGGCGTGGTTCTCTTGCGGAAACTTCAATAAAGTTTTAAAACTCAGAACAAGCAGTACTGTGTAAATACGGCCTGCACGCAAGTCCACAAAGGACTTAACTGAATGCAGCAGAAGTCTCTCAAAGGATAACATTACCTATGAGTAAAAGGATATCCTAACAACGTGTTTCAGAATTGAGCTCCAAATCCGCGGTTTGCTGGTGATGACGAAACAACTTAATTAGGCATTAAATAAATTACCGGCTCCTTCAGGCAGTCAACTGCAGTGTTTAGTAGCCCTGAAAAGAGTGCGCAAGCATAAAGTCAATCTATATCTTCATCAGCCAAATTAACCTCCGCCAAATTGCAGTAAGTAGAGGAGAAACAACCTAGATTTTGTGAATATTATGATAATTGCTTCCCGCCAGAGTGAAAAACCACAGCCTCAGAGCAGGTGGGCCAGATTAGCTTCAAATAGGAGAGGCCGTGGAAAAAAGCCTCTGGCTATCCCATACTGGCGACAAAGGTTTACCTTGGGAGCAATCAACTTCACAGAACCAAGGAAATTGTCATGCTGCTTAGAGATGAGAAACATACTTCTTAGTTACTCAAGTACGAGTGGTGTAAAGGGCACGGCGCCCTTGCAAAAGTGCTGGCAGAGAAAGGCATAGGAGTGGAAGGCAGTAGGTAGCTTAAATAAAGCGCTGTACTTGATCTCATCCAATCGGGAAGCTTGGGTAGTTAGCTGATCTGCACAATCAGCTGTGGCAATCAGCGGAGCCATTGGCACTTACCTCAACCAATGAGCTAGCTCGGCAAGACAGCTTGGGCCGTGCAATCAACCGAGGCAGTCAGCTGGGCCCCGAGCTGGGCGAGAGGCGCTTGCCTCAACCAATGGCTAATTATGCTAAACAGCTTGGGCCGAGCGATCGTCTGCGCCAGATGGGCCACTGGCAAGGGGATTTAAGTTTAAGGCGTGACTCCGTTGCCTGTCTGAACTAACGCAATGCTTACTTTTGCGTAAGATTTGTCAGGCTTTTCATTAGAAACCCAAGTAACAGGCACACTGTCAGAAGTAAGAGGCGTATGGGCCCGAAGGGCCCACCCCGACAACAAAAGCGTAATTGCCTCTGATTTTTTCTTTTAATGTAAATAAATATAATTTTATAGTAGTTTTGCAGATGCATGTTATGTTTCAATGGTTATTTGTTATTATCTACCCGGTAATGCTATCTACAAATGTTATTTTGTAAACCCGCTATAAGCACCATCACCACACTACGCCCCACCACTGAACACTATTGAAATAATTCTGTCAAATTGAATTCACTCTGTTTTATTAAAACTGGAATGTTTCAAGACAATCACAGAATTAATCAGCTTAACACAGTTAGAGCACTAGTTATACACTCTGAGTCCCTATATCTATAAATATCCATAAGCATCCAACGCGGATTCTGAAGCCAGTTCAAAGAGCTATTTGAAGAAAATACTGTGTACGACAATACAATTGGCTAAAAGGTGCTCACCCATCCAAATACTCTACTTGACAAAGCAGTTGGCAAATGCCATGCCACCTGTGAGAAGCTGCGAATATAAACTGAAGTTTATCGATCACTATCGCTAACTATGATGAAACCGGTTGCTTGTTATCACTGCATCCAATGGGAACGGCCTATTTAAATCAATGAGTATCTTCCACAATACGATTGGCTGAAAAGTTTCCATCCATCCAAATGCTATTCTACTTGATAAAGCAGTCAACACCTGCCAGATTTTATTTCTTATGCTCGCACAGCGTAATGTTTTACGAAACCTACTGCACAATTTATCAATTGGAAATTAGTGTGGCTATTGGTAAATCGACAAAACACATTTCATGATGCAAAAATAATTTCACAATGTGCACTGTACTGAGACTGCTGAAATGAGGGAACACTTCCATTGTAGCTAGAGCTGTTAAATTCGTTTCATCACCTGAAAATAACATTGTTCTGCTGTGCTTGGACACCAGATATTTAATATCAAATTGGATAGACGCTCAGAGCGATTGACCATTCGCACAGATCAGATAGAAGCGCGCGACAGCCACACGACACTGTCTCAACGTTGATTCGTGGCAGATTTGATCAAATTTAAATAGAATAAACGACGATGTGACGGAGTGTGAGAGATTAAACTTTTAATATGAACATGTTGAAAGAGAATCTACCGTTTCACCCACCGTGATCAACTAAACTTGTACAAGTTGTAGGCTAGATTATTGGGATTAAGCAAAACTTCCAATCGGTGTCTCAGACTGTATACGTGTTGTTCGGAACATATATTCTTTTAGTTTTCTCAAAATCAATACGATATCCATTAAATTTCAAGTTTCTTAGCTGTATCTTTGTTGAAGAAATCTTTAATAGATTTCTATTTTTTTTTCTTAATTCGTCACTTTTCCTCCATGGGCCCGCTTAATAGTTCCAGTGTCAGGCCATGTGTTCCACTCATTCAGAATGTCTCGCTGACCCTGTAACCTATAAATATGGTCAGTGCTGTTGCTTCCGAAGTTAATCGAACAATTACATTCAACGGTTCCGATTGGTTCCATGTCAAAGGCGCGAGTTCACAACTAAGAACCGGAATGAAGGCAAAGCTGTTGCCGAAACGCGTCGGGTTTCTAGCCATGTTGAAATAAAGGCTTTTTAACTTCAACGGAGATTTGAGTGCCTTGAGGCCCATTTTTTTTTTTCAAAGAACCGGAAGCATTTTGCCGAGACGTTAATGGTTTATTCTGACGAGTTTGGAAGTTCACTGTTAATTAAATTCACAAATTAGCATTTTTATGAAGTCTTATGCTTGCAGCAATAAAGATAAACGGCGCACCATTCAAAGTAAGCGGCAATTTGCGCTGGGCGCTGGTTTCTAATGAAAAGCCTGTTCGTGTAACCTGATTGATCGTTCGTGCCAAAATTATGTTTTTTTTTCTCATAAATTGTTAATTTTCGCATGAGCTGCAAAACTTAGGATGCGTGAATGAGAAATTTAGGAATGGAGATTGATCGATGGAGCCACTCCAGTCGCTGTCACCTTGGGACAATTCTGGAGTCTCATCCAGGAACTCCTCGTCAAAATTTCTGCAATCATAGGGGCTCTCCTGCGATTGAAAGAAAAGAGAGATCAGTCAGAAACCAAAAGCAGAGTTGGAGACACATTAGTGAAGCTGTGTGGGTACAAAGAAAGGCAGCACACCCTATCTGCTAGAGTTTTATCCCTTTCAAATTCTTTTAGGTTTGAAAATGGCAAACTCATCAGCTGATTCATAGATTCATTTTCCATCTTTCCTAATTGTATGTTCAAAGTGCAAGCCTTTTTTTCAACAATTTTCATTAAAATCTTCATCCATACACTGGACTGACACAAAAGTTTCATCTCTGTCATCCACAGTAGATTTTACAATCTGAAAATCTTTGAAATAAGAACAATATTTCAAAGAATCTACCGCACAAATCATAACAGCATTGTCACTCATGAGCGCAAGTGAAGGTGTTGTCCTAAAGAACTCAGTTTATCTTATACTGGTAGAAATGCCCATCGCTCTATGATCAGCACATAAACCAATGAGCAAACAGGAAGTACCAGTTTAGGTTTGAAAGGAGGCTGGACCTCTCTCCTTTCCATTCTAGGCCAATCGATGGATTCTAAGTATGGGTGTTCTCTAATATTTCCACATGTCCCCGTCCCCAGCCTGAAGTCCGGGTCCTTCTCCAACAGCTGTTAAGTAAAGCAGAGACAAGTGACATTAAATTTCTGATACAACTAAAATTTGATCTTTAGACCACTGCACACCTTTCCTTAAAATTTTGTGTAATTTGAGCCATTTTTGTGCAACACTGCTGACAGAAAAATACGCAAACAAACTGAACCGCTGAAAACAACACTGCTGATGCTTTGTGTGGGGTAATGATGTTAGCATGGCCATTCTGGCCTCGACTCATTACTGAATTCTGAGCTCTCATTGGGAGAAGCAGCTGAATTCTGAGCTCTCATTGGGAGATGCACCCTACATCGACTTTGATGGACAGATGGGTTCTCACTCACACTGACCTTTCCCAGAAAGTCCTTAGTGTTCTGGTTGATCCAGACGGGATATTGTGGAGTATCCCTACACACAGACCTGCTGACCTCCTCAAGATCTTCTCCAGCAAAGGGATTTTCGCCAGTCAACAGTTGAAATAGCAGTACCCCAAATGCCCACCAATCCACAGGGGTAGAATATTCATGTCCCAGGTATATCTGTGTAACAAATGGAAACAATAAGTGCCATTGACATGATCCCAAAGACACTGACATTCATTGTGTCATTTTACGGTCAGCCAATTGGCACACATAAGCCCAGAGACCAATTGTATGACATCAGTCTATCCATCCTCTATACTGCTTCTTCCTCACTAGGGTCTGGGGGGGGGGCTGGAGCCCGTCCCAGCTGACTACGGGCGAAGCAGGGACCCAACCTCGACAGCTCACTAATCCATCGCGGGGTGCACACACCATTCGCACAACATTCACTCTCACACTCATACCTATGGGCAATCGAGTGTCTCCAATTAGCGTGATGTGCATGTCTTTGGACCGTGGGAGGAAAGCAGATTACCCATAGGGAACCCACATGGGAAGAACATGCAAACTCCACACAGAAAGGCCCCAGGTCAGATTCGAAAGAGAGCTAATACAAGTTTTTTTTCTTGTCAAAAAAATGAATAATAAATCCTCAGAATTGCGTGATAAATTCAAAATGTCGGTGCTCTGAGAAACATGGTGATAAAAAGATGAACATTGATTGATCAGTCTAATTGCGCTTGATCGAAAGGAACAGGTCCCGTACCTCTGGCGCAATATAATGTCTTGTACCACAGAAGCTGTCGGTACGGCTATCTCCAAACATGTTGTCCTTGCTTATCCCAAAGTCCACCAATTTAATGTGCCCATCTCCATCTAACATAGTGTTTTCGAGTTTGAGATCACTGCAGGAGGAAAGGATGAGTACAGGCAACAGCATTAAAATTTTGGGTTTTTCTGGTAACCATAAAAACATTCACAATTACAAAAGAGTACAGACAGAAATGCTCGCAAAGATGGGAGTAAAAATGTCACTGTAACAGAAAAAGCTAATAATTACATAAAAACATGGCTAAAATTCAGTTCTAACATTGTCATCAGGATAATTGAGTTGCTGACATCAGCACAGTGAAACACGACTTGCTCATCAGCATTTTAGCAGATCCTAGCCTGAGTAAACTAGTAACGACAACTTCCTGTAGATGAAGGAAAAGAAGTATCATACCGGTAAACGACTCCATTTCTGTGGAGGAACTGAAGTGCACAAATGATCTCTGCAGCATAAAATCTAAGGAAGAGCAAGTGAAGTGAAATTGATATGCGATAAAGAACACAAAGTGGAGAAATTTTGTCCATTTGATTATAATGACCTTAACAATAGGTATAGACAGATTGGTCACTTCTGAACAAAAAACTCTCTAACACACACCAGGCTACTGAGTTAAAAATACAATGCAGGAGAGTGCTGCATCCTTTCATCCAATTAGATTTCTCATTATATATCATCTGAGAGTTGAATGCACAAATGAGAAGTTACCATTACAACCAAGAATAGCACTGTCCACAAACCAAACATCTAACTCAAGGCAATGAACAGTCCTCAGGTTTAGGGGCAAAGGCAACTTGCTCAGTACTCACTTAGTGCTGGCCAGATCAAAGTGTCCATGCTGTTGAATGTTGAAGCACAGGTCTCCCCCGTTAATGTACTCCATTACAAAGAATAAGTTATCCTAAAGAAACAAATGGCAGTGTCAAGCACGAATAAAAAGACTTCCCTGCAGTTTTGGGTGTCACAATGATATGCAGGTGGATTTTCCTTTGCCTCAGTGTAGCATATGTGTGTGAGGATCTGTTTTTGAGGAGAGGTAGGGTACAACTGGAGGTGATTTTACCTCTGTTTGGAATGTGCAGTACAAATGGGCCAGGAATGGGCTTTCTGTGGCCAACATCAGCACTCTTCTTTCAGTTCTGATGTCGCCAAAGTTTTCTTCAGCCAGGATACTGCCTTTTTTCAGAGTTTTTATGGCATAGTACTTTCCGCTTTCTTTCAATTCTGCCAGCATGACCTGAGTAATGAGAAAACCAAGGAGAGAAGAGAGGCAGACAGAAATACAGCAGGAAACAAAAGATGGAGGGACATATTAGTTATACAAGTTTAAATGAGAGCTTTAAAGATCATCATTGACCCCAGATATTACATAGAACCAGTAAATGATGGAGCCCTACCTTCCCAAATGCACCTCTGCCCAACACCTTGTGAAACTCAAAGCTGTCCAAGGAGATGTGGGATCCGCTCTCCTCCCGCAGTTCCCAGTCGGATGTAGTGCTCTCAGTTTTTAACTCACTTTCACTTACAGCTGCTTGTTCTTCCCAGTTTGATCCAGACTCTGAAAGCGTTTTAGAAAGCTTTTCGTCCTCATCCTGACTCTTCTCACCCGTCTCATCCCAGATAAACTCAGGGTTCCCTCCAATCTGGTTTGAAAGTTCATTTTGATCATGTTCAAACTGATCAACTGGCACATGCAGATCCAACAGTGTGTGGGACGTAGATTTATCCATTTCCGTTTTAAGTTCAAGCTGACTTTGTCCATCCTCTTCATCCAGATTATGCTGAGTCAGTTCCGTCTGGCTAAACTGCAGCTCAGCAACCAACTCTTGATGATCTTTTTGGATGTGATCAGTGGCTTCAGTTGGGTGCTGTTGAAGCTGATCAGTTGGAACCTCCAAATCTTCCCGAATATGCATTTTCAATACTTCCTGGTCATGCCCACACCAGGCAGGCATTTCTTTTGGGTCACTCTGGACCCAGGGGACCACATTGTCAAGACCAGACTGAACCTTGGCTGCTGTCTTATCAAGATTGTGTTGGACTCGGGTAACCAGGTCTGCAAGACAACCTAGAATGTTCTCATGTTCTCTAGTCAGGTTGTGCAGGATTGTTTCCTGTCTTTCTGGGGGACTACACATCATTTTAAAAACCATTTTATCCAGCTCTCCTTGGACCTTGGAATTGAATTCTTTCAAGTCTTGCTGAAGCTTGTGGGCTGTTATTTTGGTAACATTGTGAATATTGCGCTCTATTTTTTCCAGGTCTGGTTGCATCTGGGTTGCAGTTTCATGAAAGTGATGTTGGTTCCAAGATGCATTTTCATTAACATAATTCTGTGTCTGGGCTGTAGACATCTCTACATCAGAACAGACCTGCAAATGAAGCTGATCAGTTGGAACCTCCAAGTTTTGCTGAATATACATTTTCAATACTTCCTGGTCATGCTCACACCATGCAGGCGTTTCATTTGGGTCACTGTGGACCCAGGGGACCACATTGTCAAGACCAGACTGGACCTTGGCTGCTGTCTCATCAAGATTGTGTTGGACTCGGGTAACTAGGTCTGCAAGACAACCTAGAATGTTCTCATGTTCTCTAGTCAGGTTGTGCAGGATTGTTTCCTGTCTTTCCGGGGGGCTACACACCATTTTAAAAACCATTTTATCCAGCTGTCCTTGGACCTTGGAATTGAATTCTTTCAAGTCTTGCTGAAGCTTGTGGGCTGTAATTTTGGTAACATTGTGAATATTGCGCTCTATTTTTTCCAGGTCTGGTTGCATCTGGGTTGCAGTTTCATGAAAGTGATGTTGGTTCCAAGATGCATTTTCATTAACATAATTCTGTGTCTGGGCTGTAGACATCTCTGTATCAGAACAGACCTGCAAATGAAGCTGATCAGTTGGAACCTCCAAGTCTTGCTGAATATACATTTTCAATACTTCCTGGTCATGCTCACACCAGGCAGGCGTTTCATTTGGGTCACTGTGGACCCAGGGGACCACATTGTCGAGACCAGACTGGACTTTGGCTGCTTTCTTTTCAAGATTGTGTTGGACTCGGGTAACCAGGTCTGCAAGACAACTTAGAATGTTCTCATGTTCTCTAGTTAGGTTGTGCAGGATTGTTTCCTGTCTTTCTGGGGGGCTACACATCATTTTAAAAACCATTTTATCCAGCTGTCCTTGGATCTTGGAACTGAATTCTTGCAAGTCTTGCTGAAGCTTGTCAGCAGTTATTTTGGTAACACTGTGAATATTGCGCTCTATTTTTTCCAGGTCTGGTTGCATCTGGGTTGCAGTTTCATGAAAGTGATGTTGGTTCCAAGATGCAATTTCATCAAGATAATTCTGTCTCTGGGCTCTGGACATCTCTGAATCAGAATCTGGGCTCCTGGAATGGTCTTCGTGTGCTCTTCGAAGTCTGTCTCTTGGTAGACCGTTAAAACACTTAAGAAAGGAGGGCAAGAATAAAACAGTAGAATGAAAAATATTGCTACTTCTGGCCAGCTGACTCAGATGGCGTTAACCTAGATTTCAATTCTGCTACTAGAATGAGAAAACATGAATTGAATGAAGGCCATTAACACACCATATTCATTTCTAACCTACTTATTATCTACTATGTTATGATTACACAACTAGTAATACTTTCTCGATGGTAACTGAACAGAGGTAACTAAGATGAACCTTCACAGACTAATCTTTACATCTTCCTCAATTCAGCCATTTAAATCTTCAAGATCAGTTATTCCAGACAAAAAGCTGTTTTGGACTTCATGATATATACATTAATTAATATGCAGTGGCATGGGCTGAAATTGTGTTTTGGGTGGGCTTCAATAAATGTGGGGGGCAGATTCTTCCCAGCAAATATCGGCTTACGGTGCGCATTAGACGGAAAATTATAGAATGCTTTCATCAGGCGCACAATGAAAACGTCACTGTTTTCAATCATTTCCTTAAGCAACTCGTTATCCAATTACTAGAATGATCCATCAGCACTTAAACACACAACTGCTATCTTCATGCAATGCTGTAGCGATTAACTAGTAAATTTAATTTGGAAAACGCGCTGCCCGTCAAAAAAAAGTTGCCACCTGAAGCATACTCATCACTGCAATAATGTTTTAATTATAGGCTCTAGAGTATTTTCTTATTTAAATCCAAACGGCGGTTTTTTTTTTTTTGGCACGGGCAGTGTATGTTTTATTCTTTAAATACGCTTCATTAGGAAGGTAAGTTACGCTGTTAACTTTCATATTTGCTTATGCACATCCCGCAATGCACATTGTCTAACATGCAGTTTGTGGTTGTTTCAGCTACAGCAAAGAAAATTACTAGCAACGGGTATCCATAAGGTCAAATAATGTTTGTTGAAATGCACACAATTTTGCAGCATGTGAAATGTTTTAGTTGTTATCGTATCTGCGTGAGGAGAACTGGCCACAACTGACAGTGCTCAGTTTTTGCAGAATTCATGTTATGTAAATCAAGAAAAAAGATTGAAAACAGGTAAAAACAAATAATGACTTCATAGGGATGCTTTGTGCGAGCCCCTGTACATTACCGAATGACCAGAGGTTGTCCCCTAAAAAAAATTAGCAATTATCTTTTCAAATGAACTATCAGTGCTAAAATGTGAATAAAACATTACAGCAGCCCACATACAATCATATACCTTCATCTAACTCACAGCACAGTTACCAAAGTTGTTCAATGTATTTGGTGAATACTATCCATAACGAAGTAGTTCAGCTGTCAAATTTAGTTGATTTTTTACATGAGTTATGTTGGAAGAAACAAGAATCTTGCAAAAAACACAGTGGTAATGAACCCCTGATCTCTTCCAAGATCACGCGTGACTTCCAAATCCCTCACAAGGCAAAATGACAGGATGTTAGGGATGTTTTTGCTAAGGTGGACTTTGGGCAGCTATATATATCTCATAGTTCACTCTATAGGAATAAAAATTGTGCAGCGCGCCTCTTTAATATCTCCTACAGGGGACCGCACTTTGATTTTCTACCAAATCTCTGTATCTTTCCGCTCGGCAGTGTCAAACTGATAGGTCCTGTCAAATTGCCAATTGTTTCAATGGGACAACCTGCGGCCATTGGAGACAGCCACTTTTGGGGCTGGCTTTTTGCCTTCTCCATTTTTGAACCAGCAGCTGTTGGAATTGCAACCAGTTACATGCCACATACTTCCCCGGACTTATTTTGAACGTTCCCCTTATCCCGAATGCAAAGAAAATTGGGACCAGCACATTAAATTACATTGCAAGCTCATAATATATATTAATAATTTTAAAAATGGATTAATTCACAAATCAGTCATTTTTAAATAAAAACAAATCATGGGTGGGTGGACCAACAAGTCCAAGGCCTAATACTGGCTATACCCCTGATATGAACATTTGATTTACAACAAAAATAGTACTTTCAGAAAATGGAATTGATGTGTCAACTTGAGGGAGAACCTTACTAACGATTAAAGCTATAAATAACATTGCCCTGCATCATTTTTGCTGAATAAAATCTAATACTTGATTCTTACTAATTTAGAGGTGCTGATTTCAAAGACAGTGTCTGTTTTACTCTAGAATGTCACATTTTGTCACAATTTATGATCTGCAGTTCATAGCATTGTCACTTTTGACAACCAGTTGGAAGGTTAAGAAGTCTTGTATCATTCCTTAATCACCAAAAAAAAAAAAAAACTTCCACAAAGACGTGATTTCTATTTTCTTCTGAGGCAGGTGAGAACTATTCGTAAGATTCGCAGCTAATTTTCACACGCATAAATGATTTTCAGGCATTATTTTATGCCTAATCCTGATTTCAAGCTTAGTAATATGGCCACTGACAGGAGAAAATGCAAACATGATCCAGATGTTTTCTTCTACATCTGCGGGTGCTTCACCACACCCAAACAACGTGTTGTAATTTTCATCTATGCATACAAGCCGATATACAGTACTGTGCAGAAGTCTTAGGCACCCTACACTTTCAAAAATTTACACCTGGCTTTAGATGTTAATTTCTTGTTTTCCTCATTAGTGTTTCTGAAGATTGAAAGTACATTTGAATCACAAATTCTAATTTAAAAAATAGTTACATAAATAAATGTTGGTATTTCATTAAAAACAGTTGATACAGATCATATACTCTTGACGGAGCACTAGTATCAACATCATCAGTCTGCAGAAGAACGGTGGCAAGTTTTATCTATTTATGCACAACCCCAATTCCTAAATAGTAGGGACGAAGTGTAAATTGTGAATAAAAGCCCTCCCATTCATAGGGGAAATACGATTGGACAATTTTACTCTCATTTGAAATTACTATTGCTCGGAGCCGAGCCCTCTGTAAATGCACAGTGTAGCTACCCGCAGCATTTCCTTCGCAGCAGCTGCAGAGGGAGAACATTCAAAGTTTTTAGGCGTAAGAGACACGACTTACTTCGACCAGGCATAAAGACGAGCAAGAACTATCAGCGAACGGTATACAGTTCGCTGACTATGTCATGGCAAGGTCGCTGAATACACATTACAAAGGTCTGCACATACTGATTCAGCAGCAAGTTTAACTGGGAAATGTTAATTGATATTGGAAAGATACCCATGGCCAAAATGACGACCTAGCAACAATATTATTTTTTCGGCTACACTGCATTTGAGCGGACGCACTTCCGTCTTCCACCTCTCAGCGCGAAGTCATCCAGGGTTAAGGTTAGGTTTAGGGTTAAGATTAGGGTTAGGTTTAGGTTTAGGGTTAAGGTTAGGGTTAGGATTAGGGTAGGGACTCGCCTCACAACGCAAAGTGACTTTGCCAAAGTCAGCCAGGCTGTCATTTGCGTCTGGGCTCGGGGCACAGTGCGTCCGCTGAAATGCATGTGTACCATTCTTTCATCTGCGTGCGACGTGCTTGCAGCTAGTCAATATAAGAAAGGCAATTGGCATGAATTTACAACGTAGCCAACAATCGGCGCTGCCAGTAGCTAATCAAGCCACTGGGCAGTTAAGTCACAATATGAATGTCAATTCCAGTAACCAATCTAACTTTATAGTTAATGACAATGCATTTTTTTATATCTGATAGGAAGTGTCGTGCGATAACATCTGATGCTTCTCGTGAAGATATCTTAGTCCAATTACTTGTGGCTAATTTGACGCCAGCGAAATGATCAATTTGCAATTTCAGTATCTCTGAAGTTTATAGCTACCTAGTTTCCGTGATTATTTTAAACTGTGCCAATTGCGCATGTTAAACGGAAGAGACTGCGAAGTGGCAGAAAAGATCGGGATCTACCGGACAGTTAAATAGACATTTCCTAGAGCTAATTCTAGTTCTAGCTGGCTATATTCACTCGCTCAAGCAAGATCCGCCGTCGTTGCTGGCTTTCGCTTGCTACTAGGCTCTACTCTGACCATCGCATCATCGTCTTCCGAACTTTCTGAACTTTCCGAACATTCGCGGCACTGGTTTCATTTTGGGAACTAGTCCCAGGAGGTGGACGAACCAGCCAAACGTACATGATCGGCTGTTCGCGCGCTAACTGGTACTGAGCCTAATGTGCTATGCCTTTACAGGCAGGCTACTTGCGACAGCGGCGGCTACACGAGCCTATCTTCAGATAATCGATAAAACTAGGTCGATCGGTACAGTCTGAAGCCATCCGTGTTGTTGCTGATACTGGTACTGGTGACCTATCTGCAACGTACCGGCAGCAATTTTTTTGCGTAGCGGCGGATTTTTCCAGCGTACCGGTGCGCGACTTTTGCGTTCGTCTGCCTGGCGAGAGCTATGAAACAAACAAACAAACCAACCAACCAACGCCGGCAAAAACATACACCTCCTTGGCGGAGGCGAAATATGAGGCCATTTTGGGAGATCAGCGGAATTTTTTTTTTTTTTCAACACGCAGGATGGTGTAATGAATACCCTGAACACACTAAATATGCCCATGCTCTTAAATCCTAACAATCCTGTGAAAACATATACTTACCAGCAATCGCTTGAAAAAACTCATCTTCAGTACAGTATCGTAAAATTCAAAATAATCGTAATCGCACTTTGTTGCGTCCCCAGTGAAGCACCGGTGAGCTCTGATAAACACTGTACACCACTGTTTATATTGTAATACGGGAGTTATAGTTATTTGCGTCACAGTAGCAACCGGCAAATCCTATAGCTTGCAACACTTGCGATGTCACAATATTTAATGCGTCATAATTGAATAATTTCATTAATAAAATTACAGCCAGTTTTAGGGTGCACATCACGAAAATTCTTGTCACATTTTTCGTCACAGAATTTCCACAACAACGAGAGACGAATGTCAGGCGCCGAAAAATTCTGACTTGGCTGAATGAACCAGAGTGATGAAATTGAGGGCTGGACGCTTCACGTTCAAACCATAAACGCGTCATTATGTAGCTCACCTAAGTGACAGCAAAGACACGCCCCCTGGAGGATTCAAGCGCTAGGATTGGCCAGTTGTTCAAGCGCCTGGACCAGAGACACATGCTGTGGCCTGAACGCAAATTTTACTGTTTTCCCCCACATGCACTCCGGACACCATTCCGTGCTCATTTGCATTAGCCCATCAGCGCGCATAAACGACAATTATATATACAAGCTATTGTGTGCAATCATCATGGTAACGATCGCTAGCAATGCTGTATCGTGTACCAGTTGTTCAGATTATAAAAATGTAGCGAGTTGCGAGATTTTGAGTAAATACTTTGGCTAGCGGTAGCCCACGTGAACTGTCATTGTTATCACAGTCCACTGACGATGTGGGGAAAAAAGCTTAGAACTCTTGAGGAAAGTGATAGCGCCTTCTGTATACAGCTGACTGCAAAAACGTTGTCACCGCCCGATAGTTCTAATGTTCCTCTAGTAATCAGCTAACAAATTAAGACGATTAGCTGCTTGACTTACCAAATAAATCCAGGTTTTCTCCATGAATCCAATAAACTTCTCAAACTGCCATTTTAAAACAAACTGGGCACGCGCGGTAGAAACATCTTCCCATGAAATTGCTATTTCTGTTGATTTGCGCATGCGCGATTGCGATTTTGGTCAAGAGGAAGAGAGCAAAATTAAGAAACTGAAAACATGTATTTTTTTTGTCCACCAATCGATTGACATATTTATTTCAAAATGTAGCTAATCGAAGGATTACTATCTGGAGTACCTGGAGAACAAGAATTTATGGGAAGGTAGGAACGATTTATATATATTACGAGACGTTTTCGGACATCTAAGGTTGATAAACCCATTACAGTCCTGGGGCCTTATTTATAAAAATTTGCGTGGATTTCATACCTAAATAATACGTATGCACAAAAAAATAAAAATGACATTTTGTGGAAAATAACCAAATTAATAAACCTATGGCTAAAATAAACAGCATGGAATTTTCATTTATTTAATCAGGATGGACTTGGAATTTATTGACATTGTGCTTAATCTTAATCATTTCCCTTTTTTAGGTTGCCGGCCGTAGGCCTGTAATCTAATGTCGTCACTTTGCGTCCGGAGGGGGCGTCGGCATCGTCTGTTTAAAGCCTTATCCCAAAAACGGTCTGATGAATTTTTTTTTTTTAATTTGGGGATGTGATCAAATGGGCCATCAAGTTAATGCCCGAGCAAAAATTTTTTTGATTGAATTGTTTGTTTAGACTTGGCGGCCATTTTTTATGTCGAAAATGGCCATTTTTGGCACTTAGGTGCAATTTTCTCAAAAACTATCTGATGATTTTTTTTTTTTTTTTTTTTTATCGCAGCAATGGAATCAGTATCATGACCTGCTTCAACGGTGTAAACGGTGTTTTGATTGAATTGCTCCTTCATAGCGCCACCTAGGCAACGTGTCTGGACTTCATCATTTTTCAGGGTGTTTTGCCACAAAATGTGCATTAACTTGCCACTCGGTGGGAGTGTTGTGTAAAAAAATTATTTCCTGAAAGCAGAGCAAGAACCAGATGTGAAATGAGAAGATGGTGAACTTCACAAATTGACAGCAGACGACAGTGAAAGTTCAGGTTAGAAAAAAATCTAATCGGATTTCATTATGTAGACTTCTTAAAGATTATATTTTTGCTAAATGGCAGGAAAGTGACATAAAAATGTTGCTGTCTGTCACTCATGAAAAAGTGTGACTGCTCAGTCGAGTTGCCCGATAATGGGAACTAAAACTCCTTTCTCACTGAGCGGCGTTGGCCCGCGGAAGTGAGCGGATGAAACAGTTCTCTTCTTTCGCAGAGAAGAATTGATTCCAAGAACCGTGAGTTGATTCGCAGTGGTACGGGACCATTCGCCATCACCTCCGAAATTCGCAAAAAAATTAAACGGGTTTAATTTTTTTGGCGGATGTCCGAGCTGAAGCTTTTTAACGCCAGTATCTTGTAGACAACGTGTTGCTTCCGCAAGAATTCGTGTTGGCTTCCTGTTGAATCCGCGGACTGATGCTAGTTACTTTTCTCCTGTTGGGGCTGTAACTGCCGACAACCTTCAGGGCCCTTGGGACTCTAGTTTAATGTCAAGTTTGTTTTTATAAATCAGAAATCTGCAAAGAAAGTGACGTACGTATATTTTTTTGTGCCTACGCACCGTTTATAAATGAGCCCCCTGGGCTGCCATTGCATGCAATGAGCAGCACAACCTGGGTAAGGCTAGCGGTAAGTTTGAATGACTGTACCAGCCGCATCAAGTAGTAGAGTACAGACGCAATGTTGAGCTGATGATTTTCATAATTTTTTGGTCTTCGCTAGATTTGCGCTTAAAAGGCCTCATACGCTAGGCCATTTATGCAGTGTTGTTGGCTACAGTAGATTTAATTTGTTTGTCGATTGGATCAGATTTTCTCTTGTTAATTGTTTCGCAGTGTCTACAGATACGGCAGTTTTTATTGGTACGGCAGTCGATTTGAAGGGATTAGGATAAGGATTAGGGATTATGATTAGGGGAAGGGTTAGGTTAGGGGTCAGGGTTAGGGTCAGGCTCAGGGTCAGGGTTAGGTTAGGGCAAGGTTTGAAATGGGGACTGCTGTACCTCTCTACATTGAAATGCATTGGAAAACTGCCGTACCCATACTGCCTAATTGTTTTCCTGTGGTTGAGTCCTCAGGTGGGATGCCTCGTTAACGTGCAAGAGGGCAAGGTGATAAAAAAAAGTTGCATCGAAAGTTTGTTATTTCTTTAAATATTAAGGAGAGCACCGAGCCTTGGAATTCAGCTGAGAGACCCACCCAAACCCATTGGGCCCCGTACACATGGACAAATTTTCTTTGACACATTTTCTTTGCTGGTTTGCTCGCATGCTCGCGCCATGAAATTTTCTTTGTTGAGGACTGTGACCCCCTTAGCCGACAGAAGGAAAGAACTTCAAAATTTTCTCAGGCAGGCTGTACTGAATTGCAAACGCATAAATTTTTGACCTGCATTGTTGTACAGCACAAGGTGTGATCAAAACGTTTGAAGTGTAACGTCTATTTCTTAATTGTGCATGTACGAATCGTGCATGTACATCCGTATAACATGCTGCCCCCTTCATTCACACGCCCAGTACTGGAAATTTCAAGTGTTACCTGGCTAAGCTCTGCTTTTACATTATTATGGATGGAAGGCTTGTCAAAATAAGGAGAATAAGGGGGATGAGGCACTGCCAAAGGTTCTTGAAAAAATGCTGCAGTGTGAAGGTATGTCTCTACGATGAAGACAGCAGTTACTACTCTCTCACAACTCATGGCAAATTTCTTCGAAGTTACCAACTTTCTTCTACAAGTAAAGTGAGACCTCTAATAAAGGCCTGGATAAGAGTCTGACCATGAGAGGAGAACCCTTGATTAACAATTCTTGTAAAGTCAAGTCTTAGCACTTTTTGATTATACTTCACATACGTCATACACCATCATGTGCTGTAGTACTTCTCATTGCCTGCGTGTGGACATGCCCATGCCCAGCGTAGAAGCACAGAGTTGTTAAAATATTGCATTGAAAAACTATCCGACGTAAAAACCTCAAAGGCTTTTGTCATACTCTAGTTAGGCTACTGTATGGAGAAGCCCTTGTAGCACGTTTCACATTTGAGAAATGGTTAAGTGCTGTTTGTCTTGAAAAGAGCATGACCGAAACAAACTGACAATGCCAGTATACAGCAATGTAGAAAATGATGCCTCCCAATGTATTCCTGCAGGACGGCAACGTGTCAACAAAAGGGGGTTGTAGATGTGTGTCAAGGATGAGTGAAAGATGTACTGTGGGCAATAACTGTGTGACGGGATCAGTGAAAGATGTACTGTGGGCCGTAGATGTGTGACGGGGTCAGTGAAAGATGTACTGTGGGCCGTAGATGTGTGATGAGATCAGTGAAAGATGTACTGTGGGCAGTGGATGTGAGACGGGATCAGTGAAAGATGTACTGTGGGCAGTAGGTGTGTGACGGGGATCAGCGAAAGATGTACTGTGAGCAGTAGATGTGTGATGGGATCAGTGAAAGATGTATTGTGGGCAGTAGGTGTGTGACGGGGGAGCAGTGAAAGATGTACTGTGGGCAGTAGATGTGTGACGGGATCAGTGAAAGATGTACTGTGGGCAGTAGATGTTTGACGGGATCAGTGAAAGATGTACTGTGGGCAGTAGATGTGTGACGCGATCAGTGAAAGATGTACTGTGGGCCGTAGATGTGTGACGGGGATCAATGAAAGATGTACTGTGAGCAGTAGATGTGTGACGGGATCAGTGAAAGATGTACTGTGGGCAATACATGTGTGACAGGATCAGTGAAAGATGTACTGTGGGCAGTAGATGTGTGACATGATCAGTGAAAGATGTACTGTGGGCTCTAGATGTGTGACGGGATCTGAAAGATGTACTGTGGGCAGTAGGTGTGCGAGAGGAGATCAGTGAAAGATGTACTGTAGGCCATAGATGTGTGACGGGGGATCAGTGAAAGATGTACTGTGGAAAGTAGATGTGTGACGGGGGATCAGTGAAAGATGTATTGTGGGCAGTAGGTGTGTGACAGGGGATCAGTGAAAGATGTACTTTCAGCGGTAGATGTGTGACGGGATCAGTGAAAGATGTACTGTGGGCAGTAGATGTGTGACGCGATCAGTGAAAATGTACTGTGGGCCGTAGATGTGTGACGGGATCTGAAAGATGTACTGTGGGCAGTAGATGTGTGACGGGATCAGTGAAAGATGTACTGTGGGCAGTAGATGTGTGACGGGATCAGTGAAAGATGTACTGTGGGCAGCAGATGTGTGACGGGGATCAGTGAAAGATGTACTGAGGGCAGTAGATGTGTCACCTCACATCAGTGAAAGATGTACTGCGGGCAGTAGATGTGTGGCGGGGATCAGTGAACGATGCACTGTGGGCAGTAGATGTGTGACTGCGGATCAGTGAAAGATGTACTGAGGGCAGTAGATGTGTGAGGGGAGATCAGAGAAAGATGTACTGTGGGCAGTAGATGTGTGATTGGATCAGTGAAAGATGTACTGTGGACAGTAGATGTTTGAAGGGATCAGTGAAAGATGTACTGTTGACAGTAGAAGTGTGAGAGCAGATCAGTGGAAGATGTACTGGGAGCAGTAGATGTGTGACGGGGGATCAGTGAAAGATGTACTGTGGGCAGTTGATGTGTGACGGGATCAATGAAAGATGTACTGTGGGCAGTAGATGTGTGAGAGGAGATCAGTGAAAGATACTGAATGACTCTCACACACCTTTGCTGCTAAATTTTTCTGTGCTGAACTGTGTGCTAATAAGTTAACCCTCTTCTCCAGTGTCGGCTGGTGAACTGGCGATAGGAGAAGCTCAAACAATCCCTTAAAATTAATGATTGGTCATGACCTGTTTTCAATTTTTCATTTAAATTACGATTACAGAAACTCCGAAAACTCTTTTTTTTCATTTATAATGCATACCTGTCAACTCTCACGCATTCTGTGTGAGTTTTATTGGTATATTTACGATTCTCTGCTGTAGTCAGCAGTTATTCAATCAATGCATATGTAAGAGATTCTCACTCGGAATTGAAGTCCTTGTGCATGGAGGGGTTGAAAGCAATGGAATTGCATAAAGACATTTCAAATGATATTATTTCATTTAGACTATCATGAAACAAATGCATTGCTTCCAACCCCTGAGTAATGAAAAGCGTGAGAAGTCGGGAGTCGTAATCGGTATGTGTTATAAATGAAAACTGGTCACATCTGATAATGTTGAGAGTTTTCAGAGTTTCTGTAATGGTCATTTAAATGAATGATTGAAAACAGGTCAAGACCAATCATTAATTTTTAAGGGATTGGTTGCGCTTCCCCTATTGCCAGTTCACCAGCCGCCACTGCTCTGCTCAGTTGCTAAGTGCATTCTGTGCTATGGTTATAGGGTGCTGTATACACTGAGCTTTATAAAAATTCTAAGCAATTTAATTTTAGAACTATATACAAATCTGTTCTTTAACTGTGACATTCCTTTATTGAAAACATTCAGGATCCCTACTGGTGGTTTAATGTTAAATGCAGAATTTCAAATAACAATAAATACAGAAAATGGGGTTCTGAATTTATAAAGCTGACTTTTAGTGTAAGGCACTTTAATGCTTGTTTTACCATCATGTATTGGGTTAAACTGAAAAGCGCTGGCTTGAGTTTAGTCTGTGGCTATGTTATGCAGAGACTGCAGGCCGTGTTGGACAGACTGCCTTTGACGGACAGCTCTCCAGTTAAGCCCAGTACGATGGGAACACGACCCAGGCCTTGATACTGAGTAAACCAGCCCACATTAACTGAAATAATATTCACCAGAGTGAGCCGTGGAGCCCATCGCCAACTGGGAAAACAAGTCTGAGGAAAATCAAATATAATATATACAACAGAGCCATTTATACTGCAAGTCTGAAATACAAAACACAGAGCTCAAAAAAGTGCAGTTATCTCCATCACAGTATTTGCATTATCCTGCAGATGAATCCAATATTTGATGGACACGTTATTCACTTTTTTTTGCACAGACAGGAGGACCAGACATCCCATGAAGTAGGCTTTCATCGTGGACTGTAGATTACAGAATGTATAAGATAACAGTGTGTTTTCACTTAAAGAGAAGAAGAGCAGCCAATTCTGTATCCAGTCCCACTGTCAGACATCTTCATAACTGCCTTATACTGCATCCTCCGTTATCTGTTTGTGGAAAACGGTCTGAATAACACGGGCTTTTAGTTCAGGGCCATGAAATTCCTACTGTTTTGGGGCACTTAGTATACACATTACAGGAGGACACTGACATTCTCGCTGGCACTGCGGCCCGTGGGCGGTGTTGTATGTGGGGAAGGTTAATGAAAAGCTTTCTCTGAAAAGAAGGGTAGCAGACCGGGGGAGAAAGGGAAACAGAGGAGAGGGAGGTGAAAAGTAAAATAAACAAAAATAAAATGAGAGAGAGAGTGAGAGGGAGAGACACAACTGGTCTGTTTGCTCTAATTACATCCCCAGGAAGAGAAAGAGAGCGGCCAGACACTGTATTTTTGATACAGGTGGTCCTCTTGGGGCTCAAAAGCAGGAAATAATAGAAATTTGAGGAATTTCCAGCGGGCTGAAGTGACGGTATAATATCCCTGTGTGCGCACACCACTAACACTGTCGCCTTTTATTCTGGCCTCAACACCGAGGCTGCGCTGCTCTATCAGACATGCTGGGGCTACTGACGCAGCTCCTGGGTGCTGCTGTTTTTTCCTCTTGAAATAGCGATTCCCTAACTTCAGCATAAGCTCTGATGACAGGACGCATGCAGTGGCTTTTTCAGTTCAGCTATTTCCAATTAAACTTACCAGGCATAAACATGTTTCTAACAATATCCAAAATAAACTAACTATTGGCTTGTTGTCTCAAGGCAAATTGTGCCAAATACAAATTTCATCTCACTAATTCAAGGAGAGTCCCATGAAATAATCTGGTGCGTCCACAAGTTTGTGAAACACAGGTCTAACCGGGCAGGTCCCCAGACTGCAGTTTTGCTTTAAGGCGACTGATTCAGTTCACATTAACATGACAGCTTGTGAGCTGGTCATTTTCATGAATACTTTTCTTGTTTCAACTTCGAAGACGACGAGAAATTAAAAGTGTGGCGCTGATATGATTGTAATATATGGTGAGCACCAGAATTCATTGGACAGTGATTCTGTTTTGGTTCTGCTGGCTTAGTCAACCATTGGCTCTGAATCCAACTGAACATGTATTTAATAAGAGGACACAGAAGATAAAAAAAATCCCTGAAACAAGCAAGAACTGAAGATGTCCACAGGTTTGTCTTCTGTATTCACAGGGACATCTTTAAAACATTGTACATTTGTGCCATCGCCAATTGTATGTGCACAGCGCATGCATGCACATGCACGCGCATGCACACACACACAAACATGTCTGTTTTCATCTTGTGTGGGGACATTCCTTAGACTTCCATTCATTCCCTAACCCCTTTCCCTGACCTTAACCCTCAGCAGTACATACCTAACGCTAACCCTAAACCTTTCCTTATCCCAGCCATAACCTTAACCCCAAACCTTAAAGTAGCTCAAGTTTTTGTGGGGACCTGAAAATGTCTTCAGGAGTACAAAGAGATCTGGAATTCCATTTCTTGTGGGGACCTTCCCCACAGTACATCATTTACCGATCTCTGACACACATTTGGTCCCCACAAGGGTAGGTAAACATGGTACACACACGCACACACACAGAGACCACAGAGGTAGACTTAATATCGTTTATGTCGTAAAACCAAACGGACATTTGACCTATTGACCTACTTTTCAGCATGACACATTGTTATGTCATAATGTGTCTGCCTGTGAAGTTTTGTTGAAATCCGACGAATGGTTCGTGAGTTATAGCTCCGGACAGACGCATGGAGGGACGGACAGAGCTCGGTTTAATACCTCCCGCAACAACGTTGTTGCTGGGATAATAATAATCTCACTTCTATTAATTATAAAGGTGATTGTCAAGATTGGGGGAATAAAGAAAAAAATCATAAAATGAAGCCCCTTATAGTGCAGGTGGTCATAACTATCAGCCCATCTCACAGTAAAACTGCCATACACTGGGAGTAACACGCCTTACTGGTCTGATGTCATCGTGAAACACCAGGTTCTTTCTTAACCGGACTGGAGGGCACGGGGAAAGAGAGAAAAAAGTGCAGTGAATATAACTCTTTCTGAATTGAATTGAGTTTGCTATTTGATTGGCGCAACATCACATTAAGTTGTATGTTTAATCTCTTAAACCCGAACGCCTTCGGTACTGAGGGCAATCATTAAACATCTTAAATACAGCATGTTTCCAAATAGCAACACTGTCATGCAGCATATCTACTTAAAGGGAAGAAACTCGGCGTAAGCTCATGATGACCATTTTTACCGCAACCGAACACAATTCAAGCACCAAGCAAGTAAATAAGCATGTAGCTCTATATCAGTGCTCCATCGCTACCATATCTACTGAATTTGTGCTAGGCATACTAACGATACATCAAATGAAAGAATAAAGACCACAGAATCCAACAATATAAGCCATGTCATTTTAAACCGACACCACCCTCAAAGAACAGCAGACATACACTTTACATTCTACAGCAATGAACAAAAATTTTTTCTTACTTTTGATATTTTGTAATAAAAACTGTGTTCAAGGGTAAATCTGCACTGGTTATTGTTAGTCCAATGTGTCCATGTTACATTGAAACTAGATCTTCCAGTCTCCATGCATTTTTTTCCCCACGGCACTGCTTCCAATGAGGTCAGGCCCTGAGCATTCCACTTGAACGCAATGTTTTTCTCTCTGTGATTGGCTCATGATGCGGTCAGTTTGACTTTGTGGGTGGCCATTTGATTCTATGGGCTCTGATGTTTCCAACAAGCCCTCAACCATTGTAATCGCACAAACCTAGCATGAGATAGAGCCTTGCGTTCCCGGCGCGTCTAATTGAGAGTCCATGCACCATTACGCACATGTACTCAAAGAGCGCAACAATATAAATGCTTCACTGGTTTGTTTTTGGTATTTTTGCTATAATTATCCAGTAAATATTCAACAGTCCAAGTAGTATTTACGGGTGCATCTGACTGAGAATCCTTGCGCTATCTTTCACAAGTACTACGAGAGCGCAGTAATACAAGCGCTAAATTGAGGTGGATGACGCATTTTGTTGACTCACTCTTCTCATTTGCAAAGAGATGCAAATGCTTCGATCCATTCAGATAGCGTAGTGGCTAAGGCAGTGCGTTCTGGCGTGGGTAACCCGGGTTTAAACCTCGACAGAGCGCGTACTCTTTTCAAGCAGCGGAGGCATAGTTCTTGTATAAATACAAACTTGCTGGGGTGTTTGTTCTTTTTACTTTTTACCATTTATTACCTCATCTTTGTAGTTATAATTTGGTTCATTTGCTTTTTTTTTTTTTTAATAAATCTGCTCCAGTGGAGTCAAACTTCATTTCCTTTGCATGTATTTTCTTTGAGTTGGAAAATGTATACAGGACTGGCTGCAATTAAAAAAAAACTTTTTTTATTAAAAAATAAAAGAATGGTTGTATTTAGATGGAATGTACGTCTGTAGTGACATGTAAATAAAATTAAATGAGTTTTACAGCTTGGTACCTGAGAAATCTGAAATGGCACACAGATGTCCAAATTGCCAATTTGGAGATGCCACCTAGACATTCTAACTGAAACTAAAACCTCTCTAATTTTGCTCTTATTTACTTGATTAGAATAAACTTTGGCACAGATAATAGAGAGATTCTGTGCTGTAATTTTTAAGAAGTTTTTTCAGACTGCAACTAAATAATTTCAAAAGGGATAAAAGTACAATTTTGATAGGCAGAAATTAGATCTCTCATTTATGCTGTGTTCCACCTACATTTACTCTGACTCAGTGACATATATACTGATTTTTACACTAAGACAAAAATCCCTAGGGTGTTTCCTTTATTATGATACAAAGATTATTCAAATGGACCAAGTAGTTGCAGAGATATACTCATTTCATTTTGGGCATCTCATTTTCGAGTCAGAGGCTCAGGGCTTAAGAGGTTACTGCCGAAAGCTTGTTAATCATGGAAAATGATTGAAAAGAGATCAAGACAACTTATTAGTCTCGAGGAATTTTTTGTGCCTCCTTTAATTTCAGCTGAGCAGCCGATACTGACCTGGGGCATACATTATACTTGCTGGAGTGCAGTGCTTAGACATGCAATTAAAAATCACTTTGACAAATCTAGAATTGTCTGTCAGTTTTTACCCAACAGGTACGTCAGAGACTGTCGGCCTGCAGTGAAGATGGTGGTTTTTGTCTTGTGGTTTTGTTATATTACCCTGCCTGTGTCTAATTAAGTGAAATTACAGAGTCTTTTCTTACATGTGAAGAGAGAAAGCAGGTATACCATACCACACCCTTCACTCTTACAGTGTGAGGATGTAGAAATCTGTGTTTATCACATATTCAGCTTTACAGAATCAGACAGTATTGAGAATCTAGCAAGGAACACACATGCTATATGAGAGAAAATGCACAGACATATTAGTGCATTTTTTTGGAGTAGGGGAATATGGCATCCGGTCAATCTGTCAGTGCTTGCAAAACATCTGAGATTTGAGCATATTCATCTTGCTTTTGGTGTCACTCTTGACAGTTGCTCAGACATCGAACTCGAAGCCAAAGAGCCATATATTAAAAAGAATTTTTTAAAAAGCTGGCTGTCATGTATAAACTCACCCTGTAAAAGCTTTGGTGCTGCAGGGAGGGGAAAGAGAACGGTGTGTTTGAGGAGGTCGTACACGTCCTTTCAACAAGCTAACTAAGAAGCGGCTCCTGCCGCCACAAACATTGTCTACTGGCCTTCCTTCAGCTTTTTTCACAGAGCCTGAGGAAGCGTTCAAAGACCACCATTTTGTGAAGTGATCTGTCGCTGTTACTAACCAGCAAGGGTCAAAAGACGGGCTCAAAAACATTAATCAATGCAAAGGAAAAATATTTGTGTCTGCATCCTCCAGTGCCAGTCATCTTGATGCTGAATCATGTCATTAATTAAGTGTAATTTCTCAAAATCTACAGCTTTGTTCAGGAGATCAAAAGATGAGGAGCCAAAATGAGTGGCTTTGTACTGCGACTGTGTCTGTTGAACACTGGAGTCCAGACACAGGGATGTACAGTAAGTTGTTACAGTTTGTTATAGTTGAGAGTTACTGAACATAACGAAGTCTCGGGCTGATTCATCGGTGCCTCTAGCTGTATGTAACACGCAGCGATGATATAGATCTCTTTGTATGAACATGAGTGACAGGTCTAATCCTGAGCGCCTGAAAGCCAGCGACCCTCCCTGCGGGAGCATTCCCACTCTCCCATCTCTGTTTGGGCAAAGAGCAAATTCCTCCAAGGTGAAGACTGGGATGAGCTTCGGACAGTTGGGCAACCTTGGGGTGCATGGTGAGGGGCAATAGGGTCGTGGGATGAGCTGAGGGGCACCATTGAGGACCCCATGTGTAGTAATGCCCCGTTTGGTTTAATGCCCTGCTGCCCCACTGCCTCTTGGGCCGCTTGTAGAGTGACACAGACCCACAGGGGGTTTCATGAAGGACCTCCTGTGTCCTCTGCCCAATTACTTTCAGTGGTCAGTAATTATCGCTGTTTTTGGAGCTGGGTCATTAAAAAAGCGGATTATCGCCCCTGACTGATCCCAGCTGATCCACCTGACCTTTGATCCTTCAGGATGTTCCCCCCTAAATTATCTGGCATTTAATTACCCAACCCTGCCCGTCAGCCACCGGTTCCGCTGTACGAGTCCAGTCCTATCCCCTCTTCAAACCCGGCTATTGAGCCCAGTCTCATCCTGACGCTTTATATAGTGACGCTACGTGACCAAGCTTCGATATTTGTTGCAAAAGGCGGCTTTTGGCGCCGTTATTTGACGCCATCTTTAAACAAATCCTACCCCCTACCCCCTAACCCCTAACCCTTAACCAGAAACCTAACCCTAAATGTCAAAAGCCTCCTTTTGCCTCGTATATAGAGGCTTGGTCAGGTAGCGTCAATATATAACAAGTCGGGATGAGAATGTGCTGGGCTATTCTGTCTGAGGGGTCAATGGTTGCAACAGTGAACAGGTGAATCTCTTGTAAGTGTGCGCTTATAAACTGCTGAAGGAAATTGAGTAGCATGGAGTCTCAGACACCGAGAGCAGCCAAAAACTGCAAAGCATGATCTGTCAGCTCATCCCTCCGCAAAACCGAAAAAGGCCACAAGTGAAGAGTTCATTACCCGGCAGTGACTGAAGGCCATTTTATACTCGAGACATAAATCAACAGACGTCTTAAGGAAACTGTCAGAGGATACAGATTCTATTTGGCTTAAATGAAGTGTGGGACAACGTCTGCAGCACAAACTGCCATCTCATGTTAATTATAGTTATTTCTTTATAACCACAACCAACCAGTCTTTTTGCAAATGGTCCTATATGAACTTTTCATATCTGTGACATCCACTGAACTCTCTGTCCATCCAGCCTATGAAATTTAAGACAAACGACAGTGTCACCGATGTCACAAAAATCGACAGGTACAAAACACCACTGGACGACACTTTTTGCTGTCTCTCTAACATTATTTTGGTCGTCAGGCACTGTTGACAGGCATACGTATTTTAGCAGTATTAAATGGCCTAACTCTCGCCAAGCACTATATCAGACAGGCTAACCCTCTCCAGAGCTGGATTTTGCCGGCTTGTCTTCATGATTGCATCATGGCTTTTGGTTGGTGATATAGAAACTGTTCTGGAGTTGGCGTCAGCTTTGGGCTGGGGATGGTGCTGGAGGGGTGGGGTGTCAGAGCGGCTAGAACCGGCTGCCTCTGGGTAAGATTAAAGGTGTGTCTTCCTCACTCGTCAGCTCCAACATTTCAAACGCTGCTTGCACAGGAATGTCAACATGTGTGTTACACATGTGACACTAGGAACACACGCTGACACTGACATGGGTGTAATAACAAACATACATGCCTGGATTATTCCCTCACACAGGTTCTCAGGCCGTTTCATCATCGTAATCATGCACAGACACGGCAAGTTCTGTGCGCTAAACCACAGAGATATGCTTAGTTGCTGGAAGCCTCTTAGAGCAACGATCTTCGAGCCGAGTTACATCTGAAGTGTACCAGTGAATCAACCAAAAGGCACATTTCAAACTTCACTCATTACTTTTGTCCTCACACTTGTAGTCACAGTCGGTAATTAATTAGCCTTTGTGTAATGACTCCCACATGTCCATTAGTATGAATATTTTACTGTGAATATACTGCATATAAGAAAGTTGTTTCCTAATATTGTAATGATAAAATGTATAAAGAATTGGGGGTATTAACCTTTAGAGTTGCTGAACGTTGTAGCTCAATGATGTCAGACAGCAAAATCAAAGCTGTTGAAAACCTATCGTGGCAATTTATTCAAAAGAGCTTCCGCAGGGGAGCTCTTTCAAACAAGTTGCCACATGATTGGTTTTCAACAGCACAAGATAATTAAATTCATACAACTATATTTTTTTTTACTTATTTCAGTGCTCTAAGGGTTAAGTCTGTTAAGGGTATAAAATGTTTGAGTGAATTAAAAATCATAACATATTGAATTCATAAAAATCTTCCTGTGTTTCCATTGGCAGTAATTTTTTAGAAATGAAAAATGAGAAAAATATAAAATCAAAATCGCGAATTGAAAAATTACATTTAAATTGAGCATGGAAAAGCAGTAGACATGCTTATAAAATCAATTTCACACGCAAAATGTTGATGCGTCGATTCTTTACGGAAATTATGACAGTTAATCAATTGGAAACTTGATTTTGGCACAAGTGAAAGAATTCCAAATGCGCAGTCGCTGTGACAGTCGGATAGAAATGTGGTGGATGGAACCTGTCAGATAGCTGTCATACCGAACGAGAGAATTTGTCAGCAGAGCTGAATTTATGCTTTTCTTCCACATATTTCTGCCTGCCTGCCAAAAGCCACATGATTGATTCTGGAACAAACCTACGCGCAGTCACCACAAGACACATCTCAGGGATGCCGTGTATCTGTAGGAGTGACACATGACCTACATTATCTTATCGTGCTCCATTACATACAGCGCCCTCCATAATTATTGGCACCCCTGGTTAAGATGTGTTCTTTAGCTTCTAATAAATTCAGTTTTTTTCTAAATAATATAGGACCACAATGAAAAAAAGAGGAAAATCCAACCTTTAATTCAAGTGCATTTATTCAGTGGGAAAAAAATCCCACATTAAGAAATAATTCTTTTACATCAAATCATGTGTGTTAACCAGGGGTGCCAATAATTATGGAGGGCGCTGTACATTAATCATTTTAAAGGAGGGCGGGTGAGAAAATAATACTGTACATGTTATATTTCTGGTAAGAACTGATCGCATTGTTTATTCATTGCACGCCTACCAGACACATATGTAAAGTTTTGCAAAATTCTTGGAACATCATACATCTTTGAGACAACAGCTGGGTGTCGGGCCATAATCAAACTGATCCTTTGAGATAGTGAGGCGTGACGGTAATGAGTCTAGCTGCCCTCATGTTGCAGTCTCTTCTTTCCTTAATATTAATCCCCTAAATTATATCTAAAGTTACAGTACAGTGCCTTGTCAGTACTTGGAAGGGAAATATCCTGGAGAGAAAAGATTGCTGTCAGAACAAGGGTTAAGGGGCCCAAGAAGAATGGTCTCCATTTTACAGCGACCGAAGTCCAGGTCTACAGTGGAATATATCTAATGGGTTGTCTTGGCCAAATTTGTCTCAATTTGAGGACCTACGGAATTTCTGTCCAGTTCACTGCCTACAGGAGCCGCAAGTCATACTGGAACCACGTTGATTCCAGGTGACCCTGACGCAGAGTTGATTTGTTGGCGCCCTACTGTGCGTGAAATTGAGGATCTAATCCCTGTGTGCACTTCAGTAGACTCAGAAACAGCAGGACTCCTGCTTTGTGTGAGCCCCCGTCTGCAGGGGCTCAGGACCCCGGCCTGTATAGTCCTCTCTGTGAAATGACCCCAATCTGAATGCAATCAGAAAGACTACCCTCGCTCACTTCAATGAACTGCACTGCTAAGAGGCGAGTGTGGATGAGCGGTTCCGCTCTAGTTCGAAAAGTAACACTCCATTTGGGCCTCTACTCTCATTGGGGCCTTTGATCAGTCAGCGCCAAGGGGCCAAAAGGGGCCCAGCTTTTGAAACACACTTTCAGTTCTTGTTGAGAGATGTTGCTCTGCAGCACCAGAGCTGTCAGTAACATGAAGCTTCAGTGAAATGCTGCAACCAGCCCATACAGAGTATGTACTTGACGTTGTCCATTTGTACAATATGGACAAAAAACCTTTTTTCTGACTTTGAACCTACTTAAGGGAAAATGCAAGTGAAAAGTTTGAGTTTAAGGGATTAATGAACCTGCAAGTGGTCTTGACTCACCTTAATAATTAAAAACACACCAAGCACATTCTTGCTGGACGGTGTGGCGCGTTGAAGGTGTGGAATGGAAACGCAAGCAGGAGAAACTGGATGAAAATGAGGCCTCTTATTTACCAGTGTGGGTGAGGGAGAAGGGGAAAAAACTGAACATAATATTCTTCCTGGACCAACAGGAACTGAAGGGCTTGTATTGTTTGTACTTTGCTCGCCTCCTGGAATTAAAAATAAAGACAGGATTAGTCTACAGGAACTGATTATAATATTGCACATGATTTGGGCCACAGTATAGAAATTATTGGTTGTTTGGAGGTTATGAGAAAAGAAAGGAAATTAAAAAAAATGAAGAAACCTGAAAAAAAACCCAAAATGAAAATGGAATGACCTTTCTCCTTTTGTCAGCTTCGCACAGGGAGAGGAGGGCCCAGCCCGGGCCTGAGGTCCTGAGCAGATGCCTGTCAAACCCTTATCTGTTAATATATGTCAGTCTGCTCAAAGTGCCCTGGGGAAGGCTATTGCGCGATAATTCATAATCTACTAACCACATGCCATGTACTTTTCTGTATTTCTTGTAAGCACAGTGAAATGTGTAAAAGACTAAACATTTTTACTGACATGTCACTTGTACTGACATTACATATCAATGTCTAGTCTGGATGATGTTGGAGACGCGGTAGCGCAGTGGTTAAGTCGGCATGACTTGGGATCAAGAGATCCTGAGTACGAGTCCTTGCCGCGGCCTTCGCGATGTGTTATTGGGCAGAACACTTCACTCCCACACTGCCTCACTCCACCCAGGTGTACAAATGGGTACCAGAAAATTGTTGGGGAAACCTGACCCAGAGCTGGGGCAGTAGCAATACTCCTAGTCGCTTCATGCCACGGAAACCGGGGTTATGCACCGGCCTGATGGGCAGCTAGGCTCGGAATAGACTTACTCTTAAATATGATTGTGCTGTCTTCAGTGTATGTGCTGGTACACCTTGATATCCAGATAATGACTTTCCTAACATTAAAGGTTGATTATGGAGAATGCGTATTAAAAGCTATATTTTTTTCAAAAATAATACATCCACAGTGCATTTAGAGGGGTGCAGAATGAAAGTATTTCTTTCCTTAAAAAAATATTTTTAGGCTGAATTAAATAATTTAAAAATTTTGACGGGTTCGACAATGACTTCCTGTTTACATCGTACAAGCCGATAGTGGCCGGGGCATTGCAGGTTGCCAAATACGGTCTCTATGCTCGGCACAGCTAGGCTGGCACTGGGTAAAATGGCGGAGTCTGCAAGTTCTGCTGCAGCTGCTTCAGAGCTTCAGATAATGGATAGCTAGGCTAACGTTAAATACTGTTGTAAAATGAATTGATTAGTCGAAATTAGTCGTTACCCTGTATGATTCATCACTTGACATTGTGCAGGCTGATCGCTCGACACACTCGGCAACGAACCTGGCAACCCGACTGCTGGAATTATTTTTTGTTGTTGCGATTAGGGTCTTGAGACACTAGATGTCAGTATTCTGCTCATATTCCATAATCAACCTTTAAGACTCTGACGACAGTTTTCCCTTTGTCCACTGGTTTATTGTCGTCACAAAAAGGGTGTAAAACTAAAACATACAGAAAACATAATCAATTTTATGCTAGCTTTTAATGTGTAGATTGTGCACAGAAATGCAATTTACAAACTGAAATACGAAATATTAACTTTTTACTGTTTTCATGTTTTTATTGTGTGTCATGTATAGGAATTCTAATTCTATACAAACGAATCTGTGATTGTCGACAAACAAATCAGAGTGCTGATTTAAAGCCACATTTACAAAGAAATCCTGAATTCACATTTTCTTTGCTATATTAAAACTAAGATGACAAACAGATGAATAATATAAGAGTAAATGGTTAGTATTCAGCCAATTGCGTGGCACAGAGTCCAAGGTAATCCAAATGAATGTCCCAATCCAATGAGGAAATGGTCTCAAAGGAGATATCCAAGAAAGTCCACAAATTTCTGAGGCGTCCAAGAATTTCTGTGTCCCTTGATGTAGTTTAAAAGGAAAACTGTACGGCCGACGATGTAGAGTAAGAAACACAGGCTTGACTGAATCCAAGATCAGCTGAATAAATATTATAATGTGTCCAAGAACTGCTAAATCTAAGAATAACTGCCTCACAAGTCCACAAGTATTTATACACCCAAAAGAATTTTTCAGAAGTTTCCACAGTCTTCTTGATAACTTGAAAACTTCTAGTTTTGCTCCATTAGAATCTAGCAGTAACAAGAACTTTCCAGAATAGTAGAGAAATATACTGAATTTTCTAGACTGTTCCGCTTAACACTAGACTATTCTACATTCATGTTCATATATATAAAGTGTAATTAACTTCGCTTATTTATGCATATTTATTGCCATATGAACATCTTGTGACAGATGAACAGTGTAGATATCTTCAACAGTAGCAGTCAATTATCAATATTAAACTTCACTTTTCACATTTCTCCATAAATAAAGATTTTTGTAAATAAAAACTTTTCACATTTCTCCATAAATAAAGATTTTTGTAAATAACCAAGAAAACAGATACATATCAATGATGCTTTAAAAACCATAGCACGTTTGCAGATGTTGCTGAATTTGCTCAGACAATAAACATGATCAGCTCTCTGTGTAATGCTCAGTTACTTCCTGATTCATTTCCTAATTAGCAGTGACATGATACAACTGGGTAACCTTCTTTTACCAACTTGTACTTTATGACCGCATCCAAACACCTAGAAAAAATGACACAGAAACCGAAACCAAGACATCTAACATATGAACTGTAACATAACAATGATGCAACTTAATAGACTAAACTAAAAACTCAGGATCTGTTCAGAGAAAGTAGCTTGCTAACAAAGATAATGCCCAAATTTTTCCCACCCTGCCAGCATAATTTCAAATCTGCAGTAGCCAGCAAGCTAGATACAGAGCTACATGACAATAGACCACTCAAAGCTACGGTTTTCAAGTTAGCTCCATAGCTAGCTAGTTGGCTACTGTAGACATCAAATGAAGGTACACATAAGTGACGTTAGTGCAGTACATTTCAACTGAGCCAGAAACACAATACAAATATTGCTAGCATAACTATCGGTGAAATTGAGCCTTTATCAGTCTTGACTGAATCATTGATAATTGTCTTAACGTGCTAGCTAGCTTGGTTATCAAGCTAACTGATAGAAGCAACATGGACTGCTACTGGACTGTACAGGACCATGTGATGCGGCGCTGTTTTGCATAGTAATTTAGTATGAAACAATGTCACAGATTCAAATAAATTTTAATCAGCTCATCTGCTATACTCTATTTGTTAATGTGCAAAGTTAGAATGTTATGGCTGGTACCATTCTTGAGATACTGAGTATGAAAGGATCACTCACTCACTCACTTCCATTGAGGCCATATTAGCCTGCTATTACAAGAAAATTGAGGACCTTATTACTGTCTTAATACTGACCTGTGTCCAATCTGCCATTTTTGAGGAAAATTTTAGAGAAACTTGTTTTTAATCAGTTAAATGATTTTATGATCTCCCACAATATCTTTGAACAATACCAGTCTGGCTTTTGAGCCAATCCCAGCACAGAGACAGCACTGGTCAAGGTTGCTTATGGCCTGAGGTCAAGTATGGACATATAAAATTTCTATATTAGTACTACATGATCTTACTGCAGCCTTTTATACAGTTTACCTCTCAATTCTTTTAGCTAGACTTCACAGTCTGGTTAGCCACTCGGGTACTGTTTTCAACTGGTTTGAATCTTATCTTTCTAATAGAGAATTTCATGTAACAATGGGTCAATGTTCATCAAAAAGCTATAAAATGGGTTATGGTGTACCCCAGGGTTCAATTTTAGGTCCAACGCTTTTTAATCTTTACATGCTCCCGCTAGGAAATGTCATCACGGCATCAGTTTCCATAGTTATGCTGATGATACACAGTTGTACATTGCCATGTCTCTTGATGACTGAAGGCCAATTATGCTCTTTTTAACTGTATTTTAGCTATGAAGTCCTGAACGGCCTTGCTTCAACTCAACCAGGACAAAATCCAGGTCTAAGTTATTGATCTTGAAGCTCAGAGAAAGAAACTTCATGCAAAACTGCAAGAACTGGCCCTAAAGCCCTGTCAACAAGTGAAAAGCCTTGGAGTTACCTTTGATTCAAATCTTAGTTTTGAAACACATATTAAAATATTACCATTACCAAAACTTGATTTCATCATCTTAAGTGCATCAACAGAGTGTGACCATTCCTTTCCCAAACCAACACAGAGACACTGATACATGCTTTCATTACCTGCAGAATTGACAATTGTAATGCTCCACTTTCTGGTCTTCCTAAGAAAAACATTGCTCAGTCACAATTATTACAAAGCTCAGCTGCACGTGTGCTGACATGGACCAGAAAGAGAGATTTTGAAGTCTCCGCATTGGCTTCCCATGTGCTGCAAAATTGATTTTAAGATTTTTTTTAATTGGTTTATAAAGCTTTTAATGGTCTTAGTCCAACCTATTTATCTGATTAGTTTTTATCGTATGAACCTTCCAGAACCCCCAGGTCTTCTGGTGGTGGCCTTTTAATCATCCCCAAAGTTAGAACAAAAACCCATGGTGAGGCATCATTCCATTATTATGGTCCAAGTCTGTGGAAAAGCTAGCCTGAAGACCTGAGGGCCGCAGAGAGTGTCAATATTTTTAAAAACAAACTCAAGACCTACCTTTTTAGCCTAGGTTTTAACTGAACTGATATCTTTATTTATTGTATTTTTATTATTTCTGTGCATTTATCAATTTACTTCTTTTCATTCATTTGCTTTTCTAGCTGAAATATTTATCTATTATGCTAGGTTCCCACTATCACGATTTGCGGCACGATTGAAATCGTGGTCTTAATCGTGGAGTAATCGTGGTGATCCTATCAGATCTTGAGGTCAGTCGTGGCAATCGTGTTGATCGTAGAAAAGTTTTGGACGGTTCAAAAATTTCCTACGATCAACATGATTAATTGTCAGTCGTGATCATCGCATCACCTCGTATCCAAACCTGAAATTTCAGAGAAATTCCACGATCAGCTACGAATGGCCAATCGTGGCGTTCGTAACGGAGCGCACAAAAGTGGGAACTAAGAATTATTTATTTACTTATTTATTGATTGTTTTAAAATTATTTTAAGTTTCTGTCCTGCCTCTGGTGTTTCCTCACTTATGATGACCTTTCCTCAGTTCCCGTTTCCTCAGTTCTGTGTGCAAGTACTGTTAGTGCAGTACATTTCCAATGAGCAAGAAACACAAAACAAACATTGCTAGAATAACTATTTGTGAAATCAACCCTTTATCTGGTTTTGACTGAACGACTAATCATTTTATTTATGTGCTAGCTGGCTTGGTTAGGAAGCTAACTGTTAGAAACGACATGCAGTCCCACTGGATTGTACAGGACCATGTGATGCAGTTTGTATTTGCGTATTAATTTAGTATGATGCAACCTCACAGACTCAACCAAATTTTAATAAGCTCATCTGCTACACTATATCTGTTAATGTGCAAAGTTAGAAGGTTATGGTTTGTACCATTCTTGAGATATTGAGTATGACAAAATCGTGATTCACTCACTCACTCATTCACTTACTTCAATAGTGGTCACGTTAATCCGCTATCGCAGAGAATATGAACCGGTAATGAACAGCATAAAGTACACATTCACCTCTTTACACCTTCCTACATCAGCTGAACTGGAGACTCATTGCATTAATTTTCTGTCAATGTCAGTATTATGGTGCATGGCACCAGCTCTTAGTGTTTCTATTGTAAAGCATGCAATGCTCGCATCTTTAAGTATTCTCCTAGAATGTCTTCATTCATGAGTTTGCTATATAATACTGTATTTGCCCATATTTACGCCCCGTTGAGGAATATTCCAGAGGATCCAGTGTAGTAAGGATAATCAGGTGTTTTCAATCACTTTCACTTTCACTCTCTCCAGCTTTACAGGGAGTGCAAACTAGGAGTATCTTTGTTTTTACACTAAACCTGAGCTGTTTACCCTCCCTGAAGGATACAGGGAATGCATGCCCATACAGGAGAACATTTAGGCCCAGCCAGGAGACAGTGTCCACACCAGCCCTCCTCCGAGGGAGATACACAATGGCTGAATCTGTAAGGACGCTTCGGGCTCGTTCCACCATCCTGACACGTCCCTAGTCAGGGATGAAATGTGCTGTTTTTGGAGTCAGGGCTGGGTTTTATTGATTTTTCCGATTTCGAAGTTGAACCAGGGACTGCCCAGTTAGATTGAAGGCCCATTCAGGTCATGGCTGCAAAACAGATCTATCCCTCACACAGAACTCACAGAGCTAATGCACAACTCTGAATTCAATTTAATAAGCACAGCTGAGTTTAGATTAATACACAGTGCAAAATATTTCAGAAGATTGCTGTTTTGTAGGAGATTTAGGACCTCTTTCTTTTATCTGGTCAAAAAATCCAGAAGGTTCCTGGTTAATGTAGGGGAAGCGAACTAACGCACATGGCTAGGTTCACACTTGGGCTGGTCAAAATGAGCATTACGGCCATGCCTTCTGGGGTGAGCAGAGGTGTGGGGGTGGCGCCACATGGCCTGTTTGTGTGACGTCAAGCAACTGCACAGCGATTAGTTTATGAACTCCCTCATGGCGGGGTTATACAGCTCTGCAAAGGTCATGATGGGCCACCGCAGCGTGACATGGGGTCGCGTTTCTCTATAAGTTGACTTTGTTTCATCTTTATCACCGCAGGGTTGCTGCATTTTTTTACACATTCCGCATGGTCCTCGATGCCACAGCCTAAACGCTCTCCTGGCACACAGTTTAATAATGAAGACCTCTGTTGCCTTAATTCATTCTTGCGCTGCACAAATGCCTGAATTCACCTCCTCCATGAAGGCAAATTGCTGTCCACCGCGAATGTTTTCGATTTTCAGTGACAGCTGTGAAGAACAAGCCGTGCTCATCTCTGTGTCATCCTGTCTCATGCTTGTTAACAAAGTTAGCCCACAGATTGAGGCCATTCACGGCCGGCCCCGCCTCCTAATCCGCATCTGATAACCTGAGAACCAACCAGAGACTTTGTCTTCCTACCCAATCCCCCCTTCTCGATAAGTCACCTGGGACATGTGTTACAGTTGGGAGGGCCCTTCTGGGCGTGCCCACCCCCAGCTCCATGGTTCAGTGGGATTTTGGGTCATCCGACAGCTGGATCTATGGACTCTTTTCTTCTGTTACAGACCTGCTACATCAGCCGAGATCAAAAGCGACAGAAACTGTCTGAAATTTTCCGGAGTTTGAGCAGATCCAGGTCTCTCGCAGAGCCCTGTGCCAGGGAATCTTGTGCCCATTAATACCACACACTGATGTTCCTGCCCATTTGTGCTTCATACTGTAGACTACAAATCACTACTGCTATTAGCAAATATTAATTATTCTGGCTAAAGCGAACAGTCGCAGTCTGTATTTACCAGGGTACTAAATCCTTCCTGTATGCATAAATCTGTACTGAAAAGCGAAAATGAAGTTACATGCTTTCCCTGGTGGATTTATGTGCCATTTCTGGTTTTCACCTGGGCAGGTTTGGTGGATGTGCAGTAGGTACTGTAGGTCATCAAGGTGGGGAGTATCAGTAGTGGTCTGAGCAGTGAGGAAAGACGGTGCCCTGTTTACCTCCCTCTCAAACCATTTACACCATCACTGCAGGAAACTGCAGAGCCGTCATGGCTTTCAGTTTTACGGAGGCTTCTCTTCTTTATTAGTCTGCTCTGTAGAGGGCTTCTCCAGCGAACCCTCGTCTCCATGGCACTGCAGTACAGCTGTGAGCCAGTGGGCAAGCACTGCGCAGCTGGGACGCACGTCCGATTGCAGTGACCTCACAGAGTGGACCTGTCGTGGGCACAGGTGGATTTCTTGTGCAGTTTTGTCATGTTTGCAGCGCTGATTGACCGCACAGTTATCAGTACTCATGTTCTGTAACCTCCCACTGCTGCCCCAGCTACACCAAACCATTGCTGAGGCACTGAGCACAGAGCGGGCTCTGGTCAAGCGACAGGTAGGTCTGTCCCGTCCACACAATCCGGCTTGCTTTGAATGCACCTGTAACGTCACTGAAATGTTGTCCTTGGATGTTATTGAAGGTGGTCACGACATCGCAGCTATGAGCGAGCATTATGTCTTTGCTCGTGTTACCTGCAGTGTGCTGTGTAGATCATGTTTGCGGCTTCATAACAGAACTCACCCGGGCTTCTCTTAACCCTTTGGGCCTCTGTCCCTCTCTATGGGGGAACGTTGAGCGTCTGGCCTCTCTGTGGCGTTAAATCGCCTGCATGCATCAGGGGAGCTCTGAGCGGCTCTCCTGTCTCTGTGTGCTGTCCGCTGCTTCACTCTAATCACGGGGAGCTTCAGCTGAAGACAGACACACAGACGCTTGAGGGGTCGAAGGTCAGTAGGATACAAGCTGGACCCCTGCAGACAGGAGGCAGGTGGAGATGGCAGGGGCCCCATCGCGGATGAACTATGACCGTGACCGTGTTTCGGGCCAGGAGCTCCAAGGGAATGGTCCCTCCCGGCTGCGATGAGGAAGGGGGTGAGTGGTGTTTCACTTGAGTGCATCTGCCTCTGAGACTTCAGTCCATTACATGGCCAAAGGCTCTGTATTACACGAATGCCATGGTTACTCCTAATTAATTGTAACAATCCCTTAAAGGCAAAGAAACACTTTTTTGAGCTCTTATCTAATAACAGTACACTGCCCCTACTATTCATATTTATAATTTGGGTAATTTTGAAATTTTTTAATCACTAAATCAGCTTGAGAAGATGGAATCTTCAATTTCTCGGAATCGGGGTAGCTTGCCACGTCACACGGACATCAGAACTCTTGAGCACGCAGAGGTTATAAATGAAAACAAAAATGGCAACTGTAAGCAAGAGTTTGTCCAATGAATTATTTCTGAATCTGAATAACTACAATGACAAATTATACGCTGACAAGCTTACCTGTTCTATTTTTAACCGATGTTGTCGTTTCTCCAGCTTTGCTAAAGTTAACAGGCACTTGAGGGCATGCCGATGACTGAGTTCCGTTGGCACGGCATTATCTAAATCTCCCGAAATATTTGCTGGGCGATTCAGTTCCATACTTTGCATAAACATGCTCCTTGAATCAATTGGGTAAGAAGTGCGCAGAACATAGCCGGTTACTCTTCATTGAATCTGATGTTGTGCAAACTCTGTCATAATAAGTCAGGCTTCGCCAGGGAAAATCTGTGCAAGCTTATGCTCGCGGGTAGGTCCGAGTTTCCTATTTTGTTGGAGCAATCAACAGCCACACACAGCGGCAAATATCAAGTGTGAGTAATAATCAAGACTAATTTGTATACACTTTATATAAATCAGCTGATTTCCTGGCGTCCAAGCGCGTCATAACATCCGGGTCATTGCCACACAAAGTATTTTATGATTGGCTGTTATGTACAGAATGGTTTCATTCATGAACTTGTGCTAATTAGTTATATTTCAGAGGTTTGAGGCTTGATTACTTGGTACATAAAAATCACGAAAATATGCAAAAAATATTTATGGAGTGAGAAGAACGTACTTTTTTGGGTTAGAGCTGAAAAAAAGTGTTTTCTTTGCCTTTCATTTATAAATATGAAGAAGTATACGAGCAGTGTGCTCAGTGTTAAAGATTGTACACTGCAGGTGTCATTTGTGAGGGATTCGGCCTTCAGATGGGGAGAGGCAGGTGTGGTGATCTCACTGCCGGCCCTGATGTCGTTAGGGTTTGGGGGGCTCTGGTGGTCCAGGCTGAGCCTCTGGTTCTGAGGCATTATGGGTACCTGCATGAAACATACCTCAATCATGGTACAGAGAGGAGACTTCAGCTGAGCACACCTCACTCAGAGTACTGAGAAGAAAGACTTCAGCCGAGCACACCTCACTCAGGGTACAAAGAGAGGAGACTTCAGCCGAGCACACCTCACTCAGGGTACAAAGAGAGGAGACCCTGGTCAAGCACACCCCACTCTGGGTATGAAAAGGAAAGTCTTCAGTAAAGCACACCTCACTCAGGGTACAAAGATGGTAGACTTCCACTATGCATGCCTCACTCAGGGGCACTAAGAGAGGCGACTCACTCATGACCCAGGATGCAATATTAAAAAGTTTTTTAGACATGCTTTTCACCTCATGCACATTCCTCCGGTCAAGCACAATTACACATCTACGCCATGAATGCATTCACTCAGCAAACACGCAAACCATCCAGCATATAACAGTACACTTAGCTGTTTGCCAAAATCTTGTTTGGTTGGTGCTGGCTGACTTTAGCTATCAGTGAAAGGTTGTTCTCTGTTCAGCCTGCAAATGTTAACTTGTCTCAGCCTGGCAGAGTCTCTGTCCTGTCTTGGCCTAACACCAGAAGGCACTTACTTTGTCTTGTAATGCATGACACCGACAAGGAAATATTGCACTGAATGATTCCGCTGAAATCCTTGGTTTCAGTTGCCTACCTACCATTTTGCCAGAGGACATGAGCAGCGTAGTATCTAACAGAAAAAAATGTTGAAATCCACACAAACCCAGAAGCAATCTCAGTATGTGAGGGTTTTGTTCTGCCCTTTTATTCAACTCCATAAAAGGTCCCATTTGCCCACAAAATGAAGTCATACATTCTAAGCAAATGAGACTGAAAATCAAGTCATTCTTTAGAAGCACCTGGGAGAGTGGCTTCCAGGAGCTAAACCAGACAGAATTACAACCTTGTTTCTAAAAAGTATGGACTCCTAGCAAAATGAAAGTAAAAAAACGAAAGCTGTGATGCGTAAATAATCCTTGACCTGTGGTAAATTGAACACATAACAAAACAAAATATTTGATGTTTTATCCTATCAAATGTTTTGGGGTTTTTTTTTAGTTTTTTTTTTAGATTGCTTCGAGATTGAGGTTGGTGCATGAAAATTGTCCCAGAAAAGTTGGGACAGGGGCAATATAAGACTCAATGCTTAAAAAAGGGTGTAGAGGTGTCTTAATAGGTGACACCATAAACATCCACAAACAATCCAGTTGTTTACAATTGGACAAAGCTTGTCACAATGCTAATAACTGTGTGATTTAATTTATTTATTTATTTCTATTTAACCTTTATTTTACCAGGAATAAATCCCATTGAGATACAAAATCTCTTTTCCAAGGGAGTCCTGGCCAAGACAGCAGCATAAAAGTTTCACACAGAAAACAGCAACAGACAATGACAAGCAAAAACTACAAGAAGAATACATTAACCTGTTTTAGCAGTGAAACATGTGCATGCACTGGTTAAGTAAGCCTTAATTCTGGTTTTAAAAACATGTAAACTTATGCAATTATCCAGTTTAAGATAATTCTGTAGCCCGGACCAAGATGAGGGAGCAAAAACAGAGAAAGCTCAATTTCCAAAAACAGAGCGAGTTCGAGGGATGGCAAACATGATGCGTCCGTGAGAACGAAGATTAAAACTGCCTACATTTTTGGAGTCAGCAGAGAACATGGATACAAAGGCAGTTCATGCAGGATGACCTTATACAGGAAGATGTACCAATGTTCCATTCTTCTATTGTACAGTGAAGGCCAGCCAACTTTCTCATACAACATACAATGATGCGTGCGGAAACCCAGATCCGAAATAAATTGCAATGCAGCATGGTACACAGAGTCCAACATTTTCAGAGATGATGCATATGAAGAACATCACCATAGTTGATTACCGACAAAAAGGTTGCTTGAATCAGTTTCTTCCTTGCAACAAAAGAAAAACAACTTTTGTTTTGATAAAAGAATCCAAATTTTACCCTCAATTTTTTTGTTAGATACTCAATATGATGATGAACAGTTTTTCATCTAAGAGGAAACCCAAGTATTTATATGTTGATACACATTCAATCACCTCATTATTCAGAGTTAAAATCTGATAACCTTCTTTGATTTCCCTTTTTGACCTTGAGAAGAACATTATTTTGGTCTTATTTGCATTAAGTATGAGCCTTAATCTTCATAAGTTCCACTGGACTACCTTAAAAGCACCTTGTAGGTCGTGAACTGTACTCACTAAAGAAGATGAAGTAGTATATATAATTGTATCGTCAGCATAAAAATGGAACTTTGCATCAGTAACATTTTTACATTAATTATTGATATAAATAATAAATAAAATGGGACCCAATATGGATCCTTGCGGGACACCATTTTTTATATTTAAAAAAGTTGAAGACAAATCATCAACTTGAACACACTGTGTTCTACCACTCAAATAGTTTTCAAACCATTTAACAGATTTTGAAGAAAACCCTTTATTAGTGAGCCTATGTAAGAGAATGAAATGGTCAACAGTATCAAAAGCCTTAGATAAATCTAAGAAAAGTGCAGCACAGTGTTCTTTAGAGTCAATGGAATTTATCATGTCATTTAACACCTTCATTGTAACAGTGACTGTACTGTGTTTTTTCCTAAACTCAGACTGCATATCATTTAGAATGCCATTTTTAAATAAAAAATCTTTTATCTGAGCGCTAATAAGCCGTTCCAGTACCTTGGCTAAAACTGAAAGTTTGGAAATAGGCCGATAATTATTCGGGGTGGATGGATCTCCACCTTTTAGCACTGGAGTGAAGTAAGCCGACTTCCAGATCTCAGGTATTTGCCCACTTTCTAGAGTCATGTTAAAAATATTAGATAATGGCTTAGCGATGATCTCTGCAGCAATTTGAAAAAAGTACGGATCTAAACCATCAGGACCAGCTGATTTCTCAGTTTTTATCTTCTTTAAAGCATCACATACTTCTTAATTCTACTCGACTGAGATTAAAGTCAAAATCAAAAGGCATCTGTTCTTCATTATAAGAAGAATTTTGTTGAAGATGTGTTTCGTTTTCAAACAATAGGCCAGCAGAGATGAAGTGCTGATTTAGAGCATTTAACATACCCATTTTATCGGTTATAATTTCAGTTCCTAACTTTAGTGATAGTGGTAGGTCACTGCTGTTACCAAAGCCTGATGACAACCCTTAATAACCTTACAGAATTTAGAAGGATCATTTAGGCTATCAGTCATTTCTTTGACATAATAATCTGGTTTAGCTTTGCAAATCAAAGATTCAAATACATCTGTTCCTTAGATGCCTAAAATGTATCCAGTCTAACTGACATTTGGTCTTTCTTGCTGTTGCCCATGCCATATTATGCTCATTAATTGTATCAGACAGTTTGTCTGAAAACCATGGGTTGTCTCGACCTTTAACCTTAAATTTTCTCAAAGGAGCATGCTGGTCTATGTGACTTCTAAAAATACTGATTTAAAATATGACAAAGCAATTTCAGGGTCTGGAATCAAACATAACTTATCCCAGTCACATAAATGAAGATTGTATAAAAATGCTTGCTCACTAAAATATTTAAAATGTCTTTTAACTGAAATACATGGTTGTTGTTTAGGGAGCTTGGTGTCCCTAACTGCAGCAATGATGCAGTGATCGCTGACATCATTTGGAAATACAGCGGTGGCCTTAAACTTGTGTGGAGCATTTATTAAAATTAGGTCCAGCAGCGTAGACTTGTCAGGCTATCTGGGATTTGGCTCCGTGGGTGAATCTATAATTTGTGTGAGGTGGGCTGAGTCACAAAAGCATTTCAGGGGATCAGACGCAGAGGACAGCCGGTCCCAGTTTAAGTCCCCCATAAAAACAAGTTCATTATAAGAGACAAAAGACAAAGATTCTGAAAGTGAGGATAATATGCAACTGTCAAAACACAGCCTTTAGAAAGTTGCACTTTCTATACTAGCAACTCATACTGTTTTGGTACCAACTTGGATAAAAGGGCTGTTACCTGATACGTGGTTTTTACGTATATTGCAACTCCTCCACCTTTAGCATGGTGATCAGTGCGAAAGATGTTATACCCAATCATATTAACATGGCTATCAGGAATAGAATTACTTAGCCATGTCTCCGATAAGACCATAGCATCTGCGTTAGTAGTCTTTGCCCAAATTCTAACCAAATCAATTTTCAGTAAAAGGCTTCTCACATTCATGTGCAAAAGCCAATATCAGACCTATTTAGAAAGTCACAAGGAGTTTGAAAACACTTCATGTTCAGAACAGGCCCTAGATCAGGCTGCATGTTCCCAGACAGAAATAGTATAAGCTTAATGACATATTTCAGTGTGTAAGTATAGCGAACGCAGCTCTGGTGTTTGGTGTCTGGTGAATATTCCAGTAGTTTAAAAAACAATATAAAAACAACAAAACAGTACCCTTAGCAGAGCATAATAATATTGAAAAGTCAAAATTTACTTTCTTTATGCTATATGATGACTTTCCCATGCATTGAGAAAGCCATTGTGCAGAAATGCTGCCGTCTTTTCTGAAATGGCCTGATGCATGGTGTGGTGAAAACCTGGTGATGTCACACAAATGGGACTTGTAGCTGCATTCTGCATGTGCTTCAACAGCGTTGTTTGCTAAAAGCCTAAGTGCATTCCCAAACCTTCTTCTTTAAAAAGCAAAAAATACGGCAATGATGATGACCCCGAAAGTCAGAGCTGCTGAAGACGCTCATAAAGGCAGTATGGGGGAAAAAATCCTTTAAAACTGGAACAACTGGTCAAAAAAAGTTTTGAATCAAAAAACACAGTGCTTCTATTCACAGCACAACTTACAACAAAGCTGGCGGGCAGCTAAAACAGGAATTCACTAATATGTATGTCTTGGGTTTAGGCGAGCAGCACACCATGACCAGCAGGGGTCACTAGAGAGCAATATGACATTGGTGACACTGAATTATTCCTCCAATAAACATTTTAGTGTTTCCCTGCGGAGGTACTGGCCACGGTCAGCACCAGTGTGGTCGTCACTCAGTCCATGACTGTTAGGCTCGTCCATTGCTCTGCAGCCAGAGATGGTATATCTATATCCGGAAATGAAATATTTCTCCTTAGTTTTTTTTTTTTTTTTTTGAAATCCTTCAAGCAGGAGGTAGAAATAATCAGTAAAATCAGTGAGCTGTCGGTGAATGGGAAGAGGAAACTCACGATCTGACCTCTGGCGCGGGGCCTTATTCGAATACACCACTCAGCACTCCCTCATTTTGAGCGGCCTCTGCATTTTATGGTTTTGGTGGAAAAGTAGTTTCTTCAATTTATGTGGCTTTGAGAAGGTCAGTCAAGAAGATGAGAGGACTCTGGGAACATTAGTCCTTAATTCTAACGAGACTGTAATATTTCTCTGACAGGAATGCTGACCCAGAAAAAGCAAACAGAGCTACAGTTAAAACAGCAGTGAGGGCAGAATGCTCCTCAAACCATGACTTTGAAGTGCATTTGATTTTGAATTTATGCACTTTTGGTTTCCTGGTGGAAATTGTTTATGTTTTTGTAAACATTCCTTTGCCATAAGTGTTTGAATCCACTTTCCTATGGGATAAATATAAATCCTGCATGAAATTGGGACCAAGCCAGTTATATAATTGTCCCTTTTAAGTCAACACTGGGCTTGTTATAGCAAGAAAAAGTGAAAATAGCGCTACTATATGAAAGTGCACGAATACAGTGAGACATCACAGTGAGCCAAAGGTCTTTATGTAAGAGATGCAACACTTCTTGCATTAGTGTTAGAAGAAAGGCTGACACAGTCCTTTATGTGTGACCGGAGGTCCTGAGTGTTTTACTGGGTTTTCTTCCATCCCCAAATCGAGAGAAAAATGAAGGAAGCTGGGTCTCACTTTATTTTGATGGTCCCTTTGTGGATGCTCAACAGACTAGAAAAAACATGTTAACTTTATAATGGTTGACTTTCAACAAAGGATGATTTGTAGCCAGTTCAAATGTTATAACAAAAACATCATCATACTATCTACAGACTATCTTAGACAAAACCTAAATATTTGTGTTGACAATCTACAGTGACATGTTCAGAGATGCTCAAGAAACATTCATTTAAGTATCAGTAGACATGTTATTGATGTCAGCAGAGCATCTGCAAGCATCACCCTGTATATTTACCTGATCATCTACTGACAATGTGTTGATAGTGTGAGTGGAATCAGCATGAACTGACTTAACTGAAACATATGGATCATTTGCCCAAAACAGACAAACGGTGATACCACCACCACATTTACTTGATCATCCATTAAAACTTTGTTGATGGTAAGTTGAGTATTTCCAAGTATCTCCCTGAATGTTTACCTGATCATCTGCTGGAACTTTATTCAGTGTCAGTTGAACATCTACAAGCATCATCTCATATATTGCCCTGATCATCTATTGATACTCTGTTGATAGTTTGTTGAGCGTCTCCAAGTATTAACCTGATCATCTGCTGATACTCAAGTTAAAGTTTCTTGAGCATCTATTAGCATCATACTGTAGATTGTCAACATAAGGATTAAGGTCGCGTGTAAGACACTTAGTAGACGGTGTGATGATGCGTTTGTTTATAGTATTTGAACTGTCTACAAATCATCCTTTGTTGAAAGGCAACCTTTATGTTGTTGACACGTTATTTCCTGTTTGTTGAGCATCTACAGAGGGACCATCAAAATAAAGTGTTACCGGAAGCTGACATGTAAACCGAATAACCTACATACACAGTATACAGGGCATGTCTGCACAAGCAGGTCCATCTTTGAATGGCACAAAAGAAACAATATGATGGTTTTGGAGTGGCTCAGTCAAAGTCCTGACTTCTATTCCATTTAGATGCTGTGGTATGACCGGAAACAGGCAGCTTATGCGCAAAAACCCCCCCAACAATTCTGCAAAGAGTGGGCCAAAATTCCTCCACAGCGGTGTGTAAAAGACTCACTGCCAGTTGTTGCAAGTGTTGGATCGCAGTTGTCGCTGCAAAGGGTGGCGCAATCAGTTATTTGGGATTATTGGGCCAATTATCCATTTCACATGGGTGATATAGGTTTTCCATCGCTCTATTCCTTCAACGACTGAAATGAAAATTGAAAAGCTGCAGTTTGTCTTTACTCATGGCGTCTTTGTCTTATATTAAACTAAGTTGGATGAGCTGAAACACTGAAATGAGACAGGCTGAAATGAAAGACACTGGGAAGGGGGAACATATTTTTTCACAGCACTGTACAACTAAAATGTTGCTGAGCTTGGGCCACACCAACACAGGAGTCCCAGAATGCATCAGCCCAGGGAACAGCCAATGAGCTTTGACTGAGCACACCATGTCTTGCATAATTGCCAGTCTCCAATCATTCCTAAATTCACAAAGATTATTATTCATCCAGCGTGACTGTCAGGGGCTTCAAAACACTTATGGAAATGTTCATGGCAATTTACAACGTTATCTTCTCCAGCCAAACCCTGACATTTCAGAACAATTCACTGTTTATGCATATTTACAGAATATGGCACTAATCTGCACAGCAAGTGTTCTGCCTGACTTGATTCACAAGGAACTCTTACCCCAAAAACAAAAGAAGACACATACTGTGCGCATTAGAAGTAAAAAGCACCACTTTATCACATTCAAACTTTATCACATTCAACCTGTTAAATTCTTTTATCCAAAGAGGTATACTTCCAGACCTCTCCAGCTCACATCTCATGCACTCCACAGTGAACCAGCGTGAAGTTCATAGCTCCTGAGTGTGCATAAATTGTAACTGAAACCTTATCTCATTAGTGTGCATAAGTCAGACCTTAACTTGTGAAATCAAACAAGAGAGACCTGATCTATTTGGTGTGAATAAGTGAGATTGTTGTATGGGGTAAGTATTCTGCATTATATTTTACAATGAATGACCCTCTGTCTCTTGCTCTGACACTTATCCTCTCCCATGTAGGACAAAGAGAAAACCGAAACTGCCAGGATTTGGTCATCAGTCATTTCCATGTTCATAGAGGCTAATGAAGCGAAGCTACAAGCAGTCCATTTGGCCGTGTGCACAGCAGTGGAGTCCGGAGGCACCATGGAAGTAATGTAATAGCACTGGAGAGAGCGAGGAGGTACCACCCCTATTACTTTCAATGGGAGATGCTAGGCTAGCTACTTCAGTCCAGGAAGTACAGAATTGACCGACGCCATCTATAAAAATGGCGTTCCTTGGGTGCTTATTTCCGGCACCATTTCATAAGATTGCCAATCTGATTACACAGCACAAATGGCCAAGAAAGTGTGTCGACTGCGGAATGGCGAATGTTTTCGAGGGGAAATGACGAGCAACGCTGTTAATCCGGAATGCGCACGCACTATACACTCATTTCGTTGAATTGCTGGAGTCAGAGCAACAGCTGGACAACCAAACTCGTGCACGAGCTGTCATCAAGCTGTTAGTGGCAGTTCTGATTTTACAGGCCCTCTTGAAAACATCGAACAGTTGCGTCAGACAAAGAGCAAAATAATGAAGGATTACCGAATACATTTTCTTTTGTTTTCGCTTTATTTGGCAAGAAAAAAATGTGCACTTTCCAATTGGTGTCTATGGAGCCGCCGCGTCGTTGGGCACAAAATTGTCTCCAGAGGGAAACGCGGAAGCAGGAAGCTAACATGCTAACTGGCTGAAGCAAAGGTACTTCCTCGTTCTCTCTGGTTCTATAATATATCTCTATGAGAGGCACAGCGAAGGCCTGCATTCCCCAGCTGACCGCGCCAGCAGAAGGGCATGTGCAGGAAATCCACACATTCTCCATTCTGTCTTCCTTCAATCAGACTGCACTCACCCTGCTCAGCTGGAATGTGTCTCACACGAAGCTATGAGCTGTCTGTCTTTAAGTCAGATCTCAGAGATAAAATATTAATTAAAATATCTGAACAGTTCCTTTGTTGCATAATAATAATAATAATTACACGCATTTTCAGAATTCAGCTGAATAATGGGCAGTAATGCGTGAAGATCTCTGCCCTTGAGTCATCAGCAATCAACACCACAATGCTGGCTCCTTTATGGTGACGCAAACTCCACAACCTTTGCCAGAGTAAACTGAGATGAGAGTTAACTGAAGGTGTGACACGGCTCTCAGCATATGCGCCCCCCTCGTACATATCCTAGTGCCAAGGATGCATTGTGTTTCACTAGCTGTTAGCTGGGAAACCATAGAGAATGAAGGGGCAGTAAAAGAAGGCCTAAGTCATGTTCACATTGTTTTGCTGCGTGGACAAGGGCACAAAATGGCTGCCTCCTGCCACTGAAGGGGAGAGAGGGGAACAGAGTTTATCGAATACGCTGTTGAAGAGCGTGAATGAAGAGGTAAATCAGTGCTGGCATTTGAGGCGCCCTCGGTAACGGAGTGAGAACGAGCCGCGGAGAGTCTGCTCTTCAGCACCAGGACTGCTCTTCAGCTCCAGTAACTGAATGCACATACGTCCTATAATGAGTGAGAGCTATGAGCATGTCAGGGCATTGATCATGTTTTCGGTCGACTCATCATGCACTTCTGTCAGCCGGTGCACGATGAAAGCGAGTCTGTCGGCAAACCCTTCATCCCTCGCTCTCTGCCCGGAGCAGTTTTGAGTGATGTCGGAGGGTGTCAGGTGAACAGCCAATGGGGAAGCAGAGAGGTCAAATCAGGGATCACCAGAAGGGACTGATCCGCCAGTCATAACCACAGCACTCAGTACAGTGTTTCACAGGAACATGGCGAATGAGAATCATTTCAACCATTATGAGGCAGAGCCTCTTCGGCCTATCTGGTCATGATTTTATAATTTGAAAGTGAACTTACTGCATATTTTTTTCTGCATTTTTATTTGTTCTATTAATAGTCAAGTTGAAGAGAAGAAACGTTCCTTATTCATACATTACATTTAGCTCATTTAAAGTTACCTTTCTGAGGAAGTTAAAGACCAAGAGACTGAACTGTGGGATGTGAGGATGCCTTTGAAAGTGTGCCAGGGAAAACACAATTATTTCCATTCCAGGTTTTATAACAGGGAGATGAAAGTGAAAACAGAGAGGCTTGTGGGTAATCATGTCTCCGCAGGTCCACATTTAAGTGGAACTTACAGAGTCAAGCACTGTCAAACACATTAGCAAACAAAAAATTGTTTTTGAAATGATATCTGCTTATTGTTCAAATGAACAGATACACTGATTTGCACCTGAAATTAGAAATTGCAACACTTATAATCTATAGTCAGGGCACCGTGATGTTTGGGGAAATATGGCTTCTGATTAGACAGGTATATTACTGAGAGTTTTCAGTATCTAGTCGTGAATCTCAGTTTCTGGTTGCCTTCGGAGTCAGTTGTTAGCGTTTACTGACCTGAAGAGCGGAACTGTGCAGCTGAAAATATAGGAAGCGATTATGAAGCTGAGAAATAAGAAAATTACAAGCAGTGGCATTGTGTAAAATATTGCCTTTTACAAGACCTTATTCTGCTTATCAAGGCCATGACTGAAGACCGCGATTAATTTCATTTCATTTAATCAGATGCCATATTTCTAGTCTGAAAGAAATGGGTATCCACACCTGCCCTTCTCATTTAAACCTGAATAACCCTTTTCTAGACCTCGTACCGATCAGGCTGTTTTGAGTGTCCAACTATTTTAATAATGCTCTTGTCCACAACAATTCACTTTATCAGACAATCAGGGGCCTGAACCCCCAGCAGGGCCCGATAGAATGGCATTTTTGAGGCAACATTGGTCATTAAAATACCGAATCACTAAATTTCTGAGACCCTGTAAAGCACCACTGCTACTACGCTTCAGCTGGAAATATCCTTTATCAGCCGGTGAAGTGTTGGGCAGCATCCTCAGTGTTCCCCCCGCCTGCTGTCTTCCTGTGTAGAGAACCACCAAACCTCAGGAAAACCTCAGCTTTCCTGGCCCCAGGTTGGGACAGGGGCCGTGGTTTAGGGTTTTAGGGGGGAGGGGGTGTAGGTGGGAGATGGGGTTGATGTTTGCAGTGAGAGAAGGGTCAGCCCAGCAGAGGGATAAGAGGCTCAGTGTGTTCGGCTGGGCGGCGGAGGCGCGGGTCAGCGGTCGGATCCATAGTGGCGGCTCTGACACCGCATCGGCGGTTCAATGGCGTCTTGGTGTGGAGACAGGAAGCCGAGGCGGGGCCGCTGCCAGGGGCCCCGCCCACTTCCTGTGAGGCTCTGAGGTGCTCCACGGTGACGGGGCCCCTGAACAAGGTGGGCTCTGTGAGGCCGTCCCATCTGAGGGGATTCGGGTTACTGTGCAGCGCGGCGTCCCGCACAGAGCAGCTCAGTTTGAGTGTGTGTGTGGGGGGGGGCAGTATGGGGACGAACTCCATCCCCCAGCAAAAAGCATCACAGCAGCCCTCGTACTTAAAAACTTTATTCATGCATGAATGTTTGACTGCAAACAACGCAGTAAAAAATAGCCAAATCCCTCTTCTTTGAAACTTGCCACTTAGAACTAAAAGTCAGCTTGCATCAGTGAGCTAATATATATATATATATATATATATATATATATATCAACCACTATTTATTGCTGTCATGCAATTCTTTTCAAGGTAAATTTTGTCCAATTTGTTTCAAAGTAAATAATCTACACAGGACACTTATACCCGAAATCTCTGAAAAATTATTTCACCTGCATTTAAATAAGCAAAAGCTATTCAAATGTGTCCGCCTTCATTTGAACGGACTTGTTTTATAACTGCAGTACTCAGTATCAGTTTCATGAGCATAAAGTAGGCTCAGTGCTACTGTAAATTGATTTTTTTTTTATTTATTTATCGGGGATTCTCCATACAAAACTCGCTTCAGCCCAGGACTAAATCAGACCTGTCCGAATAATCCGTGAAATTAGTCCTCAGTATGGAAACCTAAATGCTAAATGTCAGAAGATTCATTGCTGCACACCAGTCATTCCCAGACCAAAAGTTTATCATAAAAAGATTTATATAGCGCAATATAGCTTAACGTTATATGTTTTTGAAATGGGCTACCAAATACTGCACTTCATAAATACATGAATCATACAGTGATACCTTGATAAAATCTTTTCATTCGGACTTCACATCATCAGTTAGGTGGTAGATTGAATTAGGATTATAAAAATGTTTTTGTGAACATATAGGCTAGTGTTCCCCACTGGAATGCTTTTCATAGTTTTTTTTTTTTTTTTTTTTTCAAATTGCCACCTTAATCATCAAAAATGACAAACAAGATCGATCTCATTGAAAAGCATTGATTGATATGCCTCAACCTGCCAAAGGTGCATACAGCCTAAAAATTGCCCACATACAACTGACATTATGTAACCTTGACCTTTGACCCAATGACCTCAAAAAACTAATCAGTTCAGCTACCCTCAGTGAGGAGCAACCATGTCTTATATGGTGGAAATCCCTCCACTCCGTCAGTAGATAAAGTGCGGACACGATATTTGTGGAAAACCAGAAAACGGTATGCCTCCCATCCCCTGTGTGTGTAGAAGGCGAAATAAAGACATGCCCGTTGGTGGCAGTTAAAAATGATGGCTTGCACATGTAATTACAGGAGTCATGACTGAAATATACAGGGGATAATATAGGCCTAATGATGGGCTCAGAGTGACAGAACAATGAACACTTCCTGCGAGAGGCAATACTTCTTACCCCGAGGCAATTAGAGACAATGCATTCTTGTGTGACTCCTCACAACCACTATTATTTTTACAAATTGAGTATAAATGATTTTAATTGAGGCAAAAGGCTGTTTTTCAAGTTTCACAGTGCAATGTGTGTCAGTTTTGAATCCTAATTTTGTTGGTAAGTATAGTACTTGTACAATACATAACAAGCAACAGCCTTTGACGTATTATATGGGATATTATTATTACAACATATTATTATTAGCAGCAGCAGTAGTAATAGTAGTCATCATAGAAGTTATATTATATCACAAAAGTATATTGTATTAATAAATATCGCCAAGGTGCAGAAGGCGAGGCTACGCAATTGCTCGATTGCTGTTAAAACTCGTCATGTCATTCCTGGTCACAACAAAAACTATTAATTGTTCTTCAGGAACTGTATAAAATCTCTGTGGGCCAAAGCATGTAATTTCACAGGGACACTGACTCCTCAGAGGGAAAGAGCATATTATGGTTGGATCTTGTGTCTGCCGCATAATTCAGCACCCTGGACAGTCTTGTGTGGGGTCTACAATGAATAATTGGCATGGTTTTTATCAAAAAATGACATAAATCAACACAATCTATATAAAGCTTAAAAATAAGGTTATGACAACCAGGCATGAGTGCTCCTTTGTGACGTGGACAAAAAGCCTTTTCCACAAAAATTTAATCTAAAAGCATTACTTAGAAATAGGCTACGGACAATGAAAATGCAATGCTGCTAATGTAACATGCAGAAAACTGAGTAATTCCGGCGTAGGTTATTGACTTATTGCAGGCAGCCTCAATAATCTTGGTCGACGTATTACATTTTGTGCACAAAAGTGGATTTCAGTCAGACTCATCATTGTTACAGACGGCAGTATGACGTTGAGCTCTTTGTCAAGCTGTAGAACCAAAAGAACTGGGTGGGAGTTTTTTTATGCACAAAAATGGCATGTGTTTCCAGTTATCCTTAAGCCGCTTTCACACCTGACGCGGAACGAATTTTTCGCACGACAGATTGCATTCAAAGACAATGCAAAGTCAATGCAAAGACGCTAATTTTTCGCACGACAGATTACATTCAAAGTCAATGCAAAGACGCGAATACACGCGTTTCGTGTATTCTTTGCATTGACTTCGAATGTAATCTGTCGTGCGAAAAAATCGTTCCGCGTCCGGTGTGAAAGCTGCTTTACATTGAGAGAACCACGGAGATTCAGTGCCTATAGAGTCAGCACTGCTTGTCTTGCTCATCTGCTGCACCTCACACTGTACACAGCATCATGCAAAACATTTTGCTGGCGCCATATCTTTGAAGTTCTTGGTTTAGAAAGTGCTGGAAGGCAAAAGCAGGGCATGTTTAACGTCTCCAGCTGATGTTCTTTGTCAGTATTAGCTGGCTAAGACGAGCGAAAACCAGCAGGCTAGACAGAGATCGAGCAGTTTTCATCTCTGTGATTCGCATGAGTCAGGAAGTTCTCAAATTCAGTCCGGGGAGGCTTCTGCGTATGCTGGGTTTTGTTTCAACCACAAATGCATTTCAGAACTTTGATGATTCGATAATAATTCTTGATTGCACCATTCAAAGGGATTATTTAGTTTATGGAGATTACATACACTTTTGATCCAAATTGTGTCAAAATAATACATTGGAGATTGCAATTGTGTTTGGGAAAAAAAAACCCAGGATCCACAGTGGTCCCACAGGACTGAATTTGGGAACAAGTGGCATCAGGTCGTAGTACCGTCCCGAGCAACTGCAGAAGAATGCGGTACTAAAATAGATAAACACTCATGCATTTGAACTTGATCTCTGTTAAGCTCACACAATACCCTCCAGAGGTTGATTTTATGGGCTTCGTTCACCCAGCGTCTGGTTTAAGCCTGATTTATGATTCACAGTTCATCACCCTCTGGCTTAGAGGAAGGTTAAGTGTTTGAGGACAGAATGTCCTAAATTTGCGTCCCTCTTAAACAGAAGTGAATTGAGTTAAACACCTCTGGCTGAATCCCTGGCCGCCGCCCAGAACCCTGGCCTTTGTGACTTTGGCTCAGCCTCTCCTCTTTAACAGGAATTCAGGAGACACTCCGACATTTTGTGCTCAAAGTGAACTGCAACCCAAACCAGCGTGTAAATGTGTTAGGCCTGAGCAGCATGGAAACTCCTCACCCAGGGAGACAACCAAGATCTCAACAATCCTGCGGCGATGCAGGTGTCAAAAATAGCCTGTTATAAGCATTGACACTTCGATTGAGATGAGTTGCTTGCAATCAGCGGTAACCTACATACTCTTTGAGTTTGGCTGACATCAGCAATCTCAATAATGTATCATTACCTTCTCCCAAAGATTTAATAATTAATAAAATACCCATCTATTTCAGCCGTTTTTGTATCTGGGTTCATTTTATATTGTGCTTCCCAGAAGCTGGTCATAACATAAATTGGGGGCTTGTCCGGGAATTTCCCTGATTCACCACTATTCTTAGCCTAATGATAGTATTCAGTGAGCCATTTTGAAATAATAAAATATGACTTTGGCATTAGTACATTCTGCGCAGTAGTGTAAAGTTTGTTGTATTCCCTAATTAGCTGGCCGCTAAGCTAGTTCACTTTACTCGCCACTTTATTATTTTCCTTTTTTTTTTTTTTTTTTTTGGTTATTATCGTGAGTGGGGGATTTGCAATGAGCTTTGTATATTCTCCACTGTATGCTTATGAGTTAAACATTTAAAGTAAAGGCATGCTTGGCACATCACCAAAAATTTGCTAGGTATTAGCGATCATCTATTTTGGTCGGTTGGGCATTGGGGAATGTAGCGTTGGTCTATATTCTGACAGCTTTTTACTGATTTTGAATGCTTAGGAGTGGTATTGCTGTTTTAAATGTGCTACCAGAATTTGGCTGAATTTTAATTTATATCACTTTCAAGTGGATTGTGTCTTTGGCTTTAGTCCAAGTGTGAGTGTTCAGTAAGAATGCTTATTGTGGCTTGGCCTGAGAGCAGACTACATGTCTGTGGTCATTTTGTCTCAATTTATGGGCCACTTTGAGCTGTTTGCAGTTTTGTAGCCATAAAAATTGGTCCGTTTTATGTTTTGTCTTGCAGAAGCTGGTCATTATACCTTTCATATAACATGAGGTTGCCAAATAGTGGTGGCCTTGCATTTGGAGGTTACAGGTAGGGGCCAGTATTTTTAGCATTAAATGGACTCTCTCCCTCTGAAACTGATTAGGTGACTGAAGGTGCCATAAAAGTCACGGCTTGTTGATGAGAGATTGAGCCATGCCATTGGTCAGTTGCTTAAACAATGGTAATTGCACAAAGTGACCAATGCCAAAGAATTCCTGGTCATATGAGTTTCACTGTGGTTTGACAGTTAATCCATAATGAGTTTACAACTTCTGGGCTCTAATGGACAGAGAAGCCGGTCCACAGCACATGTGAGTTCAGTGGAGAGGAGAGTCACAGTGGAGAAGAGAGTCACACAGTGCAGAGGAGAGTCACACAGTGTAGAGGAGAGTCACACAGTGGAGAAGAGAGCCACACAGTGGAGAAGAGAGTCACACAGTGTAGAGGAGAGTCACACAGTGTGGAGGAGAGTCACACAGTGCAGAGAAGAGTCACACAGTGGAGAAGAGAGCCACACAGTGGAGAAGAGAGTCACACAGTGTAGAGGAGAGTCACACAGTGGAGAGGAGAGTCACACAGTGGAGACGAGAGTCACACAGTGTAGAGGAGAGTCACACAGTGTGGAGGAGAGTCACACAGTGGAGACGAGAGTCACACAGTGCAGAGGAGAGTCACACAGTGGAGAAGAGAGTCACACAGTGTAGAGGAGAGTCACACAGTGTGGAGGAGAGTCACACAGTGGAGAGGAGAGTCACACAGTGCAGAGGAGAGTCACACAGTGTAGAGGAGAGTCACACAGTGCAGAGGAGAGTCACACAGTGTGGAGGAGAGTCACACAGTGGAGACGAGAGTCACACAGTGCAGAGGAGAGTCACACAGTGTAGAGGAGAGTCACACAGTGCAGAGGAGAGTCACACAGTGTAGAGGAGAGTCACACAGTGGAGAAGAGAGTCACACAGTGTAGAGGAGAGTCACACAGTGGAGAAGAGAGTCACACAGTGTAGAGGAGAGTCACACAGTGTAGAGAAGAGTCACACAGTGGAGAAGAGAGTCACACAGTGTAGAGGAGAGTCACACAGTGCAGAGGAGAGTCACACAGTGCAGAGGAGAGTCACACAGTGTAGAGGAGAGTCACACAGTGTGGAGGAGAGTCACACAGTGTAGAGGAGAGTCACACAGTGGAGAAGAGAGTCACACAGTGTAGAGGAGAGTCACACAGTGTGGAGGAGAGTCACACAGTGGAGACGAGAGTCACACAGTGGAGAAGAGAGTCACACAGTATAGAGGAGAGTCAAACAGTGTGGAGGAGAGTCACACAGTGCAGAGGAGAGTCACACAGTGTAGAGGAGTGTCACACAGTGCAGAGGAGAGTCACAGTGTAGAGGAGAGTCACACAGTGGAGAAGAGAGTCACACAGTGTAGAGGAGAGTCACACAGTGTGGAGGAGAGTCACACAGTGTAGAGGAGAGTCACACAGTGCAGAGGAGAGTCACACAGTGTAGAGGAGAGTCACACAGTGGAGAGGAGAGTCATACAGTGGAGAGGAGAGTCACACAGTGTGGAGGAGGGTCACACAGTGGAGAGGAGAGTCACACAGTGCAGAGGAGAGTCATACAGTGGAGAGGAGAGTCACACAGTGGAGAGGAGAGTCACACAGTGGAGAGGAGAGTCACACAGTGTGGAGGAGAGTCACACAGTGCGGAGGAGAGTCACACAGTGGAGAAGAGAGTCACACAGTGGAGAGGAGAGTCACACAGTGGAGAGGAGAGTCACACAGTGGAGAGGAGAGTCACACAGTGGAGAGGAGAGTCACACAGTGTGGAGGAGAGTCACACAGTGCGGAGGAGAGTCACACAGTGCAGAGGAGAGTCACAGTGGAGAGGAGAGTCACACAGTGGAGAGGAGAGTCACACTGACACCTGCAGAATGGACTGCACAGTGAGGGAAACTGTAACTGTGTTATCTAAGCACATGCAGACCACATGCCACACATGCACATTATTCAGCACATGGTTCGCAGCAAAGTCTAGCATGGAGGACTCAAAAATAGGCTTGAAAGGATTTAAACAATGGCATTGTGTTCAATTCACTGTAGTGAGAGTGAGACAGAGAGGGAACAATGCTCTTTCAGAAGACATAAAGTTCAGCTCAGATGAGAAGAATCGACAACACTCTGGCTGGCACTTGGCTATGACAATGGAGCCGTGTTCGCACTCAGTGTTGGTAATGGAACCCTTTTTTACATTTTGATTTAGATTTTTTTAAAGGCCTTCAAACAAAGCATTTTGGCTATTCACAGTATATAATGAAATACTGTATGTAAATGAAACCGAGTATGCATACATTTTTGCACAGAGGTATTTTTTGATTTTCATCCCTGTTCTATATTACATTCTTTACCTGGGGTTTCATATCCTGTGTATAGTAAGCGCTGGTATTTTCCTGGATAGTTTTTTTTCTCCTTGGTATGGAATGTATCATGATCCTTTAGACTGGGTCTTTATTATTTCTTGCTTCAGTAGACGGTTCTCGACCCCTCAGTCTTATTGTTGTGACTGCTCTCTGGGTTCACAGTGACAATCACACAGAAACTCTTGCAAAAAAAATGTCTTCAGAAGATGGCATAACCATCCAGCCCCAGCAAAACTTGAAATTAGAAAAATTCCAAAATGAAAAAGACAGTACTCCAGCAGACGGCTGATTGGACTTCCACACATCCTAAATAATCTTGATAAGTTTCATGATGAAGCATGATACCTTAGGGAGTAGAAGGGATGATAAAATGTGATTGGCTGATGGCGACTATCTTGTTTGCAAAATAATCATGTACCTATAGGTATCCATGGGACTCTTCGACAACAAGAATACAAAATTTTAAGTTGATTAGGTAATTGGTTTTGGAGTTATGACCATTTGTTTGCTATAGCACCACCTATGGTTGGATTTACACCATATTTACTAGGCTTTTGTGGTGATGATTTGGCATTGCATTCAGAGGCTAAAGCTCTTTTTAGCAATAAAGGCCGCACATGCAAAATTAATTGCCTGACCGTGGCTACATTTTTAAATGTTGCAATTTTGTGTGCATAGCATTGAAAGACCTTGGAGTGAAGATGTTGAGTACAAAATTTCATGCAAATCAGAAGTTAAAGACTTTTAAAGCAAAATAAAAAAATCAAAATGATGGAAAATGAACACATACACAAATAGGCGTGACTTATGTGGAAAGATTAGTGTGGGCTCACATAATCCACTAAAAAAAAAAAAATGTTGTTTCCGGTGTTGTAACGACAAACTTTATGCAGCGGCCTATAACCCCGGAAGTATAGCGTTTGTTGTTATAGCGCCACCCTATGGTCAATCGTATAAAAATCACAGATTAGCAAAAAGCACTACTCCAGCATGTCATTGTTTGTAGAAAGATTCATGAAAGAACACTGAACAGTTCTTGAGTTATGGTCTGGAAACAAAAAATGATTACAGACAAACTCACGTATGGACGGACAGACATGCTGATAGCTATATCCCCCATATTACATATGGACAATAAGGCAATAAAGTCATATTTGTTAAAATGATTCCATTCACACGTGGGAAACTGCCGCTGTAGCCAAGTGAGCTGAATTCTTGTTGAAGCTTATTTGCGTTAGGTTATATCCACCATGAAAAAATGGATTCTATAAAAATTAAACACTTCATGACATTTTACTGAGCTCCTGTTATATGCTGGTTGGAAAAGTGCTTATGCTTCCAGATGATCAGTATGTGTGGTACCTGGCTATAATATTGCCCCCCCTTTTCGTTCCGCCCCGGGAGAGAGCCGTGTGGCGGATCGGATTGCATTCCACGGGCATGTGAAACGTATTAGCAGATTATGCTATTATCACCCTGACAACGCAAAAGCAGGGGTGCGGAGCAGCGCTGACCCTGGGACCTCCGCCATTTGTCATTAGGGCCAATCAGGACAGCTCCTGCATGTCAAAATCAAACAGGAAGGGCTGCTACTGTACAGGATAAACAAAACAAAAACACCTTCTCCCCGTGAGGGTCGTCTGTTGGAGTAGGCCACCTTTATACACTTAATTGACTGCGGTCTCAGGACTTCGTGCGTATGACTGTTCCAAAAACTCAGACTAAAGGCTTTTAGGTTCTCTGCACCCTCAACCTGGAGTAGCTATGAAGGGAGTCTAAGTTTAGGGATTTCGTGACACTCAGCGAATTTAAAGCTATTATAAAGGGCATGGAAGCAGAGTCTAACAAAACCTGTAAATGGTCACTCTAATTATAGCGTGACTGCTGCACTTTTTTTTAATTAATTATATTGTTTGGTTTGTTTAGTCTTGATGTGAATTTGTCAATTAACTGCATGTACTGCTGCTACACTTGGCCAGGTGTCTCTTGTAAAAGAGATTTTAATCTCAATCGGACTAATCTGGTTCAATAAAGGCTTAATAAATTAAATAAAAATAATGAAGATCTGGTTAACAGGAATAGAATCCTGGAGTCACACAGTGTAGAGGAGAGTCACACAGTGGAGAGGAGAGTCACTGAGTGTAGAGGAGAGTCACTCAGTGTAGAGGAGAGTCACACACTGCAGAGGAGAGTCACACAGTGCAGAGGAGAGTCACTCAGTGGAGAGGAGAGTCACTCAGTGGAGAGGAGAGTCATACAGTGTAGAGGAGAGTCACACAGTGCAGAGGAGAGTCACTCAGTGGAGAGGAGAGTCATACAGTGGAGAGGAGAGTCACACAGTGCAGAGGAGAGTCACTCAGTGGAGAGGAGAGTCACTCAGTGGAGAGGAGAGTCACACAGTGTAGAGGAGAGTCACACAGTGCAGAGGAGAGTCACACAGTGGAGAGGAGAGTCACACAGTGGAGAGGAGAGTCATACAGTGTAGAGGAGAGTCACACAGTGGAGAGGAGAGTCACACAGTGGAGAGGAGAGTCACACAGTGGAGAGGAGAGTCATACAGTGGAGAGGAGAGTCACACAGTGGAGAGGAGAGTCACACAGTGTAGAGGAGAGTCACACAGTGGAGAGGAGAGTCACACACAGTGAAGAGGACAGTGCAGAGGGAGGAGAGTCAGACAGTGCAGAGGAGAGTCACACACTGCAGAGGAGAGTCAGACAGTGCAGAGGAGAGAGTGTAGAGGAGAGTCACACACTGCAGAGGAGAGTCACACAGTGGAGAGGAGAGTCACTCAGTGGAGAGGAGAGTCATACAGTGGAGAGGAGAGTCACACAGTGTAGAGGAGAGTCACACAGTGGAAAGGAGAGTCACACAGTGGAGAAGAGAGTCACACGGTGGAGAGGAGAGTCACACAGTGGAGAGGAGAGTTATACAGTGGAGAGGAGAGTCACACAGTGGAGAGGAGAGTCGAGGAGAGTCACTCAGTGTAGAGGAGAGTCACACACTGCAGAGGAGAGTCAGACAGTGCAGAGGAGAGTCACTCAGTGGAGAGGAGAGTCACACAGTGGAGAGGAGAGTCACACAGTGGAGAAGAGAGTCACACAGTGGAGAGGAGAGTCACTCAGTGGAGAGGAGAGTCACACAGTGGAGAGGAGAGTCACACAGGAGAGGAGAGCCACACAGTGGAGAGGAGAGTCACACAGTGGAGAAGAGAGTCACACAGTGGAGAAGAGAGTCATACAGTGTAGAGGAGAGTCATTATGTGGAGAGGAGAGTCATACAGTGTAGAAGAGAGTCACACAGTGGAGAGGAGAGTCATTCAGTGTAGAGGAGAGTCACACAGTGGAGAGGAGAGTCACACAGTGGAGAAGAGAGTCACACAGTGGAGAAGAGAGTCATACAGTGTAGAGGAGAGTCATTATGTGGAGAGGAGAGTCATACAGTGTAGATGAGAGTCACACAGTGGAGAAGAGAGTCATTCAGTGTAGAGGAGAGTCACACAGTGGAGAGGAGAGTCACACAGTGTAGAGGAGAGTCACTCTGTGGAGAGGAGAGTCACACAGTGGAGAGGAGTGTCACACAGTGTAGAGGAGAGTCACTCAGTGGAGAGGAGAGTCATTCAAGTCACAGTGGAGAGGAGATTCACAGTGGAGAGGAGATTCGTACAGTGTAGAGGATAGTCATTCAGTGGAGAGCAGAGTCACACAGTGTAGAGAAGAGTCACACAGTGGAGAGGAGAGTCACACAGTGGAGAGGAGATTCACACAGTGGAGAGGAGAGTTATTCAGTGTAGAGGAGAGTCACACAGTACAGAGGAGAGTCACACAGTGGAAAGGAGAGTCACACAGTGGAGAGGAGAGTTACATAGACACCTGCAGAATGGCCCAAACCGTTCATAACTTTTTGAGTTATCCGGTCAGAAATATCACACAAAACCATGTTAGAGAGACATATTTCAATTCTTCCAGAGCCAGAATCTGGAATATGTTCCGGATCACTTCCAAAATTGAATCAACTCATCCTTGGACTTCCATCCATCATCCTATCAAATTTCGTGCCAAACCACTCATAACTTTTTGAGTTATCCTATTAACACATACAGACAGACAAACAGACAGGCAAAACACAAACAAACAAATAACAAACAGGTGTGAAATCATAACCTCCTTGGCGGAGGAAATTAATGTAGCATTAATTTTTTCGGGCTGCGAGAGATGACCAGAAAACCCAGAGGAAACCCTCATGAACACATGGAGAACATGCAAACTCCACACAGATAGGCCGCAGAACAAATTCAAACCCATGGCTTTCCTGCTGTAAGACAACAACCCCACACCACTGTGCAACTGCGCTGCCCCAGACACACTGCAAACAAAAATCTTTTAGGCCTTTCCGCACCTTCTGTTTTCAGGCAGCGGACATGCTTTTTGAAAACCTCATTAAATAAGAAAAAACAAGACCTGGGAAGAAGACTTGTGAAAACACACCCCTCTGACCTCCAGAAGCCGTCCACCTGAGCACTTAGACATTCTTGACCTCTGACCCCAGTCATTCCTCTACAGAAGTGAAGGTGCGTTGATGATTCTGCACTTTGAAGCAGGATCGTGCACTCTGACTCAAAAACCATTAATCTGAAGATTTTGCCTCCTCAAGTTTGCAAGTCAATTGTAGCCTTACAAATTTTCAAGTTATTTTAACAATCTGAAATCTAGAAATATTACAGAAGTATTGTATAGGGTACGGCTGCGCAAACCTGTTCCTGGAGCTCTTACAATCTGTCAGTTTTTATTACAACCCTAATTTGTCTAATCTGATTCTACAATTAGTAGCTCAACGAGATCAAGCTGCTGAATGAGGTGTTCTTTGTTTAGGCTGAAGGGAAAATCCACTTGACATCAGATCTCCAGGAACAGGCTGCCCTGTTTTCGGGATTGTCATTATTTCCTTCGGATAATCAGAGGTATTTCTTAAAATGAACCACCTTCAGCATTCTTAAACACAGTGATCGGGGAGCGACTGCGCCAGTTTGTCTTGACTGATTTTAAATGGGGATAAATTCAGGGTTGGCCTTGCAGCCCAAACCCTTGATAGAAAAGGAATTAAAGAGCATATGGAGATTACTACCTTAAGTTGACCAAGACCAGCCATTACTCAGATAGATCTCAGCGGGCAATGGCAGCAGGAATTAGTTGTCTACACAGTAAGGTCCCTTTAAAAGAGCATAGCCGAAACGATTAAAATGCATCAGAGGTCTTCAGTTGTACCTCAATATGCACACAGCAAGTTATGTGTGAAAGCTACACAAAGCAATATTTTGTGCATTTTTTTTTTTTCAGTAAAATGACCCCCTTGCATTGTGAGAGTCATCATTTGTAAGTCTCTTTTCACCATACACTTTATAAACAGCCTGCTGTTGTTGTCTGGTTTTTGTTTACTAAATTTCTGTACAGGCTCAATAATAAGCTCCTCGCGTTCCCCCTCTCCCCTCGTGTTGCAAGGCACCCTCTAAAAATTTGATATTTCACCCAGATGGGCGAGGTTTTGTAGGACATAGCTGGGCACATCTTGGCAACAAACTCCAATGTTGTCTCAGTCCATGCTCTTATTGCACATTTGTAAGTGAGCTTGCTTGGTTTCGCTTGCTTGGAAGCGTTTTCTGGCTAGCGCATAAAATAAGTGAAATTATCCTGTAATCAGACAGATTTAATAATGGGTATGCAAGTAAGACTTAGCTGATGGTTACAATGTAGTTATACTGCTGTTTGCTCAAAAGAGACCACTTATTAAGGTGGCCAGCCAGCTACAGATATCCTCAGTAGGCTAGCTCCTATTTCAAAGCACCAGCATTACTTGCTGTCAGGCAAATGGAATAGCTTGAATTCCTATACATTTTGTCACGGTTAAAGGCACAGAACCTGAGCTTCGCCTGAATCTTCATTGGTGGACTCCTGCTCGGTAGCATCCATGTTCACATCATGTTCAATTCTCTGTCAACGTGACTGGATGTGGATGCCAACATACTGTCGCTAGCTAGCAAAAGCTCCCATGCGGATTCACAAGCTCCCAGTTTCGCTGGCTTATACAATCTGCAGTGAGACAAATCGACCCAAATAACCAATGGGGGCTGATGAGAGTGGGCATTGGGTACACATCACTCTGCGTAACGTTAAACGTAAGGCCCCGCCCCCGGGAGTCCAGAGGGGAGGGGGGAGGGAGGAGTGGGTTTGTTAATTTGCAAATGGAGGTGGCGCATTTGGGACTGTCCATTGGTCGGTAATCACGTAGTGAAGCTTTAACTGTGTCCATTTAATATCACTACAAAGGACCACCAATAGGGGGCACAACTGGGCCACTTCGTAATGGGGTGTAACTATTTTTGATCATAACATACGTTGGTGGTCCCACTATATTTCAATCACAACTTACACTGGTTGTACCAGTGCAAGAATTTTAAGGTGTGGCCCCAGTCGTGGGTTTGGGTGGATGAGTCTGGTGGTATTTCAGAGTTGCCTGCACTCGGGAGAGTCGGTAAGCATAGGGGACCACATTCCTTACATGGCAATGGCTGTCCAAGTGTGCCCTTGCCATGCTATCAGCTAAGTCTTTCATTACCGGAGTTTTCATAGACAACGGAGCATTTTACTGCTAAGGACTTTCTCCTGAGGGGCACTGACACGCAGATTGAAATCAGCAAGTGGGTCGTGAGCCAGGCTTCATATAACTGTCTCAGGTGACCGAGCGCCCTCATTCCGGCCGGTAATTAACCTCCCAGTCTGGCCTCTGACTGACATGTTCTTTCATCTTACATGAATGACTTCCTCACCTTACTCTCTGGTCAGGGCAGCATTAGCACCTTGGCCATCATCAGGGTCACCTGATAAACTGTAGCGAGAGTTCCCACCCTAACAGAGCACCAACTTCCTGCAAGCTGTCTCTTCACTATAAAATAACCTGGATCAGCTGCTTTAAACTGTATGAATTCAAAACGTTTTAAAGGGCATCTAAAGTCGATTCCCATTGTTTTTGTTTATCGGCCAATCAGCGAGCCGCACCTGCGCAAACGAACCGAAATAGAAGGATTATCTACGCATGTAAACAAAACATTAGTTGATGAATGAAATTGGTCATGTGACAATGCAAGATGTCAACAAAAGCAAGTGATTTGTTTGTGAACATTGGACGTTCAACATCCCGTCCGAGAATCGACTTTAGATGCCCTTTAAGGAAGCTAATATTTACCGTTTCTGTGCAAGAATTTTACCTTTTTATACAAGCTGGCGGCAAATGTACATGATTTGAAATAAATTGCAAGAAGAAGGCATTCGCCTGAGGACCACTGTATCCTGATAAGATACGTTTCAAAAAACAGCATATAAAAGTGCTTTGAAAGTGCTGTTTTATAGGGAAAAGAGAATTTTTGATACAATTTGAATCTAAGGAGATCTACGTGAAAAGTCCCCTCCGGACTTAATACTGAGACACAGGGTTTAAACTTGACTCAGAGATACGCTCATAAACAATTCTGCTGTAATAATGGAAGAAGAAGCTTTATTAGAGGAGAAAAATTTTGGAACTTCCCCCTCATTTTAACATGGGGATGAGCATAAATCATTGCCAAGCAAAGCATCTAATTTCACAGACACAAAAATATACAGTTTAGCCATGTCCAGAGGGGGTAAACGCTGTGTATGATTATTTGCCCTGAAGTCTGCATTTTTGATTTGGACTTGCCAAAAAACTTTATATGAGCTCAATTACACTTCATACTGTGTATGTGGTGAGAGAGAGATCTGGCGTCTAGGCGAACTCTTCAGAGTTGTGTTGTACAATTTACTGAATTGTGAGCTTGTTTATTGACAAAGGGCTTTTTTCGTTGCCTTAGGTGCACAATGAAATGCTTCCCCCCACAAAAAAAGAACAGTTTGTTTACGAAATGTCACAGTCTGATATTCATGACTAATCAACAATTCTGTGCCTTTGTGCCTGTACTTTAAAGAATTTTTACAGAGCCATAACATTCACAAAGACCCTCCTGTTCGCAGAAAGGAAGGTCACCAGCTCCATTCTGCCCTGTCACTGGACTTATACTTCAATCAGTAATAATAAAAACATTTGTAATGCACTGCCACGGACACTCTGCAGCACAATGACATTCTGTTCATGCTTTCCAGCGCAATACTTTGACCAGTTCCATCCTCACACAAATATTTTCAGAAGTAATTCAATCCTAACAGAACTCATATGGCACAATAGGGGCCATATGTATACAGCAAGAGTTGATTTAACCCTAAACCTTTTACAGTGCACATATCAGAGTGTCACACAGGCTGGGAAAGTCTGATGTAGGGTTCAGGGTTACAAATGCGGGGAGAATTTGTTTTTCTGCTTAGCTTGTTCAGACTGGCTCCGACACAGTTTGAAGGTGAGAATTATAATTCTTGAGTGATGCCCCAGGTCATACACATCTGAGGAGTGGATTGGCCCTTAGCCTGCAGTACAGGGTGGAAATGCACACGCCGCTGGTGGGGTTTACTTATTTGATAGGGGAATTTCTGCTTTCCATTAATTTGTGTTTCTTCCTGCAGGAAACTGAACGTAATTAAGCACAGTTTCCATAAGCCTGGTCTGCACAGGGATGGCAGCTGGTTTCTCATGAGGAGCTCCTCTCTTTGGCTGGGTAGCTGCACAGTTAAAATCCAGGAAATTAGATATATC